>JAMWET010004698.1:0-600000 GCA_024036415.1 Prochilodus magdalenae
ATGCAAATATTTAAGCAAATGAATGTTTTCATGGTTTGAGAAATAGTTTTTGACCGTAATATGATGCTGCAGCACTGCTTGGCTCAGGAAAATCCACAAACCATACAACTAACACACATAGGAGAAAATGGACTTGCGCATGCGCGAACGGGCGGAATGCGGGCGGAGATAAAAAGCCTCAACTAAGGTGGATTTTCGGCGATAGGGTTTTCAATCCTGAGTCATGAAATAAGAGAATGGCGCATTTTGTGAGCATTACAATCCTGAAACACCAATGTAATCCAACAGCCATAAACCATGACAAATTCACTCTGACAAAATAAGCTTCTTTATCTCATTTTAGCCATATTTTACTCGTAGTTATATCCGCTGTACAGCCAGGCTCCGCCTACCCCCGCCACGAACAGATACCTAAAACTCGTCCTGGACCATTTCATTAAATGCTAATCAAAAATTTAATCAAAAGAAATGTTTTCATGGTTTGAGAAACAGTTTTTGACCGTAATATTATGCTGCAGCACTGCTTGGCTCAGGGAAAAACAAAAACCATACAACTAACACACATAGGAGAAAATGGATTGCGCATGCGCGAACGGGCGGAATGCGGGCGGAGATAAAAAGCCTCAACTAAGGTGGATTTTCGGCAATAGGTTTTTCAAGCCTGAGTCATGAAATAAGAGAATGGCGCATTTCTGAGCATTACAATCCTGAAACACCAATGTAATCCAACAGACATAAGCCATGACAAATTCACTCTGACGAAATAAGCTTCTTTATCTCATTTTAGCCATATTTTACTCGTAGTTATATCCGCTGTACAGCCAGGCTCCGCCTACCCCCGCCACGAACAGATACATAAACTCGTCCTGGACCATTTCATTAAATGCAAATATTTAAGCAAATGAATGTTTTCATGGTTTGAGAAATAGTTTTTTAACGTAAATAATATGATGCTGCAGCACTGCTTGGCTCAAGGAAAAACAAAAACCATACAACTAACACACATAGGAGAAAATGGACTTGCGCATGCGCGAACGGGCGGAATGCGGGCGGAGATAAAAAGCCTCAACTAAGGTGGATTTTCGGCAATAGGTTTTTCAAGCTTGATTGATGAAACAAGAGTATGGCGCATTTCTGAGCATTACAATCCTGAAACACCAATGTAATCCAACAGCCATAAGCCATGACAAATTCACTCTGACAAAATAAGCTTCTTTATCTCATTTTAGCCATATTTTACTCGTAGTTATATCCGCTGTACAGCCAGGCTCCGCCTACCCCCGCCACGAACAGATACCTAAAACTCGTCCTGGACCATTTCATTAAATGCAAATATTTAAGCAAATGAATGTTTTCATGGTTTGAGAAATAGTTTTTGACCGTAATATGATGCTGCAGCTCTGCACTGCTTGGCTCAAAAAAAAAAACAAAAACACACAAGGAGAAAATGGACTTGCGCATGCGAAAATGGAATGCGGGCTTGCGCATGCGCGAACGGGCGGAATGCGGGGCGGAGATAAAAAGCCTCAACTAAGGTGGATTTTAGTATATTTTTTTTTCAATCCTCAGTCATGAAACAAGAGCGCATGGCGCATTTCTGAGCATCACAATCCTGAAACACCAATGTAATCCAACAGCCATAAACCATGACAAATTCACTCTGACAAAATAAGCTTTTTTATCTCATTTTAGCCATATTTTACTCGTAGTTATATCCGCTGTACAGCCAAGCTCCTCCCACCCCCGCCAAGAACAGATAGCTAAATCTTGTCCTCGACCATTTCATTAAATGCAAATATTTCAGCAAATGAATGTTTTCATGGTTTAAGAAACAGTTTTTGACTATAATATGATGCTGCAGCACTGCTTGGCTCAGGGAAAAAAAAAAAAAAATACATACAACACACATAGGAGAAAATACAACTTGCGCAACACAACGAGGAGAAAATGGACTTGCGCATGCGCGAACGGGCGGAATGCGGGCGGAGATAAAAAGCCTCAACTAAGGTGGATTTTCGGCGATAGGTTTTTCAAGCCTGAGTCATGAAATAAGAGAATGGCGCATTTCTGAGCATTACAATCCTGAAACACCAATGTAATCCAACAGCCATAAACCATGACAAATTCACTCTGACAAAATAAGCTTCTTTATCTCATTTTAGCCATATTTTACTCGTAGTTATATCCGCTGTACAGCCAGGCTCCGCCTACCCCCGCCACGAACAGATACCTAAAACTCGTCCTGGACCATTTCATTAAATGCAAATATTTAAGCAAATGAATGTTTTCATGGTTTGAGAAATAGTTTTTTTTTGATAACAATATGATGCTGCAGCACTGCTTGGCTCAAGAAAAAACAAAAACCATACAACTAACACACATAGGAGAAAATGGACTTGCGCATGCGCGAACGGGCGAAATGCGGGCGGAGCGGAATGCCTCAACTAAGGAGATAAAAAGCCTCAACTAAGGTGGATTTTCGGCAATAGGTTTTTCAAGCCTGAGTCATGAAATAAGAGAATGGCGCATTTCTGAGCATTACAATCCTGAAACACCAGTGTAATACAACAGCCATAAACCATGACAAAATCGCTCTGACAAAATAAGCTTCTTTATCTCATTTTAGCCATATTTTACTCGTAGTTCTATCCGCTGTACAGCCGCCACCCCCGCCACGAACAGACCCCCCGCCACGAACAGATACCTAAAACTGGTCCTGGACCATTTCATTAAATGCAAATATTTAAGCAAATTTTTTTTTTTTTTGGTTTGAGAAATAGTTTTTGACCGTAATATGATGCTGCAGCACTGCTTGGCTCAGGGAAAAACAAAAACCATACAACTAACACACATAGGAGAAAATGGACTTGCGCATGCGCGAACGGGCGGAATGCGGGCGGAGATAAAAAGCCTCAACTAAGGTGGATTTTTGGCAATAGGTTTTTCAAGCCTGAGTCATAAAATAAGAGAATGGCGCATTCCTGAGGATTACAATCCTGAAACACTAATGTAATCCAACAGACATAAGCCATGACAAATTCGCTCTGACAAAATAAGCTTCTTTATCTCATTTTAGCCATATTTTACTCGTAGTTCTATCCGCTGTGCAGCTAGGCTCCGCCTACCCCCGCCACGAACAGATACATAAACTCGTCCCGGACCATTTCATTAAATGCAAATATTTAAGCAAATGAATGTTTTCATGGTTTGAGAAACAGTTTTTGACCGTAATATGATGCTGCAGCACTGCTTGGCTCAGGAAAAAAACACAAACCATACAACTAACACACATAGGAGAAAATGGACTTGCGCATGCGCGAACGGGCGGAATGCGGGCGGAGATAAAAAGCCTCAACTAAGGTGGATTTTCGGCGATAGTTTTTTCAAGCTTGATTGATGAAACAAGAGAATGGCGCATTAGTGAGCATTACAATGAATGGCAATGCATCCAACAATGTGAGCCATTACAATCCACAAAAAACACAGCCAAATCACATCCAACAGCCATATTCCCTGACAAATTCACTCTGACAAAATAATATTCTTTATCTCATTTTAGCCATATTTTACCGTAGCCCCGCTGTACAGCCAGGCTCCGCCGACCCCCCGCCACTAAAACAGATACCTAAAATCAAAAATTGGACCATTTCATTAAATGCAAATATTTAAGCAAATGAAATTTTTTCTTGGTTTGAGTAATAGTTTTTTTGACCGTAATATGATGCTGCAGCACTGCTTGGCTGGGAAAAAAACAAAAAACATATAACAACAACACACATAGGAGAAAATGGACTTGCGCATGCGCGGGCGGAATGCGGGCGGAGATAAAAAGCCTAAAAAGCCTCAAACTCAACTAAGGTCGATTTTCGGCAATAGGTTTTTCAAGATGAAATAAGAGTAATGGCGCATTGTGAGCAATAGTTTTTCAAGCCTGAGCACAAAGCCATGACAAAATAAGCAATTCATGACACAACACAATCCAATGGCGCATTTCTTAGCATTACAATCCTGAAACACCAATTATATCCAAATAGCCATATTATCCATGACAAATTCGCTCTATATCCGCTTGACAACGCCATGTAGCCCTTTATCCTCATTTTAGCCATATTTTTTTTCCCGTAGTTATATCCGCTGTACAGCCAGGCTCCGCCTACCCCCGCCACAAACAGATACATAAAAATTTAAATGACCATTTATTTGCAAATATTTAAGCAAATGAATTTTTTCATGTTTGAAAATAGTTTTTTTTGTAATATAATATGCTGCTGCAGCACTGCTTGTCACATGCAAAAACAAAAAACATACAACTAACACACATAGGAGAAAATGGACTTGCGCATGCGCGAACGGGCGGAATGCGGGCGGAGATAAAAAGCCTCAACTAAGGTGGATTTACGCAATAGGTTTTTCAAGCCTGAGTAAATAAATAAGAGTATGGCGCATTTGTGAGCATTACAATCCTGAAACACCAATGTAATCCAACAGCCATAAACCATGACAAATTCACTCTGAAAAAATAAGCTTCTGTATCTCATTTTAACCATATTTTACTCGTAGTTATATCCGCTGTACAGCCTCCGCCTTAGCACGAACAGATACCTATCGTCCTGGACCATTTCATTATGCAAATTTTAACCGTATTTTATATCCGCTACCTACAGCCAGGCTCCCCCTACCCCCCCGCCAAAAACGAACAAATTTTTTCCTGGAATGTTTTTTCATTAAATGCAAATTTTTAAGCAAATGAATGTTTTCACATTTTTGAGAAAAAACCATATAATAATGCTGCAGCACTGCTGGCAAAAAAAAAAAAAACACACAACTAACACACATAAAGGGAATGCGAAACTGCACATAGGAGAAAATGGATTTGCGCATGCGCGAACGGGCGGAATGCGGGCGGAGATAAAAAGCCTCAACTCGGGTGTATTGTTGGCGATAAGTTTTTCAAGCCTGATTCATGAATCAAGAGTATGGCGCATTTGTGAGCATTACAATCCTGAAACACCAATGTAATCCAACAGCCATAAACCATGACAAATTCACTCTGACAAAATAAGCTTCTTTATCTCATTTTATTTTACTCGTAGTTATATCCGCTGTACAGCCAGGCTCCGCCTACCCCCGCCACGAACAGATACCTAAAACTCGTCCAGGACCATTTCATTAAATGCAAATATTTAAGCAAATGAATGTTTTCGTGGTTTTTGAAATAGTTTATGTGAATAACAAGATGCTGCAGCACTGCTTGGCTCAAAGCCAAAAAAACAACTAACACACATAGGAGAAAATGGATCTGCGCATGCGCGAACGGGCGGAATGCGGGCGGAGATAAAAAGCCTCAACTAAGGTGGATTTTCGGCAATAGGTTTTTTTTTTTCAAGTCATGAAAAAGAGAAATTGTGAATTTTATGGCGCATTTCCTGAGCATTACAATCCCTGAAATAACCAACCAAAATCCAACACAAAAAAACAAAATGCCATGACACAAAATTTTACTCATAACAAAATAAGCTTATTTATCTCATTTTATCCTTATTTTACTCGTAGTTATATCCGCTGTACAGCCAGGCTCCGCCTACCCCCGCCACGAACAGATACCTAAAACTCGTCCTGGACCATTTCATTAAATGCAAATATTTAAGCAAAAATGAATGTTTTTCATTTTTGAGAAATGTTTTTGACCTTAATATGATGCTGCAGCACTGCTTGGCTCAGGAAAAAAAAAAAAACATACAACTAACACACATAGGAGAAAATGGACTTGCGCATGCGCGAACGGGCGGAATGCGGGCGGAGATAAAAAGCCTCAACTAAGGTGGATTTTCGGCAATAGGTTTTTCAAGCCTGAGTCATGAAATAAGAGTATGGCGCATTTCTGAGCATTACAATCCTGAAACACCATTACAATCCTGAAACACCAATGTAATCCAACAGACATAAGCCATGACAAATTCACTCTGACAAAATAAGCTTCTTTATCTCATTTTAGCCATATTTTACTCGTAGTTATATCCGCTGTACAGCCAGGCTCCGCCTACCCCCGCCACGAACAGATACCTAAAACTCGTCCTGGACCATTTCATTAAATGCAAATATTTAAGCAAATGAATGTTTTCATGTTTTTGAGAAATAGTTTTTGACCGTAATATGATGCTGCAGCACTGCTTGGCTCAGGAAAAACAAAAACCATACAACTAACACACATAGGAGAAAATGGACTTGCGCATGCGCGAACGGGCGGAATGCGGGCGGAGATAAAAAGCCTCAACTAAGGTGGATTTTCGGCAATAGGTTTTTCAAGCCTGAGTCATGAAAAAAGAGTATGGAGCATTTGTGAACATTACAATCCTGAAACACCAATGTAATCCAACAGCCATAAGCCATGACAAATTCACTCTGACGAAATAAGCTTCTTTATCTCATTTTAGCCATATTTTACTCGTAGTTATATCCGCTGTGCAGCCAAGCTCCTCCCACCCCCCCGCCACGAACAGATACCTAAAACTCGTCGTGGACCATTTCATTAAATGCAAATATTTAAGCAAATGAATGTTTTCATATTTTTGAGAAATAGTTTTTGACTGTAATATGATGCTGCAGCACTGCTTGGCTCAGGGAAAAACAAAAACCATACAACTAACACACATAGGAGAAAATGGATTTGCGCATGCGCGAACGGGCGGAATGCGGGCGGAGATAAAAAGCCTCAACTAAGGTGGATTTTCGGCAATAGGTTTTTCAAGCCTGAGTCATGAAACAAGAGTATGGCGCATTTGTGAGCATTACAATCCTGAAACACCACCAACCAATGATAAACCAACAGCCAAAAACTCCATGATGAAAAAATTCACTCTGACAAAATCTTTTTTTTTTATCTCATTTTAGCCATAGTTTTATCCGCTGTCAGCCAGGCTCCCTACCCCCGCCCCGCTGTGCAGCCAAGCTCCCCCCACCCCCGCCACGAACAGATACCTAAAACTCGTCCAGGACCATTTCATTAAATGCAAATATTTAAGCAAATGAATGTTTTTGTGGTTTGAGAAATAGTTTTTGACCGTAATATGATGCTGCAGCACTGCTTGGCTCAGGAAAAAACAAAAAACATACAACTAACACACATAGGAGAAAATGGACTTGCGCATGCGCGAACGGGCGGAATGCGGGCGGAGATAAAAAGCCTCAACTAAGGTGGATTTTCGGCAATAGGTTTTTAAAAGTCTGAGTCATGAAACAAGAGTATGGCGCATTTGTGAGCATTACAATCCTGAAACACTAATGTAATCCAACAGCCATAAACCATGACAAATTCACTCTGACAAAATAAGCTTCTTTATCTCATTTTAGCCATATTTTACTCGTAGTTATATCCGCTGTACAGCCAGGCTCCGCCTACCCCCGCCACGAACAGATACCTAAAACTCGTCGTGGATGCAAATATTTAAGCAAATTTCATTAAATGCAAAAATATTTAAGCAAATGAATGTTTTCATGGTTTTTGAGAAACATTTTTTGACCGTAATATGATGCTGCAGCACTGCTTGGCTCAGGAAAAAACAAAAACCATACAAAAAACACACATAGGAGAAAATGGGATTGCGCATGCGCGCGCGAACGGGCGGAATGCGGGCGGAGATAAAAAGGGCGGAATGCGGGCGGAGATAGAAAGCCTCAACTAAGGTGGATTTTCTGCTATAGGTTTTTCAAGCCTCAGTCATTAAACAAGAGTATGGCGCATTTGTGAGCATTACAATTCTGAAACACCCACTTAATCCTACAGCCATAAACCATGACAAATTCACTTTGACAAAATAAGCTACTTTATCTCATTTTAGCCATATATTTTACTCGTAGTTATATCCGCTGTACAGCAAGGCTCCGCCGCCTCCGCCTACCCCCCCTCGTCCTGGACCATTTCATTAAACGAACAAATACCTAAAACTCGTCCTGGACCATTTCATTAAATGCAAATATTTAAGCAAATGAATGTTTTCATGGTTTGAGAAATAGTTTTTGACCGTAATATGATGCTGCAGCACTGCTTGGCTCAGGAAAATCCACAAACCATACAACTAACACACATAGGAGAGAACATGAAAATGAACTTGCGCATGCGCGAACGGGCGGAATGCGGGCGGAGATAAAAAGCCTCAACTAAGGTGGATTTTCGGCAATAGGTTTTTCAAGCCTGAGTCATGAAATAAGAGTATGGCGCATTTGTGAGCATTACAATCCTGAAACACCAATGTAATCCAACAGCCATAAACCATGACAAATTCACTCTGACAAAATAAGCTTCTTTATCTCATTTTAGCCATATTTTACTCGTAGTTATATCCGCTGTACAGCCAGGCTCCGCCTACCCCCGCCACGAACAGATACCTAAAACTCGTCCTGGACCATTTCATTAAATGCAAATATTTAAGCAAATGAATGTTTTCATATTTTTGAGAAATAGTTTTTGAACATAATATGATGCTGCAGCACAGCTTGGCTCAGGGAAAAACAAAAAACATACAACTAACACACATAGGAGAAAATGGACTTGCGCATGCGCGAACGGGCGGAATGCGGGCGGAGATAGAAAGCCTCAACTAAGGTGGATTTTCTGCTATAGGTTTTTCAAGCCTCAGTCATTAAACAAGAGTATGGCGCATTTGTGAGCATTACAATCCTGAAACACCAATGTAATCCAACAGCCATAAACCATGACAAATTCACTCTGACAAAATAAGCTTCTTTATCTCATCTTAGCCATTTTTTACCATATTTTACTCTAGTTATATTATATACCGCTGCTACCGCCACCCTCCGCCTACCCCCGCCACGAACAGATACCTAAAACTCGTCATGGACCATTTCATTAAATGCAAATATTTAAGCAAATGAATGTTTTCATATTTTTGAGAAATAGTTTTTGACCGTAATAATATGATGCTGCAGCACTGCTCACAAAAAAAAAAACAAAAACCATACAACTAACACACATAGGAGAAAATGGACTTGCGCATGCGCGGGAAAAAGGGAATGCGGGCGGAGATAAAAAGCCTCAACTAAGGTGTATTTTCGGCAATAGGTTTTTCAAGCTTGATTGATGAAACAAGAGTATGGCGCATTTGTGAGCATTACAATCCTGAAACACCAATGTAATCCAACAGCCATAAACCATGACAAATTCACTCTGACAAAATAAGCTTCTTTATCTCATTTTAGCCATATTTTACTCGTAGTTATATCCGCTGTACAGCCAGGCTCCGCCTACCCCCGCCACCAACAGATACCTAAAAACCGTCCTACCTAAAACTCCAGATACAAAAATTAAATGCAAATATTTAAGAAATGAATTTCATTAAAAAAAATTTTTTTAAGCAAATGAATTTTTTTTGATAGTTTTTGAGAAATAGTTTTTGACCATAATATGATGCTGCAGCAACAAACAAAAACAGAAAAACAAAAACCATACAACTAACACACATAGGAGAAAATGGATTGCGCATGCGCGAACGGGCGGAATGCGGGCGGAGATAAAAAGCCTCAACTAAGGTGGATTTTCGGCGATAGGTTTTTCAAGCTTGATTGATGAAACAAGAGTATGGCGCATTTGTGAGCATTACAATCCTGAAACACCAATGATATCCAACAGCCATAAACCATGACAAATTCACTCTGACAAAATAAGCTTCTTTATCTCATTTTAACCATATTTTACCCGTAGTTATATCCGCTGTACAGCCAGGCTCCGCCTACCCCTGCCACGAACAGATACCTAAAACTCGTCCTGGACCATTTCATTAAATGCAAATATTTAAGGAAATGAATGATTTTATGTTTTTTGAGAAAGTTTTTTTTGACACCGTAAATGATGCTGCTGCAGCACTGCTTGGCTCAAAAAAAAACAAAAACCATACAACTACACACACGAGGAGAAAATGGACTTGCGCTTGCGCGAACGGGCGGAATGCGGGCGGAGATAAAAAGCCTCAACTAAGGTGGATTTTCGGCAATAGGTTTTTCAAGCCTGATTCATGAAACAAGAGTATGGCGCATTTCTGAGCATTACAATCCTGAAACACCAATGTAATCCAACAGCCATAAACCATGACAAATTCACTCTGACAAAATAAGCTTCTTTATCTCATTTTAGCCATATTTTACTCGTAGTTATATCCGCTGTACAGCCAGGCTCCGCCTACCCCCGCCACGAACAGATACCTAAAACTCGGCTTGGACCATTTCATTAAATGCAAATATTTAAGCAAATTTATTTTTTAATTGTTTGAGAAAAAGTTTTTGACCATAATATGATGCTGCAAGCACTGCTTGGCTCAAAAAAAACAAAAACCAAAACAACTAACACACATATGAGAAAAATGGACTTGCGAACGGGGGCGCGAACATGCGCGAACGGGCGGAATGCAGGCGGAGATAAAAAGCCTCAACTCTGGTGTATTTTCGGCAATAGGTTTTTCAAGCCTGAGTCATGAAATAAGAGTATGGCGCATTTCTGAGCATCACAATCCTGAAACACCAATGATATCCAACAGACATATGCCATGACAAAATCGCTCTGACAAAATAAGCTTCTTTATCTCATTTTAGCCATATTTTACTCGTAGTTATATCCGCTGTACAGCCAGGCTCCGCCTACCCCCGCCACGAACAGATACCTAAAACTCGTCCTGGACCATTTCATTAAATGCAAATATTTAAGCAAATGAATGTTTTCATGGTTTGAGAAACAGTTTTTGAACGAAATATGATGCTGCTGCTGCTTGGCTCAGGGAAAAAACACAAACATAAAAACAAACACACAACAAAAAAAACAAACAACGAGAAAAACTAACATGCACACGGGCGAAAATGTATTGCGCATGCGCGAACGGGCGGAATTCGGGCGGATTTCAAAAAAGCCTCAACTAAGGTGCATTTTCGGCAATAGCAATAGGTTTTTTCAAGCCTGATCAAACAAAAACAAGAGCGCATATGGCGCAACAATGAGCATTACACTCCTGAAACACCAACAAAATCCAACAGCCATAAACCATGACAAATTCACTCTGACAAAATAAGCTTCTTTATCTCATTTTAGCCATATTTTACTCGTAGTTATATCCGCTGTACAGCCAGGCTCCGCCTACCCCCGCCACGAACAGATACCTAAAACTCGTCCTGGACCATTTCATTAAATGCAAATATTTAAGCAAATGAATGTTTTTGTGGTTTGAGAAATAGTTTTTGACCGTAATATGATGCTGCAGCACTGCTCAGACAACTAACAAACATAGGAGAAAATGGACTTGCGCATGCGCGAACGGGCGGAATGCGGGCGGAGATAAAAAGCCTCAACTAAGGTGGATTTTCGGCAATAGGTTTTTCAAGCCTGAGTCATGAAATAAGAGAATGGCGCATTCCTGAGGATTACAATCCTGAAACACCAATGTAATCCAACAGACATAAGCCATGACAAATTCACTCTGACGAAATAAGCTTCTTTATCTCATTTTAGCCATATTTTACTCGTAGTTATATCCGCTGTACAGCCAGGCTCCGCCTACCCCCGCCACGAACAGATACATAAACTCGTCCTGGACCATTTCATTAAATGCAAATATTTAAGCAAATGAATGTTTTCATGGTTTGAGAAACAGTTTTTGACCGTAATATGATGCTGCAGCACTGCTTGGCTCAGGGAAAAACAAAAACCATACAACTAACACACATAGGAGAAAATGGATTGCGCATGCGCGAACGGGCGGAACGCGCGCATGCGCGAAGGTGGGGCGGAGATAAAAAGCCTCAAATAAGCGGGCGGACTGCGGGCGGAGATAAAAAGCCTCAACTAAGGTGGATTTTCGGCAATAGGTTTTTCAAGCCTGATTAATGAAACAAGAGTATGGCGCATTTGTGAGCATTACAATCCTGAAACACTAATTTAATCCAACATACATAAACCATGACAAAATCGCTCTGACAAAATAAGCTTCTTTATCTCATTTTAGCCATATTTTACTCGTAGTTATATCCGCTGTACAGCCAGGCTCCGCCTACCCCCGCCACGAACAGATACCTAAAACTCGTCCTGGACCATTTCATTAAATGCAAATATTTAAGCAAATGAATGTTTTCATATTTTTGAGAAATAGTTTTTGACCGTAATATGATGCTGCAGCACTGCTTGGCTCAGGGAAAAACAAAAACCATACAACTAACACACATAGGAGAAAATGGACTTGCGCATGCGCGAACGGGCGGAATGCGGGCGGAGATAAAAAGCCTCAACTAAGGTGGATTTTCGGCAATAGGTTTTTCAAGCCTGAGTCATGAAACAAGAGTATGGCGCATTTCTGAGCATTACAATCCTGAAACACCAGTGTAATACAACAGCCATAAACCATGAC
Organism: Prochilodus magdalenae; assembly: GCA_024036415.1. Lineage (NCBI taxonomy): Eukaryota > Metazoa > Chordata > Actinopteri > Characiformes > Prochilodontidae > Prochilodus > Prochilodus magdalenae. The sequence continues at coordinate 12,402 of JAMWET010004698.1, forward strand.
AAATTCACTCTGACAAAATAAGCTTCTTTATCTCATTTTAGCCATATTTTACTCGTAGTTATATCCGCTGTACAGCCAGGCTCCGCCTACCCCCCCGCCACGAACTTATACCTAAAACTCGTCGTGGACCATTTCATTAAATGCAAATATTTAAGCAAATGAATGTTTTCATGTTTTTAGAATTTTTTTTTGACCTTAATATGATGCTGCTGCACTGCTTGGCTACGGGAAAAAAAAAAACACAAAAACCATTTTTAACACGGAGGAAAAATGGATGATGCGCGAACGGGCGGAATGCGGGCGGAGAGAAAAAGCCTCAACTAAGGTGGATTTTCGGCAATAGGTTTTTCAAGCCTGAGTCAAAAAAAAAATTTGTGAGCATTACAATCCTGAAACACAATGTAATCCAACATCCAAACCATGACAAATTCATCTGACAAATGACCAAAATGACTGAAAAATCACTTCTGACAAAATAAAATCTCATTTTAGCATTTTACGCGTTATACCGCTGCAGCCAGGCTCCGGGCCACGAACAGAGATAAAAAGCCTCCTCGACCATTTCATTAAATGCAAATATTTAAGCAAATGAATGTTTTCGTGGTTTGAGAAATAGTTTTTTTGACCGTTTATGATGCAAGCACTGCTTGGCTCAACAAAAAAAAACCACAAACCATACAACTAACACACATAGGAGAAAATGGATTGCGCATGCGTGAACGGGCGGAATGCGGGCGGAGTAAAAAGCCTCCAATGATTTTCGGCCATATTTTTTTTTTAAAGCCTGAGTCGTGAAATAAGAGTATGGCGCATTTCTGAGTATCACAATCCTGAATGATATCCAACAGACATATGCCATGACAAAATCGCTCTGACAAAATAAGCTTCTTTATCTCATTTTAGCCATATTTTACTCGTAGTTATATCCGCTGTACAGCCAGGCTCCGCCTACCCCCGCCACGAACAGATACCTAAAACTCGTCCTGGACCATTTCATTAAATGCAAATATTTAAGCAAATGAAATTTTTCATGGTTTGAGAAATAGTTTTTTTTTTTGACCGTAATAATATGATGCTGCAGCACTGCTTGGCTCCAAAAAAAACAAAAACCATACAATTAACACACATAGGAGAAAATGGACTTGCGCATGCGCGAACGGGCGGAATGCGGGCGGAGATAAAAAGCCTTTGTTTTTTTCGGCGATAGGTTTTTCAAGCCTGATTCATGAAACAAGAGTATGGCGCATTTGTGAGCATTACAATCCTGAAACACCAATGTAATCCAACAGCCATAACCATGACAAATTCACTCTGACAAAATAAGCTTCTTTATCTCATTTTAGCCATATTTTACTCGTAGTTATATCCGCTGTACAGCCAGGCTCCGCCTACCCCCGCCACGAACAGATACCTAAAACTCGTCCTGGACCATTTCATTAAATGCAAATATTTAAGCAAATGAATGTTTTGGGCTCCACAAAAATACAACTAACACTAGTCGAGAATAAACTGCGCACAGTGAACATAGAGGGAATGCGGGCGGGATTTAAGGTGCATTGCGCGGCGATATTTTTCAGATGTGCATAAATATAGAAATATATGATATACACTGTACACCAATGCACATATGCCATGACTATTTGACAATTTAATTTTTCCCTCATATAGATACTATGTTTTGGGAGCAATATCATTACAAGCTCTCATTCTAACTACCTAAAATTGTAAGGCAACCCTGGAAGTTTCAAGCCTATTTGAAAACATAGAGTATGTTTGGCTCCTGAAGCATATGTGCTGCTACCTTTTACCTGAAATGACAAATGTAAAAATGTAGGGAATGTGGCACATGTTGGAAGAATGGAATGCAGGCATGAGCTCAAAAGCATGCAGACTCATGCATATAAATTATGTCATGGAACCAGCATTTTGTCATGTGCCATACAATTCAAGCTGTCCGTGGATTGTTGACATGGAACAAAGCTTCAAACATAATAAATGTGTTATTAAGTAGAATGCAGCATATCATTTAAGTTCAAGAAAATTGGATGAATTTATTCACTTGTCAGTTGTGTGCTAACATGTTTTTCACATTTCCCACAGAGGATCAAATGGTCATGCCTTTCACTGCTTGGAAGAAAATCACAATTTTGCCCATTTGGCAATCACCATACATTTGAATAAATAGCTGTTACTTGTGTGCTGTTTCATTACATTGTACTCCAAATATGTATACGTGTTTTTTTGACACTCACAAACAAATTTTAATTTCATAAGATTTTTGCAGTCATCTAGCATCACAGATCGTATAAAATATGTAATAACAAGTGGATTTCCTCTTCGGGCAAATTGTTCAGATTTACATAGTACAGGAACGACTGTGTTTCATACTGAAGAGATTTTGTGGGTGGTACAGGGAGCATGTCCATTGCCTTTGAACTAATGCGTGTCCAGCCAGAGATTTGTTTCAATTGATCGTGGCGATTTGGCAGATTTTTTTTCCCTTATTTGGTTTGTATTTATTTGATCTCTTTGAATTGATATTGAAAATGACAATGTCAGATTTAAGGTTTGCTACACTAAACTCATTAGTGTGTTGTATAGCTAAAAACATGTATTACATGGTATAATTCAAATTTCTGGTGGTTTTGCCTTATATTAGACATTTTAAACAAATTTTTAAGTAAAAGTGGCTTTGTTTTACTACAAAAATGTCCTTTTTCACATATAACCATTTTAAACAACCTTTTACCAGAACTGTTGTTGTGCAAAATTGCTCTCTATTAACAATGGCATGTTAAAAAAAATAAAATTCTAATATTGATTTAATCAAAGTCACCCAGGTGCCCTTTACAAATGTGCTGCTAGGCTTAAACTGGTTCTTATCAGGCAACTTTTGTTTTCATTAATTTTTTTTTTGGTTTGTTGATGATTTTGACCTTTGCTTGTACTACAAGAGGTTTTACAAGACTCATCGAGTGATTACAGATTTCAAGATGAGCTGGCCTGCACTCTTCGATGAATAAGGTAAGTAAATCTGTTTACTTATGAAATCATATGTAGGTGACCTTTTAGCTCTACTATTGCTCTCTATTATTGTGGACCTGTTTAAAAAAAAAACAAAGTAGCATTTAATTAACATGCCGCCAATTTACACCAATATGAGTGTTGTAATCTTTTCCGCATTTCGTTTTGTGTACTACCCCTTATATAACGGTAGGCATATGCGCAGTGTAGAGGAACAGATATCGTATATCACACTAGAGTTCAAGTTTTATTACAACAACCGCCATACACCAGCTTTTTTCCGCTTTCGTTCCAACCCCGTATATAACGGTAGCTACGGAACACAACTATCGTATATGACACAGAGTTCAAGCGTATTAAATGATCCAGTTGCAGTCCAAGTTGTTCACAAGGTATGCAAAAACCTGAAGTGTGTATGATAAGTTCTAGCACGAAAGATCAGGAACACCATGGCACGTATGACCTAAGTATGTTCATGAAAAAATGTCCAAACTAAGCAACCTTTAAGTTTCATAACCCAAAACTATTACAAACAACAGCAAGAAGCATTTCAGTTGATAAAAATGAATAATGGAAAGTATTTCCACACCTTAAATAAAGTAAGAAACAGGTAAACACACAAACAAGATTCCTTAAAGTTGTGGTCATGCTGTAGTGTGTTCGTTCAAAGGCACATTGACATTGATGAAATAGTTCAGCAAAATCTGTCTCTGTCTGTCTGTCTGGCTAGCTATCTATACTGATTTTTTTTCTATTTCCTCTCTGAATTGCGGTCTAGAGTGACGCCATTGAGGTCAAGCGAGAATGCATCCTACGAAGCCTTTGTGCCTACTTGAATAAAGACCCAGGCAATCTTATTAAAAAGTATATGGTGTGTTTTGGTCATTCTGCCAAACAATATGGGTATTTCATGGAATATAAATTTAGTGTGTTCTTGTACAAATCCTTCTTGATACAAGTATGCTCTCTTGTTTGCCATTAACCTTTTCTTATTATTGTTTGAGAATATCAATCCTGTGGTCAGGATTGTAAAGAAACTAAAACTCTGTCCACTAGCCCACTGTCAGTTGACAAGGTTGAAAGAAAAAGAAATCGCAATCTTCATGCTGAAAGACCTTTACAGGTTGCCTTGTGTTTATTATTCACACATTTTGGACATTAAAAGTTGTGAAATTGAGTTTAACAACATTTAATGTGTTAAGTTTGTTATGGTAGCAATTGCCATGCAATGTGGCAAAGATGCCCTTAGTTACTTTTAGTTTCAGGGTCTCATTAATACAGTCAAGTTAAAAAACAGGTAAAACAAACAAACCACTATAATAATAAAAACCACAAACACAACACAAGCAAATCTAGTGAAAATAACACTAATTTAACAATTAAAAAATTATCAATAATAATACAAAAAAACAAGCACATAAGGATCAAAAATAAAAAATACATCGATTATAAAATTACATAAATACAATAAGATGTTTTTGATACATTATTAACCATAAAACATTACATAGAATAAATACGAGGTAATAAACAAACCTAAAACAATATAATCTAATAAAAAACTGGAATAACTAGAACACTCTTGGAAAACATAAAACAAATAAAATTAACAAATAATACAAACATACATTAAACATTCAAACACAGAGATGATTGTGAAAATTCTTGTGTAAGTAGTGATTCATGAAAGCGATTTCGACACAAAAATATGACAAGATTAAAGCAAGTTTTTAACCCAGTATGCAAACAGTGGCCCGATTCAGACATTATGGAATGTAATTCAATATTTTTTATAAATTATTTGTACTAGAAAACTGGGAACATATCTTTAGAACAAATACACAATACTATGGAAATACATGCTATAAATTAGGCTTCATGCGTGTAAATTAGAGATTATTAAATGATATGCTAGAGAGTGGAAACCTTTTTATCAAACCTCCATTTAATGTAAAAGACTAAGCTAGGAGCCAATGTTACATGTTAAAAAGTGCCAGTGAGCAATAAAGGAAAATCAGATTGAGAGATGTGTTCAACTAGGGATGGGCAATGTTATTAAATTCATCATTATTGTGATAATGTGTAATTAAATTACACTTTTAAACAAAATAACCATCTGCACATATTGACAGTGCCATTAGAACTGACCCACTACTGAACATGACTAGGCCTTTCTTGACTGGTTAATCGGTTAATAAGCAGTGCAGTGTGTAAAATGTAATAAGATTCAGATGCACTTAGTAATCTGATCATAATTAGATTTCTACAGTTAATTGATCATGGTCAACAATATACTTCAGCATTTTAGACTAGATTAAGGTCCCATAAAGATACTCTGATAAACAGTGCAGCATTTTAGCTCAGCAAGAGCATTTTTACTCCTACTCTCCATGATTTCCATCCAGAGTTCCATCTTTCTCATTCTTTCTCTCTCCATTCTCAAAGTGACAATGTGTTTATGTGTTTTCGCCCAGCCCTTCTATCTCTCTCTCTCAGTTTTCTCTCTCTCCCTCAGTTCTCTCCACGTGTAGTACATTGCATGTGTGTATTTGTGTGTGGGAGCCCAGTAAAAAAAAAAAAATGAATGAGCCTTCGCCGGCACCGGATGCCCGAATCCGCCTCCAGCCGCCCACCCAGCCATGTGTGACTCCTGCCCCAGATCAGAAGCACCGGGCCTGGGGAGGGGAGGCAGGAAAAAGGGGGCTTCTGGAAGGAGCCTTGAGGGGGGAGGGATTCGGGGGTGCTTTGGCAGCGGGCCGCACTCTGGCTCCACTTGAAACGGGCCGAAACTCGGCTTTTGGCCGCCGCGCGTAATTTGCTTCCTCTCTGATGGCTCACCCTCCCCTTCTGTCTGGAAGTCTGCAGGCTATCGGCGAGCGTTTATTAGACCGTAGGGAGCGAGGGAGCCTGAGAGAGAGAGAGAGAGAGAGAGAGAGAGAGAGAGAGAGAGAGACAACAAAAAAAGAAAAGAAACAAGAGGAAAGAGACAGGAGTACAGTTAAAGTAAAGAACGAAAGAGGTGAAAGAAGAACAGTGAAAAATGAAGAGAGAGATGATGGAAACATTTAGAAGAGAGAGTGAAGTAAAAGATAAGAGGAAGAAAGAGAGTTACAGGAAAAGGGGATAGAGAAGTGGAATGACAGTAAAAGAACAAGAATAGAGATATAAGGAGAAAGTTAAAGAAGAAGAAGAAAATAGATGATACTGAAAGAAAAAACAAAGAGAGAGTGAAAAGAAGAGGGAGAGTGAGAAAAGAGTTCTTGCCCCCGTGCTGAGAGAATGTCTCCTTCTACCTCTTCTTTCACAATCGCTTGGCTCTTAGTGTTTGTCTTGCCCTGAATGTTTTTAGAGGCTGTTCTCGAGACGTGTAGTACAGCTTGATTATGTTGTATGTGACTTCAAGGCAAAAGCCATGCAAGTGAAGTCAGTTAGTGAGACCATCTTCATGGTGTCTTTTATCAGGGACAGTTTTGGTTCCTTCTTCTTTTTATCTTTCCTTCAGGTCACAGTGGTGCTGGCCGGCGCACCAGACATGTTTAGCATCATGAAGTGCAGAACAGGAGGCTTGGAGGGGGTCACTGGGCCCTGGCTGACATGTGCTTTTAACATAGGCCAAAAAACTATGACTAGCATATAATTGTGCAAAATCCACAAATCATTGCTTTTATATATATATATATATATATATATATATTTTTATTTTTTTTTATTTTTTTTTTTTTTTTTGTTATTATTATTATTATTTTTTTTTTATTATTTATAAGTATACAAGGTTTTACTCTATTCCTTTTTTTACTTTTTATTAATTAAAGACTTAAAAAATGAATGGACCAAAAGTAGTTGTACCTTGTTTTAATAAACATAAACAGAAGTTGAGCTTGTTTTCCTTGTTGAAAATAGAGAGATTGAAAGTACCTCACAGGCCTATCAAAAAGCAAGCAATAAAAGAATTTGCTTTATGCATGCAGTAACAAACTTTTTGGATTCTGTGAGCGACATAATCTACAATAAGCATCAGTTTAAAGCAAATTGACCATGGTAGAAATATTGAAGACTATGTAGTTTTATGGTTAGCATTACTGCACTACTCAGCTCCAGGTGGACTTAACAGCAGTGACAAACAAATATGCACAGGTTATAGTACTGATTTACATGTTAAGGTTCAATGTCCTCAGTGGAGGCGTTTTTCTGCATGAACGGCTGTGTGGGTGTTTTGCATGTCTGCATGTTGCTATTTGGTACAACCGAGGCGACCAAAACTAGGCCGAGGATGATGCATAAAAACATTGTGTAAATATGTATGCCGGGATTTTCTTATTTGTTGACTTTTTTGTGGCTGTCTTTTTTTATTATTTACAACATTTCTTTCTTTGTCTTGGACTGGAAATGCGTCGGGACTATTTTAAATCACAGATCTCATGACTGAAAATATGCTCGCTTCACGAAAACAAAGTAATAAAAGGAAAGTATTAAAAAAGCATACAAATATGGTGGTTATGGCTGTTTAGTCATATGTTTAACCGTATGAAATCTAGGTTACATTTTGTGTTACTACAAGTTTGTTGAGAGACTGGTGCTGGTGTGTTCTTCATCTCCTCTTTACAGGTTTATAGTGAGTCTAGTGCTGACGTGTTCTTCATCCCCTGTTTTTCAGACTCCAGACAAATGCCGACATCTCCATCCTGGTCATACGAGCAACCTTACCCCTACCTGGGCCCCATATCTGCACCCACCGTTCACCCAACAACGCCTATCTCCCCCAGCCGCAATCCCATACACTGTAAGCTCTAAAATGAAATCATGTTACACATGATTCGTCATACTTCCTTTGTACCTCGTCATTATATAATTAAAGAGGCTTTGTTGTAAAGGTTTGAATATATTGATGACATGCACAGTAATTGGTTTGGCTTAAACGTGTATTGATTAATAGCAAGAAAAGCTAATCTTCAGTAGACTATGAGTCTGAAAATTTATCAAAATGTTGAATAATACATTTTCGTCAAATTGATGGTTTAAAATATCCATAATTTCTTCTTTCCCAAATATAATCATACAGCCAGTACAAGTTTATATATTTGAAAAATTGTGACAGAACACACATGGCTGAGATTTTGCATTAATGAGATCCTCAAGCATTATTTAACAGTAAGGAAAACACATAGCATGTATAGACATTTTGTGACATTTTGTAAATTGATATAGACTACATACCCTGTCCTTAGATACATTTCTGTTTTTTGACTGACCCAAAACTTTCCTGCTTTGCAGGTCCAGATCTGACAGCATTCACTGACCCACGTGTGGGTCTGGAACGCTCCTTTTCCTCTATCCCATCGCTACCTGAAGCTGGACAAGTCATGCCGCTTCTAGAAGTGACCCCCGCGTTCCTATACCCCACCAGGCCAAGCCATTTTAACTACACCCCACCCTTGTGTACACCAATGCGCATGGTAATAAACTAGGCATGTCCGCTATGACTGCCCCCACTGGCCGCTACCACACATACCTCCCACCTCCCTACCCAGCTGGATCCTCCCAGGGCCAGGCTGGGCCCTTCCAGGCCAGCTCTTCGCCATATCACCTCTACTACAGCACCGCTGCCGGCTCATACCAGTTCTCCATGATGCCGGGGGGAGGCGGTGGAGAACGGTCGCCACCACGAATTCTGCCACCCTGCACCAACGCCTCTACAGGCTCTGCCCTCCTCCACCCCTCACTGCCCAATCAGAGCGATGTTGTCGTGGAGGCAGAGGGAAGCCACAGCAGCTCCCCAACTAACATGTCTGCCGAAGCAGTGTGGAGGCCATATTGAGCACTGGACAGACTGGCACATTGACCAACAAGAAGTTGACGTTGGGCAGCTGAATTAGGTGGGCTCTCACTGGAGCATTGAATGAAGAACTCATTTTGGCATGAGACTCATCTTTGTTTTGTTTTTTAAAGAGTTGTGGATAATTTGTTTCATTATTATTATTATTATTATTGCAATAATATTTTAATATTATGTCCCTATTTGTCAATGACACCAGCTTTTCCCATTTTTACACAAATACACTGACATGACACTCTCATCAAACTTGAATCTGCAAAATAGCAGGCAATCAGTTGCCACATTATAGTGCTGTTTCCAAAGGAACATGTTTAAAACTGTAAGCCACCAAATACATGTAGTGAAATATGAGTACACGCTGTGCCACACAATAAAAATTGAGTTCTCCACGTTACGTGGCTGTTGTCCTCCTGGGACACTTTTCACATTAACAGCAATCATTTAATGGCAAAGGCTTTTGACAGTTCTGCCTTTTCACTGACAATGAGTGAAAGAGGATTCATGGTTGAGGAGGCCCAGCATGATGTCTGAGTTCATGTCTGCTTGGTATTAACCTCTGAATTAGCCTGTCTGATTCACAGAGCTCTGCGAGCTAAGGCTTGTGCTTTGCTTGCAGCTCTAACGTTGTAGCAGCCCTCATTGTCATGGGCGATTTCCATTCAAGAGTTAAAACAGACATTGCACTCTGTGGTACATGCAGTTTACGAGGCTCCTCTCGGTCACTGCCTTTCAAGGTCTACCTCTCTACTATATTTACAACTCAAAACGATCTGCATTTCATATTTCCACCTGATCCTAGCGTAAAACAATATGATGGAACCGTTTCAAATGCGATGGAAGAGACTCTGCTTTTGTGTAAATAAACTGTAAACTATTTCCTGAGGTCACAGGCTGGTAGCCAGTTGACAATGCCATCAATCACATGACACTGTCCTTTACATCCATAAACTAAAAACTAGCAGAAATGCAGCTCAGCCCATTTGTCTTTTTTTCGACACTGCTTTACTTTGTGAATGTAAAACCTTTGTTGTGAAGAAGCCAATCGTTTATAGAGCATGTCGCGTGGTGTCCTTTTTTCTAAGCATGAGAAATCAGCTGGAAGAAGCTCTCTCTTACTCTCTCTCTCTCTCTCTTTCTCACACACACACACACACACACACACACACACACACACACACACACACACACATATGCACACACAACAGAGTAGTAATAATTTATACTTAAAGGGGAATTCCACTAACCTCAAGACTTGTGCATAATTAGAAGGTTAAAATGATTTTAGCTTAAAAATTTACAATTTTATATATTAAAATTAGTATTTAGATACACAGGACACAGAGGTACAATGTGAAGTGAAAATAGTCCAAAAACAACTTATTTTATGTGCATTACATGCAAAACATGAGAAAACACAAGAAAGTTCACGGATGGTTTTGGATAATGAATAAATGTTGTTGACCAGGCGACCTCTGGTTACCATCACCACCACTGTGAAGAAATCTGAATCGGTTAATTAACCATTTCATTGGTCCACTCTGAACAACTTAGCTTTAAAGTTTTTAACTTTGAAATGTAGAAAATCTGTGAGAAGTATTGTTTTTGTATACAATACTTGAAAAAATGTGAGTTTAATTTTGGGTTTCTTATTTAACTCATTTTGATTTGAGCAAATATTCATACGCTATTTAGCATTCTTGGGGCTTTTTTCACATTTGCATCCTATCCTGCAAAGCTTGGTTATGCTCTCTTGCACTCCTGGCTACAGATGGCTGTGTCATCGCCGCAAACTTGTGATCTTCTGAGAAAATGGCTGGCATTGCTGAAGCAATGCTGAAAAAATAATGGGCAAGATTTGGCCTCATTATGAGATAAAGACTCTAACTACTTCACTAAATTGAGAACTGCATTTGGACTTCTTTGACCTAAACATGTACAACACTAAGGCTGTGCCATTCAAATTCATTTAAACACAAATTAGTGAGAGTGCTTAAAGCGGAACTAGCTACAAACATTTCCTCACAAATATGCTGGAGCAGATGTAAAAGAATTACCATCACCATAGACAATATCCAAAGATCTTTAAAACCATCAAAATTGTCTATGTAGCAGAGTGAATGTAACTAGTTTCTACACACCTATGCCGTTCCTCTCTCTCTCGCTCTCTCTCTCTCCCTCTGACAGTGTCATCTTGTGCTGATGGGACAAGAACGGCTAGTTTTTGAAACGATGCCAGCTTCCAACACCCTCTTCTCTGCTGCTTCCATGTGCTATTCCTGACCCAGGAAGAATTTATACAGATGAGCAGGCAGGCCCCGACCTGCCCTGTTCCAGTCAACACTATATTGCACACAAACAAGCTCTCTTTATATGTTCTTGGCTAGTCTATCTCTCTTTTACTTTCTCTCATTTTCTCCTTTACTCTGAATTCCTTAATTGGTTTTACATCAATAATTCATATGACATAAACTTGATTATTACCAAAAGTAAGTAAGTAAGTTGTTTTGATGTAATGGTTTTTTTATCTGTAAAAATATGATGTGAAACCAATTTAGTGTTCTAGTTCATCTCCAATCCAGTGTCCCTAATTCACTTTACATTTCCTCTCTTTTGTCTGTTTCCTTGGCTAGTTATTTATTTAGCTATAAAACTTTATATATGTACAATTTGCATACCGGATAAACCTTTTGCTAATATAGAACAGTACACTTTCCACAGCACAGTGCACACATTTGGTTCGCGGCCTTCAGTGTGCACATCATGTGCCTGTGCCGTTTCCTGTATACGGATATTTTATAAGAACACTCTGCTTTACTAAAATCCTCATTTAGTTTTCCTTTATTTCTTACTCTGTCTCTCATTCCCGTAAGCTCTCTCTCTCACACACACACAGCACCCAGGCGAGAGGCGAGGGCAGAGGGTTGTGTAAATGCAGACCTATCCCAGCAGCCAGTGTGAAGAGACTGCAGAGCCTCAGCTATAATCCTGCTCCAGGATTCAGGCCAAGGTCCATAAAATCAAATCGTCTTTATAAAAAGAGCCTGGGGTGTCGGAGCAGCATGACACCACCAACCGCACACACAAACACATACCAACGGTCTGTATTTATATGTGGATCTGTGGGTGGATGTGTGTGCGTGTGCATGTGTACAGCAAAATGTCCCTGAATTGCAATGTAAGGTTTTCCTATCAGTATGGGGACATTTTGTCCTTCATAAAACTAATTACACCATGTCCACACAGGAAAACATTAAAATTCTCACACATGTGGCGCACGTGTCTGTGTGTAAGAGAGAACAGCAAAATGTCCGAATGCGTCAGAAATTCATGTGCCGTAGTGAGTGTGGGGACCTGCAAAAAACACACATTGGTCCTCATTTACCAACACCTTCTTAAGGTTTTTTTTAAATTTGTTGGTGTGAAAAGTCATGGCATGTTTTTAAACTGCAGAACTGAATATGTATATAGTTGTTAGTGTCCTTAAATTATATTATTACCTAAGAACAAATCCATAAAGTAAAAAAAATGGAGAGAATTGTTGTGAAAACTGCATGAATAGGTTTTCAGAAGACGTTTTTTGGTGAATGCGGCCCAATGTCCACACTGACAGGATAACATGAAAAATGAAAATGTACGAATATTTAGGGACCAGTGTGTGCACATGTGTGTGAATGTGTGAGAGAGGGAGAGTTAAAGCTGAAAGGTCTAGGTCTAAGTCTAAGTAGGGAAAAGTAAATACTCCTAAAATATCATGTTTTTCTTACAGCATGGGGACTTTTTGCCTTTAATAAACTCACAATGTCCCCACACTGCCAGGAAAACCTAAAAGAACTGTGGTTTAAGGACAGGTTTGTTTGTTTGTGTGTGTGGGTGTGTGTCTGTGTGCCAAATAGTCGCACAATGACAATAAAACGTGATATTTCTGACATTGGAAAGACATTTTGCTATTCCCACAAAACATTTCTATCAAAGGTTTTATTTGAAAAACTAAAAAAGACGAAATACTTCCTTTTAGTTCCTGAGGTAAAGGTTAAGGTATTCAGCTATAATAATACACAGTGGAAAATCCCTGCAGAGACAGTAAGTGTGCGTGCGAGAGACCGACAGACAGACAGACAGACAGACAGACAAATGGAGAGAGAGAGAGAGAGAGAGAGAGAGAGAAAGCGGAACAACTGCATAAAAACAACAGCAAGGAGACATTAAGCCTGAGGTATTCTAATGTTAAATGGAAGCTATTTACAGCAATTACAGCCCAGTTTAAAATAAAGCTCACTTCTCAGAGCTCAAATCTCAGCTGCTGGACCTATAAAAGAAGCTGTACAAATAAAAATGAAGAATAAATTATAACTTTTTCATTGAGTATTTGGTATCTTAACTTCTGTATGAACCATCTGTTTTTATTCGTTTTATGCAATGACAGGGAGCACAGTTCACTATAACTGTAAGCAGCATAAAGACTTTACATTTATCTACATTATAAAACAAAGCTTTCTTACTTGAGGGATTTTCTTCACTGTCCCCTCTTGTTACCTTCATGTGTTAATGTTGAAAACTAGACGTATAAAATATTAGCTACAGAGATGTTTTTAAATGATGAGGATGTAAAGCTGAACATGTGGATCATTATTAGAAAGAATAACGTTAGCTTGCTCAGCTAACATGAGAAAATGAAACATTTGGGAAAATGAAACTGAAACTGGGGAGCGGTCACCACTGGGCACACACAATATTCTTAACTACCAGTTTATCAAACCTTTTTGCCTTGTTGTAACCTTTTTGTAGCAGCAGCTATCCTACCACTGATTTACTTGTGCAATTGTTGTCAATAATAATAATTGTTTTTAAAAAGAATAATGTAATTTACGTTAATATTAATTTAGTTGTATTGATGGGGTATTCTTATCTTAATAAAATAACACACTGTCCCTGATAGATAGAGGATGGTGGCCCACTGTTAAGCCCCTTATGACAAAGCTGGCATTTTGCTGAGCATTTTCAGAGAACCGCCACAGAGCAGGTATTATGACATGGTGGTGGCATGCTAGTGTGTGTTGTGCTGGTATGTGTGAATCAGACACAGCAGTTTTAAACACTGTGTCCAGTCCCTGTCCACTCTATCAGACACACCGGTTTTGTTGGTCCACCTCGTAAATGTAAAGTCAGAGATGATATCTCATCTTTTGCTGCACAGTTAGAGTTGGTCATCCTCTAGTCCTTCATCTGTAGTCTTAGGGTGCTGCCCTCAGGCTGTTGTTGGCTGGATAGTTGTGTAAGGTGGGCTATTCTCACTTCAGCAGTGATGCTAAGGTTTTTATGAACTCTAGCAGCACTGCTGTGTCTGATCCACTCACACCAGCGCAACACACACTAACACGCCACCACCACTTACAGGTTTAAAGGGAGCTAAAAAAGCAGATGAACTATGGACTGGCGCAGATGCTGTTTACAAATGCAAAATTATTTTCAAAGTTTTTATACAATAGCAATGACACAGTTAACTGTAGGTCATTATTTCCTTTTGCTTAGATAAGTTTTCTTATTAATAACTGTAAATTAATATCTGAATAATAACAGGGCTTGAGGGTGAAAGCATGGCTAAAATGTGTAGACGTTCTTGCTTGGAATTCAGCTCATATCTTTAGACCTTTGATTAATATTTCAGAATGATTCCTCAGCCTAATCTCCATATTCTTGTACAGTTTAGCTTAAACATTCCAAATACTGATTAAAGGTCAAGAGCTCTCACCTAGCAATTACGGGCCATTCATCAAGTGGACAGTGCATCCCAGAATCATGGCTGACAGCCTACAGAATCGATACAAAGGGTGATCACCTCTGAAGACTCGTCTGCATCAACACATCTCGTCTCCTGTCATTTCAGTTGTGTTCAGTTTGCAGATTTCTAACTGTGATAAATCACAGATGATAATGGTAAACAGCAGGAAATTAACTGTGCTGAGAGCCGACACGCTTCCATTAATCTAAGCACCTGACACCTCGGGGGTGCAAAAGGGGATGAAAGGAGGAGGAGTTATTTAGAAGGAGTCATTGAATAGGTCTGGTTTACTACAGTTGTCCTGGGACTCTGAATATTAATTTACTTAATGAAGAAAACTTTTTTTTTTATTATCGTGAAGCAAATAATTTTATACATAATTTTGGCTAAAAAAAGCTTATAAAAAAGTTTTTTTACAATTACCTCATTTAGAGATGAGTGTTTTGCCTTCTGATCACGCACACCTGTGCGACCAATCCCCTACCTCAGTGTAAAACATGTAACTGAGTGAATACGGAATATTGTATGGATTATGGAAACCTGTTTGCACTTTAGTGTGAGAAACAAATACCAATTAGAAAAGCCTGACTGCAATCTCACCACCTCTGCACATCATTCATTCATCAACCTGGATTTATGGAGATAATGATTCACAAATAGAGGCACACACCAAAGTAGCATTTGAGAAGCAGGAATACCACACACCAGAGTAGCAGTAGAGAAGCAGAAATACCACACACCAGAGTAGCAGTAGAGAAGCAGAAATACCACACACCAGAGTAGCAGTAGAGAAGCAGAAATACCACACACCAGAGTAGTAGTAGACAAGCAGGAATACCACACACCAGAGTAGCAGTAGAGAAGCAGGACCACACACCAGAGAAGAAGCAAAGAAGCGGGTTAAAGACACATCAGTGGAGCAGTAGTGAAACAGGAATAGCACACACCAGAATAGTAGTAGAGAAGCAGGACCACACACCAGAGAAGGGGAAAGATGCAGGAGTAGGACACACACAGGAGAGTATACAGCATTGTGTTGTATGTAGGGAGTTTCAGCAAGATATCAGGAAGTGCTAGGTCAAAAGGTTGACTTCTGGTGTTGAAAACCTGAAGACTGCATCTGACTCTTTCACAGACCATGACAATTTGGACACATTTAGAAACAGAAAGACTTTAAAAGGCAGCCAGGTACATAAAGATTGAATTCAGCAAATTAACAATAGACTATAAAAATCATAATCTCCCTAAACTCCTGAACCCAACTAGGATGACAATCAAGTTAAAAGTGTGAAGGTAAAAGTTACTTAACTGACTAGGCTTTACTGTTTTCTGCAGAATTACTCTCACCCTCTAGGGCCATCAGATAGGATAAAAATAGATCAATTGTGTTCAGTTTTAATTAGTTTTGTTTACACATGCTTATTATTCAAAAACAACAATTGACCATTTTCATTTCTGTAAGGGGCCACCCACGTCATGGTCCTCCTGCCACTAGAGGGAGGCCATGCTCTACCACTCGCAGTAATCAGGTTGGCTGAGTACACCTGGCTAGCGTCTTTATAAGGACTGCCCACTGGTTAAACATTGTGGAGTTGATTCTGTTCAGGTCACGCCATGTTTGGTAGTATACCTCACCACTGCGAAAGGAAAGGAAAGGAAAGGAAAGGAAAGGAAAGGAAAGGAAAGGAAAGGAATTTCATCAGTCACATCAGTCATTTGTGACTTAGCTCATCTTTTCCCTCCTCCAGATATCTGTTTACTTTCTCCCTTTTCTGTTTATGTTCCTTGAGTTTGTCCCTCTGGCAAACTCTTTTGCTCCCCACTCAACCACCAGCACACCAAACCCCAGCCCCTGTGTCACTCCTTGCTCCTGTTTTGTTTTGTTAAGTTTTCCTCGTTGTAATGTCTGTATTTGAGTCCACCTTGGAGGAAGTGTCTGTCAGGGAGTTAAATAAATAAACGTGGCAACAATCCAGAGAGCACTCTCACCCTATAAGGATTGTTGCACCGTCACACTTTCAGCTCAAAGTTGTCACTGGATGGGCCTTATTCAACTTTGCAGTTGCCTAAGCAGCAGTAACAGTCTTAACTCTTTTTCACTCTAACACAGTGGGTCTGTGGCAATTTGTGCACACTCAGTAAAACAAGCATTTGAGAGGTCAGGAACTAAGGTTGGACAAGAAGCCTTGGCTCACAGTCATCATTCCAGTTCACACCCATATGTTTTTAGTAGGGTTGAGGTCGGAGCTCAGTGCAGACCACTGAAGTCCCTTGACATCAAACTCATCAAACCATGTCTTCACAGAACACAATTTGTGCCAGGGGCCAAGTCATGCTGGAACAGAAATGGGCCTTCCTGAAACTGTTGGCCAGATATAACTGTGTGAAATGTTTTGGTCTGCTGTAACATTGACCATCACCTTTCACTGGAACCAAGTGGCACAAATTCTGAAAAACATTCCAGAGCATTAAACATCCTCTACAAAACCTTTATTGGTGGTTTTCCAGTAAGGTACATTTACATTTAAGACATTTAGCAGATGCTTCTATCCAGAGCGACTTACAACCATGCTTAGTGTCCCGTTGGATAATGTTCCCCAGCTAGTACAGGAAGGTTAGAGTCTAAAACTTGTCATGAGCTCAGACACTGCCCGAACAAGGGAGAGAACAATACACAGATAGATATAAAGCATAAGTGCTCTACCCGGCAACCCAACCCAGTGCTCATACCTAGAGAGAAGAGAGGTTATGGTAGTGTTCTCCTGGAATCTGCCAAACCCAAAATTGTCCAAACTGGTAAATGGTGAAGCACGAATCATCACTTCAGAGAACAACTTTCTAATGCTCACTCCAGCTGATGCTTGGCATTTTGCATCTTTTGCTTGTGTGCAGTTATTTGAAGACGGAGAAAACACACAGAACATAGAACTTCACACAGAAAAGACCCTGGTCGCCGGCCTGGAAATTGGACCCAGGCCATTCTTGCAACAGCAGTTGCAATTTTTTAACAAGTGTTAAAAGTATTTCTGCAAAGTCAGTTATATATGACTGTTTAAAGACTCACTCCTATTATAGCATAGTATTCTTAAACTCATTTCTTTAAATCAGAAGTCACAGGCACCATGGCTAATCCAGAATTTTAGCAGATGATCTCTGCAAGAAATGATCTCTGCAGAATCAACAACAACAAAAAAAAAACAGACGCCCTGATGACAATGCACAATGCAGTACAACTGAGTGTACTAAAGACAGTACACTTATAGAGCAAGTTGACATATGAGGGTGCTTTAAGCTACTTGTGGGAAAAGCTGCCAAAAGTGGAGCAAAAGACTAATATGGCTGAACAGTAACAATGCATGTACTTGGTGTCCCTGGCGACAAATCCAAAAAATACCATGACCAAAAAAGCAAGTTCCAGAAATCAACAATAGTTCATAAACTACTTCAGTAGAGGCTGAAGACAGCCATCTGGCAAAACTACATGAAGCATTGTAGGGAAAAGTGGCAAAGAATATTTGACCTCTGTTGACAAGTGACTGTGTGCGAAGCTTTAATCCATGTTTGCTGCTGCTAAGAAAGACGGGAAGAAAGCACACTTTTCTGCAATCTATGTGATAACGTCTTTAAAGTAAACAATTGTGAAACAAAGTGATAGAATTTTTCAAAGTTTAGAACATTTTTGCATATATAAAAATATGCATATCCCAGTAAACAAATGGTTGTGTAAACATTGAATTAATGTTATATAATCTATATCTCTATGTTTATTAATTGATACATGATTTCAATGTTGTTTCATTGGTTCAAATGTTTACTGGGAAAAGCTCATCTCGAACATTGCACATTCTGAAATTAACCCTGAGACATCTGAACTGATACTCCACCAGAGGCCAGTAAGGCCAAAAACCAAACTACAGGCTTTCTGGTGTCATGAAGCAAAGAGTACAGAGTTGGAGCACTGGAGAATAGTACTGAACCTGAAACTCAAGCTTATTTTCACCATACCCATACCTGCAAATTCAACTACACTGCTCAAAAAAATAAAGGGAACACTTTTTAATCAGAGTATAGCATCAACTCAGTTCAACTTCAGGGATATTGATCTGCTCAGTTAAGTAGTAGGGAGGGCCGTTAATCAGTTTCAGCTGCTTTGCTGTTAATGAAATTAACAGCAGGTGCAGTACAGGAGCAACAATGAAACCCCCCCAAAAAAACAGGAATGGTTTAAAAGGACGAGGTCATTGACATTTTGTCCCCCCTCATCTTTTCCGATTTTTCACTAGTTCTGCAGTTGACTTGGGTCAGCGTCACTACTAGTACCATGGTGCGGTACCTGGACCCTACAAAAGTTGTACAGGTAGTCCAACTACTGAAGGATGGCACATCAATATGTCCCATTGCCACAAGGTTTGCTATGTCTCCCAGCACAGTCTTAAGAGTACGGTGGAGATTCCAGGAGACAGGCAGTTACTCTAGGAGAGCTGGACAAAGCTGTAGAAGGTCCTTAACCCCTCAGCAGGACCAGTATCTGCTCCTTTGTGCTAGGAGGAACAAGATGAGCACTGCCAAAGCCCTACTGCTGTGAATGTGTCTGATCAAGCAATCAGAAACGGGCCTCATGAGGGCGGCCTGAGGGCCAGACGTCCTGTAGTGGGCCCTGTACTCACTGGCCCGCACCATAGAGCTCGACTGGCATTTGCCACAGAACACCAGAATTGGCAGATCCACCACAGGTGCCTTTTCACAGATGAGAGCAGGTTTTACATGCACTTCAGACTGTCCAGGAGCTCAGTGATGCCCTGGTCCAGATCTGGGAGGAGATCCCTCAGGACACCATCCGTTGTCTCGTTAGGAGCATGTGGAGGCCATACAAACTACTGAGTACTACTTTGAGTTGCTGCAATGGAATTTGGGTTAAATGGACGAGCCTGCTGCATCATTTTTTCACTTTGATTTTCCCTCTGTAAGCTGATCATTTACATTTCCATCAAACGATGTGGCATTCTTTCATTCCTAGCACATTACCCAGTCTATATAAGAAATGATATTCTGCATGTTTTTTTTCCCATTGAAATCTGATGTGTTTTCAAAGTGATGTGTTTTTTGAGCAGTGTACTTCCTTTACAGTATGGCATTTGACACACCCTCAATCACTCCTTTTTTTGTCCATCATTAATATCTGCTTTGTGAAATCCTGAAGCTACCACCTTAAACATGTGACACTTTTTTTCTGGTAACCTTATAACATCCAGGAGAAGATGGCTGGAGGAGTACAATCAAACCTTGCCTGCTTATTCTTTGGAAAATAAAAATGTTACTGATGACACCCCCAAAATACAGTGTCTATAACCAGTGTAGTCCATATGTCAATTTACAACTAGTTCCCAAAACAAATATAATTGATGATCATAAAGACAACCAACAGATTAAATATTAATACTGGGAGAATTTTACACATTCCAAAGTCCAACAGGCCCCTGGAGTGGACAGTCTTACCACTGAGTTCTGTAGAACATTTGCTGAATGACTATTCATACCACATAGGCTAAAGGTCTACTAACATTTATTCCAGAACCTAAAAAAAATCTTATTTTCATAGAAACTCAGCACCCAACCTGCCTTTCAAAATAATGACTAAAAGATGATTTCTGCTAAAAGCATTAAGACGCTTCCAGATCATATTATTGATGAGACTCATTTACAATATCTGCAAATATTAGGTTAGTCATGGATTTCATTAAGTGCTCTAATCCATTTGCAGATAGCCATTTTTTTCCATCAAGTTTTTGATATGGTTAAGTGTGTGTGTTTTTCTTCCTTGCATTAGGGAGATTTAGATTTGGTGATTACTTCAGTAAAGCAGTTAAGACCATATATAAAATGAAACATTGCTCAGACAGTGTATCAGAAAGGAGTGTCCTATCTCAAACTACCTTTCTTACTTTGTACCCAGTTATCAATTGCATTTACAAAGTTTAGCACCTTTAAAAAATGAAAGGTACAAGTTGCTGGCAAAGTAATAATAATTAATTGTCAACTAGGAGATGATGGGTGATATGGCATCAATAGTAGACATCAGTTTGTGTCCCTGATTCACAGCATGATTTACAATATTTAGCTCTTCTAAAGTCTGACAGACGATTGTATCAGTTAAACAGGACTTCTTATACTCCCTCTAAAATAATACATACATCAGTGCTCTTGATTCACAATATGCCCAGAAAAGTATATTGTGACTTAATGAGACATTGTTTATTATGCTGGTGTGGTTTCATCAGGCGTTTTTTAAATGCAAGGCAGAACTCCTGGCAAACCCGAATCGTTACTGATAATGGTCAAATTTGAGTCTTTCCAAAAGTGCGGGTCAATGACTATAGAATATGGACAATATTCCTGAATGATGTCATTTCTGTTTGATTGGATTAACCTAGGCCTCAACTGTGGAAAATCATGAAATTTAACCTCAGAATACTCAATTGTGAACAAAGTGAAAGAGGTACATACCTGTTCAAACATTTTAGACACTTTATAAAATTGTTTCTCCGCAATTCGCTCAGAAAAAAATATATTTGGTATATTGTTTAAATAACTGCATTATACAATATGTAGTGATTTTGTGTATGTCACAGTATATGTTGAATTATTTTTAAATCTCTCTTCATGGAAATTCCAGTATTATTTGAGGCTGTCACCCAATATCTGGTTTGGCTAATCAATATATTAAATCAAGTGTGGTGGTGATGGAATTTAACAAGTTAGTGTGATAGGTGTAGGCATTGAAATTTGAAATTAAACTTTATTCTTCAAACAGGCTCAATTTTTTTTCTAACTTTTTTGTGTTAGTTGTGTTGCATCCTTTCTAATGAAATGGGCTTACTGCCACCATAAATACACAGATTGAATCAAATGAATAGTTGCACCATTGGCAGACAGCTGCATGACGCAGGATTACATGCACCAGACTGATCCGACGCATGCCCCTAACACCACGTCAACACACATCAAGACTGCAATGGGATAGATGAATGGATGGATAGACCGTGATGGTTCCCACTTTTGTCTTGGTCTGTGAGGAGGGACCATGGTCTTTGCCAAGATGAAAAATTTGCTGTCACACATCATGTGTCCACAAGGCCTGGTGTCACTCCACCTCCATCCCTACCACAAAGTCTGCAGGAACCTTGTGAGAATATTTAAGATGGAATATCACAGCATACCTTGAGAACTACTTTAAGAGCCTCTACAACTCCATTTTGAGATGTATGAATATTGCCTTAGCAAACATGGTGCCCAACATCATACTGAGAGACACTAACTCTGTATGTGTTGTGGAAGAAATATTGCCCATATAAGTCTAAGTATCATTTATTGTTCTTATTAATTTTATCTTCCTTTTATCCAAATAGCATTGCAATCCCACACCTTCTTCTTGATACAATGATTCTTTGATGAGTGTAGTAGGCACTATACTATATATAGGTATAGGTACCTATAAATGTGCTTGCACCTATAAACACGTTTGCAAATTCTACATAAATATTGAGTCTATTTTTTTTAAATGATACAGATTTCTTGAAAATGTATTTAAAATTCCTCCTAGTTTGTGGAAAAATATCTGTACTCATATTACATGACAAGCTGACTGTGGTTTCTTCATTTGCTTTGAACATGTGTTGTAATACCTTTCCCAACATCTCATTTAATAAAGCAGACAGATAATTGGTATTGGTGCCATTGTGCCATTAAACTGAATTATTAAACATCAAAGTGATCACATGACACTTGTTAAACTAAACAACATTACAAAACACAAACACGCTTTCTCATCCATCCTCTAACCCTGTTCAATTATCTGTTAAATCCTATTCCGATTAAAGGCATAGAGCGCCCCCAGCTGTCTGCCGTCAGCATTCGAAACGTGCTGCACATTTACAACCTTTAAGTTGTACTCATGACGTGCCGTGTACTAGATTTTATTAAACAATATATCGGTGATCAAAGCGATTAAATGATAGTAAAAAAAAAAACAATGCGATGTTTTTATGAGTGTTTTCTAGACACGGACTACAAAGTTTGGCGCGCAAATGATGTCACTCGCAAACGTCCCACGAGCTGAGGTCATGGGATTTGTAGTTCACTTAGCAAACTGTTCTGATATTATGCTGTATTCCTGTTTGCTGTGTTTGTGTAGTCGCTAAAAACTCTCAGGTCATTTTCAGGCTGTTTTAACTATTTAAAAAAAAAAGCTAAAATAAATTGTGACTTTGAAAAACACCGAATGTAACTAGTAGATGTCGTGTGTACGCCCCTCCCCCTTCCGTCTCTGACGCACTTTCGTCACGCGCGAATTTCAGAACGGGAACGAAACAAAACAAGAGGGAACGGAGGTTGTAGGTTTTTATGTTCAGGGTGCTGTTTAACTTATGAATATATTTTATTACCTTTTAAAGGTCGTTTATACCTATTTTTAACGATGTCAGAACAAGGCTGTTACTCCCCGAGCTTTAAAAAGCCGTCCGATATTCTTCGCATGAGAAGAAAAAGGGCCCGGAGTGAGGGAGTTTGTGCGGGAAGCAGAAGCACCGCAGCTGGATCCCCCGCTCCAGCGTTAGCGGGTATTCGGCCGTTTTCACCGGGTCCTCTGCTGAAGAACCAGGGACGGACAGGCGGCGGTGTGAAGCGGAGAAACCCCTTTGCTAACATAGAAAACACGTATAACAGCCCAAAGAAGAGAGCTGTGTCGTGTACAGAGGATGCGCCCGAGTTTAAAAAGTCGTCCGCTGTGCTGTGCGAGGGTGGGAGTTCAACAGAACCTAATACCAGCTTCAGTGCCTCGTTCGGGAAACTTCTTAGCAGGAACGTTACTGAAAACCAGAGCGAAATTCAGAATAAGGTAATTGTAACATAAAATGTTAAAAGTTAGCTAACGCTAATATACCTCACCTAGCTATCTGGTTCGCTGCTCTTAGCTCCTAGCTAGCTAACGTTAGCGTATTTGGTGCTAGCTATTGTTCCCATGTTTGCTAGGGTTAGTCCAAGACGCTTTGACGTTTAGCCAATGTTCACACTATCTCCGATTTTGCTATTATTAGGCTGTATTATTCCTAACAGGTGTTCGTTTCCTGATTTGATATTTTAATCAAAGTCATTTGTGACCGCAATGAAGTAAAGTCGACTGTGTTTCTGTTCAACTGCTACCCCTAGAAACCTTTTTCTGAAGAAGATTCATTATTTGAAGAGGATTTATTTGATACAGAGAAGGTCATCCCCATTTTGGAGGTACAGTAACGTCTTGCCCATCTGCAATTTTCCCTGACTAATTTCTGTAACTCTACAGAGTCTTAAAATATATATTTTTTAATTGTTTTGAAAATCTAGAGTCCAGAAGCTCCTGAGATTTGCGATGCACCTCCTGTAGAAGTATGCAGAGAGTATCCAGCAGACTGGAGTCTGAAGACACGACTGCTCTTCACATCTCCTCATTCTTTCTCCTGGGCTGAGCATCTGAAAGCTCAAGAGGAAGCACAGGGCCTGAGTTTGCACTGCAGGGCAGAGTACGCTAGTCTTCCACAGAATATACAGGTAACATTGCTACTTGACTTGAAGGCAGATTATAGTTTTACTTGATTGTTGTCATGTGTAATGATAGGCTTGATCACGAAAACATCATTGTCATGCATGGCAGTGGAAGAAATAGGCCATGGGTTTGTGTCAGATGCCAACTTTTACTTTGATTGTTGCAATTTTCATTCCTGAATGGAAAGCAAATAAGAAACACGAGTAAATATATATTGATTGAATTATATATTTATGTAATGGTGCAATTCTGAGAACACTTCTAAACGGAGCTGTTTTCTAATATATATGTTGTTGTAATGTATATACATAGTTTGCATGACAGAACTTTGCATGATGGTTGATCGTTTATTTAAATAAAAAAAGAATCCACTGCTGTCAAGTCCGAAGTGGGTGACCTGAAGAGGAGAGAACATGATACATAGCATCTATTACAATCTTTGGACTAATGGCATCATTCAAAGTGAAACACATTTAAAAGCAATTCTGTCCATTGGAGCCATTTATTTTATACATTCTAACATGTTGACACAGAAGACTGATAATACTTGCTGATTGGGTGATGCTCTTGTTTACATCAGTTTTATTGTATTTTTTCCCTCTAGGATCCTCTTAGCTGTACAGCACTACGCTGTGGTTTTCAGCAGTGCCTGCAGTACTGGCAGCACCCTTCTCTGCCCTGGCTCCCCCTGTTCCCCAGGATTGGAGCTGAGCGCAAGTTTGTGGGCAAGAGCACACCATGGGCACAGGATTCTGCACTTCAGCATAGCCTGATGAGCGAATGGTGAGTGAGAAAGATGACTGTGTCACTGTACATGCAAGACCAAATTGCCCTCTATGCCTTTTGTAGTGTACTACAATGTATCAGATTTTTTAAATAAGGGTACTAGTCCACATTATCTCTATGGTAGACAGCTGCAAATTATTTAAGTTGATTTGTTTGTGTGTAAATCGTTTTTTTATGTATTTTACAGGTCTGTGAGCCTCACCTCTCTGTACAGCCTGCTAAAAGCCAGACTCTGTCCTTACTTCTACGTCTGTTCATACCAGTTCACGGTGCTATTCCGGGCAGCAGGGCTGAGTGGAACTAAAGGCATCACTGCACTGCTTTCTCCCACCACCAGGGGTCTGCGGGAGGCTATGAAGACTGATGGTAGGCACTGAACATGCTGTGAAGTTGCTCTGCAGAATGCATACTGGCCTGTGTATGTAGCGATAATGTAGGCTTTGAAACTTTTGTTATGTAATTGCCTGATCGCAGTTATTTAAGCTATGCACAATTATCCTCCACAATTGTTAGCTTTCCCAGATCTGTATTTAATTAGCAGAATGTATTTTATATGTTTTGTGCCAAGTTAAATACACGTAATTAAAAAAAAGCATAAAGCACACACATCATGGATCTTACAAAAACAAGGAGTTCTAACGTGATTTGGTGCTGTAACACATTTTAGGAGTGAGTAATGTTTTTTCATTTGAACTTAAGCTGTCATCATTTAGGCTGTACTGATTATAAACAAATAGGAAGCAAGTATGCTAACTTGGCTACTTTAGGTAGTCAATAAGTAGGTGTATCCAGAGAAAGATAATCAAGTTGTTAATCATGGTTTTTGATTTGACAGTTAATCACCAGCCAAAATGAGACAGGCCCATTTCTAAGTTCCTGGTAGAGTTCCTTTAAACATATAGCACTGTGTCTCTTGTGACACTTGGAAGTTCATTTTTCAGAGTATTTTCCTTGACTTTGGAAGTTGTTTGTTGTAGGGATAGAGTTCTCGCTCCCTCTGCTGGAAGAAAAGAAGAAGAGCAAGGACAGTTGCTCCTCTCAATTCAATGACAACTCTCAGCAGCCAGATGGAGATGAACCAAGCAGTGCTGTGTGAGTACTTGACCATATTATGTGGTGCTACATGCACAGTAGTATGTCAGCTGCATGCACAGTATCAGACTTGTTTAACATGTTTGTGGTAGTTTGATTGACATGGCAGAGCTATGTTACTGTACTAAACTGTTAATGTTTGTCTTACTCCAGAACCTCACAGGATATGGATAAGGAAGAGGATGAATATGATGAAGAGGACGATGATGGTGGTTTGTCTTGGCTACAAGACATAGGAATACAGGACAAGATCAAGAAGCCTGATGCCATCTCCATCAAACTGTGTGTATTGCAAAACATTTAACATACCAAGCATAACAATGGTTTATGATTTTGTAATTTAATTAAAGGCAAATGATTTAATTATTTACCCGTATACTTTTTGCTTAGAATGGATCCATTAAAGAGTTTGACACAGTCATACCAGCTGTCACATTTCTGGTCCAAAGATAGATGCGTTTGTTATCCTAAATTAAGTGTGCCTCTTCAACAAATGTGGGTTCTTTTTTTTAATTAATTACTTAATAAATTAATTTTATTTGTATCCAGGCGTAAGGAGCACAACGAGGTACGGCTGGATCACCGGCCAGAATCAGTAGTACTGGTGGAAGGCTCGAACACCTTCACATTGATCAACTTCCTTATCAACTGTAAGAGTCTGGTTGCTGGAGCTGGCTCTCAAGCTGGGCTCCCACCAACCCTACTTGCTCCCAGTGCATTCAGAGGAGCTACACTGCAGATGCTGAAGGTGAGCATGTGCTCTCTGTGATACTTGAGTTACTCGCATTTGTGCATGTCTGATAGCTGCACTCTTGCAAATCATAATTGTTTCTTTTAAAGCAGAATAATTATACTCTGTTAATATTTGCTCCAGGCACGAAGTGTGAATGTGAAGACCCAGGTGAGGACAGGCTATCAAGATGTGTGCAGTCTGGAAGTGACCGGCCCCATTATGCCCCATGCTCTTCATTCACTTACTCAGCTCCTGAAACCAGCGCAGAAAGGAGGCTTTTCTGCATCTCTTTACACACACGAGCCCAGTGCAGTTCTAAATGTGCCCGTCTCCAAGCCATCTGAAACTGATCAGCAGGTATGTTGCTGTGGGTTTGCACAGAGCAAGAGGCAAGAGGCTTTAACCAGCATTAGACTAAGGATACATAATTTACTGTACTGTACATTTCTAGTCATTGTACTTTACCACCTTAATTATTAAAACTGCGATCTAAATCTGATTTTCCACCTGCATTGACAGGGCTCTAGAGTGCGACCAATTTGGTCGCACATGCGACCTAATTTCTCAATTGTGCGACCAAAAAAAATCTGAAGTCGCACCAGTGCGACCAGCCGTTCGATGGGGGAAAAAAAAGAAAAAGCCTTCGCGCCTCTGATAGTCTCCCTGTGGTTAAAACAGAGCCCATTTCGTGGTCTAAACCAATCAAAGATAGCGAAGGGCGGGACCCCCTCCTGATTGGCCGTGGTCCTGATATTCCTGTACGTGTGTACGTTTGAAAGTGCGTGTGCTGCAGTCAGACAGGGGTGCGTTTCCCAAAACCATCGTTGCTAACTACGTTAGCAACTTACATAGTTGGAACGACACAGCTGCGACGCAGGTGTTTCCCAAAACCATGGTTCAAACTATGGAGGTAACCACGTTGGTAACTTACATAGTCCGAACCATCGTTAAGCGACACAGGTGTTTCCCAAAACCGTAGTTCCACCGAACGTTCGCAAACACTGTCGTTAAGTTGAGTAGTTGGAACTACAGCTGTAGACCTGTGGTTAGAAGCTTAGTTCCTGGTGACCACGTCATCGATGACGCAGGACGCCAGGTAACGTGTCAGTAAGCTGAAAATTTACATGAAATCCCGGGTACCAACATTTATACTGTCAAAGGCTGTCAAAATTGCTGTTTATGCCACCAGTATATAATGCAATGTAAATAAAGCGGAGAAACGGATCACATCGCTATCGCATGGCGTTTTCATTAGATTAGCCCACTGCGCTAATGAGACACAGCGATGTATCTAAGTAATTGCAGTATCAGAGCCTACAAATGCATCGGTGTGGCTAAAAGTTCTTCCATTTGTTCCTTTTAAAAGAAGCTTTACATATTATTACCATGTTTATAATGAAAATGATGCACATTAATATATTATTAATACTTATATTTATTATTATTATTATATTTTTTATTAGTATTTGATTGTTGATTCTATTAATATTATAGTTGGATTTTTATAATATGAATAAACATGGGTTGCCAAAATAATGTGTTCATTACGTGATTTCGGTCACAACTATCAAATTTTGGTTTAATATTGCCGGTTCGTGAGTTTTAACACAGTTTCCCGCTGTGAAAGTCCAACCGAACACATCTGGAAACATGGTGGTTCGAAGTATGGTGGTTCAAACCAACATTGTTCAAACTACTGTGGTACTAACAAAGTACGACACTTTCGGGAAACGATGTTTAGTTTAACGATGCATCGGACCATGTTAGTTCAGTGCTAACCTCCGTCTTTGTACGTGAAACGCACCCCAGAGCGGTGAGTAGCCTAGGCCCGTCAGATAAACAGAGCGAGTGTAGCTGCGTAACCTGGGAGGCTGGTGGCTCCGTGTCAGAGTGTTGGTTATGTCAAGCCCTGGTCCGGAGACGGGATCAGATAAATAGCCACATACGATCGACTCCGAGTCACAGCCTGCACTGACTGTAAAGAGTGTGGGAAGACCATGGCCGGCAGTGGTGCGTTTGTGACTGGTTCTAATACATTTAGAATTGAAGCGCTAAAAAGGACAACGCATCTATAAAACACATTACATGCCCGACAAATGCACTGCCCAAGTGTTACCTTTCTTGTAGAAGTGTGCTTCAAATAAAGAACTTTATGTCGACCACATTATTAGTTAATCATTTACAAGTCAATATTGCCTATATGGACAGCGATTTAAAAAAAGAAAAGAAAAAGTGAACATGTAAAACTGCTGAATGTGATGCAGTTGAAAATTTGGGTGCACCTAACTTTGGTGCTGGTGCACCTAAGAAAAAACGTTAGGCGCACCAGTGCAACCAGTTCAAAAAGTTAGTCTAGAGCCCTGATTGATTTTGCACTGCTGCATTTGAAGCTCTAAATTCTTGACAAATTCCTTGTTTGTTTTCAAATGTTGCAAAAGCACTTTGTATTATTATTATTTTTTTTTGTTCTTCTGCTTGAGTTAATCGTTCCCAGGCAGTATTTCCAGGAACAGTTCTGAATTACTGCCACATTGTTAAATTGCTGTGAATTATTTACACCTCTGGTATTCATCCATCATACTCCACTTCTGTGTTTCACAGAGCAACATGGAGCAGGACTTGGGCAGGTGCGGCCTACAGCATGGCACTGTGCAGCAGCTGGTGGAGCCTACCACGCTCGGCAAGTCTTCCTTAAGGCAGCTTCATATGAGGGACTATTCCTACAGCTGGAGCTCATGAGAACCACCGGCTTTCTTTCAGCTCACCACAGTGTGCTACATATCGGACAAAAACTGTTTTAATTACAACTGCATGAGGCCAAGCACTGTCTAATA
Organism: Prochilodus magdalenae; assembly: GCA_024036415.1. Taxonomy (NCBI): domain Eukaryota; kingdom Metazoa; phylum Chordata; class Actinopteri; order Characiformes; family Prochilodontidae; genus Prochilodus; species Prochilodus magdalenae. Next base: position 42,060 of record JAMWET010004698.1, read on the forward strand.
CTAATATTTACAATGTTTTTACATGTTTTAGATGTTAAACTTAAACTTTAATTTAGATGATTTAGACACTTTTAAGGAAGACGTGGAAGAAAATGTTGCTGAATCTTATGCATCTTGTGCATATGCCAACTTTGATATTTTAATTTTATGTATGACAGTTTGTTATTAAATGAATTTGCTTGTAGTGCCACTGTCCCCCATGTGTTTCCTTAACAGAACAACACCTGAGCCCATTGTATATAATTGTGTTTATTATATCAAAAATGTATTATCAAAATATTAAGAAATAACTGAAATTTGGGAGCCTAAAAACTCCTTGTTCTGGCCTAATTTTCTATATACTTTCATCACTTTCCTTTTCCTTCTCTCTCACTCCTTTTAATGTGTATCTTGCGTGAATCAAAAGTTCCCCAAGTTTCTATACTTTTACATCTGCATATTTCTTACCTCATACATCATAGATTTGGACTTGGTGATAGGTTAGTCAGAAGTAAACTTCACACTGCTATTTCCTTATACTAAATGTAGTCATTTGGCTAGGACATGACTGGTGTCCAAACTTTGGTGTCTCTAGGCTTACAACTCCATGCTGAAATGTATGCATGTTGTGTTAGCGAACGTGATGGCCCAACACCATACTGAGAGACACTACTTCTGTACATGTAGCTTAATAAATATTCTCCATGTCAGTTTTTTGAATGACTATATATCCTGCCTGGTGTTGGACACAATGTCTTAAGTGTGTGACAAAGGTTTGTCTGAAAAAAGTATGTTTAATCGATTTATTTTGATCCTTGCAAGGTGAGGGGTAAACCGTGCCCAAGGAACGATTAACAACTGTTTTACTCTACATACAAAACCTCAGTGGACACATGTAGGTTTACTGGTTTTGGATGTGGTGTGGCCCTCTGGTTCTTTAAAGAAACCATAGCCTGTATGTTGTTCTGCAATAAACCCCCTGACGTCTCGACTGCTCTGAATGGTCTTAAATGATCTCAAAGACTGAATTATTCCCGTTTTTTTTCCAAAAAGTGATGTAATTCCCATTTGATTAAGGCTGAGACAGGATGTGCCCCTCATTTTAGGCTGCCTGTGGGAGCACCAAGAAGTCAGGTGGTATAAGAGTTGGCAGCCCCCTGCGCGGCTCTGCTGCTGCTGCTGCCGTCTTGTGTTTCCGAGAAGCTGATCTGCATAGCTATATATTAATACGTCGGAGCTGCGCGTTACACACGTGCAAACAGATACACACGACCCGGCCGAGGAGGCGAAATAGCACACGCTGTGAGCAGGTCCAGACCTACACAATAACTGCTCAGTGTCTGCACCCGGCACTTTTCCCTCTCTTTCTCTATCCACAGTTGTGCCTGACCTGTAGAGCATATACACCTACAGCCAGCTGAGGGCGTACTGGGTCGCTTCATTTTAATTTAATGCTAAAAAAAGAAAGGCGAGAAGACAGCAGGCTGTGTGGGATGACAGCTACAAAATAGCGGTTTGACTAACCAGGAGAGCTCTCAGGCTGTGGCACCAGGAGCGAGCGACCGACTTCCCTCCGGTAAGTTATCACGGACTCCCCGCTCATAGAACCGACGCGCGGCTGAGCAGCCACTTTACATCACGACTTTTGGCGGCTACCGCTGCTTTAGTGTTCACACGTCTACAACAAGAGTACGATTCCGACACGATAAGGGCTGTGGTGAGTTGTTCTCAAGTCAAGATCCCCCTGCTGTAAAAAGAGCATCAGGACGTTTAGTACGGTGGTACAGAGCAGGATGACAAAACATGACACAACGGAGGACTCTGCAGAGAAGAGCCACCACTCAACACAACTAGAAACTGGGGGAGTAGAAGGCAGATTAATACCCATACAACACTGCAGCACTGCCACCACCATTGGTTACCATTAGATTAATTAGATTGATGGTTAGCCCTAGTATACGTTACCAGTAGGAACAAAGTAACAGTGTATCTGCCATCAGTTCCATAACACCCCCCATTTATGCTGTGATATCAACCCACCAGAAAACAGAAAATGCCATTACTGACTACTAGACACACAGTGAGACCAGCAGAAGAAACATGGTTCAGCTAGGCTGCTAAAAATAAATACATTTAAAAAAAAATCTATGTTTGACACAAATTTATTACATTTAACTGGCAGGTTTTGTTGTTTTTCTTTTTTCTTTTTTGTTTGTTGTTTGAAATGAATGAATGAAGGAATGAATGAAGGATTGAATGAATGAATGTGTATTTGAAATGTACCTCTACCAAAATAATAATTCTTCCATGGAATGTCTATGAAAGGGCCAATATGAGCCAAAATATAATGGACCAGGAAAAGAGTCTGAAAGGGTCAATCCATTTTGTGCTAAAAAAAGATAAGACCACTTTTTTATGGTTTTGTTTGACGGCTGAGGTGAGAGTTACACTAATGTTAGCCAGGTTGTATTTTTGGCTGGGCCAGCAGTCCGGATAGTTTGACACCACAGGCACTCCCAACAGTTGAGTGAACATTGTAGTAGTAGTGAGAAAATATTGATGACTGTAAAACGAAGACATGCAAGTGTCAGTTCTGTCAAGGAGTGATATTACACTACTGCCTATTTAATACTCAAAGCAGCACTCTTACAGATTTGAAACGTTAAAGCTTTTAAAAACCTTGTTGAATTTTATGCACATGATTTTTTTGTGAAGATTATAAATGATAAATGAAAAAGTCTAGGCTACTCTAAGCTAAGAATGTGAACGAGCTTACAGCAGTATAAGACTATGTGCTTCATATCTTTGACATGTACGTGGGCTACAGCTTGTACCCCTCAGAGTAATGCAAAGACTGTTGAATGTTCAGGCAACGATCCAATCCAACCAGCTGTTTTCACATCTCTCATAGTAGCATAGAAGCTCGTAGTGAAGATCGTATTACAAATCATTTGATATAGACATAGTTTTTGGGGTGTGTGGCCTCACGTGTCCTCAACATAGTGGCATCACTATTCCTCTTAAAGGGGCTGGACACTAGCCGGTAAATATTAAAATTCTCTCAGCGTTCCTGAAATCTTAATGAGCATTAATTAAAGTTACAGTTGCGAGAAAAGCAAACCGTTTGCAATTACCTGGATTTCGTTTTTTTTTTTTTTTTTTTGTGATTGCAGGTAAAATTGTTGTCTAAATAGCAATTATAGACAGACACAACCTAAATAAACCAAGTGCGACACAAACTGTATTCCTCTTGAAAAAGAACAACTGTACTTTTCATGGTTTTTATATTTATTTCTTTTTTTGGCGCACTGAGTAACAGTCGTCTACCATGCATGTTTACCCGTCATTAGTATTTCTGGGATGCCTTGCCTACACAGCCCTCTTTAGGCCATATCACAGCATTTTAGGTTCAGTTCTTTAGCCGGTTTACTTTGGGTCATTGTCTTGAGACCCAATGTCTTTTCAGCTTGAGGTCATGGCCCTTACATTCTCCTGTAAAATGTTTTGATATGTCTTTCAACTTCTTGTTTCCCCAATGGTCGCAAAGCAGCTCCCAACTATGCTTCACAGTTAGGGCGAGGTTTTGGTGTTCAGGGTTCTGTTTCCTCCAAACATAGGATTGTGCATTTGTGCACCAAAGTTCCACTGTGTGCCCCTTGACACATTTCCCTGAATGTTGAAAAACCTTCAGATGGTTTTGAAAAAATGTAATATGAGTTCACCTGAATTTCCCTCTGGGATCAATAAAGTATCTATCAATCAGTGTTTTTTACTGGACAGCAGTGTTTTTCATCCATGAACACCATGGTGTTAAGTTTTTTTTTTTTGTTTTTGAGTCTTCTGTGGGTGTTTAGCTGTTAACCTTGGGTTCTTTCTTACCTATTTTAGGATTATCACTTTTGGACTGAGTTTAACAGGATGGCATGTAATGAGAGTAGTAGCAGTCCTGAATAGTCTGCATTTGTAGACAGTTCAGGTAACCACTGATTAATCTATACCCAGGGCTTTAGCAATGCTTTTGTAGCTTTCAGCCTGTGTTATTAGTTTGGTTAGATTGTTTTTGTCTGTAACTTTAAATTATATAACAAACAGACATAAAGTTATTAGTACTCAGAAATAAATCTAGTCCTTCATTATATTAGTGATCACAAAGAAACAAATCTTAAACAATATTTCAAATGGAGCTGTAATAGTAACGTCTGTGCCTGGTCAGGCCTCTGTGGGCATTTCAGATAGTAATGTAGCCATGATAGCGTAAATTGCTGCACAGGAGCAGGCTTGTGCCTCTTTCTAAGCAAGACTCTGAATGAGTGAGATCTCTGAGTGCAAATATTAAGGTAAACCATGAGATAACCAGGAATAACAACAGTAACTGCAATATAGAATGTTACTAAGCCAGTTATACAACCAGCATGGTGGTGTGCAAGGTGCTATGATAGAAAGGGCATTATTCAAGCAATGAAAACATTTGTCCACAAGCTGCTTTTCAAAGCCGGGCTTCATTTGTATGACATCATAGGGTCTGAGCATTCGTGATTTGAGCAATACAAACACATTTTAATCAATCTGTGGATTTATTTTTTTACCACTGTGTTATTTAAATGATAGCCAGTTTGCTCACTGATGGGCAGTTAGGCTAAAGGAGCTGTTTTATGTGTTGTGGAAAGGAGCTGCCCTAATCCTGATTAGTTTGAGGGACAACTTGACCTCTTAAAATAACAGCAATTCCACCCAACGGATGTGTATGTATAATGTTGCACTCAAGCGTGCCAGCCACACTGAACAGAAAGTTATTTTCTTCATTTTGTTTTTTTACAGTGTCCTTTCTTGTCTTTTATCTCTGAGAGTGACTTCCACGCAACATGAAAATGCTTGGTCATGCAGTAATTTTAGCATCAGTTCTAACAGGTAAGTCGATCCAGATTGTGTGACTGATAGACTTCACAGAATGCACATCTAAATTATTGCATCATTAAGACGATCATTATTTCTTCTTTGCACATGTCACTCGTACCTCCCACAAAGCCTGTCTGGCAGCATACGTCCAGATCAATGAGGTAGAAGTTCAGATTGGAGGTACAGCGACCCTGCCGTGCAACAGCTCAGCCTATGGCAGAGAGGAACTGGACGTGCAATGGGAGGCTATGGGCAAAGTCGTAGCCTTCTTCCAAGAAGGCCAGCTCATGGCTGGACAGGGGTACGAGGGGCGTGTAGAGCTCCAGTTATCAAAGGCTTTAGAGGGGGACTTCTCCTTGACTCTAAAGAATGCAGTGATGAGCGACACAGATTTATATCTGTGTCTGTGGCAAGGGAAGAGGGATATATCCACTGTAACATTAAATGTACTGCGTAAGTATTATTTTAAAAATATCGATTTTTTGATGATTGAAAGCTAAGAATTCCTCACAAATACGTTCTGCCCTCGGTACTGTTCTGAGCCTGGGCTAATGTACAAAACTTGATTTTCCTAAAGAAAAATTACAAGGCTGTATTGGAAGCCAAGAAAATTTAAATACTTTTCTCAAAATCTGAGGTAACAAACAAATGCAAATACAATATACTATTAAAACACAAGCATAAAAGCATATTGCAAAAAAGCAGTGATGAAGTTGGTGCATCTTAGAAAGGATTTTCATGTTATTGTCTATTATTATTATTATTATTATTATTATTATTATTATTATTATTATTATTATGTCAAGAACACCTTTATCTCTTAGTGATCACATAATTCACATAAAAAGTGTGATCTCAATGAATCAAAGTAAAAAATGGTCCCTGTCCAAATAAAAAACATTTATTTGTTGATTTTTACTTTTATTTTCTTTACACTGTGTGAAAGATTCATAATAAATGGACCAACAGAAATGGCCCATAATATTAATCTGGTTCTACTGACGTACCTCAAAATTAAATTGCGTTTTGCCCTCTCCTGTAAAGTTGCCATTTTGGAGATATTTGTTTTTCTTTGAACAGGGACAATATGCAAGTTCAGCATAATTATGTGCTACAGTTTCCCATGTGGTTAAATTAGAAATTTCCCAATGTACTTCAACACTTACTACAAAGAACGTATTTGTGGGTAAAACATAAATTGATCAACTCAATAGACTAACAGAAACCTTTTTCTTAACTAAAGTGCCTATGGTATTTCACAAGACTCAATAGTCAACAAGGTGTTGAAACTAACATGTTACATTAAGTGTTATTTTCTTCTACCTCCAAGCCCCACCGCTTCCTGAGCTGCATACATCTGTGACAGAGGGTGAGGTGGTCACACTGCCCTGCTATGGTCGAATCCCAAAAAATAAACCTTGGGACAAAATGTTTATCCAGTGGTTAAAAGATGATGAGGAAATCTTGCTGTTCAGCTCTGGCAAGATCACCACAAACACTATCTACAGGGACCTGTCACTACCTTCCCAAGAGGAAATCCGTTTGGGCATCTATTCCCTGACCATTGGGTCAGTAAGAGCTTTGGACCAGGGTGTCTACAAATGTCGCTACAAGGCCAATGATTATGAAGCTCCAAGAAGTGGAATTCCTGAAACATACAGCCTCAGTGTTTTAGGTAGAGTATATTGCAGTGGTTCTCAGTGGTCAGTGGACCATCCCATGTTACCGCATGCACTGCTTTGAACTTTTCTTGCTCGAACTCACATGAAGGGCCTGAAAACTAGCTGTGGAGGTGTATTGTGCATGGAGCTTGAAGAGTCTGCAAATAAGCCCCTTTGTGTAAATGCAACTAATGTAAGGGCATAAAATTTGTAACACAGTACTGTGGGTCAAACTTAAGAGAATCTTTAGAGTTACTTTAGAGTACACCAAAGTTAGAAAACCTGGGAGTTATTGAAAAGAAATGTAGGACTTTCTATGCTGTCATGTTTAAGATGCTTAACCTACAATCTGCGAGCTATTGCACTTTCTTCACAAACTAGAGCTGTAGCACTGACCTGCCCCTGGGTGGCACAGTAGCAGCTTAGCAGCTGCAACTATGTCAGGTTACCTCTGAAAATCTTACATGATGCTGCAGCTTCCCAAGGGTTTGGTGGAATGGTTACTTATTTCTCAAGCCGAAGTGAGAAGAGATATACAAGGCTACTGTGTGGGGAAAGTGCATTTCCACAATGTTGCATGTTGTTGCCATTGAAGCGTTGTTCAGGCGAATGAGTGGCCAGCCAACACTGGATTAGCCAGCCTACATGAGACCCCACTCATTACCAGGGAGTATTTTGTACACTGGAGCATGCTGAATCTCTGTAGTCTAATATGATAAAGTAGCAACTGCTTTTATAGATAATCATTCATGTTTTTAATAATCATTTTAGCTGTTGTTTGTGTTTAGTTGACTGCTTAAAAGTTTTTATATTCCTTCCTTTTCTTTGTCTTAATGTTTTAAATATACATTTTTTACATTGTGATGAATTATCATCCATTATGTGTACTATTGAATGATGCTTAGCTGCCTATACTTTATTAACTGCAATGATCTCAGTAGGGCTTTCCAGATAAAATAACATTTCCTATTGTTTTACTCTAAATGGTTATTATGTAATATTATTAATAATTACTATTATTATCGTTCCTTTCTTCATTCCTTTCCTCATTAAAAGTACCATTAAATATGGGTTTGAAATATCAGTCAGATCTAAACATCTGTCTGATGTAAATATCAATATTACTTGTTACATAAACGTTCATTAAAGTTAAGCTAGGGTAAATTAGGTAAGACTAGACACGGGACCAAGCTCAGGTAGAGTAACTGAGATGCAGTTTAGAAACCACAACCATCTGAAAGAAAGAATGATAGGGGTAATGAAAGCAATCAACTTAAATGTGGCTGGCAAGAACATGAGCAACATAAACACACCAGCAGGACTTCTCTCATCAGCCCTTCTCTTAGACAGGCACAGCACCTATATGCTTATATCATGTTTGGCATGCCCTTGTATCCCCCACTCTACAGGATCAGGTTTAGGGAGCCCCAGTCGTACCCTGGTTTGTGAGGAAGCGTTACTGATAGGCAGACCAGCAAGGTTATGTTATGTCCATAAGCAGTTATACCCCTCCTCCTAAATATCATTGCATTTGATATCTAGTATCAGGTGATACCAGAGAGGAACATGTTCACTGTACAGTGCTGTGGCCCTTCAGGACTGGATTAATACGATACTTCAAAAGTGCAATACTACAGTAGATCATCCACCAAAACATACTATGTGATAGAAATATTAAGGTTTGTGAACATATAAGCCCAGTCACCTAGATGCCTAGTCTTGGACTAAATTGCACAGCCATTAATTATTAACTACTGCAAAAGCATAGTCATTTAGATGTAGAGTCTATTATCTAACTATTATCTAATCTTATGAATAATATTAATTAAAAATTAATATAATTAATTTATAATATTATCTAGGATCACCTGGAAGGGCCATAGAGCATATTCCCCTCAATTCATTCATTAATTCATTCATTCATTCATTCATAACATTAAATATACTTGCTAAATTAATTAACTGTATTATTCTAATAATTTAGTCTATATATTTTTAGGGGTATACTGTTTCAAATAATGGTCATTGAGTGGTGTAATTCAAAGGTAATTCAAAGAACTTCAATTCAGGAAGTCCATCACAGAGCTATTTATTGTATAGTGTGTAGCACTATGAATTGCTTTGGGTGCGCTAAAGCTTTGCCAGCTCTGTTGTGATGTAGGAGTTTTAATCTCTCCAGTATTTTTTTTCTTCAGTGTATTCCTCTTTTGTCCAGTATCCCAAGAACATGATGAAATGCAACCTACATTGGAGGATGCCAGTGATGTTACTGAGATTACCACTTATAGCACCAGTACAGAGCTCACTGGTCTAATTACTGATGTCACTGAAGATATCACTACAATGCAGGATACAACAAGAGGTACTTCATAACTGTAAGAACATAATGGGTTCTGAGGTTTGGCTTTAGTACATAGTAGGAATTCAGTAGGATACAGATATGTACATGTATATGTGTCCTATATATATAGGATATGTGTAAAAAAAAATGTGTATCCTATATGTATATATATAAACATAATATATATACCTAAACATAATTTTGCACCTGTTTCACGTTATGTTTTCATAAACTGATATAAGTATAAATGTGTTTCCTTCTAGTGATTGCAGAGCTACTGCCACAACCGAGCACCACGACAGACACTACAGTGTTAATTGCAGATGCCAGTGCTGACACCACTACAGCACAAGATACTGTGAGAGGTACTGCAGTACGTACTTCACACACGACTTAGATGTTGTATTTTTGTTAATGATCTAAGTACAGTGTTTTCTTCCAGTGATCTCACAGATGTTACCACAGACAGGCACAACTACTGACCTTATTGGGTTACTTGCTGATTCCAGTGCTGACAGTACCACTGGGCTGGATAGTGTGGAAGGTTACGGTAATGGATAACACCCATTTACTAAATTCTCACAAAGCTGTTACACTGCAGGACCTTCTAGATATCTTTTCCACTACTTAGTTTAAGGAAGAGTCTCCAACAGCAGTTAATGTAGATTTAATTTATTTCAGAAATGTCTTGTGGTTGTGTCCCAGTTTATCTAATGTCTGTCTGTGTTCAACCTCTCCTTAAAATAAAATATCGTTTACAGCAAGGTGACCAAACATGTTTTCCAGTAAGCTTCCTTTTTGTGTGACGTAAAACCATCCTGTGCTGGTTTCTAAATTTCTCAGAATGTCCAGGATTTAGCTTTGCTTTCTTGTTTCTAGTTTTGCACCTGGTGTTGTTTTCACATTGTTTTCAGAAACTGATAAAAGCAGAAATGTATTTCCCTCTAGTGATTGCAGAACTACTGCCACAGCCGAACACCACGACTGACACTACAGTGTTAATTGCAGATGGCAGTGCTGACACCACTACAGCACAAGATACTGTGAGAGGTACTGCAGTAGGTACTTCACACACTACTTAGATGTTGTAATTTTTGTTAATGATCTAAGTACAGTGTTTCCTTCCAGTGATCTCACAGATGTTACCACAGACAGGCACAGCTACTGACCTTATTGGGTTACTTGCTGATTCCAGTGCTGACAGTACCACTGGGCTGGACAGTGTGGAAGGTACTGTAATGGATAACACCCATCTACTAAATTCTTTTAAAGCTATCACACTGCAGGACCTTCTGAATTTCCCACTACACAGGTTACGGAAGAGGTTCCAGTGGCAGTTAGTGTAGAAAAAGCTGCTACTGTAGAGGTTGTCTCCCAGTTTATCTAAGAGTCTGAATTCTGGAGAGCATGCAAACAGTTTTATATTTGTTTTCCAGTACACATCCTGTTAATGGGATGAAAAACCATCCAGCCCTGGTTTGTAAATTTCCCAGAAAGTTCAGGATTCAGCTTTACTTTCTTGTTGCGTTTTTCTTTTACATTCTGCCCCATGTGTTTTGTGATATAGAATAGTGTCTTAAAAGGCACATTTGATTTAGTTTTAAATGGAGGTGCTAGAAATGACTCTGTCTTAGAGGTTTTTACAGGTGCTGTTTTGGAGACTGCTGAAGACTCTGTCTTTATTAGATTTGTTGGGTAAAGATCAGTGATACTATACTGGAGTAGGTCCAGGACTTGATGTTTAGGTCTTAAATGTAAAATTAACATTACAGTCACTTTTAGGCAACCCAATAGGCTGTCCTGTAGACTACTGCAAAATTGCACCTAAACATAACTTTGCACCTGTTTCACATTATGTTTTCATAAACTGATAAAAGTATAAATGTGTTTCCTTCTAGTGATTGCAGAGCTACTGCCACAACCGAACACCACGACTGACACTACCGTGTTATTTGCAGATGGCAGTGCTGACAGCACTACAGCACAAGATACTGTGAGAGGTACTGCAGTAGGTACTTCACACACGACTTAGATGTTGTATTTTTGTTAATGATCTAAGTACAGTGTTTCCTTCCAGTGATCTCACAGATGTTACCACAGACAGGCACAACTACTGACCTTATTGGGTTACTTGCTGATTCCAGTGCTGACAGTACCACTGGGCTGGACACTGTGGAAGGTACTGTAATGGATAACACTAATTTTGTAAAAAAGAACTTTACAAAAACAAATTAATTGCTGTTGCCGTTTGGTTTCTAAATTCTCTCTGAAGTGTTCTGGTTTCTTACAGTATCATAATTATTTTATAGTGCCTTGAAATTATAAATGACTCAGTGTTAAATATATAGTCTGGAAATGGCTTTTAGAGCTTTTCAACTGAACTGCTTTGGAAACTGAGGAAGACTGTCTTTATAGAAAGACTTAGTTATGTTGGGTAGAGATTAGAGGTACTGTATTGGAGTGGTTTCTTGTTGGTGTAGCCCAGGGATCTCTCTTTGTTACTGTCTTGTTCTCTTGTTACATTTAACCTCTGGGCATTATGATTTAAAACAGTGATTTGTGGTGTCCTTTTAAATCTATTTATCAGTCAAAACCTTTGATTTATATATATTTAAACAAGTGCAAAACTGAGTCATTGTTTTTGATAGTAAAATTGCAAATTTTCTTTTTTTGTCAGGAGTTTTTCAGACACATCATACATCTTTACATAAGATAACACAATCCTTTATTGATCCCACAGTGGGGAAATTTGCAAATATATTTTTTTGCATATATTAACCTCAAGCACAAGCATAAAAAGAAGGTCTGATTTGTTGTTTCCTGTTTGACTGGAACATTAGTTGATGTATATAAATATTGAGGGCTTAAATATGAATGATTCAAGACTATTGTGTAACAGTTTAAGAGTTCGGAAATGTGATTTCAGAGCTACTGCTACAGCCCAGCACCACTACTGACACTGCGGTGTTGATTGCCGATGACAGTGCTGACAGCACTACAGTGAAAGACACTATAAGAGGTACATTAGTGAAGTAAGAGGTACTACACATATTACCTAGATGTTGTATTTTTGTTCAGTCATCGAAGTGCAATGTGTTTCCTTCCAGTGATTTCACAGACTACTGACCTTATTCGGTTACTTGCTGATTCCAGTGCTTACAGCGCCATTGGGCTGGACAAAGGCAAAGGTACTGTAATGGCTGACCCCAATCTACTTAATTCTTCTAAAGCTATCACACTGCAGGACCTTCTGGATATCATTTTCACTATGCAGATTACAGAGTAGTTTCCAGCAGCGGTTAGTGTAGAAGAAGCTCTCACTGCATAGGTTGTCTCCCAGTTTAATCTCGTTTTAAATAACCAGTGTTAAACAACATATATCTTAAACACTAAACGCGTAACTAAAATTGCACACAATCCTGGGCACGCCTGTAGCATCGGGGGGTGTGAGGTATGGCAAGTTATACTATTTCATAAAGTCAGGTTACATTTTCTTGCTTGGGTTTCCAACTGGTAATTATAACTCGGTGACACTTGAATCCACACAGCCAACTGGAAGCTCTTAATTAGTCTATGGAAATTCTGGTATCGTCTAAACATGACATGAGGCCATGTAAACAACATTATGGTATGAAGTCATGATCTGACAATATGCCAAAAACAAAATAGGCCATAATGAATACCACCATTAACCAGCCTTCATCTTCATACTCACCATCTTTTTTTTTTCCTGTCAGGTGAAGAAGATCCATTTGAATACCTTTGGTATGAGAATGTACCATGGGTTCGCATTACAATCATCAGTGTAGTGCTGCTGGTCACTGCAGTGTTCTTCGGCACACTAGTGGCACTAGGAAAACTTTGACCGACAAAGAGGTTCGAAGACAAAGCAGCACCTCAATTTAGTTCAGCTTGTATTAAGACAATTCTATTGGTAGAGTTTCAGTGTTATCAGATCTCACAGCCATTGTTAGTAAGCAAAGCTGAAACAGCCAAATTCACTTCCATGAGCAGCACCGTTGGACCCATATTCTGAAGTTGGTGCTACATTCATTGTCATATCTCAGGTAATTTTTGGCAATATGGACCTATAAAGCATTCTTGTGGAATTGGATCAGCTGCACTATCACCTATTTTTTATCGGACTTATAGTATGTACCAGTGTGTATGTCACTCCTGTAGGATCAGTCATTCATTTAGATTCATGATCACAGTTTAAATGTTAGCGCAAAATGACCTGTTGCTTTATGACAAATTAATTTCACGTGCTTCGTAATTTAATACAGATTTAATACAGACTTTATTTCAAAGTCTTACATTTGTCAGGGTTTGAGCAATTTTAATAAACTTGTCTATTTTGTGTAAAAAAGGTTACCAGAGATCATCCAGGTGTTAAAACAAATGCACCTAATTCTTGTACACCAACAGACCATCAATAAAAAGAAATGGTGGAAAAGGTTTAAACCAACTGCCTTTGGACTTTGGATAAACTCAGACGATGACCCCACGATCATAAAATAATTATGCAGAGCTAAAATTGCAGTCAAATAACAAGTTGCTGCAGTATTTTTCTAGAGGTATTAGAAAATTCCAAAACACTTAACTATCACAATATTACATTTTGTGATCCTGTATCCATTTTTAATTAATACTTTACATGGGATTGGTGGCAGACAGTGCTTCATTTTGTGTTGTTTAAATCCCCCAAAGACAGATGGCAGCCATTACATTTTTCCACTCCAATATGAACAAGTAGCAAATCTATGCAGATGGTGGCATGTTTCGAGTTTTTTTATAAATTATGTCCAATTTATGCAATAGACCTCTCCACTACATCCCATAAATGCTCGATTGTGCTCATAAGTCTCAAGGTTTAAGAAGTACTAATACTAATACTATTACTAAGTAATAGTAAGAGAAAATGAAAGTTTGTTTAAAACGAGATAGCCGTGTTAAACTAAGGTTCTTTGCTCACCTAAACATTGAGTGTAATTCTTGTCTTAGGAGAAATGGTAGTTTGATTGAGTCCTAAGAATTTACATATTCAAATCTAAAGTTAATAATGGTTTACAGTTTTGCATATTTGAAGTCTGTGCTTCCAGTCTGAGGGACAGTCACTGCCCATTTAGGGTTGTTAGCCTCTTTCATACAAGCACAGCTTGCTTTTTCAGGCAGGCAACAAAGTGCCCAAAACCAAAAGGGTCAACATATCAGGTCTCTCATGCAGTGGTCGGTCTCAATCATATGTAAGGAACAGGCATTGAAAACGTTTGATTTAATAAAAGCCATTTAATGTGTTCTGAAGAGAAATCATACATTTATACAATTTTACTAAATAACATCTCTCTTCTATTAGCAATTTAAAACATGCTTTTTAAAAGGAAGTTGTGGTTCAGCAGTGGTGTGGAGCAGTCCAAATGACATTGGAAGTGCACAAAAATACAAACAAGTTCATTCAGAGTAATCTTTGTATAAGGAAAGCATAACAGAACACATTCTCTAACCATTAATTAAGCACACACGAAACTTAAAACAGGTCAATGTAAAGGGAGACAAATAGCACATGGGCACTTTAAGCCAACCGTGTCTGCTGTACAGCTCAAATGGGACTACACAAAGCTTTGAGAACATACAAACAGGATTTCTCAGTTAGCTGGATACTTAAGGCTTCTTAGCAGGCAAGTTCATTACCTCCTACTCTTCAACAGTACATTTTTGGCTTAAGTTGTGTGGCTAACTGAAAAATGCCCAAGTTGCATGGGCATACTGTATCATTTTAGGTTAAGGTGTCATCTACTATGTTTACAGAAATAACCAACATAAAACTGAAGGAAAAACCCAAATTTAAAAAACATACTCAATTTACATATTATATATCCAGTCAGCATCCTCTGTATCTACAAGGTCCAAGAAGAAATCTTTTAGAGCAAGGTGCAGTGTTTTGTTTAGTTTTTGAGAACAGTGGGATGCGCTTTGTGTGTGTAGTGGTGTTTATCAGGTGCTGGTGGCTGCTGTGAACACAGGTCCTGAATGGACACCATCGCCTGCTACCTCCCCCATCGCCTGTAGAGCCACTGTGGCAGCCATGGCCTTGGCATGCTTTTTATTGGGACTGGCTGTCTGGGGCTGGTAATCACACCCATTCACCACCACCTGTAAACAGACCGAGAAACAGGAAACATATTAGCCATGTTTCTATAGCCAGAAACCTTAACCAAGTGGCTGATCAGTGCTCTCTGTTGTTGACATAGTTTCGATTATTTGTTGGTGTGATTTTCCTTTTTCTTATCAGTGGTGACCATGACACACAAATCCAGTTCTTGAGTGAGTGAAGATATATAACCATGGCACTGTAAAAGTGCACAATATTCTTTAGTATGTTATGAAAAATGTAGTTCTTCTTTATATATAAATGTAATGGCACTCCAAAGCAATTTTATTTTTTAATAAGGGAAATCAGATGACAGAGCTTAATAAAAGTACAGCAATGAGATAGCTAATAGTTACATTGCCCACCTACATTAATAAGAAAACTGTTTTAAAGCACTAATTTATTCTTTTGCTTCAAAAGACAAAATACACATACATGAAGCTCACAAACCTTAAAGAGGAAATTCTTCCGATGGTCAGGGCCACTGTGGAGCACCATGACAAACTCTGGCTGTGCCCACTTCTTCTTATTACATAGCTCCATTAAAGCAGACACTGGGTGTTTTCCTGCAAGACACTTATGTTAAGATCAGGCGGCAAAGCGGAGAGGGAAAACAATGCTGTCACAAATCAATCACACAGACTGAAAGTAATAAATACACCCTGAGAACTTTTTCCATCAAATTTAGACATAGAGATATCCGGTCTTCATTTAAATAATGTTTTAAAAAAATGTAAACAGACATCTAAAATTTTCATGTCATCCTTCATATATTTAAAATAAATGAAAATGCAACTTAATGTGTCAAAGTATGTATCACTTGTTCAAATGTGAGATATTTATGGGAGGATATTCATGTCAGGCAGTGAAAGGTACAAAAACACTTAACCAGAAGAACCTCATAACATCAAACATTATTAGGAACTCACCTAGAAGATCTTTCATAACCACCAAGTTGCCAGATTTCTGAGTCTTCTCCCCCTCTGCTACTAATCCTTCATGGACAAACCACAAAAAAAAATCTTAAATTAATATGCATAGAACCAATAAGTTTCTTCCAAAGTCAGCATCAAACCACTACATGGACCAAAGAAGCTGACAAGTTGGGACACCAGGGGTGAAAATCACTTGCCAAGTTTTTTTTTTTTTTTCTTGGTCATGGTTGTGTGATTTAGAGCATTTAAAGCCATTCAAAACTTAAAGTGGATTATTTAAAGCTCATTTACATTACATTACTTTCATTAAAAATTACATTCATATGAATAAATGTTCAATAAATATACATTTTTTTGTGACAGCAACTTTTCATGTTTAGAATAAAAATGCTGAACCCAACTGTTAATTTGTTCCAAACACTAAAAGCACACACACCCTTGCGGTCAGTTTTGAAGTCAATTACAATGGGCTCCACTGTGCCTTCCCTGTGTTTGCCGAGGCCTTCACCAGCACGCCAACCCATCTTCCTCATCAGCAACTCTCCCATGCCCCCAGAAACTGGTGCAGCACGAAGGAATTGGTCCTGAACGGAGAGGGTACAGACACGGGTGGAAAGAAACAGAGAGAAAAAGAAGGCAGACAAGCGAAGAGAAAACAGTAAGAACTCACAGACCAACAGTGAAAATGCCTTTAGTAACAGGTAACCCACAGCAAACTCACAGATCTGAATATTTCTACTGACTACTTACTGAAGATATTAACATTTTAAACACATGACGTTAAATAAACATATATTATTAAATAAATATTACAATGGTAGATCTACAGTGCAAAATAGAAATTTACTGTACCCATGTTCTAATATACCTATAAAAGTTCAACTGCTTTAAACAGAAGCAGTAATTTACTTGCTCCAAAAATTAAGTACATATATAAAAGGTCTTCTTCAAAAAGGTATTAATACCACCCTTGATAAGGTATCAATACCCTTGATTCAGCTGAAACACACAAAAAGGCATGGCAGTTTCATCAGAGCGGACACAAATCCAAATGAAAAGAAATAGGGTGCTGTATGACGTACGTACCTAGCCCCCATCATCGGCTCTGCATCTGACGTGAATAGAAGGGGCCTGACAGTGACCATGGCAACAAGGCAGCTACAAGGACTGACCCTGCAACAAGTTTCCATATAGAGGGGTGAGAGTTCACAGGTCAGACTGTGAACCCCCACCCCTCTTGCGTTTGTGTCCCATCCCACAACCCCCACCCAGCCTCCCCTCCCAAACCACCTCCACCAGCAGGGCAAAACATCTCAGTGGTTTGGAACACTGCACCGAGACATCTTGATACTGACAACAGATGCCAAACCACTGTTCAAACCCCAATCCAAAAAAAGATGTAAAGCATTCTATAGATCACTGGTTCTCAAACTGTTCTTCAGGGCCCCTCAGTTTAGTCACATTTTTGCTCTGTCCCAAAGCGTTGGCAGTTGGAATCGAGTGTAAACGTGAACCATCTGGGGGGACCTGAGGGCTGGTTTGAGAACCACTGCTTTAGATCATAGTGTAAGTAAATAAAATGGATTATGTTCAAATGTTAAACTAGAGCTGTATAATACAGAGAAGCACTGCACTGTGACACTGAAAATACAATACTGTTATTATACATATTGTATAATATTATAAATATTGTATAATAACATACAATACTATTATTATACATTGTAACAAACTACAATATAGCAATGTATGAATACTGATGAGAAATAATTCAAGATTATTTTGACCAAATGACTTTGTTGGATTATCAAATGTGTTCATCATCAATACATCTGTGACTGGTCTTTTGTGTATGTTCTTTTGCACATGGTACTTTCTTGTTGTCAGTGTTGATACTGTAAGAAGAGTTAAAGGGGAATTTCACTAATTTTTCAAAGTTTCTGCGCATTTGATTGAACAAAACATTTGATGTGAAATGGTGAAATGTACTGACAGGTTCTTTACAGTTGGGATGACAGCAACCCAGAATGCAATGTCTACCGTGCAGACATGATCGACTATCCAAAATGTCCAGTTAAACTACACATAATCATAATTTTTATATGCCAAGAAAAAATAGTGGTACATATAAAACATGTTTGGCCAATTAACAAAGTCAAAGGCATCAGGAAGTGTATTCATAAACATTTAATTGAATAGTTTGTGAGGTCGTTTTAGAGGCTTTAAAGGCTTCAGACATGTGGTTCCAATGTCCGCCACTATGAAGAACTAACAGAGTGTTTCTCAATTTATTTATTTGTTTTTTAAACATTGAATTAAGCAGAAATTGAAAACTATATAGTGGAATTCCCCTTTACCAAATTAGATTTTATGAATACTTAGCACAGACATGTTCGTTCCTTTCCAGCTAAACACTTGATCAATTCAGATCATGTTTGCAAATGTAGTGCAAAGAACTGCTACTGCTGGCTGTACGCAACATCACATCAGTATATAGGCATTTGGATAAATACGGTAATCTCATGACCACGCCTGTAATTTAGTTAATTTTTGGTTACTAAGTGAAGTTGGTCATGCCACCACTGATCCAACAGATAGTGTGCCCTATCTGGTTGTGTGAATGCCATGGCATCTCTAAGTTGAGGGTGTGGTATTTCTTCACTATTTAGTTAGCTCAATAGCACTCTGTATAAAAAAACATGTGGGATGACTACACCCAATATAAAGACCAGGATCGTGTTACACAGCAGCCAGCAAAACCCTCAGAACAATTTGTCTTTTGCCAAATATTAAAACCACTAAACATGGCAGGGTTGGAGTACTGATCTTCCAGTAACACATTATTATTGGGTGTACTCTTAAGGTGGTATGACAGAACTTTAAATCTGGCTGGTAGAACCATTTAACACTACTAGAATTTTTTAGTTACAGTTCTTTCTTTTTTACCCATTTTGAGTTTCCAGTCTCAATCAAGAAGAGGGTGCCAGGAGACCTGCTTCAAGTCGTCTTCCTTCCTCCCCACTTTCAAAGAAGACTTTCTAAGTAGGCTATAGTCAACCCCTGAAGTCTGATGCCCCTCCTGCAATGCACCTGCTACAATAGAATTTCACACAAAATAAAACACATCTGCATGACTCTGCTAAACAGGTGTACCCACTCCACAAAACAAATCTGATGTAAATACCAAATTCCATTATTAGGACTGTGTTAAGATCACAGCACACTGGACATAACCTTATTCAAAACCATTACTTTTAATAAAAGTGCACAAAACTCTTTCAACATATGGTGTCATGGCTCGCCAGCATTTTATTTTTCTATTACTGCACTATATCAAACAGACTTAGTGCCAATAGTAGGGGTAGGGAACATAGGGCTTGAAATGAACACTGAAACAGGCAGTCAATCTAAAGTCTTTTAAGATAATCAGACAAATGTGGCCTGTGATCATATTCGAAGATACCATGACCAGCCTAAGCATAGTAGAACTTTTGACCATGTGAAGAGTGCGTTAGCTGATGCCAACCTTGCCATACCATGATGTTTATCTGTGCTCTCACTGCTATGTTTCCTATATATTCCTTTATACCATCTGTGGCGCAGCCAGTGTGCGGTAGCCTTAACAGTTCTGATAAATGTACAAGGCATGTTCCACTTTTTCTAGGATCAAAATATATATAATTAAGGATCATATATATATAATTAAGGATCATATATATATATATATATATATATATATATATATATATATATATATATATATATATATATGTAGTTTTTTTTTTTTTACTAAAACGTTTACTGTGGATGGCTATGATGTTATGTTAATAATGGCAGCACAATGAAGACTATAATGTTCACCCAGATTTCTTCATTTCTACCTTAAAACGAGTTCATTGATGATCACGTAAAATAATGATCAGATTTTGGTTTTTGTGTGGCTACTTGCTTTGTGAGAAATGTATATCTTCCACATATCTCCCTTTTGGAATTAATATTAAGGATTTTTTAGTGCATGTTACAACATATTAAAAAGCGTATGTTAGTGTTGTTTAGAGCCATGGTGTCGGCCACAAAAATCTCTAAAAGCCGGATGTAAACAATCATTAATAATCATTTTACATCCATACAACATACTGATAATTCTGCTGCTATCATCAAAAGGCCTTTATTAGAAGGCATGCAAAGTGAACCTCAATTTAATCATAATCCTAAACCGTTTATTGTGTTGCGTTAAAAATTTAACCTTCACTGTTCAGGCATTTTAACAAATGGTCACTTGCATCCTAAAAACAAATCTAAATCTACTTTTAACAAAACGAAACATTGTTGATCTTTTAGTCGAAGTCACTGATTATTTGGCTATTCACTGGATAAATTCGGGTTAATTTGCCGTCAGTTTCTTTGGTTACTTTACTAGTTTCCATGGTTACTTTGACGTCACCTCATCAAGAAGTTGCATCTTGGTTATTAGCATGAAAGAACAAAGCTTGAGCCTTCAAGTAATGTTTGAGAAGTGACTAAACTGTGGAGTAGGTACAGCATTTAGCAAAGACAAAACAGATGACGACATTCATGCATCTCTGATGAAATGCATGAGAGGTGGATGTCATTTCAGTATTAATGTTGTTCTATGTTACATGTATGCTTGTGGGTGATGTCAAGATTTTGTGCTGCCCTTGAAATCTGTTATGGGAGAAAAATATCTAATTTAAGTTGCCAATGGAAAGAAAAGAGGAGAAGAATTGCATTGGGAAATGAAGGACTGCTTGTATGCCTTTTTACACTACATATACTACTAGTCAGAATCTCTCTTGCTCCAAACAAATTGAAACAAAACACATAAAATTCCAACCACCATACAGATCCAATGTCCTGATCAATATGATAGAACTGGGACATTGCTTTACCTTCTTGATCCAAGCCTGCGGGCCACTGTTGGAGAGCTCTTCAGAAGAGAGCACTTGAGCACCTGTGGAACCAGTGAAGAGACCTGGGATTGTGTTGGACTGTGCCCAAGCATCCACCTATGATAATAAAACAGACTATGTTTATGAAAATTTTATAAAAAAACATTTAATGACACAACCTAAGAGATATACACACACGCAAACACACTTATCATTTTAAAAAAAATGCACCCAGAAGGAACCATCGGAGGGGATTTAAATGGTTGGAGGGTAGGTCTGAAGTCATAAGAAGTGAATGATTCAGGTTTCACGATCAGCTGTGTAGCTCGTCCTGTTGCGCATGCTTTCTATTATGACTCATGCTGTTGTGTTGGTAGCATCCTTTGCAAGCAAAGTACACCTTGCAGAGGAGCTTGAAAGCAATTTGAGCAGTTGGATGAGTTTAAGAGGGGTTGAATCTTAGATCTCCGGGAAGCTGAATAGTCGTATCAACACTGTGCTGTGCAGCTATTTTTTTTTGATGAAGTGTGTGTGTGTGTGTGTGTGTACACAATACAACCAAGCACACGTGTAACTCTTACAGAATTTTAACTAATCATCAAATATGTGAAAACTAATTTCACCACCTATCTAGCCAACTCATGTCAACTTAGAAAATCAATGGAACAAAGATACCTGCTCCTGAGCACGATTAAGCATACACATGGCATTGATGTCAAATGGGTTCTCCGCCAGTCTCTTCTGGGCTACTGCTCTTTCACTGACCGCCAGGGTGATGTCTACTGGCTAAATTCACAGAAGAACAAATGTTTAAATTTGCACACTGCTTTAATTTTATAAAGCACTTTTAATGTTAACAGTGGGAACCAACCTGTGAAGGTGCCTCGGGAAAGACACTGTCATTATTCTTGTTCTGATCCTCAGCCCCCGCAGATGCTGATGAAGACCCTGCCTTCTCATTCTTTTTGTCCACTGGCACCCATTCCCCATACGCTCCATCTCCTTCCTTCTTGCGGTGCTGTGAACCTGATGACACTGGGAACTCCTTTGCAAAAGCAGCCTCTGATCTTACAGCTGTTTTCACCAAGGGATTCTGAAGGAGGGGGATAGGACATGGTGGCACAGGGGAGGAAGATAATTACTGCAAAATCAGGAAAAGAAAGAAACGTATTCAGTCAAATGAATGGTTGGGGAGTAACTGTTAGCATACTGTAAAATCAGCGTATATGGTCTAATCAAAAAGACAAAAAGGAATCTTAGTGTGTAACAGTTTATTTTCAACCATTCATAAAGTTGAGTACATTTCTGCTTCTTTCTCTCAAACCACAAAATGGCCCAGCCAGGTCATCTAAAACAACTGTGTTTACTTTTAAAATAAATCAAAAATGAATAGTCGGTTATAAACACTGATCAAAGGCATTGTATCAAACTGCCTTTTCTACCAATAACCATAAATATGCATACTCATATCTCAATTTGTACATTCTTACAGAGTTTGTATGTAAAATGTTCATTCACATATAAGCTATAAAGTTAAATTGTCCATCCATCTATCTATGGTCAAGTGAGCTACATACACTGAGACTGAAGGTGATGCCCTTATTCTCCTTAAGGGCAACGCCTCCAAATGGCTTTTCATCTTCCTCGTCATCTGACACATGTGGTTTTGCAATGGCCATCTCTTCTTTACTCTCTGCAATTTTCTTGCATTTCTGAAGAGAAAGACAAATTTATATATTTCAATATTATTTAGCATGAAAAATAAAACAATACATTGCTAAGCAAATAAACCATCATTCAAGGATGTTAGCACTTACTTCTGTTAGCTCCTTGATAGTATAGCTGTTTGCTTGCTTTGTCACTTTTCTTTTAGCTTCCTCAATAGAAGCCAGATTTGGTGTGACTGAAGGTGGAGGCTTGTTGGTGATTGTGGGCAAGGGGGCCAACTGCGGCATGGCAGCAAGGGCTCCCATGCTGGACAGAGCAGCAGTCATAGTGGCAGCAGTCATGCTAGCCATGGCAGCATTCATGGACATATTTGACATCCCTTGTAAACCCATAGGAAGATTAACAGGTAGGGGCAGGGGTAAAGTTAACGGTGTGGGATTTGGAGCTGGCAAGGGCAGCTGAAGGATGGCTTTGGGTCTGAGGCTTTCTGGAACTGGCATCCCAGCCTTAGCACACATGGCGGCTGCATTAGCCTTGGCAATTTCAAGCAGCTGGTCTTTATCTGTAAAGAGAAGGCAATGGTGCAAAACACATTTTAAAAGACCAAACATGTCAGAGGTCCAGAGAACACATTCTGTTTCAAGAGAGGACAAAATCATTTACTGTTTTTACTGTGCAATTTTCTAAAAGCAAGAAATGCAGTTTTTACTATATTCTAAATGACCATGGCCTTAGTTGAAGAAATTTAACCTAACAACGCAAAGCTTGGGAACTGGCATTCAGGCAAACACCATTTAGCGTTGAGGCCTCAAGTATTACGAATAAGCAAAAATAAAATGCAACTGCAAAGCTGCTTAAATGCAAACTTTTCACTCATAGTCAAGGTGAAAGGTCACACCTGGAAAACCATTTTATCTAGAATTATGAATGTCCCCAGTTGTAAATACATCATAAGAATATGAGCAGCCATTGAATAGAACATTAAAAATAGAATTATGAAATTGTATATTTAATTCTTTTAGCTCCTCAGAACCATGTTCCAGAACATGTTTGGTTATCCGTAGCCTGTTCATTCTGCATCACATGGGAAGTATGATCTGTATCCTATCACTGTGACGGAAAAGAGCAATGTTTAAAAAGCTCCGCTGCCAGCAGAACTGGCTGCTCTCATCTAAGTGTGCTCAACTGTTCTTCCTTGTTAAAACAGTACTACCCTAAACGCACAATGCCCTCTGTAGGCCTGTGCTCTCACTGTGATGTACAGTTTCATACTCTCAGTTATTATATGGGCAAGCTTGAAACACCAGAACTCAGAACTTTTAGGCAAACATTAAAAGTAGAAGGGCTTTCTTACCAAGTTCAGTAAGTCGTGGAGGCGTCTTGCTGGTACTGCGGCGAGCCCGAGAGGTTGACCTTTTCTTACGCAAAATGAGGACAGGGGAATGGCTTGGTTCTCTCTTCCACCTATCGCGCTGACTAAACATTCTGTTCCTGAAACCCCCTCTTCTTCGACGAGAGCCAGATCTAGATCTTCTAGACCGAGAGCGTGACCTACGTCTTGATCTTGATCGTCTACTTCTATCTGGGGTTCTAGACCTCTTCCTTCGATCTGGTGAATGGGACTTTGACCTTGTCCTTTTTGGCGAACTGGATTTAGAATGCCTAGCGCGTGTTCTGGATTTAGATCTTTTTCTACGTGAAGGTGATGATCTGGATGTCTTCCTGCTGTTCTTGGAAGATGATCTAGACCGTCTTTGCTTTCCAGCAGATCTGGATCTAGATCTTTTTCTTGAGGGCGATTTTGAGCGCCTTTGAGGAGATGAAGATGTGGACTTTGACCTTGACTTGGAATGTTTAACTATCTGAGTGTCTTTCAGTTGTACCATAGCATCTTCCTCTGTCTTTTTAGTCTTAAGAACTCCCATATCTTCAGACCCACCTAAGGTATCCGCAGGAATGTCTGTCACATTCAAAGGCAGCTCAGGTGTAATGCACTTCACTGAAGGCTTGGTCTTAGAAAAGCCCGAAATAACAGCAGAACCGTTATCCAAGAAAGGAACTGGTCGCCATGATCCCTTAACTTGGCCATCACTGATGGTGCTATCTTTGACAATGCTGGTAGAATTTACTGTCAGTGTCTGACTTTTATCTTTGTCCACATTTTTTGTACCAACTTCCACTGGACTACTAAACTCGCTTTTTACTTCTAAATCTGTATCTTTCTTTTGTGTCTCACTGCTGGTTTGCTTATCTTTTGAAAAAGACCGAGATTTTGACCGGGACTCTGTGGAACGTCTTGCCCGTGTTCGAGACCTAGACCTAGAGTGCCTAGAACAGTGACGTGAAACAGACCTAGACTTTGATCGAGATCTCCTGTTTTTCTTTAAGATTACAGTAGTCCTTGATCTGCTTCGTCTAGACCTTGACCTGGACCTTGAATGTCTGCTTCTTCTAGCTGAATGAGATCTAGACCGTCTGTTGTATCTTGGTGATCTTGACCTGGATCTACTTCTCTGTCTCTGCTGTGGAGATTTCCTTCTGTGACTTTTCCTTGATCGAGACTTGGATCTCTGGGAT
Source organism: Prochilodus magdalenae (assembly GCA_024036415.1). Lineage (NCBI taxonomy): Eukaryota > Metazoa > Chordata > Actinopteri > Characiformes > Prochilodontidae > Prochilodus > Prochilodus magdalenae. The sequence continues at coordinate 67,178 of JAMWET010004698.1, forward strand.
CGTCTGGATGACTGGGATCTTGATCTGTGTTCTGATTTTCGTTTGCTTGATCTTGAAGGGGAGCACCGTGTTCTCAAGCTCTTTCCTTGTCTGGATGTCCTACAGTGACTAGAACTCCTTTTTCTCTCACTCTCTCCATCAAGTTTTCTGTTTTTGTCAGTAGTAGTGTCCAGGTTAGGAATAATGTCAGGCAATTCTTGAGAAATATGAAAATGATCCCCATCTACATGTTCAGACTTTGACTCTCCAGTTGAAGATTTCACAGTTTTACTATAAGGTTTTGTTTCAAGATCAGACTCTGATTCAGAAAAGCTTCCAGACCGTGAGTCAGATTTTTTTCGTTTGTCACTTTCTTTCTGTTTCTTCTTTTTCTTTCTTTTCTTCTTCTTCACACTACAAAAACAATTGAGCATTTAGGAATACATGCATTTTAACAGTTAACCATTATTTCAGAAAAAAAGAAAGTTAAAAACCTAGGAACGTGATAAGCCATAATGTTAAAACCACCTCAATGTATCTGTCACATTTTATCAGTTCCACTAGGTACACCATATATATGTATCTTGTAGTCTTTTTCTCTGCATACTTGGTTGTTATAAACACGTAGGAACCGCTAACGCCATGTAAACAGACAGTAGAGGGCACAATGCATATTCTATGCAGCTGCTTTGATCTCTCATGTGATGACTAAGCCGATTAAGGCATTCATTTGCACTGTTGAAGAAGCATTGCATTCAAACTGTAAATGTTACACGCTCATGTCTGTCCCTTACCAATTCTGATTTGAGTGTTCGGATCACAATATGATTTGGAGTTTTTTAAAACTATTTTAAATTTTGAATAATCTATCAATTATTGAAAGGAACGATTGTTTACTCAGATCATAAATTGCTCTGTGATGTAATAACACAGTTGTAGCTATTAGCTTTTAAATATTTTTTTTAATATACATTTTGTCCTACCAGTTAGGATGAATACACAATTTACTGTTTGTAGTGACTTTACCGCTAAAACAGTAGATCAATATAAAACTCCAATATCTTTATCCTGTCAAAATTTAAAACCAAGAAAACACTCCACTTGTCTATTGTGATTTTTAACTAGGTAACTGATCAAAATGAGGGCAAATTGAACCTGAAAGCTGGGCTGAACAGTGGAAAAAATTTACTCTAATTTACTCATGTTTAAAAATGTTCAAATGTTACACTCCAAGATAAACATTATTACATTGGCCTGTGTAACATTCTGGAAATTGGAAACATAACAAAAATATCAGTGAAGGTAATAAATGTGTCATACCTTCCTATTTCTCTATCTGATTCTGTATCTGAGCTGCACTCCTTCTCCTCCTTACGTTTCTTCCTCTTCTTTTTGCTTTTGTGTTTTTTGTGCTTTTTAGATTTCTTGTGTTTAGTATTAAATTCATCTTTGGCACTATTGTCTTGGGAGATAGGATTTGTGACTTTATCTGAAAAAAGAATGGAAAGGAAAGAGGTCATCTTACATTAGTGTTTTTGTTTAGTAAAACTGTCTGAGGAAGACACTCCAGACTCACCTGTCAATTTATGAATTGTTTCCACAGGAGGTGCTTCTTTATTTATTCCTGTCCCTTGGTCAGAGAGTGACTCACCTTCATTGGAACCCTCCTGGTCCATACGACTGAAGAAAGCAAAAATAATAATGACATATTACATTACTTTCTAATGGGAAATTACTATTTCATATTTTATATCATCAAACAATTCTATATAAACAGCAGGACTGTAAAGGTGTTTCTTCACATAATCCTGTAATGTATTTGTATACTACTGGCCAACACTACAGTGTGTGTTGCTGTGTTTTCAAGTACACAACTACTTATATAAATGCTAATCTCAATACCTGCTGTCGTCTCGTCATTTAAAATGGTATAATCAGGGCAATAACTGTGAATGGTATATTAACCCAATGGGTGACAGTCATTTACAGTTGACAGACTGCTTGCTGGATTGTTTTCACTTAAACTGATCTTAAGAACATGAGCCACATGTCAAATACGAATCAGTGTAACCAATTTGTACTTATATGTTGGTAATAAATTGGGAATATTTCAATATTTTAATGCAAGGTTGCTATAACTTCACAACGTCAAAACTTCAGCAGACTGTATTCTTGCAAATTACTTTCTAAGCTACAGAGCTAACAGCAGAAACCTTGCTGTAAATAAAAAATAAAAACTGTCATCACGTCTAAATTAACCTCACTAAACAGTCAATTTCCAGCCAAGTCTCATCATCATGCGCACTTATATCTTGGCATTAAAGTTAGCTGGCTAACAATTAGTGATCAGCTGAGTAAAGAATCAAGTAAGCTAGGTAGGTAAAAACCAAACACTGGGGTCGGGGTCACATTAAATGATCCTCGTACTGTAACCAGTCATACTGGTGCAACTGTTAGCGTCGCCTGGACCTCAGACTGACTGCTGTTGGGGCGATTAAACATGCAGCCTGCTGTGCAGTTTACATTGTGCTAGCTACCATTAGCCATCAAAACAAGCTGTGGTGAAAGAAAGCAATTCAGTATTCAGTAGTATAGACGTTATTTGATAACATTCTCCACTTATATTTACGCCTCCACCGCCCCAGTACCGTTTAAAAGCAGTTGTTTATCTAGTTGGAAAGCGAATTTAAAGCCTAAATTGCCTTCGGTCAGGCAGCTAGCTAACAAGCTAAAGCTTGTTTGTTAGCCCGGCCAGCCGGCTGTTGGTAACGTTGCCAAACCAAAGCTCACGGTGGGTAACAAAGCACCCTACTATAGACCCATGTCAGAATAGCCCAAATCACCTCTTATCCTGACTTTCATCTTCGATTTCTTTTATTTTATTCATTACAAAGTCACGAAAAATTTGTTCAATGTTGGTCGCCATCACGGTCAGAGTCGCTTGGACGCACTGTGTGATACCCAACCTCACATCTCCGTCCTGATTTCACTTTCTTAAGGACCCCCGAGCAGTATTGCGTTCGCCTGAATAAAAATACGATGTTAAAAAGTAACGATGTTACTGGATCCAGAAGTCAGTATTGGAAGCAAATAGTAAAACTGGATGGCATTAAATATTGTACTATACTTCCTACAGATTTAACTTTTTAAAATTTGAATATTACATTATTTAAAATGGAAATCTACATTTGTGTTGTTTCTTAAAAACATTATCTCAACAGGAAAGTCTAAAGTAAGATTCTTTCAGAATAAATGGAACTGTCTGCTGTCATCTGTCGCCTCACAGCAGGTCGGGATTGGGTTTGGTTCACATTTACATTCCAGTTAAGGCATTTAGCAGACACTCTTATCCAGAGCGACTTACAGCCATGCCTAGAGTTTCACCAGACAATATTTCCTAGCTAGTACAGGAAGGTTAGTCCAACCATTTTTGCCAGTTGTGCTAAAACACCGAGGAATTTAACCCATCTGTGCAGTACAACACCCACATACGCTGCTTAGTGAACACACACTAGGTAAGCACACATGCCTGGATTAGTGGGCATCTCTATCCACGGCACCCGGGGAGCAGTTAGGGGTTTGGGTGCCTTGCTCAAGGGCACCTTAGTCACATTCTTTTGTTTTAGAGAATGGAACCAATGATCTTCTGGTCACAAGGCTAAGCTCCTTACCTAACCTCCACCCCACAGCTACCTCCACAGCAGGGGCATCCAGGGATGGGCAAATAGATACCTAAATATTAATACTTCTGATCCGGCCTCTTACTTTAAGGTACAAAAATAACATAACAATAATATAATTTGTTTAGTTGTTTAGTAGGATCGACATGTATTCTATTTTTTCTTCTGCCTTCTTACTTGAGGGCTGGTAAGTAAGAAGCTTCTTTAAACGTATGTACAAAAGTGACAATGAACTGTGCATTTTTAAGGGGTAGACTTCTCTGAGTGAATCATCATAAGACTCACAAGCAAAAGCTCCAGTTTCCTTCCAAAAACTTCCGGTTTCCTTCCTTCCGGTTTCTCAAAAACATGCAGTCAATTATGAAAATATAAATTTTCTATTAGATATATTTCACTGAAAAACTCATTACTCTCTTATACATTTAAAACGAAAAAATCAAGTCATTTGCTGCCAGTAGCATTAGTTGTTACTGGTTAAATATAATGTATAAACCACTTTTAGTCATACAATTTTGTAGCCACACCAACAAAGTAGTGAAATCTGCCCGCCAGCGCCTCATCTTCCTGCGAAGGCTCCGGGAGTTTGGTCTGCTTCCCGACATCCTCACCAACTTCTACAGATACAGATGTCTGGTAAGGCAGCTGTACTGCCTACGACCAAATACCACTGCACTCTGACATATTATATTATATTATTATTATTATTATTATTAATAATAATAATAATAATAATATCACTGCTATGGACAATATCACTGAGTCACTTTAAATAACTGACATATATACATATATATGTATTTTATATCTCCGCTGTCTCTCAAACTATCCTTGTCTAATAAATGTACATATCAGAGAATTTCTACAGACCTCTCCTGTCTTTGTAGATTTAGTTTTTGTGTATATTTTGGGTATTTTGTTTATCTCTTTTATATCTCTTTATTTTAATGTTTAGTTAGTATCTATATAATGTCGTCCTGCTGTAGAGTATGAACCTTAGCCTTACCACAAGCATTTCAATGCATAAATCTCCTGACATGTTGTGCAAATGACAAATAAACCTGAAACTTGAACATGAATTTGAAACAATTGTAGAATAGAGGTGCATCTGCAACATTACAGTGGTATAATTTGCTTTTTTGGCAAATAATTTAACATAGAGCAATGTTTAATTTAAATTAAAACATTTACTTTATTCACTCGTGTTATATTGCAGGTTTAATAACTAGTTACAAGTGCTGTAAAAAAAAACCTCTTACTACACTGCTTGCCTGCTTCTGCTTACTACTGTATCACTATTGCTTTGGCATAGGTTTTTACTATTACTTCACACTTCACCTGAGGCCTAAAGTCTTTTCCCAACTACAATCCTACTACGTCAGAAGCTGTAGGCTTAGCTCTTTACCTAGGTTTTACTTTCTCAGATTAACTTTATCATGAGTCCGAGGGCCCACTCTCCCTCTACTTTTAGTCAACCAAGTTATATTTGGAGTATAAGATCTAACTATACACCTACTTTCTTACACTCTGTCTACACTATGACCATATGGCCTAATCTACTCTACAAACTGGACTAAAGTTGTAATACACATGCTGTCTATCAGAAAGGCCAGAGTCACCTGTACTACCTGAAGTCTGCTAGTCAACAGGATTAACCTAAGTGCTCTGAATAAACTGGACAAACTCATCAGAACGACTGGCTCTGTTATAGGAGTTAAGCTGACTTCTCTGGAGGTGAATATCATGCTCACACCTGCTTAGGTCTATACCAATTTAGTGTTGTTCTACATCATTCCATTTAGTGCCTGCTTTCATATACAGCTTAAATATGAAGCATAAATACAACAAATCTATCTTATATGCTTAGGTAAATTTAGATATTATATATCTTAATCTTATTACTTCAAAGCTTACCACCATGCTATCATAAACCTAATGGCTTGCTCATTACAACTGTTACTCACACTCAGCTCATCATCTTATACATGCCCTATATCTAAACCCATGTACTGTAAGTCTTTCCCTCCATTAAGCATACCATTTAATGGCACTACAAGCCTCAGGTCTAACTCTAAGCCTTCTCTTGCTTACTTCAACTCCATCAGGTATTACCTGGATGGAAAATCCTTTTGGCTTAACACCGCCAAAACACTGCCTGTTATGGACCTTGACAGGACCTAGTTGAAACCAAGACACAGAAGGCTAACCCACACACAGCAGCCACCACAGAAACTAATTACAGAATCTTGCTGCAATGTAGATAGTGGCATAAAATAAACTACAGTTTTTTTTATTAAAACGATTATCATTAACATTGTGATTATTGGAGCTAGCATTAGACAGCTTTCTAAAATAAATTGTCCATAGATTGTCCAGAGCAGTTTTTCTGCTTAGCAAATTGTATGGTCATTGTTGATATCACAGAGTATTATTGATCCCCACTGGCGCTGTTAGGTCATAAATGCCCTTTAGCCTCCTTCCAAAATAAATGTACGTTGCTTTGTTCAAATAGTCTGTAGTTTATTCTCATTCGCAATATACTGCGTTAGCACTGTATGACCTGGTGGAGGCGCTGCTGTTGCTCTATCCGAGCGCTGCATCTGACTGGACGTGACAAGTAGAAACATGGTCTCATCCAATCTTAGCAGACCTTCTAAGTTGTAAGCCAATCATATCAAACCTAGGGGAGGGTCTTATTTCTACTCGCTCTCGTTGGTCGTTAGTTGTTGCAGGTGTGACAGGATTTTGGCTAAAAGCTCGCTAAAATGAACATTAGACCATCCTCAAATCTGTAACATAGAGAGTGAAACGGAAAGTAGTTACAGAGTGACTATATCCACCTACAATGTCGATTTGTGGTACATTATGGTCCGTATACCTGCTCCTCACCTTTTTTCACCACACCCAGTTAGTTTCCTCCGCCTTTTTGTTGGAACATCCGGTCAGCATCCGACACCTCTAACTGAGCATATACTACTCATTTGCTGTCATACTCCATAACAGTGGATCAGCAACCGCACCGGAAGTTCCAACACAAAGTAAACAAATATGGCTCCTCCCTTGTTGTCATGGGAAAAGGGTGAATAGCTGTTTGTGTTTTATGATGGCAGTGTAGAGCTTCACAATCTTACACATCCCATAATATTCCATCAGTGCCAATTAGTTTAGTGAAAAAAGGACTGACACAGCTGCCTGCTATAGAGACAGCTCAGGCAGTGAGGCATCGGGACAGCTGCCTTCGGTCGGACACAGCCACAATTTACATGAGATAGAGCTGACATTAGCTAGCGGACAAGCCAGAAAGGTTAAATTCACTTTCTACTAATTGTAAAAAATTGTGAACAAGGGGCAAAGATAGAAGAACATTATTTATAGTTCTTCATATTTTTGTATTTGCAAAAACAATAGCAGTATTTGCCATACATTGGTGTTTACATTAAGTTAGTGTTAGTGAAAAGGTTATGTAGTGTTGATATATTCCTCTGTTACTCAACTTGTTAAAGAAAGCTGAGCTGATGACAAAGACCAGTTAAATAATTATTAGAATAATGTCCCACTATTTTCTTGAGTTCTTGTAAATCTGAGTATAATAATATACTGTAGTGCTAAATACAGGAAGAGAATGGGGGAGAGAAAGAAGTTTAAGGAAGATGACTGTTTAACCAAATAATAATTTTATGATTAGTTGTTGTTACCCTAAACGTTCATGATAAAACTCTTGGTCCGTTAAATTGTCCTGAGGGACCATGCCCCCGTCCCCACCTCGTGCTGGCTTAACCCCTGTCAATTAACTTCTAGTAGTGACGCCCATGTTTGTCCGACCTTTTTGGGTTTAATGTTGACTCCCGGGCCATCAGAGCTCTAAACACCTCGCTACCTCCAACAACCATTCTGCCTTATGCCCCTTGCCTGAAGCATCTGACCAGTCCTGAGTAGTCCATGTTGAGTCCTCTCACCTTTGAGATGACCACCAGAACAGACTGCTTAACTTTTTACAGCCTTCTTAACTGCACAAACTGACCACCAGAACATTACAGACTGCTGAACTGCACAGACTGACCACCAGAACGTTACAGACTGCTTAACTGCACAGACTGACCACCAGAACGTTACAGACTGCTTAACTGCACAGACTGACCACCAGAACATTACAGACTGCACTTTATGCACATACCCTGGTGATTCAGTTTTTCACTTCTCTATAAAGAACAGTATTATTCTGTTTATACGGGATATGTACACTGTGCGATACATTTATACTTAATTTGAATCTATAACTGGCTGACAGTTCTGTCATTTGCACTGGTACCGCATACTGTACGTATGTTCCTGTACCTTTCAGACTTACATAGCATATATTGTAGACTTTCTTATTTTATATACATACATATATTTTTCTTCTCTTTAGTCTTTCTTTTCTCTAGTCTTTTCTTTCTTATTTAGTACTTAGTATGTATATTGTAAGTGTTTAGTACTTGAAATCTGGGAGCAAGTGCAGAGTAAGAATTTCATAGTACAGTGCAACTGCTTGTTTCTCTATGCATATAACAATAAATGCCTGAATCTTGAATCTTCTGGGGACAGGCGTCTTCATGAAGCATGTGTGTTCTAACACGTTTTCATCCTAAAAATGCTTTTCCAGTAGCGCAGCCCTTCTTTAAAAAATTAACTTTTTACATAATGCTCATAATGCTAGTCACCTACTCATACTACATAATACACTATTTCTCAAGCTGTTGTATTAAAAAGTTGTTTGTGTCCATTCTAAAATTGTTTTTGTTCCCTTTACTTCTCCATCTAGTTAAAGGTTCTGTGTATGATCCTTATCTGCCACTAGATTTCGCACTAGAGCACCAGCTTCTCAAACCAGCACAATGCTTTTAATACAACCACCCTCTTTCCTTCAGCCTTGCCTCCTGCATTCCAAAATTTTGAGAACTGTGAATTTCCCAGATCCTCTAGGACCCCTTAGCATATATGCATGATCCCACCTCTTGATTATTTGGATAAAGTCATTTCTAGTTTGAATGTATCTAAGTCCTTGTTCTCCAATTAAAATCTTTTGCTGTTTAGAAACTAATAATTTTGCCTCAATGTATCATAGTATGTAGCTGTAATTCTCTTTGTTGCTTATACTATTTGGTGCTAATTGTAGGTCACATGTTCCTTGTGCTGGGATTTTAATACAGTTTACCAAATTCAATTATTTTATAATACTTTTCCCATTCTCAGTAGGTGGATTTTACCCATGAGTTATTCATTTCATTAATGTTCTATATGCTTTCACAGGAATATTGCATAGCGCAGCTGTCCTCGTTTTTATTTATTCTGACAACAGGACATTACTGTTATTTTGCTGCCTGGTAGTAAATGGTGCAGTTAAAAAAAAAACATACGCTGGGCTTTTTCCACTTGCAAGATAAATTGTAAGAGCATATTGTCCCATTCTATAGAATGTCCCATATTGTGGTAGTATATGCTTTTAGGGAGATTAAATAGTTATTATTATCACAAATTCACAGCATATTTCTTTCTTGGTAAAAAGTCCACCACATTATAACGGTATATACAGGTGATCTTGTGACTTGTTTATTTATACACATTAATTTGTTTGCCTGTTGAAGTTTTCTACATATATATGAATTATGAATGTCTTGGCAAATATTTGAGTATAATTTGTACCTCATAAAAAATACAGTAATAGACTCAAATGCTTTGTTTTTGCAGGACATTTTTATATTCAGAAACATTACTGGATATTTCAAACATACAGACAAACAAACACTGCAGTTCAGAAGTGTTTATTGCTGTTAAAAGATGGACTATGTATGCAGGCAAATGTATGTATTACATCAGCAAATATATAACAACTTCTGTTACTTATTTCACAAGTTATCTTACCTGCAGTCTAATTCAAAAACTATTCATATTTAACGGGGATCCAATTATAGGAAGCCACTTTGAACCCAGGGTTAGACAAATGCATATTCTGCTTGATAAGAACAAATTCAAAACATTTTCTTGAGAATAAAATTCTGTAGAGACGAATGAGATGGATAATTATGCCGCCACAGGGTATGAGCAAATTGATGCTCTCTTCAGGCCACAGTCTACAGCTGTCCACCAGCTCTCATCTGTTGTGTATAGAGATAAAGAAATGAAGAGAAAAGGAATGAAGACAGAAATCAAAGTTAATATAGTTCTATATAGTTCTGTATAGTAATATAATTCTTTTATATAATGATATATAATATAATAATATTATATTATATTAATAATATTATATTATTATTATTATATATATTATATAATATTAATAATATAATAATAATTGTAGATGTAGAGCTATCTTACACAACACAACAGTTGTTCAAAGTTGACGTTGCGCACTACTGACAAAATCAGGACAGTTAGGTAACCTGTTTTACAATCTCTCTGATCTATGGCCTACTTATTATCTTATTATAGGGGCTACTTAAAGGACTCAGCAAATTACCAGGTACAGTCCTAACCGATAAGAGTGTCTGGAGATTAAAAGATCACTGGGCATATTCTTCAGTGCCACATATTATGTTTGAATACTGGAGGATCAGATACTAAAACACTTACCCATTCTGAATATCTCCACACAGAGTTGTTTCCGTTCCAGTGTTCTGGGGTGACCTGGCATCCAGTCGCTATACCCCCAGCTGGACCCATCAGTCCACTCAAACACGTTGTTCTGAGAGGACAATAAATCACAGCTTTATGTTTGTATTAGGGAACAGTGTTGACAAAGTATTAAAATCTATACACAATTAGTCCTGTTTAAATGGATTCACTGTACTACAGTATAGTATATATAAAGTATATCTTTTTTTTATACTGTTTATAAAGCTACACTGTGTCAGTTTGGGGGAAAGGTTTAATTGCATACAACATGTGGAGAAACATTTAGCAACTGTCCAGTGTGCAGCGTGCTTATCTTCTGTTACATCACTAATCTATGGAAATCCTGCCTGCCTTTTAAAACAACTCCAACGCAAGATCTATGTGCTGGGAAGAATAAATGTACAGATAATACTGTAAATAGATAGATAAACCACTTAACATATTTAAATTTAAATTAATTTAACATATGAAATCCTAAACTTGCTTACAGCATTTCACTCCACTGTCATAACAAATCCGTAACTTCGCTTCAATGTAGAAAATGACTTCGCTTCAATGTAGGTTAATGTAACAGGATTTAGGTTTTTTTTTAGAGTTTTCAGGTTTTTTTCTTTTCATCATGAAGTGTTCACACATAAAAAGGGCATTTTTTAAAAATGTGTAGTGTTTTTATATGTCGATATTTCCAATGTATTGTAATATAAACTACACAAACTTTATCATATAATGTATTTAAATAAGCTGACATTATCTGACATTATCATTCACCTTCATGATGGCTCCCAGCCATGTCAAGACCAAGTCACTCTTGGTCCTGGTCACCATAGCGACAAGATGTGCATGTAGGTCAGCACTTGTTATGGAAGCCAAGTGTCCGAGGGGAGAGAGTTGCTTACAGGATGCCTAGGAAGACACACATAATAAATAGTACACTGATTATTAATTATTGTGTCAGTACTTACACTTAATTGATGCTTAATTGATGCTCTAATGTAACGATATGTTGTGAATATGTCACAATATTTCTGCATCTTGAGGGACAGTAGTTTACCTCTGCTTCACTGAAGGTCAGTAAATCTGGGTTGAAATTATAGCATTTGCCATCAATGACTTCCCCTTGACATGTAGTCACTTCTTTAGCTTTAAAAAAAAAAACAGAGACACAGAATGTAACCAGCTCTTGCTGATCTAACCCTCAGATGCTGCAGTTATTACCAATAATAACAGAATAGTATAAGTCAGTATTCATTATTTCTCACTCTCACTGAAACAAGCAGAGGCTTGTGTCAGAAACGCTCTTATAAACTTTGAATCAATGTCACAATTGTTTTGCTTTGCTTCCTTTCTATTTTTTACCATACTTTGTGGCTTGATATCAAAACAAATAGGGGAAAAAAGAGCAAACTCAAATCTCAAAAAAATAAAAAATGTAAACTGAAAGTACGTGTAATGAATTCCATAACTAAATATGCTCTTCTAATTCTTAATTCTTAAGAGTACTGGTCTTTGGTTCACCTGAGAACCATTTATGCAAGTGTGGAGAACCTTCAAGTTTGCTAAGAATGAACAAACCTCTGCATAATGTAAATGTTCTGTACAAGTTGATCCAAAGACCCTAGAGATAACAGACTTTGAAAGCTATACGTACAGCTTGAAACTCTGGAAGGTTCTGTGCCCTGTCTCAGGAGCTGAGGTTGAACTGCTTTAAAGGAGGTGTCTTTAGCAGCAGTTTCATCCTCGCTAACATCAGCTCCCTCCTTATCCCTCATCATCTGTGCTCTTCTCAGCTCCACCAGTTTTACTGGGCTGTACTCAGTGCCTTGACGGAATTCATAGTCTGGAGGAAAAATGACACAATCAGTTTAAGTCCTGCAACAATAATGACATTTCATAGGTGATACAACTGCCAAGACCATGCTAATGATGTAGTCACAACCATAGTAACAATCACCATAGTAAAGATGCTATCCTCTAATTAGCCAACAAATCTACTAGCTGACTTCTAAACACAGACTAACTCACATGTACAGCACTACCAATCCTGTGGTAAATGGTTGTGGACTACATTTTCTTCCCAATTTATTTTTTAATATAGAACTTTGTTTTTTAATCACTGTCAACTTTAATGTTGTATTACAGCTATATAAGCAGAGGCCTAGTAGCTAGCTTAAAATTACATTCCTACAGTCAAGACAAGCACTGAAACAAAAAGAGTCTGATTTTGCAGATGCAGACACATGGATGCAGCTCCATGTGTAATGAGACAAAATATTTTTGTTGTTTGTTACAGGTTATCATTGCTGGACCCCAACATAAATAATAACTTTTTTGTCATCTGAAAAATTGCGTTTGGTGCTTAAGGTGGTAATGTTACAGTGCTAGAAATCAGCTTTCATAATTATCTGATTGTTTTAAAGACTTACATGGTGTTGCTCTCCTTTCCATCTCTGAAAGGTGAGTGAGCTCTATGCCCGTGCGACTGTCCACCAGAGTTCTGTGAGAGTTCTCAGTTCCTTGTCTGAACTGCAAATTCGACGGATAGTTATAGACTGAGGAGGAAGAGACACAGGATAGATCCTTAGAATTTAGAGTCAGAAATGCTCACAGTGGTGGTGATAGTAACCTGAGTAGGTATACATGAAATAGTTAAAATTGTAGTGCTAAAAATAATTCATAGTGCTTATGAATTATTTTAAGATTAGAGATAAGACCTGAAACCTAATTTCTTCAGTTCAGAGAAATGCACCAGGGCACTGTAAGGACAATAATATAAAGAAATTTAAAGTTTAATGAGCATTTCACATTAAATCACTCTTATATATAACATTGTTTAGTCTCAATACATGAGTTGTGCATAAATCTTTTTTTTTTGTTTGTCTGTTTTGTTCTGCTTTTTCATCTGCATTGATATGAAAGTACACGCAATCCAAGAGACATTTAGTAACTTTGCTTTTAAAAGACTGCAATTAGAGTTGAAGAATTTTAATAATTAAAGAGAAATAATGAATGTGTTTTTTATACATACACCCTGAAACTCGTCTGTTCATCTCACTGACGTGTTCCTTAAGCATGCCTGTGTTCAGATCCATCAAGAAACGTCTGGAAGGTTCTGTGCCCTGTCTCCGGAGCTCAGGTGGAACTGCTTTAGAGGTGGTGTCTTTAGCAGCAGTTTCATCTTTGCTAACTTCAGCTCCTTCCTTATCCCTCATCATCTGTGCCCTTCTCAGCTCCACCAGTTTTACTGGGCTGTACTCAGTGCCTTGTCTGAATTCATAGTCTGGAGGAATAAGGATACAAAACAATCCATTTATGTCCGGGAACAACGAAACTGTCGAGCTGGGAATCATTGTTTATCATTAGCCTTCACAAAAGTAAGGTTAATAACCACTAACTAGCCAACTAACCTACTAGCCTACTTCTAAACGCAGAGTAGCTTACGGCCTATCACTATCACTGCCAACGTTAAGGTTTACCTAGCTCTGTACTCTAGCTATATGAGTAGAAGCCTTTACAAGGAAAAGCTTTTACAGAAAATTACATTCCTACAGTCAAGAGAATCAGTAGAGCAAAAATAGTCTGACTTTTAATCTTGGAGGTGCAGCTCCATGTGTGACGAAATTATCTTTTTGATGTTTGTTATAAGTTATACTTGCTGGAACCCAACAGCCTAGTCATCTTACATGTTGCTTTGCCAACCAAAGAGATGATATATGTCAGTGGAGCAAGTTTGCAAAATTAAACAAAAAAATTATTCTTGTATTCACCCTGATTCCATAACCCACCAATAATCTGATTACTGCTCTTCTTTTTGCACAGCCGTAACAGATTTTAGTTACCTTTTTGCTGTATACTAAGCGTGTAAAGTTTTGCCAACCACAGAGACAATTAACATCAGTGGAGCAAGTTTTGCCATGATCGAACGAAAAACAAGAAAATAAAGAAAAAGAATAATTTTTTGTCATCTGAAAAATTGCGTTTGGTGCTTAAGGTAGCTTCGTAACGGTGCTAGTAATCACCCTGCCTTCATAACATGCTTATCATCTGATTACTTCTATTTGTTTTAACCAGCTGTGACAAATTACAGATCCCTTTTTGTGGTGTGCTCAGCATGTAATACTATTCTATGTATTCTGTTACTACACAACCCTGTTCACGGCTTAGTTCATCTATAATTGTCCTGTTGTTTTAAAGACTCACATGGTGTTGCTCTCCTTTCCATCTCTGAAAGTTGAGTGAGCTCTATGCCAGTGCGAATGTCCACCAAAGTTCTGTGAGAGTTCTCAGTTCCTTGTCTGAACTGGAAATTGGATGGATAGTTATAGACTGAGGAGGAAGAGACACAGGATAGATTGTTAATACACTTAGAGAGGAATTTCACCATTTTCTCAGAATTTCTTACAGAAATGCTTACAGTGTTGGTAATAGTAACCAGAAATCCAAAGGGTTTAATTCCTTTAAAACCCTCCTCACAGATAGTCATACATAAAATAGTTTCAAATGTACTGCCTAAAGCCCTTTATACTCAACAAATTGTTTTGATGTTGGAATTCAGGCCTAAAACCTGTTTTGCTGTGGTTTTAGATAGAACATCAAATGTCTGTATTTGCATTATAGACGTTGAGCATTTCACATCAAACCACTCTGAATAACTCTTCAGTCTCAATGACTCCATTTTGCAGAAGCTCCTCTGGATTCTTTGGATTAATGCCATTTTTTTAAAACTCCACATTCATATGAAGGTATGATCGATCTAGCGAGCATTTAGTAATTTTTGCTTTTAAGAGATTTCAATTAGAGTTTAAGAAATGTAATAATTTAAGAAGAAGGAAATATTTTTATACATACATCCCGAGACTCGTCTGTTCATCTCACTGACGTGTTCCTTGAGCATGCCTGTGTTTAGATCCATCAGGAAACGTCTGGAAGGTTCTGTGCCCTGTCTTCGGAGCTCAGGTGGAACTGCTTTAAGTGCGATGTCTTTAGCAGCAGTTTCATCTTTGCTAACATCAGCTCCCTCCTTATCCCTCATCATCTGTGCTCTTCTCAGCTCCACCAGTTTTACTGGGCTGTACTCAGTGCCTTGTCTGAATTCATAGTCTGGCGAAACAGTGACACAAAACAGTCAGTTCAAGTCTGCTAACAACAGTGATATTTTAAAGGTGGTATATCTGCCAAGACCATGCTAATGATGTAGTTAGAATTTAAAGCTAGGTTAAGCTAGGAAACATTATAAAGCATTTGGCATTGCTATCTTAAAGCCAGCAACCACTAACTAGCCAACCAATCTGCTTGCCTACTTGTAAACACAGACCAGCTCCCTTGTATGCACATTCCTGTTTACACTACTAGCCATAGACATCTAGGCCAAATTCTTGGGCAAACTGTTGAAGATTTCAATTGTTTTTTCATATTTTTTAGTATAGAGCTTTATTTTTATCACTGTTAACTTTGATGCTTACCTAGCTATATACTACATCGATGGAGCAAGTTTTGCAGAAATTGAACAAAACTACTTTAGTTTTTGCACACCTGTAACAGATTAGTTATCCTTTTTGTGGTGTGCTCAGCATGTAATACCATTCTATGTATTCTGTTACTACACAACTCTATTCATAGCTTAGAGGAGCTAAAGGTCCTGTTCTTTTAAAGACTCACATGGTGTTGCTCTCCTTTCCATCTCTGAAAGTTGAGTGAGCTCTATGCCAGTTCGACTGTCCACCAGAGTTCTGTGAGAGTTTTCAGTTCCTTGTCTGAACTGGAAATTCGACGGATAGTTGTAGACTGAGGAGGAAGAGACACAGAATACATCCTTAGTACAACACTAAAAGAGGAATTCCACCAATTTCTCTGAATTTTTTAATAGAAATTTACAGAGTCAGACATGCTTACAGTGGTGGTGGTAGGAACCAGATCAGGTCTTCATGAAATAGTTAGAAATATAAAAACCTTTTTTGTTCACTTTGAAAAGATACATCAGGGTGTTGTAAGGCAAAACAATGCAATGATCTGACCGTACAACACATGCCCACCACCACATTTTTTTTTAAAACTCTTCTATAATTACTACATCAAATGTCTGCATTTGCATAATAGACATTGCAACCCTGTGTCCTATCACCACCATTACAAAGCAATTTGAGCTGGTTAGTTTAATGAGCATGTCACATAAAACCACTCTAAATAACTTTCACGCTCAATGACCCAATTGTGCAGAAATTCTTCTGGATTTCTTGGATCAGTGCCACTTTTTTTTTTTTTTTTACCTCCACATTGATATGAAGGTACGACCAATTCAAGAAGCACCTTGCTTTTAGGAGACTGTTGTTTAAAAATGTAAATAATTGAAGAAAATAACATGAATGTGTTCTTTATACATACAGCCTGAAACCCGTCTGTTCATCTCACTGACATGTTCCTTGAGCATGCCTGTGTTCAGATCCATCAGGAAACGTCTGGAAGGTTCTGTGCCCTGTCTCCGGAGCTCAGGTGGAACTGCTTTAAGTGCAATGTCTTTAGCAGCAGTTTCATCTTTGCTAACATCAGCTCCCTCCTTATCCCTCATCATCTGTGCTCTTCTCAGCTCCACCAGTTTTACTGGGCTGTACTCAGTGCCTTGTTTGAATTCATAGTCTGATGGAACAAAGACACAAAACAAGTCCGATAACAACCGTGATATTTCAAAGGTGGCATATCTGCCAAGACCATGCTAATGATGTAGTTAAAATGTGCAGCTAGGTTAAGCCAGGAAGCATTATGAAGCATTTGGCATTGCTGTAGTTAAGTTGACAACCACTAACTAGCCAACTAACCTACTAGCCTACTTGTATACACAGACTAGCTCACTTATAAACACATTCCAACATTACAGCAGAAGCCATAGACATCTAGGCCAAATTGTGTGGCCAAATTGTTGAAGACTGCAATGTTATTAGTGTAGACTTTTGTTGTCTTCAGTGCTGTTAACTTACCTAGCTGTATAGTATAGCTATACAAGCAAAAGCCAACAATAGTACCTTTAGTAAACACATCATTTCAGACCTAGGTTTTTATAACATACCTGTAATCAGATTACTACTCATCTTTTTGCACATCTATAACAGATTACAGTTACTTTTGTATGGTATTCTCACCATGTAGCACCATCCCATGTATTCTGTTACTAACACACTTCATCTTTAATTGTCCTGTTGTTTTAAAGACTCACATGGTGTTGCTCTCCTTTCCATCTCCGAAAGGTGATTGAGCTCTATGCCAGTGCGAATGTCCACCAAAGTTCTGTGAGAGTTCTCAGTTCCTTGTCTGAATTGGAAATTGGACGGATAGTTATAGACTGCGGAGGAAGAGACACAGAATAGATACTTAGAACACTTCAAGAGGAATTTCACCAATTTCTCAGAATTTCTTACAGAACTTTGAGTTGCAAATGCTCACAGTGAAGGACCAGAAGCTTCTAAAAGCCTTTACAGGAAGTTTTACATGACATAGTTACACATATACTTCGCCGCCATACTGCATAAATTGTATCAAGGTTATAGTTTATTTCTAAAACTCATTTTGCTCTGTTTATTTTTGAAAGATATATCAGGGCGTTATAAGGTAAAAGAGTACAATGCTCCTGTACATTATTCCGCAAAAAGCATTTAGTAACCATTGCCTTTAGGAGATTGCAGTCAAAGTTTGGAAGTATCTAGAATTCAAGGGAAAAAGATATTTTTTATACATACAGCCTGAAACGCGTCTGTTCATCTCACTGACGTGTTCCTTGAGCATGCCTGTGTTCAGATCCATCAGGAAACGCCTAGAAGGTTCGGTGCCCTGTCTGCGCTCCTCAGTAGGCGCTGCCTTCTTGTTTGGATTGTCCTGCACTTTTGGTTCAGGATCAGCTACAAAGGGCAAAGTAAATTTTATTATTTTCCACTTTAGTAGATACACATACCTTGTTGATTTTGAATTTTAAATGTAGAATATTCATCCTCTAGCATTTCATTAGAGGTCAGTTTCTGACCACAGGACCATCTTTAGTTGGATATTTTTTTGGTTGGACACTGAAGTGTGTAAAAACTCCAGTGATGTTGCTGTCTGTGAGAATCTCATTACAGTGCCATATTTGTTAATATTTAACTGAGAATGATTCACCACCCTAATAATATCTGGTCATTGGTGGTCTGCAAGACATTTTTAGATAACAATGCAGATATGCGGTTATTAAAAGGCGCTAGAATAAAATACACACCCTTAAACCATACCCAAATTAATGTCATACAGAAGCAACAACCATGTACAAGTCATTTTAAATGTACTCACATTCACTGTTGTGTTCTTCATCTTGGACCAGTTGTGGGGCTTTAATCATCAGATCACCGTGTTGGAGCAGAAGAGCATTCTTTTGCAACGGTCTGGCTTGAAGGCCTACAAACAAATAGAATGGTCATTGATAATTGCAACAGCTTCCCCCTTTTTTATTTATTTACTTATTTATTTATTTATTTATTTATAGTAATTGAATTCTGTGTTAAGGAGAAGAGCAAAAAAAAAAAAAAAATCAAATGGTGTATGTTTTGCAACAGTGAAGCACCATACAAGTGCTAGTACTACCAAGTACTTAACAAGTACTAGAACATTCAAGACATTATCAGTGAATGGAAAATAGGATGCTAAATAAAGGTATCTCTATATTGTAATAGAATACAAGTATTTAATTGTTTATGTTCTACATGTAATACATACATAAATACATATTTACTTTATCTACACTTCAAAGGGTTTTAAATAGAACCATGAACACACAGATAACTATTTGCAAGCTAAAAGATGCTACAAATGAAAAAAGGGCCCCTTAATGACTTCTACTGCTGTTAGGATGTCAAGTTTACAACAAGAGCAGAATTCATATTGGCACTGTGTACATCCATTTTCAAAAACAGTTCTATATAGAACCATATACAACACATTCTCAGTCAATCTGAAGAACCATTTGGCCATGCCAAAAACCATTTAAGCTTACAAAGGGTACTTTGGGTATTCATTGTTATATATTGTATAAAACACCATTTTTTCCCCTAAAGAACTTTTTAAAGAGTGTACAGTACTCAAAAGCATCACCTGGGTAGAGGAGGGAATTTCAAATACAAAGTCAGTCACTTTCTAATCAAGGAAATAATCAAAGAATATTTGATTTATTGTCTTCCTTTAGGGAATGTAGCAGTAAAATTGCACCATATCAGTTATTACGGAAAACAATACATCAGCTCTTATCAATGTGTTATCAATAAGAGATAATGTGTGAGATGTCACTATGGTAGTGGTCAAGGTTTAGAGTCCTGACCTTGAAAACTATCACCTATGGCATTATTACATTTAAGCAGCCTAGTATAACATATACCCAGACACAGCATATTTCTTTGAAAATTGCCTGAGTTAGCCCAGGTAGAAATATAGAGGATTCTTACCAGCCAAAGCAAAAAGGAGCAACACGGCCTTGAGCATGCTGCACAGAAAGAAACAACACAAATCGAAATATTGTAAACAGCAGAAGAGTAAAAAAAAAAAGCAATCAATAAATAAATAAAGTTCAGTTGTATAGTTTATTAGTTACAATTTCAGATCTTAATTATGTCTAACTTGTTTATTCGATTTTCTAGTTTTATAACATCTAAGTTAATTACATTTTCTTGCATCTTTCTAGTTATATATGGAAGTAATGTCTATTACATTACCAAACACTAATATACGACAAATATAGCAAATAAACATTTTCAAATGTGTCATTACAACTAATGTAACAATTGCATTTTTATTTGCTTGGTTAGGTCTAACTTATCTTTTGTATTTTCAAATGTTTAGTTATTTCTAAACTTTCAACTGTATTTTTAAATCTTTGGTCACCTGTAGTTTATCGGTTACATTTTTAAATATTAAGTAATGGCTAAATTGTCAGTAACCTGTCAGTAAAAAGTTTTTTACATATTAGTAAAAAAGTAATTACATTTAACATGCCATGCCATGTTCAGGTATATAGTAACACTTTTCCAGTGCTGTACTTGCCTGCAGTCAGTGTGTCAGTCTTCACGATGTCCTTGCTCACAGTGGACTGCGAGGCTTGAGACCCAGTCAGGCTTAAGTATCACGTACTTCTGCTGTGCTTCACGGTTAGACTGCAGTGGGAAGATGTTTAAAGGAGGACACAAATAATAGGCTGGATCTACAGATCTTAATCTTATCAGGACATTCATACACTAAACATGTCTTATCACAAGAATAATAAATGTTGCCCCACTGCTAATTTGGGTAAAAGGATCAGTCACTTATTACTAGCTGCTATGAGTGTTCAGCTTAGCAAGTAAAGTACAAGCTAGTGACTGATTAGCTGTTGATAATTTATAGTCAAGTATAACTCATTTTTAAATGGCAATAAAAATACTTATAATGTATTTAAATACTTATGATGAACGATTTGACTACTGGGACACATTTCATTTTGGGCTTTTAGCATTTTATTTTCAAACAGTGGAAAATACAGCCCTGTACTGCATAATGCAGCATTCAATAAGAAGGGGCTGCGGTTCTCTAAGTTACTTAGTTCTTGAGGAATGTTTGGTCGTTAGGTTTTCATTTAAATCTCACTTAAATAACAATAATTTTACCTCAATATGGGTCTAGATCTGTACCCATATCCTTAGCTTACTCCTACTTTCCATTCTACTGGCCTGTTACCAAAATAACTGGGACACTGCTGGCTCTCTGTATGTGAAATTAAATGTACCGAGCTGCTAGAGAGCAATAAGGAGCAAAAAGCAGACTGAAAATTTCTCACCTCCACACAAGGGCACTTGTGTTGATATAATTCACAACAGCAGCTCTTTTTATACAAATTTGTGTGTAATAGTACAAAAAAAACTGAGACACCTTCCAAACATTTTTGGTTATGTTAACAGGGGTTAAGCTATTTAAAACAAAATATTCCAAATAATATATTACTTTAAGTAAAGGTCCCTAAATAATACATGGAAAGACATACAGTATGATTTTATGAACCTGTACTTCAGGAATGGGGAGCTTTATATCATGCAGTGCTTTTTTGTCCATGACTAAGATGTCAAAACAGCCAATTTTGAATTAACTTTCTTTTGATGTCACAAAAACCAACACTTTTACATATATTTGCCTCTTCAGAGGCAGAGCTAAACTGACGAACCAACTTGAGTTGGTTCTCATCACATCACAGTTTACATATATGGACAGTTTTGACTGGGTAGCAAATGGCACCATTTGAAACCATAGCAATGTTTGCATATTACTTTAAAAAGGGGTATTCATGATATAAACCCCCTATAGTTCAAGTTCAAGTTGTAGACCTCAATGTAGGTTTTAGCCTTACATACCCACTTATCACCCCATTAACACTGAACTGTGACTTTTTCAACTGGTCTGCATTCATCACTTTACACAGCCTTTATGTTATTCAACCTGCACAACTGTTTATACTGGCACAGTCATACCACTTTAATCCTACATCATAATTCTGCTAGTGCAAAAGTCACTTTATCATCTTTATTGTCTTCAGTGTCTTACCGTCTCTTTTATGTCTTAGGGCCCTTATTTTATTCTGTCGTGCGTCAGTCTATTTTATGTTTATTGTTTATTACATTCAATATACTTTTGTTCTAGTTTTAGTTGTAATCTGTTTATAGTTAAATTTGCTACACATTGAATTGAACACAATTTCTGTATGCCTTGTACATATTGAAGTATTGGCAGTTAAATTAATTGACTTGACTTGTCTAGGTGTAATGTGTGATGGGAAATGTGTGTGTGATGGGAAAACTAGGTTTATAAACATTTCAGCTTATAGCACAAAACACTGAGTACTAACAATAACACATACATTAAATTAGGCACACACTATGCAGAAAGCTGCTTTATCTTTTTAAAGCAGTTTCCTTCTTTTGATAACGAATGACTGATTTTGGTTTTATAGTAACGCTAAGGAAGTAAGATTTATATCAGCTTGTTTACCGTTGTCTAGGGCAGTCAGTATGCAGTCTGTTAATATTAAATAACATGTTGACTTGAGGTACATTTTGATCTGAAGCTCAGTTTGTGTTTTCAACACATAAAGAATGGGACACACAATAATAAAACCATAGAAAGAAACACAGAAAAGTAAAGGGGGATAAAAGAAATAAAAGTGCAATAGGTTAATGGAATGTGTCAGTAGCTGAAAAGGTAAATTCCTACTGATGTATTATAATGTAGGCCCTTTACAGTCTATTTATTTGTTGAGCACAGTGGCACATTGAAGTGTCACCTAAACCCACACAAACAGACAGTTACAAATGGGGAGAAGAATGCGTCTGCATAATGCAAGAGACATTCTTTGACATAAGCACTTGGGAGCTTATTTCTGCCATACGCTGACACACATACAGGCACTATTTCTCTTTCACACACACACACATACATACACAAAGCTAATGCAGATAAAGCTATAAATACAGATGTATGTTAAAGTTTAACCCATTTTGATTTTCTAAAAACATATAATGTGTTTTATGTCCTATTGTGACTAGATATGGGTCTATGGGATTTGCAAATCATTGTAATCAGTTTATATTTAAATTTATTTACATTTTACAGAGCATCCATACTTCTGTGTTTGTGTGTGCATGTGTGTGTAGTTTGTTCATTCTATTCTTTCCTTTTTTATGTATGCAAATCGTTTAATTCTGGTCTAAAACTAAAGTCTTAAAATAATATCGTTGCTACCCAATAAAAAAGTATGTCTATTATAAAAAAATGTTATACATCATTTGAACATAACTTGGAAAGTGTGATGATGGGTGGACCTAAGAAATGCTTCAGAATTGCTTGAAATAAAACTTCTTTATATTACATAAACAGTCAATGTTTCTTTTTTCCGTTTTTGAAGATAATTGTCTTTTCTTGGTATGTTATAGTTGTTGGGTGACCCCATGCCTGCATACCTTTAGCATTTAACTTGTTTTCTTTATCTGACAAGTCATCTGAGTATTTTGTTATTTCCTATGTGATGATAATTCATAAACAATTATTACAGTCACTGACTGTGATTAAAGATTCCTAGCAGTGAACTATCTGACTTCCTTCTGTCTTTACCAGGAAAAAAGAAAAAAAAAAACACTAATAAACAAAGCCAACACTGAAGCGATTCAGCAATTTCATTTTCTTGTTTTCTTCCGCTACATACAGTAGAGGAAGGAGATTGCAATAAATAATACAACAGTATTAATAAAATGGTTTTCCTGTTTAAAATAAATATAAAGCACTGATTCTCTAAGCATTAATAGTAAAAGGGGGGTAAGAATTTTAGTCACTAGGATGTTTAAAATGGTCCTTGATGAACAGAACCTGAGTGAATAAATTGCCACATTAATGCAACATTCGGTTCATGTGTTTGTTAAAAACACAATGTATTCCATGATGTGGCTTAGCCAATCAGATCATTCCACAAGCCACCAGACTCCTTAACTCCCAGCAATTAAACTTAAACCGATACACAAAAAGTCAAATAACAACTTTGCGCTTTCTACAATTCCAAATTAATGTGTGAGATACTGTATTTAAAAATACATTTTCTACTTTGCTTTAAACTACTGCACCTAATATATTTCCTCTGTCTATTTGCTAGAATATTTTATGGTGTTCTGTTTTTATGGCTTCAAACTCAGTGACCTCTGGGTTTATATATGCTGGGTTATCTGCTCATATGCCATAGTGTGTTACATCCTTCTTTGCACAATTCTCCGTACTCTCTGTCGCCTATTTTGTGTTTATAGCACTGTTTTATCTGCACTTTTTTATACTGCACTACTTTGCACTTCGAACTTGTTTTTGTGTTGCACCATAGTCTCGGAGGAACGTTGATTTGTTTCCCTCTGTAACTGTGCATAGCTGAAATAAAAGCAAACTGTTGAACTTGGAAAAGTCTAGCTATAAAAATTTATTACTTTAAGAAAAAGGATTAGTGAATCCTTTTTAACTGTGTTTGTCTCTGTGAAAGAGCTATCCTCTGTTTACCTCCATATATCAGTCTTAGAATATATACAGAGACTCTGTGTGTTTTTGGTTTGAATGCTCACACACTCCCATCTCTGTAGGGATTTGCTGTCGCCATGTATTCTAAACTCTAGCATCTGTCACTTCTTGACACATTGCTGGAAAAGGACCACCATTAATGGTCCATTATATGTTTCACCATGCAGTTGGAGCTGTTCTACTCCAGAGGGCAGTATGAGTCCAAGATTCTGAACCTCATGCTGCACTGAGCGATTGGATGACACTGGATAAAGATGGTTCTGTTGAGTCTATACATCAAACCGCTCCTACATTGCCTTCATTTTTAAAAGATTGTTATACTTCAACATCATCATTACATCATGTCAGAGGTATCTGCTGCTAATGTGTTACTCTTCAGTGAATCTAGCCCTTTATTATTCTGATCTGAGGGATGACTTAGAGCCATGGCCTTCCTATCTGCGTAGTGGCTTTGAACATACCTGTACAAATGCAAGAAATAATAGTGTCAAGTTCACATTTTTCACATGTATTTCAAAAATATTTACACATAAAAAAACTACATAAATCCATTTGTTCTATGTATATGTGTGGTCAGTTTTGGTCAGTGTGAAGTATTAGCAAAGTTGGTCAGGTTTGGTTAATGTAATCACTTGTAGTAAACATTAACTATATGCAGTAGTATCAATCGTACTATTTACCCAACTTAAATCATTTCTTCTGTGTATGTGTCTGTTAGTTTTGGTTTGTGTAAAGAAATTAGTTGTTTTGTTGGTTTGTCTTTTGATGTAAAGCAGCAGTTAAATTAGTCAGTTTGATTTCTTTATGGATAATTACCAATTAAGCAATACCTAAATTTTGCAGCAGGAGAAATGATCTGTGTGTTTTGCTGCAAAGGGAACAATATTTGCTAAAATGTTTGGATGACAGTTAAACATTCGGACAGGTCAAGGATCTGCAAAGCGTCTCTGGTAATGTCCAGTGGTATTGATTTTGTTGTGGTTATTCCTGTTTGTTTTCATCCACAGTAAAAGGCCTGCCTGATGATTCCACTCATGAGCTAATTCTCAAGCTCTCAGTTGCTTTATCCATATCCTAATTAACTTGTGAGGTGGAGGAGTAGGGGTTGGAGTGGAAGTCTTAGTAATAGGTTAGATTTTTTCGTTATATAGAGTTGCTCATACATTTGGGTCTTTTCTTAACTTTTTACACCGTGTAAAGAAATCTCACAGGCGTGAACAACCAATTGACCTACATGCCCAGAACAACCTTACGGAAGACTAGTTTTATTCTTTCTGCATAATGACGTCAGGCTGATTACACTACTAACATAAAAGAGTGAAGAATAGCTTTAGAAAGTTGGAGGGCTTCTTTCTTGTATCAAGATTACTCCTATACTGCATTTAGCATAAGAAGAGCTAAGCTGCTTAAGTTGAAACTCTTCAAGTTCCCTTTTAGTTAACTTCATCCTCTTGACAACTTCTGTTAAAGTACATTTTTAATCAAGCCTGAAATTTTAGTGCAAACTTGAATACAGTCTTGAAGAACTTTTTGAGTCTGACCCCAAGCTGAGCCTGACAATCCAAACCAGCTGGAACCACATTATCATCATCATAATAAGGATAACAATATAGATTTGCACATTTTACTAAAATACGCATGTGTGCAACAAACAAACAACTACATTTTGCAAACTTTTGAAAAGCATTGTAAATGTGTTTTTAGTGTGAATACACTTCTCATACTGCACTATTTCTACACAGTGTTACATGGAGCATTCTAAACACATGTCCTATTTGCTCAGTCCCTAGCTGGATCTTGTGTGCTGGCTAGGTATTCCTGCATACCTGTAGTGAGGAATAAAATAATAAAACAATGAATAAAAAAGTGGGGGGAAAGCATGATTAAATCTGAATGTGAACCCCACAGTGTCTTTTAAAATATCCTTTTTTATTTCTTTTAAAAACTTCTAAAATAGAAGTGTCCCAAGGTCTAAAACCACTGTGTAATTTAGAACTGTTCAAAGCTGTGTTTGCTGATTATGTATAGGTTACCATTTTTGAGTTTAAAACCAGGTCTTATTACTAAAATAATTTAATAAGAAGTTCCAGTAGTGACAGTAGTTAGAATTAAGGTATAGGCTCACTCAAAGCAAAACCAGTTTGGTCGAATGGTTCATATCACTGTCAAAAGAAAAACTTGTATCTCCATTTTTGATGATTTTCACTTTTATGTATCATTTGAACACAGCAGGTGCCATTTATTAATGGACCAACAGAAATGGGCCATTGTGTTCCACTGACTTACATTAAAATGAGGTTTTTGCCCTTGCCTGTAAAGTTGTAAATTTAGAGATACTTGTTTTTCTTTGGACAGCAACAATATGCATGCAAAATGCACATTTTTATTCCATTGACTGTTTAATGCACTTCTTTTACACGGCACTTAGAATGTTCGCGCTGTTTGTTCTTGGTTTAAAATTGGTTTTATAAGCTCTGCTGGAGAAAAAGGTCATTGCGGAAACTCTGACAGTGAAAAATATGAAATGGATACTGAGTGGATACTTTTCTCTCGTATGCCATGAATGAGGTGGTTCTGAGGAAAAGAGGTCTACATGTTAATGTAGGTCAAATAAGTATTTTAGGCAATGCTCCAAAGGATACAAAGTTCTTATTTTAAAATTGATAATCTCCCGCTAGTCACCTCACCAAAGTTTGCATCCCTGTCATGCATTTTTTTACTCAGCATACATCTTCATCTAAGGGAGTTCTCAAATGTTTCATATCCAAGGTCAACAAAATTTGCTTAAACCAGCCCTGGCTAACAATACAATACAAGCAGATCTGTTTATTATGAACAACATAGTTTACATGAGTCAGATGTGATAATTTAGCAGCCAATAAAGCACTAAATGAAAGACGGAAAGCCTTCTGGTATTCCTCTTGCACTGAAGTACAAGACATTTGACCCAACCCTCTGGTTCAGTATTCCCTAATGCCATCTGTTCTCCCAGCCTCCAAACACAAAGCTCTTCTGACTTTCTTGCCATTTCTATTACCTCTCTGCACTTGCACACTATAAGTTTGTGAGGCTATGACTGTACAGCTTGAGGCGAGGCTTGCTGGTCTCATGTGGCCTCAGTCAGTCAAGGCAGGCAGAACTCCCACTCTATCTAGATTGAGCCTGCGAGGTCTGGGTTCAAATTGTATCCCGCATCATGATAATAAAAAACGCTGGCTCTCTGGAAAGGAACCACTATGGGACTCGCCGTTCACGCCACTGGGGCACAACACACACACTCAGCTGCAGCATTGACTTTGATTTGAAAAAAGAGAGCGAATTGCCTCAGGGAAGCAGGAAAGTACTAGTGTTTACTGTAGCAAATGCACCTCTGCTTCTCCGGGTACGCATGCGACTACAAGTTGTATGATACTGGAAGGCCGTGAGGAGAAAGTCATGTGACCTGCTAAACATGAAGGAATCCATCCCACGATTCTATGAGCAGAATGAAATTACATCCTTAAATTTAAATGATTTTTGAGGAAATACTTTCTGTATCAAGTTCCACAGATCAGAAACAGTGAAGAAGTCAAATAGCAATGACATTTCCTGAACTTTGATAAAAACCATACCAAACTGCACCAAAAGTCCCTTCCTTAGTCACTGATCAGATGGATTGGAGTTTAAGGTCCTACAAAATACTTTAATTCAGCATTTAAACTTGTTATCTGTTGTTTACATAAAAGGTATGTGACATTGGGATGAAAAATAGCTAGATGCTGATACACAACTCTATGGCTCTAGGCAACAAGCTGTTTTGCCATTTTTAGTGAGCTCATAAATAATAATTTGATATGCTCTGCTTTGGTTTGCAGACAGAAAACTACAATGAACCCCATGCATATTAGCTAGTTCATCATACTATGTAAGTAGCTATGCTAACGTTAGTTATTTAAAAAAAGTTTGATAGTTGAAACTTTCAGTTTAAGATGATTTGCTTCAATCGTCAAAAAATGAAACCACACAGCATGACTACTTACAAGTTGTGGCTGGGGTTGTGATGGTCATAAAGGTGGAACTGCTCATCCTTTCAGTCTCCTTAGTATCCAACACTGAGCGTGGTTCGAGAAACTATCCGAGAAACTATCCCAGGTGAAATGTCTTGAGCAAACCAACACTTTGAATTGCGCTGCAGTTAACAGTCTGGCGCACATACATGTGGCAAATATTAATGAGTTCAGACTGTTGGATTTTGCAATTGGCTTATTGTATTGCCATCTTTCCAAAATATTTGTATATGAAGGAGGAACAACAGTGGTTGAAGTTCATGGTTTTACAGTTCCACTTACCACACTGACTACTTATTTAGTCATCACAATATGAATACTGTTTTCCATTCTATTGCACCTTCAAGTGAGGGGTGGGACAGCTTATTGATAGGTTGGTACTAAACTCTAAAGGAAAGTAGCTATGCAGGACTAGGGTTGGACACCACTGATGTAGTAACTCCAGAAAGAAAAAAAACAAAAATGTTGTTTCAATAAAAGTAAATTACTTATTTAAAGTGTTTATCTGCTCAATGTAGTCTTAAGCTCATCTTTCCCATTGGCTCCTGCCTCCTCATCTGCTTGCATATTATTTTACTAATTTTACTCATCCTTTTTGCATTGTCTTTTCAACCTTGTGTGTGAATATTATGTGTGAAACGTTGTTGGCTAGATGGTTACCATGTAACCCTTAGCTCTGTAGAACAGTAATAACAAACTTATGTAGATATAACTTAAATCTATAAACGTATATGTTTTTACTTTTTATGTTTTTACTTTAATTAGTAGAACAAAGCCATTTTAAGATGAAGTCAGAATAATGCATAATAAAGACAGTCCACTTAATATGAATTTATATTATAATATGAACTTATATATGTTTATTTTTGACTGTAGATGCTTGTGCTTTACTGCTTTGTCCACTTTTGATCATGGAATGTCTTAGGCTGACATGTCACAGCGGAGATCCTGCCAAATGAATAATGAATATGACACATGTTCATCCAGACAAGTGTAGACAGGATAACAGTATGTGTTCCCTGCATGGTTTCTTGCTGTTTACCAATTCTGAAGGGATACGCAAGAGTACATGTCTACACATTGATTTTCTTTGTGTGAGACATGTTGAGATATATAAACACATTTTTATGTGTGCAGAAACTCATTCAACTCCGTTTCTATTGCTCAATATTTTAAATGGATGGCCTGATGTCATTTTGAGGATACTATTTGGATAAGCTTGGCCAAAAGCAATGTTGTACAACATTCACTGAGAAGAAAATCAATCAGTCGTGTATGGCTTAGTTTAAAATGCCCACTTTCACACAATGAAACTAAAATTGTGCAATGGACGAACTCATGCTCACACTTCCACAAATCTACACTAATCACTGGATGATAATGACTAATTAGCAGACAGGTTGGAAAATTAGTTCATGGAAGCCAAGGGATATAATTACAGAAGCTGTCAGCCGCCTCAATGCACGGGAATGAGGCGCATAAATAATTGTGCTGGCTGTGGCCAACTGATTACATTCGAAACATGCTCAAGGTTTAGTCGCTAGCTTCCTGATCACAACACGTTTCCCACACTGTATGAGGAGGACGCCCGAGACTGTAGCCTGTCTTCATTACCAGTGTCATCTGTCATTTACTTCATTAAGCAAACATTGTCACCAGCATTTCAGAAACAGAGACACTGACCTTTGCTCTCTGGTCTCCAAATACACCATCTGCTGAGGGAGTTGGCAAAGTGACCTTTGCCTCACTCTAAATTCTGGTCTAAGCTAGCGTAATGTTTAATGAGAAAAAATGTTGAAAAGATGGTAGGCCCAATCTTTTTCCTCATACCATTTCTAAGCATACTAGAATTATTAAGGTATGATTTAACCAAAACCATTAACCCAGCGTTACCGTATTAGTTTCCTGATACGTTCAGTCTTGGGCAATGTCCATGCTGGCTGAAGTAAAGTGCATCAGTATGTTAAACCGGAGCTTTCTATGTGCTATAATTGTATAATATTTCACAAAGTAAGCTACAATAATGTTTACTCCCAGATATCACAGCAAAAAGTGAAAAGAACTTTGAACGGTCATAAGAAGAAAAAAGTAACCTCTCTAGAAGAGGAACTATAATTGGGAGCAATTTGAAATCACTAAGTCTTTAAACATACAATTAGTTGCCACCTGCCTGTCTGTTTGAAGGGTATGTCAGAAGACAGCTTGATTTTCCATTTAATCACAAATGTAAGCATGTGGAGGAAAGACTGTGTTCTGTCATCAGATGAGACACTGAAAATGGGTTTAGAGTTAAAAAAAGGGTTATACAAAAAAATATTTCATCCTGTCAAGTATGGTGAAGGATCTATGGGCTGTTTTTTATCCCAAGGCCACGGGGCCGTTGTGAGAATACATGGCATCATGAATTCCCTTTAAATGAAAATCTGGCTGCCTGTGCCAAAAAAAAAAAAATAAATAAATAAATAAATAAATAAAAATTGATTGTCCAAAGTCCAGAGTTCTCCAGATCCACACAAACATTGTTCAATTATCTACCTACTGACCTAAACCCCCTGACAGCACGTGAAGGGAGCTAAACAGAAGAGTCCAAAAGAGAAGACCAAGACCCCCAGGGGATCTGAATAGATTGTGTATTGAGGGGTGGTCTGAAACCCCTTTCTCTATATTCTTTAGTGTCAGCATGCATTATAGAGAAGCTTCATTGCTGTTATGGTGCCATTGCTGTTATGTTACTGTAACTGTTGCTTTTTAGGATTAAATGTTAATTAATTAATTAAATGTAATTTAATTATTGATCTGTGTGAGATGTGAAGAAACTGAACAAAATATACTATATTGCCAAAAGCCTTCACTCACTCATCCAAATAATTGAATTCAGATGTTCCAATCACTTCCATGGCCACAGGTGTATAAAACCAAGCACCTAAGCATGCAAACATTAGTGAATGAATGGGTCGTTCTCAGAAGTCCAATCGTGACATTTCCCTCACAGTGAACTGTCAGTGGTATCAAAAAGTGATACAAGAAGTGAAAAAGTAAGTGATTGAGAACAACAGCAATTCAGCCACAAAGTGGTATGCCATGTAAAATTATCGAAGTGGATGCTGAGGCACACAGTGTGTAGAGGTTGCTAATTTTCTGCAGTCAATTGCTACAGACCTCCAAACTTCATGCAACCTTTAGATTAGCTCAGGAACAGTGCATAGAAAGCTTTATGGGATGAGTTTCCATGGCCAAGCAGCTACATCCAAGCCTTACATAACCAAGCGCAGTGCAAAGCGTCAAATGCAGTCGTGTAAGCCACTCCACCACAGTGGAGAAGTGGAGAAGTGTTCTCTGGAGTGATGAATCACATTCTTCCTTCTGGCAATCCACTGGATAAACCTGGGTTTGCCGTTGCCAGGAGAATGGTACTTGTCTGACTATATTGTGCCAAGTGGCAATAAGTTTGGTAGAGGAGGGACAATTTCGTGCTCCCAACTTTTTGAGAACAGTTTGGAATGACCTTTTCCTGTTCCAACATGACTGCATACCAGTGCACAACGCAAGGTCCATAAAGACATGGATAAGCAAGTTTGGTGGTGGTGAACTTGACTGGCCTGTACAAAGTCCTGATCTCAACCCAATAAAACACCTTTGGGAGGAATTACAGTGGAGACTGGGAGCCGGGCCTTCTTGCCCAACATCAAGTGTTCATATTTATGTGAATGCATACATGTGATTACTTTTGGCAATACAGTGTACATTTTTTCATGATCTCCTTTTTTACATAGCATGATATTACTTTTACAGTTTAATAAGTTCCAAATGTCTGACCGCCTGTTTGGATCACCAAGTTGTTTTATTGTTATGTTTCATAATAGCAGATGGCTGAAGAGTGAATTATCTTTGTTTTGAGAAATAAATGTACTGAAAGATAAGAGGAGATTAAAAGGCAGAATCAAACATCCTATACTGGTCAAAGTGAACTAATGTACATCGGAATGTCCTAGGAATGCCCTAAGGCTATTCCCTCTGGCAGTGCACAAGAATCAACAGGTCCCTGCTGTGCAAACAATTATACTCACAGGTCACTGAGCATCACCACCAAATGACCATTCCATCTAGTCATCTTCTATTGCTTTTTCCAGCTCCACCCCTCCATTCTGTCCTGACTCATTCCTCTTAAAGCTCACTCTGTCTTTAACTTTGAGACCAGCATGTAGACAAATGTCAAGGGACATTTAAACACTATAGGTCCTCTGATTACATTTTACAATAGTCTTTGTTTTTATATAACTTTAATTGTAGCATCAATAGCTGGCCAACCTGTTAATGAAGATCTACTCTCATTAAAAAGAATCACATGCCGTTGCAATGTTAAGACTAGGTGAATAACGGTATCCAGTCAGGGGTGCCGTCAATGGAATATGCCCTGTAGAAAATAAGGTGGTACTTGCTGTTACGGAAAGATTGCAAAGTTGTGTAATTAAACATTGTCTATGTGGTGCTTGTATTTGTTGCTTGAGTTTTGCTTGAAGTGGTCCATAATTCCCTACTAACATGTTTTTGTCATTATGTTGTGCTTAGTTTACTGTATTATGTTTATATTTGTTCTGCCACCTTTAAATGGCATCAAGTCTCTCTGTCATGTTAGAGGTTCTTTCAAATTCTTAAAGCCTTATATGAACACATCTTATTTAAAGTATGGTTTGAAATGCCATTTGTCATGTGGTGTTCTGTAGGCAACTACAGATGGCAAGTCAAACGAGGCCAAACAATTCCTCAATTTTTTGTTTTATCATTTTATTATTACTCATTCCATCTGACCTCTTTTCACAACTGGGTCCAAACCTTAACAACAAAACTAAAACCCCAAAACTGAGCAGTTGAAACGTGCAACTTCAACTTCAATTGGCTAATGCAGCAGTTCCACACAGAGTTGGGCTCTGGGACACCTCCAGCTTTCTAATGACTGCCATGAGTGTGTCAGTTCACCTTGGAGGGCAAGGTGTCTGTGGGAATCTCAGGAAATGGAACATTGTTTCATGGTTCAGCACCTCTGAGGCTATTTTTCCATACCAATAAATGTCTGAGGAACACCCTGAGAGATTTTCGCAGTGGACACCTTTATTACTTTTTGATGATGTGCTAGATGGAAAAATGCATTGGAAACTTTAAAAGTTGTGGAAGCATTGCCAAAAAGACTTTGTGTGCAAAAACAAATGGTTATCTACTAGGCTATATTTCTTTCTTTTTTTATTTATTTATGAGCTGTTATATATGGCGCAGAATTCATGCCAAATTGAAATGTTATTACTACAATGGGAAACACTTGCCATATCTTTTTCATAGTAACATGCAAAATGAAAAACAAAAGTCTGTATTTTTTACACTCTTTTATTTTAAATAAACATTTCACAAGGATTTGCAGTAGCCCAACCATGACCAGAAAGCTTATAATACCTGAACGACAAATATTTCCTAATAAATCAGAAGCTGCGACCAAAAAGCTAAACAAATCAGAAGCTATGAATAAAGACCCAAACTAATCAGAAGCTGTGATTAAGTAGCCAAATGATTTAGAAGCTGTGGATAAGAAACCAAGTGAATTAAAAGCTACAAATGAAGCTGTAAATAAGGGGGCCAAATGAATAAGAAGCTGTGAATAAGGAGCTAAATAAATCAGAAGCTGTAAATAAGTGGCCAAACGAATCAGTAGTTGTGAATAGGTAGCTACTTTAGCCTGGTTGCTAACCTTAAGGTTAAGGTAAAATATGCTGTCGATGTGTTCAAGTATGTTCTGCAACTTTCGTTTGAGCTGCTGGAGTCTGAAGCTGTTCTAGGTTGGACTTTAGGGCTTTTTATAAATCCCCAGAAAACTGCTGACTGTGATGATCTGGTGCATGTTCTCTAAAAGCCACTCAACTTTAAACAGCACATAGGCCCAGTCATGTGTAACTGCACCCCTTCAACTTCAAATTTGAGTGTTTATTTCCTTTTCTACTTTGTGGCAGAAGCACATTTCTCTGGATGAACTTTGATTGAGCGATTAGATATGAGCGATTACTTCTGACTGGTTTCTCAGCCATGCCTACAAAAGGCTGTGATTGGCCAATGATTACATTTCACTGTGGCACAAATTCCACACAGTTCCTGAGCTAGGCTTTGCCTTTACTTGTGGAAAGCATCACACCACAATTGAAATGATTTGTATTCAATACTGACACTAATTCAGCAGTTTTTCTTTGTTTTGTGTAAACCTGCCTACATTGTTTTACTGTTAGGAGGGTAGGTCATGTTCAATACAAGGGGTCTTATGCTTTTGATTAAAGCACAGTTACCACATGTATCACCTATTTAAACAGTCTCTGTCCAATGCATTTAACTTTTTCACTATAATGACTGCATTTCAGTAAGGCATCTGTGTTTGTAGTACTGCATAGGGAAAGAAAATATACAGTATCTCTGCTTTGATTTAAGGTCACATTGGATTATATATTGAATTTAATTGACATTTTGTTTTTCATTTTGGCATAAATTCAGTGTGTTACACATGTGTATTGCATATCACATTTTGACTGTAGTGAATGTATTTCAATTTGGCACAAACTCCTCACCATAATTAGAAGCATCATGAAGCATCAAGCATCATGTTTTGTTACCAGTGGTCAATGAGGAATATAAGTGAACACGTCAGTATTTTGAAAGTGCCATCTGCTTTAAAGTTAAGAGACCTTTTGAAGTTACTGTTCCAGAAAAATACAGATCTGTGATAGCAATTGTTATTCAATAGTCTATGCCATTGCTGAACCTAAAATGGGCCTGGCAGTTGCAATTTTCAACTCTTTCAGGCGTGTTAACTTAATTTTCAGCAATATCAGATGAGCAGGGTATCAGAGATACTAAGACAGTTTATACTTCGGTCTCAAAGATAAGAAGTTAGATGTGCTAGAGAGTCGGTCCTCTCCAGCATAAAATTTCTTGTCCACTTCAAACTCTCGCTGTCATTCAGGCTCTGGTCACTTGGGGCTGAAATAAGTAAGTAGCGTATGTATTGGTAGTTTTTTTTTTTATTCTGCACTCTATTTTCAGTCCCCTGGCACTGACTTTAGAGTGCCTTTCAGGCCCGTTTCGGTGGGGCAGATGCCGAATCCGTGTTCAGAAGGGTGACTTTGGCTGGTTAATGTTTTCAGGGTAAGAAGTGAAAGAGTGGAAGATTGGTATCTCACCTTCAAGGACCCCAAAGAAAATTACATTTGAATTTGAGATTGGTGACCCATCCCTCCTTTGGCACATTGAGAGAATTAAATTAATGGCCTGTGGGTAGGACTCCGGGGGCTAGGAGGGATGAGTGACAAGGGGCTATGGGAGGAAAGATTAACAAGGGAAAAGTCAGGAAGAAAGAGAAGGAGGAACTGAAAAAGAGACATAGTTTTTCACAGAAGAAGGGCAACCAAATACCCTCTCTAAAATAAAGATCCCTAAATGGTGCTTAGATTAAATGAAAAAAACTTTAAATGGCAAATGAGTCACTCTGTCATGATAGAGGTTCTTTCAAATTCTTTAAGCTTCATATTAACACATCTTTTTGAAATATGAAATATGGTTTATAATGCTATTTGTCATGAGGTATTCTGAAGAATATGATGGCGTCTTTTTGCCACAAGTATTTATGACTATACTATATTGCCAAAAGTATTCACCCACCCATCCAAATAATTGAATTTAGGTGTTTCAATCACTTCCATGACCACAGGTGTATAAAACCAAGCACCTTTGCATGCAGACTGCTTCTACAAACATTAGTGAAAAAATGGGTTGCTCTCAGGAGCTTTGTGACTTCCAGCGTGGTACTGTGATAGGATGCCACCTGTGCAACAGTCCAGTCATTACATTTTTTCACTGCTAAATATTCCACAGTCAACTGTCAGTGGTAGTATTACAAAGTGGAAGTGATTGGGAACGACAGCAACTCAGCCACAAAGTAGTAGCTGCGTAAAAGGACAGAGCGGGGTCAGCGGATGCCGAGGGTCATAATGCACAAAGGTCAGTCACTATAGACATCCAAGCTTCATCGAATGGGTTTCCATAACCTTCTGGTTTCAAAACAAGGTTCATAAAGATATAGATAAATCCTGACCTCACGCCGATATAATACCTTTGGGATGAATTAGAGAGGAGATTGTGAGTCAAGCTTTCTCGTCCAACATCAGTGTCTGACCTCACAAATGCGCTTCTGGAAGAATTTCCATACACAGACTCCTAAACCCTGTCTGAAGCCTTCCCAGAAGAGTTGAAGCTGTTATAGCTGCAAAAAGTGGGCAAACATCATATTAAACCCTATGGATCAAGAATGGGATGTCACTTAAGTTCATATGCATGTGAAGGCAGACAAACGAATACTTTTGGCAATACAGTGTATGCATAATTTTTGTCCATCAATGTTTTCTCATTTCAGTACCAAGTTTGCATGTTGTGATAAAGAAATTGTAACTGCTGTTAATAAATAAACACAAATGTGATGCTTTATTATGAAACATTAGCTTAATATTTGGCTTGCTTTTGAATTTACATTAAACATGAACTTTAAAAAAACCCACCCGTACATTAGATCATGTAAATAACGTTAGGCTGTGGGAATGTTCCCTGCTAGCTAGGTTCACAGAAGATGAAGCCAGGGCTATTTATTTATTTATTTATTTATATTTTACCTGGTGCTGATTTAAGGAATCTTTCAGTTAAAGGTTCTTTAAGAATCTTCGGTGACATTGCATAGGAGACTGGTGAGTAAGTGTAGGTGTGGATAAAGACACCTTTGAGGTACGCAAACTCAAAAAGAGGTATATTAACAGAGGTGAAAAGAAAAAAAGGGAGCAAAAGGAATGGAGGAGTCTCTGACTCGTTCCTCCCCTCCAGCTGTAATTAACACCAGCAAACTCAGTCCATAAATCAGCACCTGTCTAGCTTTTGGTGGAGGTTCACTAAGTCAAGTCTCCAGAGAGTTTTACTGCAATGGACACACTTAGAAGGAGTAAAAGTACAAAAGTGTTGCAGCCAATTCATCCAGAAAGAATGTTTATTATCATGGCTAATTGTATTGCTGTTCTGTGTCAGAACTGGGGTTGAGGCAATACTCCGAGCTGGAAAAGATAAGTGTGTTTGTGCTTCCACATTCTCAGCTTTGCATAACTGTTTGGCTGCTGGTAACATGCAGGCAACACAGGGAAAACAAAGATCTTAATTTAGTGTTGGTTGGTTTGTATGTGACAAATCTAGAGCCTACAGTGATGCCTAAGTGCCTAAACACACTGCACCGTATCTGTCAAAGCTAATTGGCAAATAAGGATTAACATAAACATAATAATACCAAAAAAGGATAATAAACTATGTGGTCAGCATCATAACACAGGTATTTAAAATTCAGTATGTGTTTATAGGGCGGCATGGTGCTCACAACAAGAAGGACCTAGGTTTGATTCCTGGGTGAGGGTATGGGGTCCTTGCTGTGTTGTCCTTGTGTCTGCACAGGTTTCCTCCAGGTGCTTCGGTTTCCTCCCCCAGTCCAAAGATGCTATTAGGAGATTTGGGAATGCTAAATTGCCCCTAGGTGTGAGTAAATGTAGTTGTCTGGGTGTCAGCCCTGTGATGGACTGGTGGCCTGCCCACGGTGTTTCCTGCCTTCTATCCAGTGCGTGTTGGGATAGGCTCCAGCATGGCCCAGACCCAGAAGGATAAGCAAATGAACATCCATAGCCTTTTAAATTAGTGAAACTAACAATAACTCAGGACAGATTTATAATGACACTATTATATTAGTGAAATATTTGTGCTATGTAGAAACAAAGCTTCTTTACCACTTTAGCTTATGTATGTTGGATTTTTCAAGTACATTGAATGATTATATGTTGCAAAATTTCACTGTAAGCCTTATATATAAAGCCTGGTGTAATATTAAAGTAGGTCAGATATCTATATATTAAGTTAATATCTGACATCATGAAGTCGGCAATACATGGATGAAACTGCAGCCACTGAGGTTGTACAACCAAGGGTGGTTATATTAGATTTTTAATGAAAAGGTAATAAATCTGCTCACTCTCTCTGCTAAAATAAAAAGAGATTTAAAAGAGCAGAATGTAATATTCACTGGGAATCTAATAACAGAAATTGAATATAGCATATATTATCATATTCTCACTACTTCATCCTACAAATCGAGTTTTGTTAACTTAGAATAAGCACTTAAAATCTACATAAGAGTGCTTTGTCCTCCAATGTCTTCCAACAGAATATGCCATGTTTATCAGTAGTGCCATGCATACAACTCCAGGTAGGATATTTAACTTAAATTTGATATCTTAAATCTCTAAGACACTACAAATATTAAACCTAGAGCTGAAGTCATGTAACTTTGAGACTTCCCATTCCACCTTAAGTGGTACAGGATTCTGGTCCTGACATTCTACTTCTTATTTGCCAGCCACTTGTCTAAAATTTCTCATTTCACCTTAAATGGAGAAAGCATTTATTATAATGTCTCAGGTGCCAAATTTAACTGCATGACCATTTAATGTGGAATACGCCAGGAAATGTCCTTACTGGAAAATGTTACCAGCATTAAAAGTATAATTAGGATGGAATTATAGTCTATCCGATTATTGTAGGGAGATGGTGATATTAAGCTGAGTCTAAAAACACAATAAAATGTTTGACACTGAGTTACTATGTACTAGTGATATAAGAATGCATTAAGTAGCAAAAGAAAGGTTATACAGGCTTTTAAGCAACAGCAAAAAGCCAGAAGGCATCTGTGCTTTCTAGGGACGTCAGTGGTGGGTGGGGGTTCATTAGGTTTTAAAGAGCCACCTCATCACTAAGGTGTCAGGGAAAAAAAGCAGAAAGTGTATATTTAACAGAAACTTGAACTTGAAAGTTATACATCCTCTTAGGCATTTTACTGCTGGTGACAGTTTACCAAGTTATGTCAAATGACTTTTGCATAGTAATGTAGGTGAAAGTCAAACAGGACACTTTGATGTCTTCAGTGAAGTGGATCAGCCGTTCATTTCACTGGAAACTCTACAGATTAACACTAACCACACTCGACAAAACCTCCACACATTTATTCTTTGAGATTTTCAGATGCTGTGCATGTATGTTTCATGAAAAAGCAGGTGTCACTGTTCCTGGGTGTCAGTGGTGTAACCGTCATTTCCGAAGATTATGATGGAGAGCTTGCTTTCTCTGTCCAGATAAGCCTCAAATGCCATCAATCACAGCACACTTTAAACCACATTTTGCCTGTCTCTCAGACAGCATCGATCACACTCACACTCAAAAGCCCTTCTCCTCTGGTCTGCCTCTGAGCTGTGGCTCATATCTGTGAGTGTGAAGCTCCTCTTTCAGACACCCATACTCAAAAGTCATTGATTGGAGAACCTCTGTCCTCATCGATCTTTCACCATTACAGCTGGGATTTGGCAAACAAACCCAGCTTTCAAGAAAATCGAGGAAAGCAGCTAATCTTAACTCTTATAGGATTCAGAGGTGGAAAAGGCACAATCCCCAAAATCCCTACTTAAATAGAGCATATATAGCTTTGCTAATTAGAGTAACGCTTAATACTGCTGGAGTGATGCTTTATTTGAATGCAATTGCAAGTATTGGTAAACAAAAACATAAATTCACATGTGGATTGGAACATTTAGATACTTAAAACTGCACTATGTAAGATTAGAGTAAGAGAAACATTGCCAGGGTGCACAGCTACATCGTATTATAAATAAGTCAATTATTTAGATAACAATTTAAAAAAATACCACATTAACATATAGGTCTCAAGGTCTAAATCAACATTAATACAGATAAAAATATTTCAATCACATGCTTAGAAAATAAGTTATTTTGAAATACTCATGCTTGTAATCATCAGATTCATGTGCTCTTGGAAGGGGTCTAAAGCACAACCCACATTGCAAAATGTTCTTCCAGTGCCATTACATATTTTTACCTAGAAGGTCTCCACATCCCCTAATCTTACAGTGTGTAGCTTTATATAAGTATTCATGTTACAGAATTTCCAGGTTCAGTGTTTAACATCTTGCTAGATTTACTGTCTGCCTATTAGTTTAGCTCAAACATTAGCACAGCTATCTATAACTTACAACAAGCACTTAAAATGACTTTTGAGGTGGTGTAGTCACTTAGTAATATAGACATAAATGGAACTTTCTTAATGGAGAGAAATTTATGGTGTTCTCAAAAATGCCTGTATCACACTTTGTGATAAACAAAATTTTTAAGTGTTCCTAAATTTTGTCATATGTATAGGTATTTTTGGAGTTAAAAATAAAATTATTGCTTCATGCAAGCTTACACTGGTGTGCAATAAAGTAATATTGACTGGCAACTTTATCAAAGCACCAAAATAAAAGCATCAAAACTGTCTTATCAGTTTTAGATCATTTTTGGTTACCACAGCAATTCTTGGAAACTCATTTTCCCCAAAGGGAAATGTACTTACACCCTTCACTTATACTTCCTTTTAAAGTCTTAGGCACAATAAACAAAATTTCTATAATTAGCGAAAAGGAAAAAAGGAAGAACATCGTAATTAATTAGTTAGCTAACGGCTATAATGCTTTAACAATTTTAATTGCTCAGAAGTACTAAAGTAGTTCAAATACTGTAATAATATTTTGTTATGCATAGTTGCATGCATGGTTGCATAAAATAAGCTGGGTAGAATAGAGCTGTTTCTGATCACCTGCATTTTATGCACATTGAAGCACACTGAGAGAGGCAGAGCTGGTCAATTAAGCTCCAAGTATCCACTTTATGCCATTATGTCATGCAGACTGGTGGCACCCAGCACTTGTATTTGAAGCCTTCCAATGGAACACTCATTCACTATGCAATGATAGAGTAAGCTTGGCAAAAGAAGTATCTGTGAATGAATGAAGAGTGGCGTGAAAGGAAAGAAAATGTGAGAAGGGTAGAATGAGAGCGGTGTTTCTGTTGTTGTTATTATGTCGCAATGTTGCACCATCGAGATGGAAGGATGGAGTCCTAGTAGTTGCAGCAGGCTCAGGCAATAAATCATGTGTCTGTGGATGACAGTTCTAAATGAGCGGTCTCATTGGGCTAGACAAGTACATCACTTTGTGTGTTACTTACTTGAGGCTCCGCCACACCATCTGTGCACATTAAAAGGAGCCCGTTGCTCAGTCTTTCTCTCTTTCTCTCTGTCCCTCTCTTTCTGTGGCATGTTAAAAGGGAGTTCTGTAGCTATGAGGGATTTTGTCTGCCTTTTACTGACTATTCGATTGAATTCTTTGCAACTGGCCTGTCTATTCTCCATTCACAAGTTTGTTCTTTAATAGCAAATGTTAATAAAGTTGGACAAGCTTTATAAAACACTGGCAAAAATCTTCATAACTCTTTGCACAGAGATGCATTCTATGTGTATGTGATACTTAATTAAAAAATAATATGTATTGTCATATGTCACCATTATGTCACAAATAGCTATCTTACATTCGCATGGTAGCAGCTTTGTTGTTGTTGTTGTTGTTGTTGTTTTTAATCTGCGTAGTTTTAATAAGGTCAAAATTGTGTAGGACATCTAAACGTGAACCAGGATGCATGGATAGATCCCAGAATGTGCATGAACCCCTGAACTTTTGCCCTTGCACTATGCAAGAGCCCTCTTAATGTTTAATATGGCCCACCCCCCAAGGTACATTTTAGCAACGGGAGGCTCAGTCTCAACCTGGAATAGAGCTGGTGGATCACTACCGGGTTTGTGAGCTTCATTGCTCCTTGGAGCCCCCTATGGTGCAGGGAAGACCACCTGGAGAGATTTCATATTAGTAACTCTGACATATGCCTCACTGCACAGCACTGGAAAACCCACCAACAAGTATTGGATGTTATTATTATATGTAAAGTTATCTGTAAGGGATGCAAACCATTGGTAAATCAAGTTTTTGAGAGTAAGACTGCATAGTATGTAACATTACAGCATAGTATGTAAAATTTTATTCACGACTGTGTTAATGTACTTAGATTTAGATGCAAAAAATAGGGTTACATTCCTGAAACACACAAAAGAAAATAGGCTGGAATAGTTTTTTTTTTGGAAAAAAGTCCTGATATGTTTGAATTAAAATCTTTTTAGCTTTCGTATTAAGAAGAAACAGATCAATCAACCAATCTTGTTTTGATTTCCAAAAGGTAGGATCAATGTCTTATGGAAGTCCTACATACTGATTGCGAATACATATGAACAGTTGATTGTTTGATTGTTAGAAGTAGAAAACAGTGGCAGCAGATATATAGCGTACACAACACTAGGCTATGAGCATAATTTTAACCAATAGTATCATGTTTTAGCAGATACATAGTACCTTGTTTTACTCTAAAACATCATGATACAGATGACTTTGGTGTTGAACATATAACAAGAATAATAATCAGGAAAGGAACCCAAATACGGAATAGTTCTCTTTCTCTCTCTCTCTCTCTCTCTCTCTCTCTCTCTCTCTCTCTCTCTCTCACTCTAGCATTTTTTTTTAAACCACTATTCAGACTCACATTCATCCTGGACATCTGAAAATGGCTATTGGGAGATGAATTTATATGTCATGCTTGGGTAAATTTTGCATTTGAAATGAAGGCTGGAGGCTGTGAGGGCACTGCTAGTGGACCGGAAAGGGGGCCCACAAATCCTCCGAAGCTTTCCGAAAGTCTCAGTTCTGTACCTCACACTGACAATAAAAAAATAAGAAGAGTAATGGAAAAACCAGATCTCTTTGTTTTGAGTTGCTATCGTCTTATATGTATGTAGTTTCTGGACCTAGCTCCCTTCATGCTTCCTATCAACCAGTAGAGGACAGCAGACTCAAACCAAATGTCCTAATGAATAACAAGTGAGAAATTACTGACCTCTGTTCAAATAGAGCAAAGCATACCAAAAATCATTACAGAAGAAAAACACATTCGCACTATATAAAGGCACAGCAAGAGGACACACGACAAATCAGATGCGCAATATGGACAGGACACTGGCTGAGCAGATGAACTAAAAGGTCATTCACATTGTGTACCCCAGGGCAACTTTCCTGACTTTAAAGCTGAATACACTGTGCTAATGAGTTCATTCTCCATCTGTGACTGCTTGTCTCAATACCTAGTTGTCTCATTATCCTTCATTTCACATTTCTTCTGTCTTGAATACCTTCTCATTGAAGTCTTCCTTTCTTTAGCTTAAGGAAGGGTAGGGAGGTATTATACAAAGTGTCATTAGTTTGCACTTTGCATTGCATTTATATCTCGAATACATTAGCTCAATAGACTAAGCTTAATATCACATTACTTTGACTAGCCATTTAATCGTTTCCACAATGGAAAAAAAATGACTTTGTAAAAAACCCACTAATAGCTAGGTGATCTACCTTTAGCATTAAGTCTTAATAAAAGATGTCTTGATTCCCGCAATTTCCCAGCAGAATGGAATATAGTGATGTCAACTCTGCTATTCTGAAAAGCTTCATGAACACTGGGCCTTGTTTGTTACCTG
Organism: Prochilodus magdalenae; assembly: GCA_024036415.1. Classification (NCBI taxonomy): domain Eukaryota; kingdom Metazoa; phylum Chordata; class Actinopteri; order Characiformes; family Prochilodontidae; genus Prochilodus; species Prochilodus magdalenae. Next base: position 111,166 of record JAMWET010004698.1, read on the forward strand.
GCTACTTTGATTTGACTCATCTACTTATGTAACCTACTCTTAGACTTATATAGCCTACATAAAAATCTCCCTTCCAGACGTGCTCACCATTAAAGTGCCCGTCTAAAAAAAACAAACTCCTAGACCATCCATGCTTACATATCATCATGCCTTATATGCCCTACAGTCGCTAGGAAGTATGACATTTGGTTACCCAGTGGTGATTCTGTAGGTCCAGGAAGTTTGCACTTTCATGTTCAGTCTTTCCTAACCTGAACTAAAAACTAGTCAGTTATCTAAATGATAAAAATATTCATGTTATTAGTTCTGGTTTGCAGGCATTAAAATTTTCAGTGCCAGTTTTTATATATAAAATGTAGGTCAAGACAAAAACCTATGACAGAGTATCTTTGTGGTCCTATTCTGAAAAATCTCCTGTCATAATTAGAGGTCATACTAACCTCCTTATGATCCCAGCCAATGTCACATTTCACATAATAGTGTCTTTAGAGGCCTGTCTATGAAGTACACTGATAGACCCAGCATACTGAAGGATGTAATAATTAAGCCTGTCTCCAGCTACAATGGTTCATTGCCTGAATTCCTTTCCACCCTGACAAGAAGGCCATGTTGCTTTGTGGAAACATGAAAGCTGACCGCTCCATGACACAAGGAGCAGCACCTCCTGTCTGAGACACATGAAGGGTCAGTGCAGAAATATCTTCATTATGTCAGGCATAAAAGAGTGTGTGTGTGTGTGTTTGTGTGTGTGTGTGTGAGAGAGAGAGAGAGAGAGAGAGAGAGAGAGAGAGTTTTTGGTATAATCATCGATTGGCCTGTAAGGTATGGGTATGTGGGGGATAATTTATAAATTTTCTTGGCCATAATACTAATGAGCCTGAACAAGATCATCAGTATACAATAAACCACGGAGGCTGTACATCTTTTCTTGGTCTCCCACATGCCCAAATAAGCACTCTAATCTGGTTGATAACCGCAATCATATCCTGTGGTAAACAATAATATTTTAGAGCTGGTGCATGTTGTCCTCTGTAGGGAAAAGGGGGTAAAATGCATCTATAAGAACAATAAGCATTTACTGTATAACTAACCAGTAGCCTTTTCTCGCATATTGGGTATGTGTGTGTGAATGTGTATGTCTATGTGTCTGGCTTGTGATGGATTGGCAGCCTGTCCAGGGTGTTTCCTGCATTCTGAATGCTGAATGCATGAATGCAGGAAACACCCTTATATTATCTTATTCTGCCCAGTGAGTCTGGAACAATCCAGCAACTCATGTGAACCAGGAAGGTAAGTAACTCAGATGCTGATTGAATGTATAGCTTATTGAATGTATAGCTCAGCTATACCTTTTATATCAGTGCTCAGGTTTGAGATGCACAGCGCACAACAGGGGGAAATAAACAGCAAAAACAGACAGTTTTGTAAAAAGGTTAAAAAAAAAGGTTATTTTGTCCCACTGCCTCCCGTCCTTGGGGTGTTGCAGTTTCTTTGGTTTCTATGTCATTTGAAGAAAGAAGACCATATTGGAACATTTTGAAAAATTATTTTGGAGGGATCTGTGTTGGTCCAGTGCTAGTCTGGTTACCAGTTCTAGGATATTGCTTTTATAGGCAAATAGTGACGAGCAGCAGTGTACTTTTTTTTGGTAATTTGGCGAAAAGGAATAAGTGTGCTCTATTTTGTCTCTTTGTTGAAATTCATATTGGGTGAATAAGCTCTGCCCTACCCAATCACAACACCCCGCCTCTAAAGAAGTCACATTCCTAAAATGAAAATGATTTTTTTTTAATCAAACAGGCCTGAGAATCCCCTTTGAGAATCTTATATCAGTTTGTCTGACCTTATGTATTTGTAGTCATTGCAGTTTTCAAAAATTACTCTTCTCATTTACTTCCACATGTAAATAGTAAAAAGAGCAGAACAAAAATATTATGTTGAGGTCTTTATTGATTTATGACTGTATTGCTCTGGTTTTATTAAGATATGACAATAGGCATGTGGCTGTAAAATAAAAACATTAGAAATGTCAATTTGGTAATTATTAGTTAGACAGCATTGCAGCATTATTAGCAACTGTAACAGTCATGGTACTCTTTAAAACATTGGAATTCGTGATTTTTCTATGACATAACATAACATTTCCATGCCATACATGTATCTTAATGCTGGGCTCTGTATCATCCATACCAGTATATCTTGACATGTCAGCCTGTTGGTCCATGTCAGTCCAAAATCCATGAGAAAACACTAATTATAAAAATATTGTTGACCAATATTAACATTAAATATGATTTACTAATAGGTCAGAGTACAGTTTGCATGGAATGGCTGCTAATGAAATTCCAAATTAGAGAGTCATCATTTGAGTACCCAGAGTACCCAGAGTACCCAGTAAGTGCATTGTGAGTACCTCAGCAGTTAGCTTGATTTTTCTTCATGTAACTGCAGAACCTGATGTTAACACTTGACATGTAATTTGTTACTGTACCTTTAAACTTTTTTCTTTAACTTAAGTCTATTTGTCAATAAGTATTAAGCGCTATTTCTCACTAGAAAAATCTGCACCATTAAGCTATAAAAGGAGGCCTTTAGGGACTGGTTGAGTCGAAGGACGTCTGACCTAGCAGATAGGTATCAACAGGCAAAAAATGTCTGGAGTTTCTGGACAGCCATCTGGCAACACAGAAGAGCGTGGAGTGGCTTCCCTTAAGATGAGAAACTCCACCACTGCTAAGTGAAAAGCTTAGTCACCCAGGAGGAGTTCAAAGTAGAGTCTCACACTTAAAGGAGCTAGTTGAGGCAGCTTCTGGCATCTGAATGCCCCAGACAGCCTCCCCTGGGAGATTTACCAGGCATGGCCACCTGGGCCAAGACTTCAAGGTCATCACAGGACCCGTTGGGAGGGATTATATCTCCAACTTGGCCTGGAATCCCCTAGAATAAGATGGAAGAAGTTTTGGGGTGCAGGGCTTTCCAGGCTTGTATATTTTCTCAACTGCATTCACAGCCCTTGCTGAAGTAAGCAGGTTAAGAATATGAAAAATGATACAGACTACATGATTCAAACATAAACTCAGGCCTGGTGTATGCTGCTTTTGGTGCCACAATAGCACAACAACTTTAAAGTTGTTATTGCAAAGTATGTGTTTTGAACACCAGTACATTCATAAAAATAGGATATATAGCTAACAAATAGAAAATGTCTGAGCTTATCCCCTACCTTTCACAAGACAGCTGCTACCTGGCTGCAGGACTACTGCAACCCTGTCATGCACCAGCAAACTCCAATATCAACCACTCCACTTTCCATCAGCATTACCCACACCTGATGAGTGAACCAGTAAAGTTGCTGTGTTTACTATACCAGACCCTTATTAATTTGTTGTATTAAAGGTAATAGTTTTGTGATTAGTTTGATAGTTCTGGAACAATATAATGAAGAACTAATGTTGATGTTTTTAATAATTTTAACCTTGATCTATCATTCTGAGTAAATGAAAATAACCCCAATCAAATGTGCCCAGTATAATCAGATTAAGCTATCTACACCAGCTGCAGGTGGCAGAGCATTACTTTTCATGGATGTCCCATTTTGATTTTTGATGCATCATGTTGTTCTACCAGTATACATTAAAATGGAGCACTTGTTTGCTGCTAGCACAAAGTAAAACATTGAGGGATGGGGTGCTGATTAAACATGGTCATCACAGTTTTTAACCATAGCATAACCACTATTTCATTTATTCAGAACATAAATTGGAAAACAAAAATTGTTTTTTGCTACGAGTCACAGAAAAGGTTAAAGTTCAGGAAAATTGTAGATTATCATTGATTATCCAGTGACAGGAAAATAATTGCTTACCCCAAAATGTTTCTGTTTCCAAAAAAAAAAAAAAAAATCCCGTTAATGTATAGAGATTTGAGATCTGCGAATGTCATTGAGTTTTACATGTAGTGTAATATAATGTAAATAGCCATTTAAGATATTTCTAGAATTGTATATATGAATCAGGGATTATTTTTTTGCTGATATTTAGCCATAGAGCTATGTTTCTGCTAAAGCTCTCTTTAGCTTCCATCCTAATGTCTCATTCACCCTTCACCCCTTCTTTCTGCAAACTCAAACGCAGCCTCTTCAAGAAAAAAAAGTGGCAGAAGCTGACACTGATCCACTGATTAGCACTTGCTTTGAAGGCAGATATTCACACAGATAAATGTTACTGATGAGGAGTGCTCGTCAGTTGCCTAACAGCTTGTCTGATCAAGCCGCAATTGAGGCATGACATCCTGCCACACTCATTAGCAATCTGGGTATTTTGAACAAGGCTGGAGAAGTGAAGATTAAGTCCATGTTAGGAAGCAATACCACACTTGTTACTATTTTACAGCATCACATACTAATTTATCAAAATATAGAAGGGAGGTTTTCTCCCTCCTTCTTTTTTTTCTCTATGCAAGTCTTCCAGGCATTTCTCTTGCTTAGTCAGCAAACAAACACACATCTTTGTGGATAAACAAGTGTTGACCAAGCCTCCTTCAATTACATGCATCTGCGTCCTTGGCTTAGCCTGCTTCCTTATACACAGAATGCTAATTTTAAGCGATTTCATCAATATCAAGTAAATATCTTGACAGTCTTGTGACCTTATACCCAGTTGTTATAGAAGCCAAGGTGTAGTTACTGAAACATTGCAAATATTGTCTTTCCAGCTGCTCCTTTTCATTTCGGAAGCAGATTTAGCAGAGAAAGAAAGTTTTGCCAAGTTTAGTCATTCTGCACTTGTCGCGCTCATCCTTGTAGCATGCAACCATTGTAGCAAGCATTTTGATGATGCTACTGAAAAGGATCGGTCTCTGCACATGTGAAATTATGATGAAGACTGAGTGAAGAAAGAGGTCACTGTATTAGAATTCAGTACAATTTGAGAATTACACATTAAGAAGTGACATAATCAATAAGATTGAAATACATCTGATTCCGTGATTGAATCTCAGCTTCTGTCCAGTGTGCCATGTGTAGGTCAGAAAACTGGCCTAATGGAGCCAGGTGCTGGTTTGTTGTTGCCCTTTGTGGCACTAGACAATGCTAGAGAGCCAGCCTATTGGTGTCATTATGGGTATAAATGTCTAGCTTTGTGGTCAAGACCAAGAGTAAAAACGAAGACATCCCATTAAAGTCAAAACCAAGATCTTCAGTAGTCAAGTGACCAAGACTAGAACTGTTAGAGACCTTAACAATCATTGTAGTTAATTCATATCATATCATATCATATCATATCATATCATATCATATCATATCATATCATATCATATAATAGTCAAGATTTAACTGACAGCAGTAGTAAGGTCTCCAGGTTTCACCTACATGAGAATTGTAAACAAGTGACTACAGCTTTGTGCTGTTTGCTCTTTGCAAATGAAGTACTGAGGCTAAACACACTGAATATATGTTTAATATGGGTCATAAAATAATGAAAATAGCTAAAAACTGTAATGCTGTTCTTTCAACAGATCTCTATACCGTTGTTATAATCCGGGGGTTTGTTGATATAAAAATAGACAGAAATGTTTGAGTTCAAATCAGGTTGAAAATGAAGCGAGAACTAGATCTAGTTTATGGTCTTGTAGTACAAGACTACTCATGCTATTAGTAGGCTGTGTAGCAATCTATCACTAAGTGGCTCTAAGGATTCTTACTATACTGCCTCCCCAACCTAAAGCACCTCATCTTTGTGCATTCCTTTGTAATTGTGATTAAGGTACTCTATGTAGCTGTGGGTCCCACCACAGTATCCAGCATGCTGCTCAATTTCATTGTCATGCACAAGACCGGGTGATTAACCAATTCCATGTGTATGGGACTGGAACAACTTATAGATGTAGAAAGATCCCAAAACTTTGTTCTTAAACTGAAAATACGGACACAATAATTATCATACATGATTAACATAAGGGGAACGGAAGCTATATAGTTAATACATTAATTCTAATCTAAATAGTTACTATTCTTGAAAATGACCCATGAATGTCATTACAGTGCTACAGACATAGTGGAGCCTTCGAGCCTGTATGCTCTGTGAGCTTCTCTGTGAGCTTTGCAGAGGAGAACCTGCTTACCAACAATTGCTGCACTATTGCTACATTTTTGACAATATAAGAGTATAAGAGCCTAACTTTGTACAGGTCTCAGTCATGGAAATCGCCCTGAAGAAGTGTGGAAATTCCTCAGTGACGATGAAAAAGACAGGTCTGACATCTTAAGTGATTATTTCAGGAGAAATAGCCTATTTGTGAATAGAGTTTGTGAATAGAGATATTTGCCCTTGTGTGGGACTGCGTAGGTGGGAGCAGTCTGAAACGTCTGTATTGCGGATGAAGCAGGATAGATGATTTTTGGTGGGCGCATGCGGGAGCAGGACGAATTCTAGTAGGAGCAGGTGGGAGTGGGATTAAAAAATCAGTCCCATGCAGACATCTACTTTAAAGTTCAAAGCCTATTTTCATGTCTTGTTTCCAATATTTTGTCCACCTCCACAATCCTGCCTTTTGATCAGCACACATTGATCTGAAAGTCAGCGTTTGACAGGACAGTGAGGGAGTTCGGCCTGTGTGCTACTGATGTAACAGAAAAAGATTACTTTGAAAAATGTTGGATTATTCTCTTAACATTCAAAGAAAACAGATCTGTAAATTTCTTCCATTCCGTAATCACTCTCCTTTCATCTAAGATGTGCAAAATCTACCCAATTAAGTCTGACCTGGATCTTCAAGTTATTGGCCCCTGGGAACCAATGTTTGATGGAGTTCTACCTGGGTTTCTTTTTTTGGTGGTTAGGATTTTTTATGATGTTACACCAAGTTACATAAGAACTGTACAGCCACACTATGGCAGAATAGTGTTCGCAGAGTTCAGACCAAGCTGCATAGTCTGAGGCTATAGCAAGTTGTCAAGCAGTACATTTTCACAACATGCTGTGTCCTGCCATGCCATGTTGTGAGGTTATAACCCACTGCTGAGAGCACTGCAGTTGTCATCATACAAACCGGATTCCAAAAAAGTTGGGACACTAAACAAATTGTGAATGAAAACTGAATGCAATGATGTGGAGGTGCCAACATCTAATATTTTATTCAGAATAGAACACAAATCACAGATCAAAAGTTTAAACTGAGAGAATGTATCATTTTAAGGGAAAAATATGTTGTTGCAAAATTTCAAGGCGTCAACAAATCCCAAAAAAGTTGGGACAAGTAGCAATAAGTGGATGGAAAAAGGAAACTGAGCATATAACGAACAGCTGGACGACCAATTAACACTAATTAGGTCAATTGACAACATGATTGGGTATAAAAAGAGCTTCTCAGAGTGTTATTGTCTCTCTGAAGCCAAGATGGTAAGAGGATCACCAATTCCACCATTGTTGCGCAGAAAGATAGTGCAGCAATATCAGAATAGTGTTACCCAGCGTAAAATAGCAAAGACTTTTAAGTTATCATCACCAACCGTGCATAACATCATCAAAAGATTCAGAGAATCTGGAACAATCGCTGTGCGTAAGGGTCAAGGCCGTAAAACTCTCCTGGATGCTCGTGATCTCCGGGCCCTTAAACGTCACTGCACCTCAAACAGGAATGCCACTGTCAAGGAAATCACAGAATGGATTCCAAATCTCAGGAATACTTCCAGAAAGCATTGTCAGTAAACACAATCCACCGTGCCATCCGCCATTGCCAGCTGAAACTCTACAGTGCAAAAAGGAAGCCATTTCTAAGCAAGCTCCACAAGCTCAGACGTTTGCACTGGGCCAGGGGTCTTTTAAAATGGAGTGTCAGTGGGCACAAATGGAAAGACTGTCTTTTCTGTGGTCAGATGAGCAGTTCACGATTTGAAGTTATTTATGGAACACTGGGACGCCATTGTCATCCGGACCAGAGAGGACAAGGGATAACCCAAGTTGTTATCAAACGCTCGGGTTCAGAAGCCTGCATCACTGATGGTATGGGGTTACTGCATGAGTGCTTGTGGCATGGGCAGCTTGCATGTCTGGATAAGAAGGCAGCCCATTAATGCAGAGAACTATGTTCAGGTTCTAGAACGAAACATAATGCTCCCATCTAGACGTCATCTCTTTCAGGGAGAGGACCCTGCATCTTTCTACCTTATGATAATGCCAGACCACATTCTAGCAGCAATCACAACATCATGGCTACGTAGGAGAGAAGGATCCGGGTACTGAAATGGCCAGCCTGCAGTCCAGATCTTTCACCTATAGAGAACATTTGGCGCATCATAAAGAGGAAGGTGCGACAAAGAAGGCCCAAGACGATTGAACAGTTAGAGGCCTGTATTAGACATGAATGGGAGAGCATTCCTATTTCTAAACTTGAGAAACTGGTCTCCTCTTTCCCCAGACGTCTGTTGAGTGTTGTAAGAAGAAGGGGGGATGCCACACAGTGGTAAAAATGGCCTTGTCCCAACTTTTTTGGGATTTGTTGACACCATGAAATTTTGAAACAACATATTTTTCCCTTAAAATGATACATTCTCTCAGTTTAAACTTTTGATCTGTGATTTGTGTTCTATTCTGAATAAAATATTAGATGTTGGCACCTCCACATCATTACATTCAGTTTTCATTCACAATTTGTTTAGTGTCCCAACTTTTTTGGAATCCGGTTTGTACATACAAGATTTAGCACACAATCAATTTCCAATAACCCAACAACCAATGCAACACTTCCTTTAAAGCATGTGTCTACAAATTCACTATTTTACTGATAATAAAACTAAAAGCTTGATCAAGGTAAAGATGGATAATGGAACAGTTTCTAATCAGTAATTGGAGGGGAATATAAGCGAATGTTTAAGAAAGGCTTTTGATTCGTCGTGACACTGTCAAGTTGATATAATTCTTCCTTTTTTAAATTGTTGATAGTATAGTTCTTGCCACTAGATCAGACAGTTGTTTCGATTTAGTTGGATGTCTTAGCAGGACCTACCTAACAGCTTGATACTGAGCGAACACACACATAAACCCCATGACATAATCAAGTTCATACTAGTGTTGGACTATAGTCTCCCAGTGATGCATTGGCTTCTCTGAGTCGGTCACGTCCTCTGAGTACACCTGAGACGCTGCTTCATTGTGTGTGACCTATGTGCTAGTAGAAACTGATGAATTTTGTTTAATACAAGTCCCTCTAAGGAAGTTTTCATATTTGAAACTCTCTTTCCTGATACAGTACCAATAAGCCTTTGCAAATATTTTTAACACTTTTCAAACTGATTTAAGTTTGTTAATATAGATTAATTTAAGGGCAGTAGGGCCCTCTTACTTATGATATATATTATGATTTTCTAAAGATTTTCTAGTTCTTAATTTAAAAAAATTCTTTTAAAATGTTTTCCTCCTTAAGAAACAGTAGTTGCGCATTTCAGCTAATTTGCCATTAAAAATAAAAAACTACTATAATAAAATACTGCCTTTTTTAATATGCATTAAACCTAATATGGTCAGTTACTGTATCACTGATACTTTTGTAAACATAACATTGTTACTTTTAAAGTCAGCTCCATTTCTGTTTATTTCTGTTATTTTGTCTACTCTGCATGTCTTTAATAACTTTCACTCATTCTTGTGCACCTGCAAACTCTGTTGTTTTCATGATTTATGAGCTTTGTACCTTTATTTCACCTGCATGTCAGTATTTGACAGAATAGTGAGGGAGTGTGGCATATGTGTGTGCGTGTCTGTGTGTAGGCATTAGTGTAAAATATTTCCTAAAAACTTTTCACTGTAACACTGCATAACTGCCTTTTGTAAGAGCGCTTTAATAAACACAATCTTGGTTACATTTTGGCTCAGTGTTTTTATGGTGTTTTAAAATATGGAGTGTTTGATGTGAAATGCTCTATAATCCAAAAATAACTGCTTTGGATTTCTTTACAGTGTTGTTGACAGGACTCTACACTTGCAACACAAATATATGACCACTAAGACTATAGCATAGCTCAAAATAATAGCCACAAGAAGCCTATTACAATTATGCCTAATCAAGATGAAAAAATGACTTTCCTGGTTCCTGTTTTATGGAGCCTAATTGCTAATGGGTTCTTTTTATATTTTTCTTAATGGCAACAAAAGCTCTCAATGATTAAGAACTGATTCATTAAAGTACTTTGAGGAAAATAACTTTTATTAACATTTTAGTCATAGGCCTAAGCTAACGTTACAAAGCTAACCCACATAAGTTACAACAATTGAATAAATTCATCCATACTCATAAACACATTCAAATTAAGATGCACATTAAGAAGTACCAGTTTAAAGCATTTGATGCTCTAAATGTTTATACCAGAGGAGTAATATAAATTATTTTAACTTACTCCTTGTACTGCGTCATCAATGATGTAGTCACCAGGAATTATGCTTAAAGATGGTTTGGACTATATAAGTTACCAACGTAGTAACCTTTATAGTTCCAACTACAGATTTGGGATTGCAACTATATCTTATATATAACATAGTTAGCAACTATGGAAAACACTCCCCAGAGTGGTAATCACTGCTCTCTAGTTTCCATTGGACTGGAGGTCTAAGAAATTAAGCCGTGGGCTTTTTTTTCACCTGGAGGGAAAGGAAGAAGGGGGGGAAAAATCATTCAGTAGTAAAAAAAAAACAGTTGTGGATGATTATATAATAAATATATATGTATGTATGTGTGTGTGTGTCACATATGTCCTGTCTAGGCTAGCCCGTGTTTATATACGTTTTTTCTGGTTTTCCGTTTCTGTCTTTTTCTTGTCATTTCCATGTGCCTTTTGTGTCCTGTTCCATGTGCTTCTATTTCTTTTGCTTATTGCTCCACCTGTCCCTAGTTTGTAGCCCCGCCCCTTCCCAGGTGTTCTTTGTTAGCCCTAATTGTTTTATACTCTCTTTTGTTCCCTTTGCTCTTGCTTGGTGTTTTTGTCTCAGTCAGTTGTTTTTGTAACCTTTTCTATGGTGATGTTTTATGTTTTATTCCTTTTTTTTCCTAGTATCTTTGGTTTCTGGTTTTTCTTATTAGGTTCCATTAAAATCATATCTCCTTGTCCTGTCCATGTTACTACTTATATATATATAGTGGCGTGAAAAAGTGTTTGCCCCCAGTTAAAACATAATTTAAATGTGGTTTATCACACCTGAGTTCCATTTCTCTAGCCATACCCAGGTCTGATTACTGCCACACCTGTTCTCAATCAAGAGACCACTTAAATAGGACCTGCCTGATAACGCGAAGTAGTTTAAAAGATACTCAAAAGCTAGACATCATGCCAAGATCCAAAGAAATTTAGGAACTAAATTAAATCTATTAATCTGGAAAACGATATAATGCCTTTTCTGAAGTTTTGGGACTGCAGCGAACCACAGTGAGAGCCATTATCCATAAATGGTGAAAACGTGGAACAGAGGTGAACCTTCCCAGGAGTGGTCCAGCCGAACAAAATTACCTTTAGATTGCAGAGGCGACTCATCCAAGAGGTCGCAAAAGACCCCACAACAACATCCAAAGAACTTCAGGCTTCACTTGCCTCAGTTAAGGCCAGCACTCTGAGGCAAAATGGCCTGCATGGCAGAGACAGAAATCACTGCTGAGCAAAAAGAACAATAAGACTTGTCTCAATTTTGCAGAAAACATCTTGATGATCCCCAAGGCTTTTGGGAAACTACTCTGACAATACAAGACAATAGTTTTACTTTTTGTGTCCCATTACATCTGCCGTAAAAGTAACACCACATTTCAGAAAAAGAACACTGTACCAACAGTAAAATATGGTGGTGGTAGTGTGATGGTCTGGAGCTGTTTTGCTGCTTCAGGACCTGGAAGGCTTGTTGTGATAAATGTAACCATGAATTCCACTGCCTACCAAAATATCCTGAGGAAGAATGTCCGGCCATCTGTTTGTGACATCAAGCTGATTCGAACTTGGGTTCTGCAGCAGGCCCCACCAGCAAGTCCACCTCTGAATGGCTGAATAAAAGGTGGCCCAACCAGTTATTAGGTTTAAGGCGCAAACACTTTTTCACACAGGGCCATGTAGGTTTGGATTTTTTTTCTCCCTTAATAATAAAAACCTTAATTTAAAAACGACTTTTTATATTTACTTGTGTTGTGAGAGTGACAAAGATGTGAGAGTGACAAACATGCAAAAAAATAAGAAATCATGATCAAACACTTTTTCACATGACTGTAGATACAGTATATGGTCATAAGGCTCTCCAGTGTTCTCTCACTCGTAACCTGGATCAGCATTAACTCACTCAGGTTGTTACGGAGTGCACAGCAGGAGATGAAGGCTTACTAAAAGAAACCTGACTCAATCGCGTAGGTAAAGACCTACCATTATGCCATTAACATGTTATCTGGCTTATTTGTGGCATACTGGAAGAAACAAATACCATAGGAAGAATTCCAACTACCATATCACCCGCCACCACTTGATACCAATATCACAGATTCTGCCATGAGCATATCCACTGTCAACATGTAGTCAGGGTGAAACATACTGCTTGCTGGTGGCAGTCTACTGTCGAACATTATAATGTAAAAATGTATATTTATTATCGCTGGTAAGCTGGCTTTACTTTTGGAGAGTACAGTAAAACTCTTTGTTACTGTATAAATATTTTAATATTTGAGTATGCGCTATAAGCACCGCCTGCCTTGACTATGAGTATGAGACTACACTGCGCAGGTATCCTGCCAACTCGCATACACTACCCTGGCTTTAAAAAACTAAAAACAAAAACTAAAGCCAGAATGTCCGATGAGGTTTAATGAGCTGTCTGTATTTTCAATTCATTAGCTACTTTAGTTGGCAAAGTGATTTCAGTCTTCATTTTGCCCCCTCTGATTTTGACAAGTAATTCATTTTGACTTCTCTCAGAAAGAACATTGAAATACTATAACATTTCTCCTTTTTACTCACAGGTGGCATTTGAGAGGTGTAAATACTGCCAGTTGGCTTAAAATGGATCCTGTCAGCACAGGAAGGTCACCAAGAGGACAGTATACTGTTACTACCTCTGCAATAATTTGAGCGTTCAAGAAAAGCAGAAACTCAATTAGCAGCAGCCAGATCCATTACCAGTGTGATTGGCTGCTGTCTGTTAGCACTAAGATTCCGGAATAAAAGGACAGCCAGATACTTCTTGCATTACTGACATGGGGGTTGGTGTTTTTTCATATCATTATTCAGGGTGAAGGACATTAGGTGTAGGATAACACTGTGTCTAATATACTTAACCTTAAATGGGAAATTAAGGCTATTGCTTAATTATAAACATCCCTACTCACTTCATAGAGCAGTGCCACCATAGTCCTAAGTATGAGATTCTCCAGTCTGAATGCTAGGAAAATCTCCTTCAGGTGATGTGTGTTGAAGATGGGAGGATCTTATGAGGGGCAGCTTTGGGGTAGATACATGAATGCAGGCAGTTCGAAATCTTTATTTTTGTTCCACAAGCTGAGTAATGAAAAAGAAAGTCAGACAGGTAACAGTCCAGTTAGGAAGATTGTTATGTGAATATAGACTAAATGTCATGTGTGTATAGGTTAGACTCTACATCAGTACATTACATCTTTGCTCTGACAGTGACTACAAATGGTTATATGATATACTTGTACAATGCGTGCTGGGCTTGTAGTGTGCTGTGTAGGAGTGAGTGGTTAAACCGCCTAATGGGAACAGGAGCAGAACAATACATATAAGAATCTTGCAAATTAATAAAAATTCTAGATTAAATAAAAGCAATCATTTAATAATTAATAATTATGAATAATATAATACAGTAAAAGTTAGCATTTCTGACAGCCACAGTTGTGAATGGAGTTCCTAATAAAGGAATATATGACAATGAAACAGACATGTGGCAGTAATGACTTAAGCAATTGTCACTATGGTATGCCGTTTCTTTATATTTGTGGGGTGGAGAAAAAGAGATGCAGATACTGATATGAAAAGATTTTGAAGGAAACATCAAGTTCAGCGAATGGTTAACGTTAGCTGAGTAACTAGTTTGTTTTTAACAGCTGTTAGCAACAAGTGGCAGTATTTTGACTTAGAAACATTTCTTAGTGTAGTATATTTAAGAGAAAAGATGGCATACGTGGCCCACTTGTTGCCTATTAGCTCAGTCTTCTGACGTTTATAAAGGTCATGGGGTTAAAGTTTCCACAAAAAAAGAGAACTCAATGTTAAATTCAATGCGAAGCAGCTTCCCTCATATTCTTTCCTGTTTAAGTTTTTTTTTCATACGACAGATGTTACGTGCTTTCAGTGTGACCACGGCTTGACCCAGATGGAAACCAGCTAGCTATGGCTATGGACTGCAGGCAGGAGAAAGACAACTGATATCAATCTACAGGTACAGGATTAAACTTTGTGGGAGTATAGATCATTGCAGGATGAAAATGCAAAATAGATACATAATTGTGAATTTCATCAGACTGATGAGACTGAGGGATGCAATGCTGTGATGCATAATACAGCCCCAGATTAATCACATTAACTGCCCTTTTAAGAGTTGTTTAGTTTCAGTTTACTATACTATTCAAATGCATTTAGATAATTTCATACTTAATTCAAATTATACATTCAATTTACAACCTGTTTTTCTTTTTGTTTCAGTGTCAAGTAATAGAATACAAATACAAATGTAAAGAATACATTTTTACAAATGTGAGAAATAATTCATTTGTATTTGGCAGCATTAACTGTAGTTTTTAAGGGGTTAAATAGGTACACTGATAAGAAAGATTTAAAACCTTGAATCTTGTAAATTAGGGAAGAACTCAAAATAACTGTTTAGGAAAAAGTGTTTTTTCCCAACTTAAAGAACTTTCTCCTTTATACAAAATGTGCCTCTTCATCCAGAAACAGTTCACCACGTGGAAAATAATGTCCTTCAGAGAAAAGCACAATAGCATGGAATAAAATGTGTGTGTTTATTTATTGCTTATTCTTCCTCGTTTGTAACTTGTTTGTCCAGAACATTGCTGTCTTTTATGTGAAAGTGCATTAAGTCCATTGTTGACAGGGTTTGTTTACTATAATTTGTAATTGGCTTGAGTCAAAATATGTATTTTGGAAACTCTAAGTCCATCCATTCACTTGGTTGCCTATGCTATTACACTCTCCACACAGAGATGAAAACATTTTGTTTATCCTATGTGGAATACTAACACATCTTCTGCGAGAAGCTTGCTGTATTTGCATAAGACATCTAGTGTGTCACACTGCCATAGAATATTAATGGTGTCGGAGAGGATTTTGCCAAACAGAATGAAAACTGTCACCAGCAAATCCGTTAAACCTGAAGTAGCACGTTCGCTTCACAGCCAAGTCATTGGAGGCCACCTAACAGCTTTACTTTTTGCTCTAATTTTGTGGAATCTGGGACCATCAGTTGGGCCCCAAGCACAGAAGTTGAGAAACCAGTCTAGGGCACATAAAACTTAATATAAAAATACAATAAGAATATTTTTATTTTTAGACTGTACCCTTTAATTTAGTAGAAAGTAACATAAAGCTTTAGTTCAGAATACCATAAGTTAAACCCCAGCTGATTTACTAACCAGTAAATGGAAATCCTATGTTGCTTGACAATACTTTAAGCATTCCATAGTGGTGAAATGATGCCTGTCCTTCGGTTTGTACTTTGACATTTATAGCCATACTGTATCACCTTCATAAAAGTAAAATGGCCCTTATCTATAATATGTGTTTATGTAATGTATATAATTTGAACACATTTATATTTGTTTATTAACATCAAGCATGGTGTTAAAATAATAATAATAGTAATATATCAAATATATACAAATAAATGATCAAAGATATCAAAATATATGCCGTATTTTATTCAACCTGTGTTCACTTTATGTTAAGGATCACATATTGGAAGTTTATTAAATGCCAAATTAGACACTTTTGAGTGGTGACTTAAGTGTATTAAGCTTATTACATTAACGGCATTTAGCTGATGCTCTTATCCAGAGCGACTTACAAGGTTAATTATATTACAGGTAGGCCAATGTAGTGTCAGGAGTCTTGCTCAAGGACTCTTATTGGTGTAGCACAACATAGTCACCCAGACCGGGATTCGAACCCCAGTCTCCCACATGTGGTGTTGGCCCCCTGGCGTTATCCGCTGAGGTGAACCACTGAGCTACACATTATGACGTTATTAGCATGAATTAATCATCTGTATTCATATTCAACACATCTTGTTGTAACTTTTTCAGTTTACTTCTTGGCAGCTGATTCCATGATGTGTTTCATATTGTGAAGATAAACATGTGCTAAACAAATCAATTTGCATCCATTGCTCTAAAAGTAAAAAATATCAATCTCATATTAGTGACTTAATCTCATATTATCTCTGATACAATAAACTCTGTTCAGAATGTTTAGGTATACTATATTGCTAATTATGCGCTAATAACTTTGGGTGATTAATTCATGGTCAATAATTTACATAATAATATCTTAGCAATGTGTTATTATTATTTAATCATGCACCATTGAATTTTAAATAACAGATCATCAACCATGTACTGATATAGGTAATTTTGAATTAAGCTTAATGCTTATTGAATAAACAAAAAAAGTGCTTTAATAAAGCTTCTAAATACACACACATTTTGAAGTTAGCAAGCTGCTGGAGATTCCTTGTCACATATTATTTTTCGCTCTAATAATACAGATGGGTGTTGTACCTCTCCCTTGTTTGGTATTTGATATTCTTGGTAGCTTGCTGGTCTAAGCTTATGTAGATCAATGAATTATTTATTCATATGGGAACAGTAGCTGAAGCCTCACCCCACAACTTGCTCACTCAGCCAGAGCCAGTTATGAAATGGACCAGTGATGGTATGAGGAAAGAATGATAATTTCCCACATGAATAAATAATATAAACAAACACAGTGGCCAGCATGGAGAAAGAAAAAAAAGAAGAAGAAAGAAAATAACCTTTAGCAATTAACTCCAGGAAAGTGAGAGGGCAATTAAATTTGTTTATCATGAATGAACAATTTCTAAAGGGGCCTATGGGTTCCAAAAAAACACTTCCTGTATCTACTTACAATCATTATATTGCATGTTTGCCATGACACGTTGCTTGTGACTGTTTATTCCTCCCTTTCTCCAATATTTATTCCAAATTAAAGTTAAGCCTAGTTTTTACATGTAAATTCCATAAATTGATGGTGATGATAAAAATGCAGCAAACTGCTGTGTTTTACAAGAGTCCCTGCAGTTCACATAGAATGGGTTTCTGTAGAACTGCAGATCTCAGTGAGCATAACATCCATTGAGAACAAAAACACACTGTAAATGTCAAGAAAGATCCTTCAGCTCTGCAGCCTTCAAACATGCTTTTGGTAAGCATTCTGGATTTTTTTTCTGGATCCAGGTTCACTGCCTGAAGTTTGAACATATGAAACTTGCCACCTGTTTCACATGACTTGGAGAAAGCATGTGCTAGCTTTCACCTTACTAGTGCTGGCAGTAATGTAAGGAAGACATGATTGGGACAGGCTGGCATGGTGGTACAGTGGTAATGTCACCTCACAGCAAGAAGGTCCTGGGTTCAATTGTCTTGCCATGCGAACAGGATCCTTTCTGTGTGGAGTTTGCATGACCGTCCCATGTGAGTTTCCTCAATGTGCGTCAGTTTCCTCCCACAGTCTGAAGAACTGGAGATACTAAATAGCCCCCTAGGTGTGAACATGTGAATGTGTATGTCTCTGTGATGTGGTAAGGCAAGGTCTACCCCATCACCAATGAATACCATTCGTTGTAACATAAAATATGTGTGTATGTATGGATGTACTTACCTGTGTCTGCCTGTGAGGGGAGAATTGGTAAAAGTGGGGGACAGCTGGGAGGCCGATGTACCTTATCCGTATCGGGAGGATCCACCGATGGGGAGAAAGGGGGGAGGGTAATTCCACATCCTGTGGGAGAAAAAAGGTCATGCAGATGTGATATGTTAATGGGCCCAGACTATGTAAATACCGGTAACTGTTTGACCTAGGTTGTTTGTATTAGCTTTGTTCGTATTTAGCGCTGTTATTTAATTTTATGTGAAACCACACTGTTGTAACCCCATGGTGGGGAATTGGGATCTCTGGAGGTGGGACTTTTGATTTAAAACCCAGGGGATTCCCAAGAGTGGGGCTTCTTCCCCTGATGACGCTATTTGTCACAAACACTAGCTGCTGGTGGTGTTTGAAGTGTACGGAAGAAGTTGTAAAGGGAGTTAATACATGGCCTTGAAACTACTCCCCATTTTATGACTAAGCTTGTATTGTAAATACTTTATTTTCAGTTGGTACAGTTTTTGTTTCTGTTTTCCCACATCGTGTAAATAAATCACTTGTCTGTGCAGTCTACGTTTATTTCTGTTCATCTTATTGGTCTACTCACCCTTGCAGACCTTACCAGCAAGTCACACGTAAAACTGAAATCCTCTTCACGGGGTTTAACATCTTCACAGTCTGTTAGTCTGCCTTGTGATTAACTGGTAACCTGCTTTTCACCCAGTGAGGTTTAGATGAAGAATGAATATGCTGTGGAGAGTTTTGACCGATAACTATTAGGCCCTGATCAATTTACCCAATAAATGATCTGCTATTGAGATGACACAAATACAGTAGTATTAATAAAAATGTGATCCATAAAACAGGAATGATTATAAGTGACTTTTTTTATATTATAGTGATAACACATCTCGAAAAAGAGACAAATCTTTCATTTCTGATGATATCCCTGTGTTTATGTTTTTATAGCCTAACAGTAGATAACCTAGCTTTATTACACCAAAATAGGCTGAACTGGTGTATCTGAATGCAAAACACAGTGTTGATTAAATAGGAAAGACTTACATAATGCACCCATGACTAAGCTTTAGGTGCAGTGAGTCTCTTCACTATCCTATAGTGAGGCAAGTAAAACAACTCCTTAAGACACAGAAAGGCTGTTTACTGCAGCAGCACACTTGAAGGTTCAGTTAAATCATTACTACGTCGATAAAGTGGGCCTTTTGGAGAGGTGTCAGTGGATTGCATCACTCACTGAGCAACTCTACAGTAATATGTGTTTGATTGAGTGCACATCATTTTAGTTGATGTGTTTTAAATGATAAGTACCATAAAAATAAACAAATATTATATAATAAAGACTTATATTACATTGCTGTGGTGGGATATATATATATATATATATATATATATATATATATAGTGGCAAAGCAGCTGTTAATGATTGGCAAAAAGGAGTGATTGCATTTGGGCAAGCCAAAGGCCCTAACATGAAAGAAGAATACGACTCTAGAAGCAGTGGCAAAAATTCCTGTCTACAGTCTACAGTGTCGGGAAAGACAAAATCTGACTGAACTGCGCAATTCTTTGATGCAATAGTGTCTTAACATTGATGTTGCCTACATCTAGAATTGATCAAATCACAGCTGTTATTGGTACTTGTGCTACTCTGAAGTTTAGCCAAATGTTAAAGGAAGACTAAACTGATGCTAAGCTAATCATAAAAGTGTCACGCCTGCTGGCTTTCTTCTCATCCCCAATCTCCCGGATTCCATTTCCCATAATCTACCACCCGATGACATCACTCTCACATGTCCGCCATCGCCCAATCCTGTTCCGTGTTCCAGGTTGGAATCACCAGAGTGTTGATTTCACCTGTAGTTAATCTAGTCTGTTTGTATATGTACTCCTCTCTCACACTGACCCCATGTGAAGTATTGCCACTGTGCTTACTGAGCGTGGCTCTCTCTTATTACTCTTGTTTGCTACTCTGGTTTTGACGTTGTTCTGTTTTGCTGATTTACCCTTTGTCTTTGCCCTTTTGGTACCTTTTGCAGTTTTGACCGTTTTGCCAGGTTTTTGACGTTTGCTTGTTTCTTGACTCTGACCTTGTCTTGCCCTTCTGTTATGTCCACCTTGCTCTTGTTGCTGCTGTGACTGATTACAAATCAGTTAAAAAGCCTCGCCTTCATTTTTGCTCAGCACTCGTCACAATCTGTTTGTCTATCAACACAGCAAGAGGCCCTCTTTATAGAGTACGCTGCATAATGTTTGTTGGTTTGATGTTTGTTAATGCCACATTAAGAGGGCAGCAGTCTATTGCCTATTTTAGCTAAACTGTTTCTTTGGTCATTTGGGAGCAACTAAGAACTGACAGTTAGAAACCGAGAACACTGTCTACTAAATTGGCCACTTAGTCTTAAATGTTAATAGCTGTAGGCAATGATCAATTTTTGTAATTAACTACATATATGGCAATTAACTGTAATTAAAAGTTTCTGACAGGCCTAAGAATTTAATTTTTTCACCATAGAAATTTAATATTTACTGGAAATGTAGTTCCCTAACACTGATATCAGTCAAAAAAAGTTCCATATTGTTCCATATACGTTGTTTGCGCTGGCAAATGCTACATTGTTAGGACAGATTGTTAAGACAGATAATAACTGATTTTATTTTGCTCTTACTTTTGTGCACTGTGTAGTTTGTCTGAATTTACCACTAGATATACAACACTGAACAAGTTATTATGCATTAACCTCTCTAGGCATTGACAAGGCATAATTTGACACATTTCTACATCATTCTTCCATACCTCTCAAGAGACACAAAAATTTTCACAACTGGTCGATAATCCAATCACCCTGGATGTACTGAGCACTCTATAAAGTAAAAGCAGGCACCACTGGACCACATAGTCCATAGAAAAGTGTTTCCCCAAGCATCACAGCCAAATGTCTTCAAGTGTTTGTGCAGGCAGACTTATCCGTCCATATCACCAGAGAAACCTTAGGGAGGTTCGGAATGGATTTGCCACTAGATGAGTTTCCATTAATAGCAGGTAGAAGACAATGAAGGAGAGGTGTGGAGGTTGCCTGGGGACCAGCAATGCCATGTAACCGATCACACATCTTTGTCTGTTTTTCTAGGAAGTGCTTTTTTTTGAGTGGACTCTGAAATCTATCTCTAGAACACAGGAGTTCCCAGAGGGCAGATGGTTTTAAGGCTGTGGGCTTTTTTTGCTATGTGCTGTTTTGTAAGTGGCCCAGCAGTTGAAGACTATTCATAAATGAAACTTGGTGGGTAGGTTTGACGTTATGAGGCATTCAAATTATTTAAGTTTCACACTCGGCCACACATGTGATGTGAGCAAGAAAGTGCCTTATCACTGTACCTGACTGGCTATATAAGGTCATCCTGTTATGCATGTTTTTCATTTTGACTCATGCTGTTGTGTTGGGACCACAGGCACAACAGGTGGAGAGGGGTTGCACCATAGGGCTCTGGGAAGCTGGATGTTCTTAATGATGTTTTTTGTACCATGCCAGTCGTGCAGATACTACCATAGCATGGACTTGACAGTAGTGTCTTAGTGTCTTGAAGAAGGCATGCACCAGTGACATGAAAGATCTGGGAGACCTACACGAACCTCAGAAAGAGAGAGATTTGAAAGCTGCATGGGCACCATTAGGAACCTCTACAATGCACTAGCAAACATGATGAGAGACTACTTATGTGTGTGTGTGTGTGTTTGTGTGTAGCTCAAAGAAAAATATCGCTTATATCTGTTTAAATTCCTCATCATGTATTATTCCTGTTATCTTCCTTCCAAATAGCATTCCTTCTGGTGCAAATATGTGATGATGAGTGCATTTTCTGGGTTTAAGATTATTTTGCTTGACAAGTGTTGTGCCACTCTCCACTAAATCTCAGCTAATTAGAAATGTGCATCTATGGGACCCCATTCTTAACTTTTGTTTAATGCCCCACAATCACTAAATCCACCCCTGGGCAAGTGTCTCTGATGATCCACACATTCTGTGTCAGCCACCCTTTGACGGTCTTGTGGAAGACTGAGTTCCTACACAAAATGTAGCTTTGTGCTACTGGTTTGCAGTGGGATTGCAGCACAACCATATCACTACCATGCCACTGTGGCTCAGAAGTAGAGAAGTATAAAAAGGTGCTGCTATGTACTTACTATAAATAGTATGCTAGCATTCATAGCAACATTAATGCTTAAATTATTCTGCACCATTTTATACAATTTCTTCATACCAATTTAGCAGTAATAGCCTATATATAAAATTAATGTTGTTTTCCCCCAAGCCGTACATTCTTCAATGGATTGCTGCCCCTGTTTTATGTGGGGACTGCAAGTGCTTACGCCTCTGAATTTTGGTTTTAACTTTTGAACTTGGAAATAAACAACAGAACATTTTAACCTTATCTCTTCTATTGAAGCTTTTGTTCTGTTCATTTTCAGGAGGTCTAGGATTATCCTCTCATCACCAATGCTTGTGGATTCAGTGCTAGCTCAAGTGCACACTGAGATAAAATTAAAAGTAAGACAAAGTAAAATTAATCTTAAGGTTTTTGCCAGAAAGCAGGAATGAAAAGCAAGTCTCTGGCATAGATCTTGCCCTCTGCCTAGGTCTTAAAGCGATAAGGCCCTCACAGCTGAAATGGTCAGAGAAATTAGTGTTTAGTAGCATTGGAGTCTTCCTGGCAGAACTTGTGCTAAAACGTCATTTTCAAAGATTCTACTCTTTTGTTCTTCAAAATGTTATTGTTATTGCAACAACTTATAGGCAATAATAATGGGAAGTATGCATATACTTAGAAACTCCAGTCTCAAACATGTAGGTCAGTGATGTTATCTACTACAGTATCTCATCCAGCATCATTATACTGTTTTACATAAGACCAATGGAAATCCACACTTGCTTGGCTTCTGTATAATATTAAATTGCCCTACTGTATGCCTTATGTGAGCTATATAATGCTAACTGTAAGTTTAAGTATACCATATCACCACTTTATTAATGATTGAATGCACTAGCAATTCTTACTCAGATCATCTCATGAATGTCTTGTCTAGTATTACTTCAGTACTTCAGCATGTTTTTTCCTGACTTCAGTAAGCATTCCTGTCTGTGGAATAAATAATGACTATAGTGACACACTGAGTTCATAACTAATTTAGTTGTTTTCTGTGATATATTAGGTACAGTGGCATCTTCTCATTAAACACAAGGTACTGAGCATTCTAGGCACCTGAAAGCACTGCTCAAAACAAACAAAAGTTAGAATATGGCTATTACAGCTTAAATACCTCTCTAATAAAGTGCATATTGTTTTGGGGCTCATTTGTTTTCCATTAGTTAAGAAAAATGAAAAGAAGATTCTGTGCAAGTTGACAAATTGCTTACACAAAGTACCTTACTACAAGAATCCATGAGAGATTGTTAATTAGTCTGACAGACTAGGCCACACAAGAGATCATCTAATCAAGGCACTGTAGATTTATCTGTAAGGTCAATACATATCATATCCACTGACATGATATTTTATCACTGAGAGAACAGCAAATGATTATCTCTCACAGTCCCATATCAAATGGCAATATGTTTTCACACTAAATTAGCCTCATTAGTTATAATTACTGCTGTTTTAGCTGCTGCTAATTTTGTAAGACCATGAGTGATTTAATTTTTGTCATCTCTGTAAAAGAGAGGCAGTGACTAATTAAGTGACATCATTTCTCCAAAGATCAGAATAGGGGGATGCTGTATTCCATTGTACATGAGACTTGGGAAAATCTTAGGATGTGGAAATGTGTAATAGAACATTCAAATTTTTCTTGAAGAAAAGTTTGGTTCATACTGAGGGTTGAATCGGATTTGTTTGTCATATGTGATTTTTACACTGCCATGACCTCTACTCTCCGTGCTTAAGCTGTAATATGTGAATATGCACTGCTGTCTTTTCATGTCTCACATTCTGATTTCACTGATTTCATGAAATTGGAAAAAGTCAGCAATCTGTTGTTTAGACTAGATTCTGCTCAAATCAGACATGTGTTTCATTTGCTTGTCTGGACAAGTCCTTAGAAAGAATAAAATCTAGTCCCTTTGCTCCTTTCCTCATGTCATCTCCTTCCAAAATAAAAGAAAGTTGGGGCTGTTCACTATGTATATACACGCAGCAGTGCATGTTAACCAGGTAATTATTGTATCATGCAGTATAAACATTATAACTTTACTTAACTTAGTTATTCAGGCTTTCTTCCTGTAGTGTTTCTGTATCTGTATCAGTGTTTCATAATTTTCCAGGCAAATTTCAATTTTTTAAAATAAAAAATATACTGTTATAAAACATTACTTTACAGCTTTACAGGAGAGGCCAAAAACCTAATTTAATTTGAATGGAAGTCAATGGAACCAGACATCTTTCCAAACAGTTTTGGGTCCTTCCTGTTGGTCCATTCTTTATAAAATTTCCACACAGTGTAAATAGCTCTTGCGATCAAATGAGGCATAAAAGTAAAAATCAACAACCCCCCCCCCCAAAAAAAACAGAAAAACATGTTTTTCTTTGGACAGCAACAATATACACTTTATAGCACAGACTGTATGTCATGTGTTACTCTGCATACTTTATAAGCCCCTTTTACCCTGTTTTTGGTCTGTGTATGTATCTTTCCTTAGGAAAAACCTATTTAACATATCATTGTTGTACTTTAAGGGTACATTTAAACTGTTTGCCCAGTAATATACTTAACAGTTGAGTTACCTTTATTTGCTACTTTGGTAATTTACTCCTAGCAGTCGGAATTGGTATGATGCACGTTTAAGCTGAAAAACAGAACACTTTACTCCTCTGTGCAGACCTCTGATTGAGTAAAAAGTGAGCAAGCTGTCTAATGATTATCTTAGAGATTTAATTATATTTGTCAACTAATGTTCTAGAATTCCATCTTTCATCTTATGATCGATAGTTCATGGACACATATTCCAATCAAGTCCACTTTTTGAACACCACTCAGTCACTACTAAAGTTGTATCTGTGCCCGATAGCTAGCTAGCTAACTGCTAGACCATGCTTCTGAAATGGACACCTCCTGCTGCACTCAACACAAATTGAATACAAAAAACAGCAGAAAATAGTAAAACAAAATAGAAAATCCCAAAAAGACTAACATCATTCTTTCTCTGTGAGTTCATTGTGAAAACTGAATCACAAAAATGATAAATAATCATCAAATCATCATGAAAATGAGTAGACAAGAGTCAAAGTCTCTGATTGTATCGCTGACCATAAGATTCAGTTTAAAACCCTCTGCATTGAGCCACATGCAACCGCTGCCACTGTGCAAAAACATATCCATTATAGTTAGATGCACTAATGGATAAACACTTTTGCAGATCCCTCTTGATAATTCCCCAAACAGCTCAATAAACCATTAACTTCACCATCCACAGTCTCACATAGATTGCCACACTCCACTCAAGCCAAGTCCATTTCACCTCCTCTTAAACATGCACCCATATGCTGACTTTCTGTTAATCTCTGATCTTAACTTCCAGCCAGTCATCAGTGGCTTTACCTCATTACCAGATTCCTATCATCTGCATTGCAGCTTATGGGAACCTAAATCAGTGGCTGCTTTCTATGCTGATCTTGTGATCTTGTGAATTTATACACCTACCTTAGCTAAAACTTACGGAAGTTTTTTTTAAATATCTGCATAATTCAACCATTGAAATGTAAAAAAAAATCATTCAGCGTGGTTTAAAGTGAAATGGTGGATTGTACAGAATCTCTTAATCTCTTATATTTTCTTTATAATGGTGGTGATGGGGTTATGATATCCACAACAGTTTAATTTTTTTGCCAATTGTTTTGTCTATTACCCTGCACAGTAAAAATAAGTATGAGCCAAAACTTTCTTAAAACATTTCTTCATCCATCAGATGATAATTCTCCCCAATCAATTTTATATAACATTTTTGCACATTAACAAAATAGATTCATCAGATGTGTCCATACCAGCAGAATTTTGTGTTTAGTTCCTATTTTATATGTAATATGTATTTATTATTGTTTATATTAAAACAGGGTAGAAAGCAAAAAAAAAAAAACAATTCTGGTGAATCTGTTGTACAGACTCTATATAATGCTAGCCTTAATGTTAGTAGAGATGGCTCCAGTGTAATTACTCCAAAAGAGCAATCCATTACAGGTTACTTTAATTGGCATTAGTTTCAGGTGTTCATTGTTTGACATATACATTGTATAAATGTGTATCTACATATTTATCTTCTTTTTGTGCTTCTTTACTTAGTATTTATACTGTAATTGTTAGGACAACTTTCTTTCTCCTTTCCTCTATATTTTAAATTGCATATTCATTGTAAAATCCTATCCTGTATTCATTTTGCTCTTGAGTCATTGACTTGCTATCTGGTGTCAGCTGGAAGATGATGGGTCCTAATTTTGAGTCTTGGTTCCTCTCAGGGTTTCTTCTTCCTGGGCTTTAAATGACGCTTTAAAAAACTAACAGTCCAATATTTTTTTTTTTATGTAGACAAAAGTAGGTCTTTTATGCAGTCAAAAGAACCCTTTGTTTTTGAGAGTATCATTTTCATATTTTACAGTATAGCTAGTACTGTGTATATTACAGTCCAGTCATTTTTATAGCAGGCATCAGTTCACTTATCAATACAGGTAATACATCCTTAACTGAATGCCCACCTTAGAAGTCTGCAAGTGTACTCACAAAATATTACGATGACCTCAGGAGCTGTGGTGTCCCTAATGGTCATTCACACTCTGCGGCTCTGTAATGCTCTGAAATTGCTACAGATCTTAAAAGAAGACTTAAAAGAAGAATACATCATGGAAAGACAGAACCACATCAAATATCAGGAGCCCAGAGCGAGGACTTTACGGTCATAGAATCTTGCAGGGGTTAATTGGTTATCGATGGTGACAGAACTCCTCTGGGAAGGCAATAGTTTCTTCTATAATTTGGAGTGGGATTGCGATGAGGACCGTGGATAAGGGAACTTTCTAGAGCTGTGGTCCAAAGTATCATGTGCTATGGTGTAATCAGAGCTAAAACACATTTTCCTCTTCCTGCGATGATTTCTCTCTGACAGAAAAAAGCAGCCAGCTAACAATCTAACTTGTCACCTGAAAAATACTCTTCTAAATCTGAGCTGACAGCGCAAGACATGCAGCTTGTTATTGCGAAGAAATGTTTGCAGAATCAAATGCTTACCTCAAAAGCTCCATTTCAGTACAGAAATCCTTCATCTGAATAAAGATATAAACAGAGTGAAATTTTAAGATAAGATAAGATAAGATAATCCTTTATTGATCCCACAGTGGGGAAATTTACAATGCCACAGCAGCACAGAGGAAAGAACAGAAGTGTCAGAAAACATACAAATAATAAGATCTATATATACAAAAATGACAGAAAATATAAATAGTAGAAATAGAAATAGATTCTTGAGTTTTTATTGCACATAGTCGAAATAGACTAGTGTAGAAATAGACTAGTGTAGAAATAGACTAGTGTAGAAGTAGACTACTGAGGGCAGCAGCTGTTATACAGTTTGACAGCGGCCGGAAGGAAGGATCTGCGGTATCTCTCCTTCACACATCGCGGGTGCAGCAGCCAGGCACTGAAGGAGCTGCCCAATGCTTTCACAGAGTGGTACATGGGGTGGGACAGGTTCTTCAGCATGTGTTTAAACTTAGTCCTCATTCTCCTGTCCCCCACCACCTCCACTGGGTCAAGAGGACACCCCAGGACAGAGCTGGACTTCTTGATGATTCTGTTCAGTCTCTTCCTGTCAGCATTGGAGATGCTGCTGCCCCAGCAGACCACTCCATAAAAGATGGCTGATGCCACCACAGCATCGTAGAAGGTCCTCAGGAATGCCCCCTGCACTCCAAAGGACCTGAGTCTCCTCAGGAGATGTAGTCTGCTCTGGCCTTTCTTGTAGAGTGCAGGAGTGTTGTCAGTCCAGTCCAGTTGTTGAGGTGAACACCCAGGTACTTGTAGGACCTCACTACCTCACTGTCCGTTCCCTGGATGTTTACAGG
Source organism: Prochilodus magdalenae (assembly GCA_024036415.1). Classification (NCBI taxonomy): domain Eukaryota; kingdom Metazoa; phylum Chordata; class Actinopteri; order Characiformes; family Prochilodontidae; genus Prochilodus; species Prochilodus magdalenae. The sequence goes on from JAMWET010004698.1 coordinate 139,154, forward strand.
TGCCGGAGGAGAGTGTTTGGCTCTACAGAAGTCCACCAGCAGTTCTTTAGTTTTTCCTGCGTTGACCTGTGCTCTCCAGCTTGTCCTTCAGGAGCATGGGTTGAATGGTATTGAAAGCACTGGAAAAATAAAAAAACATGATCCTCACAGTGCTCCCAGCATTCTCCAGGTGAGAGAGAGATCGGTGTAGAAGGTGGATGATGGTGTCCTCCACTCCGAATTGGGTCCATTGCTGGACTCACCTGGGGGCGGAGGTGGACATGAAGCAATCTCTCCAGGGTCTTCATCAGATGTGATGTGAGTGCCACTGGCCTGTAACTGTTGAGGTCTTTGGGGTGTGGGGTCTTAGGCACTGGTACCACGCAAGATGTTTTCCATACCTCAGGCTGAGATTAAAGATGTGCCCGGCCTGGTATCTAATGTCTAGATATTAAATGCACAGTTCAATATAAATAAGTAAGTACTGGCCATCGTAATTTAGCTAAGCAGTACTGACCAAATTGCAAAATCTCCAAAAGGTTATATATCAAATAAATTGCTGCAGATATATTTATAAAAACGGTTTTAAAAATTAAAAATTACAAATAATTATAGTATTAAAAATATTTGTACTCTAGTTTTGTCTGTCTTGGTCAGCTGTCTTAATATGACATGTCAGCATGGCTGAACCAACAAACTGTCTGACATGTGAAGAGTGACCCCACAGCCTTGATGCCAGACATTCTGCTTTTGTCTTAGTGAAGACAACCAAGGAATTTGTGTATGGAGGCACCATGGTCAGTCCCAGGTGCCAAAATTAACAGTCCCACATCACACATCCAGGAGGCCTGGCTTGTCACTCCAGCACCCCTACCACAAAATCTGCAGGACTTGTTTGAGAATATTCAAGCTGCATGAGATGGTTTATCCCAGGAACCTCTACAACATCACTGCTCGCTGAATGTCCGCTGTCATGGCTGTTGGGTCAGTTTCAGTGATGAGCCCTGCTCTTGCTTATGTCACATACATGGCAAAGCATGAAACTTCATCATTTCCATGTCTCACGATGTCAGACCTACCTACCAAGTTTCCTTCCTGGTTGTTTTCCATTGTTAAATAAGCCCCAGTATGTTTCACAGAAAGCTGTGGAAAATAGGGTGACACTGAAATTGGCTTCTTACCTACCAGCCTCTTATTCTCTGTTCCATTTAAATGGTGATGCAGCTACATTCTGTCTCCTACACACCATTAAGGTATCTGCTGTGTCATTTAAGGTCAAATCAAAAAGTCAAATAAGAAGGTGGGGAATATATAACTTAACAAGATAACACTAAAATGTTTTTAGAATGAAAATTGATTCCTTTTCTGGGTAATGAGCTGATAGTAATACCATTTAGGCCACCTTAATTAGGTGGAGTTAATAAGTTGATGGAGCCACAGAATGCTACCAAACATTAGCACTTGCTTCCTCCAAGTTGCACTAGCTACAGTGTCTACATCTGGTAGTTTATATACTGTTCACAATGTTAAAACATGAAAAAGAAAAAACAACAGTGTTTTTTAATAAGGGTGTGAATGCTGATGCACTTTTAGCCTCAATATGTGCCACCCCTCGACAGCTCTCTGTGCATCACAGCACAGCACTCAGAAAAAGACCACAGAAAGCCATAGTATATTGTATGGGTCTTGAAGTGTACACAACAGAAAGTGTTTTGGACAAATGCTTAAGCTACCCTCCTAGTCATTTTTCACCTTGTCCAGTTATCGTTTAGCTCCAAAAGAGTAGGCCGGTGGAGATGCTATAAACAGAGGCAAACCATGATACATTATGTTGGAAGTTTGTTTTCATTAAATTTATTTGAGGCGACTTGATGATTTGATACTTTGATGACCTGCACCAGCCAGGAACCCACAAATTGCCTTTTTGAACAAAAAATGCATGAACTGGAACGTATTTACACTTTTTGTTGTAATACTAATTACACAACACAATAATAAATGCTTCAGAATTGCATACTAAATGCATGCCAGTTTAAAATGCTGTGCATTCAACAATAAAGCAGGCCTCATGTGTATTTTAAAAAGTAATGGCGATTTTGGAAGCACACAGAGTTTTATAAACAGATCCTTTATACTGTACCCAGTGTGGACACATATGTGCACATAATACTCTGGAGGCAGTTTTTAATGAGAGGACTCCTCTAAATGTATCAACAGTAAGATATAAGATGTCAGATATGGTCAGTCTAAGGCATTAATCCCATCTAGTTTTGAGATTCTGCAAAAAGCACAGATTTGTTTAATGTTGGTTTCTTTTACTACAATGCTGGCTAAGTTTTCATGAATGCAAAGGCTGACTTTCCCTGAAACAAAGAGACCAACCATACTTTCCCATGTGGCTTAATCACAGTGGCTCATCAAAGGAAAAGACTAATTGTGTGTTTGGAGAATTCTAACAGGCTCTGTTAATGAGGGTCATTTGTTGGGAGCAATCGGTGGGGGCTAAACTACTTTGCTCAAACAGGATTTTGCATTTCATTTGAGTGGAATTTGAAATACATCCATTCAGTCTTTCTGTGATTTGATTCTGATTTGAAGATGATTTTATGATGATTGTTTTATTCATGTTTGTAAACACACTGGGATTATTATACAGTTGCCCTATTGGAATGTTCATTTAACAGCACAGCTTGATACTCAAGTGCAGAACATTAACAATTTGTCTAAGTTGGAACTATTTTTTTCCAAAGTGATATGGTTCCAAGATAAACCAAGGCTCAAAAATGGTTCAAAACATATTGATCTTATTCAAGGATGTTATGCTAGTATGAAAATATGTAATTCTCTAAAAAGTGCTAATATCCAATCATAGGAATACAGAATTCCAGTATGGTTAAAGCACTCAAAAATGTTATCCAGCATTTTTTTTTTGAAAGCCTGGGCGAAGGCCCATTTTAATTTTTATTTTTTTAACATGATCATGGGGAGTGGAGTTTTCAAATGGAATGCATTTTCACTTGGCAGATTTGCTTCAGTGAACTAACCAGCTAGAAATACCAACTTTGTAAATCAATGCTTCCCGTGGCTAAATTTGGTGTAGAACCATGGGGTAGTGTTCTTAAGCAATGCACAATACACTTTAAGTAATGGCCATCACTTAGTAATACAAACTGCATGCGTAACTTAATCACACTGGTGTCTTGAGTGATCTTAAACAGACTGTATGACCTACTTATTAGGTTTGAGCAGACTGACCAAACTATCTATATTCTACTATTGTCTGCATCTTTAACAATTACTCTTAATGTGCAAAGTCTGTCCATGTTCCGAAATGGTCTAAAAATGTTGGCTAGAACGATCTCTAGTAGTACATCTTTCTTTTGTTACCAGTGGTTGGGTTTGGAAATTGATATAGCCATGCACTAGTCTTCCATATGGATTGGAAAAAAGATTTTTATATGGGAATCACATCAGCTGTAAAAAATTGTGTGGAAATGGATTGCTGGAGAAACAGACATCAATTAAGAGCATCTATGATCTGTCCATAAGGAGCAGCCAGCAGTCAAAATTTTGACATCATGATGTGCTCAGGAAAGCAGCGTTAATTTTAAAGTGACCTGCCTATTCCTCCCACACCCTTCGGAATAGCACTGACAGTCATCAATGGCTATGTGCCATGACTGGACAATGAAATATTGAACACAATATCACAAGTGTAATACCGATATTAATAAAACCTCAAGCCCCATTGGCAAAACATGGTTTGTTTTTGACAAGCAAGGCTTGTAAAAATCATTATTGGCCTGTTTTTATTTAGTTCATGGCTGTGTTCATATTTAAACATTTACTCTGCTTATTATGATTTCCATAGTCTTCCAGCGAAATCTACTGACTTTACTCTGCTTCTAAAACATCTTCTGATTTTTGATCACACCATTATGCACCAGCAGGAGATACTTAAGCTAAGTAAAAGTACAAAAATATTTGCCATCTAATATACTTAAGTATGGAAAGTATCAGAGGCTCAACAAACAATTCCCCCGGGATCCTCTAGCATTGCCGGTCCAGGCTCAGATGTAAACCGCACTTCCCCTAAGTCCCCTGGTTACTAAGGTAACCATAGATATCTCATAGAGGTAGCATGTTCATCTGAGAACTGTAGAACTTTATTAATGTAATATAGTCTGTTTATAGATCACCCCCATAACAGCTAGGTTGGCATTGATCCTGTCATCGATGTTCACAAAGCTCATTTTTGTTTTTTGCCTACTGATACAACCAAACCAGTTTTTATTACTCTATGGTCTCAAAACAGTCAAGTATTATAATTTAAGATTTAGTTTTACATTGTGTTTAGTGCTGTATTTGACCATGGTTGGTTGGTTCATTGCTATGTAACATATACAAAACAGAAATTGCTGGAGAGTTGCTTTGGAGTTTTATGTTCTAGCTGACGGGGGTTGCTGGAGTGGCCCTGCCCTCCCAACTATATACAAAAGGGAATTAAAGAAGGATGTACAAGCTGAGATTCTGTGTCTACAAGAAGCATTGAACCTACAGCAATTCTGTCGAACACTGAAAGCTCTGGACATCTTGAAAGCTGTAGACTGCAGTTACAGTCTGCTTTAGAGGTTGAACTTGATTTAGAAAGTGAAGAAGAGCCTCCATCAACACCAATTGACTCGGGTGTCGCATAAAATTTCTTTGACCGATTAGAAATGGAAAGTAGCTAACTACTGATGAACACCGGAAAGTAGTGAACATGTGAAATGACTGAGAATCAAACTCCTCCATGAAGAGAAAATATAGTTTATAGTCATAAACTTACCCCACAATGCCCTTTTTTTGTAGTTTCCGTGGGGGTTTTCCGTTATCTCTATGTGAATCCTATGGTGTAAAACCTGGTTACATTAGTCCTTCCATTTCTACTGCATCAGCCAGTATCACTATCCACACCTCCTGCTTTAGTTATCCGACAGTACTATATTTAACAAACTAGACTGATATAGCACCTATAACCAGTTAGAAAAAAGGAGAGAGATAAAAACAGTTTTTCTATATCCAGGAGGTATTATCAATATTTGGTTATGCTTTATGGATTAGCATATGATTAAAAGGTTCTAAACCTGTTCAGTGAACTGCTAAATGTATGATATCCTAGTATGCTCACAGTCAATGAAGTAGAATCAGCATCAATTCCTTTTCTTGTCATAGACTGAGAAGAAGTGTGTATGGATGAATGGAATGAGAGTGCTGTTGTGCAGTGACCAAAACCATGCAAACATTTTTGGGGTTTGCTAACTTTAACCACCAGTGTCTCACCAGTGACTTGCTTGTTGTGAGGCATAGGAAAAAAATTGCTGTGGGAAAAGGCATTAAAATCCCTCAAGAGTCAATTTGTAGTGCCTCACATCCCAACGTTGTTCTAATGTTTTTGTTGGAGTTGGTGTGATTCTCTCTCCTTCATCTATACTGCCTACTTTTTTTCAGAAACTAAACAATGATGAGCATAACTGTAAAGTAAGGCTACTATATTCCTGGCCATGAAATTAGTGTTTCTGAGGTGGTGACACTGGCTAAAGAGCATTCGATAACTAATTTTGATATTAACTGACCATCAGAATTCCATCAGAGGCTCAAATAACACCTGACAATCTATCTAAATCAAATTAAATTCTCCAGACAACTCCCAGCAGGGTTGTTTGAGCCCTTACCAATCCCTTAATACCTTTGGTCTCATAGATTTTATCACCAATCCCACCTAGATCTCAGGGGCACACTACTGTATTAGTGATAATAGACTTTGTACTGTTCTAAATGATGAAAGCACCTAACGTGAAAGGAAATAGCTGAAGCCTCGTTCCTTTAGGTATTCTGAAGAAACTTCTCTTGTTCCATCTAAAGGTAAATGAATAAAGGTGTAGACAAATCTGGGCGGGGGCACATGCACGGTTAAAAGGGGCACTAAGGAGACTGATACTACTAGCCAACAGACATCTATGTAAGGTATCATCTTTACCCCATGGTAAAATCCAACCACCAGTGATTTAAAACTAAAACTGCCTTCCCATAAACTAAGCCCTATGTACATTGGTCCCTTTAATGTTTTAAAAAACCACCACCACTTCTTTTAGATTACAACCTTTTGCTTTTTATAGCATATTACCTGTATTCCATTACTCAAACTTTTGTCTGATGGTGGCCTACCCTTACCAAAAAAAGTATGCTTAAAATTCATTTTATTAAGTAAACTTAAGTTAAGTTGAGGTATATTTCTGAATATTTCCAAATACTTCATGTAGTAAGTATACTAATATGAATATACTAGTTGTATACTTGTAAGTGTACACCTACGATACTAATTTGGGACTAAATTGGCCCATGTTTTAGTATATTGAAATATACTTTTAAGTATACTTTAGGTGTAACAGTAGTATACTTTGAGTACACAACTAGTTTACATGTAAATTTTATGTTATACTGCAACTATACTGTGCAGTACATAATAAGTGAACTCACAGGTACTAGTTACAAACTTCTAATGCATTTTTGGTTTATGTAAGTATACTTTCAAGTATACAGCAAGCAAACTTACATATACTGTTACACATATACTGCTTACATATACATATACTGTTAGTATCACCAACAAGTGAATCTTGAAACATTCAAATGTTAAGACAATGTGAACAGCTGGGTTTTTTATGATACCTATAAGACCTTAAAGTCAACCAAAACACTATTAACCCAGTAAACAAAGGTCGTCTGTGGACGTCTAAAATGTGTTTAAATATAGTCAGTTTCAAGCTTCCGGGTTTTCCCGGCTCCTCTGCTCCTCCGGACTCAACTTCCCAGAGGGCATTGCACTATGACATCACACCCACATGTCCGCAGTCGACCAACCAGCTCCGTTCCAGGTCTCTAGAGTACCAACAGCTGTAGCCCATTAGGCCCAGTATATATGCCCCTTTCAAACTCTTCTTTGTCGTGAAGTTTTGCCAAATATTAGTTTGTGATTCTGAGTGGTTCTTCTTGTGTTCCTCTACTCTGGCTTTTGAGTTCTTTGTTTTTTGACCTCCTCTTTTACTTGTCCCTTGCCGGCCTTTCTCTGTTTGATCTCTCTCTGGCTCTCGACCTCTCTTTCATTCATTCGTTCCTTCTCTTGGCTAGCCCTTCCAACTTATCTGCCTAGTCCTATCTACTCTGATTTTGATCTCGGCCTGTCTTTGACTTTGATCTTGCGTTCTCCCTCCATGTTTGTTTGTGTATTGTTTCTGTGCTCAATTACTCGATTGTTTAATAAAACCCATCAGACTTTTAGCTCTGCGTGTGTCTGTCCTGGTTCTTTGTCCTTGACAAAAAACTTTGCATACCTCACGATGGCAAAGCTAAATGAACTGCCCCAAGTGGTGAGTAATCAAGGCCGGTTTATAGGCCAACGCAATCAGCTTCTTGCTTCTCTCACGGACACCGTGGCTAAGCTAGCACAACAGCAAATGCAACAACATATCCAGTTATTGCAGATATCTACGGATATGCGCAATGTCACTGTGCAACTAGCTCAGATGAGTATCTTGCCGTCCTCTCTGCCATCGGCTGGTTCATTTCCAGTCAGCAAGCCTGATAAGTTTGATGGAGCTTCAAATCTATGTCGCGGTTTCCTCCTTCAGGGCTCCATCCTCTAACTCTCCTCCCAGTTCCGACTTGGCCTCAGTTTCTTAGGTTGTTTCCCTTTTCACCTGCAAAGCTCTAGACTGGGCCACTGTTGTTTGGTCTGCCTATGAACACAGCACTTATGAGAACTTTACTGAGAATTTTAAGGCAGCGTTCGACCATCGTAATGAGGGCAGAGCAGCCGGTGAGCTCCTGGTCCAGCTCCACCAGGTGTCTCGGACGATTGAGAATTACGTGCTGGACTTCCGCACCATGGCGGCTGGAAGAACCACCGCTCCTGTTACCATGGATGTTAGTGCTCTTCACTCTGAACAGATTCAGTTTTTTGTTTTGGTCATTCTTGGTCTTTCCAGGTTAAAAACCTATGACCCCTCAATTTCTTGGTCGGAGAGGGGATTATAGCCTTGTCGCCTCATTGTCACTCAAGTCTTCTTTTTACCATGTCTCTGTACCTTCTACTTCCATTGAAAGCCCAGATCAGTCTCCTGTGTGTATTCCTCCTGAGTATTTGGATTTAGCAGAGGTTTTTAAAAGGACCAACACTACTACATTGCCACAGCATCGGGTCTATGATTGTGCTATCGATTTAATCGACAATCAAATACCTCCTAAATCCCGTGTCTATCCTCTCACCTGGCAGAGGACAAAGCCATGTAGGAGTACATACAGGAGGCCCTAGTCCAGGGTTATATTTATCCATCCACATGTCCTACGGCCGCCAGCCGCAAGGATGGTTGTCTAAGGCCATGCATTTTCTATCGTGGTTTAAATTCTATTAAAAAGCCCTTTCCGTATCTGCTACTACTAGCTCCTTTTGCACTTGAGCAACTCCGAGGCGCTACCGTCGTTACAAAATTAGAATTACGCAGAGCCTACAATCTTGTCAGGTCTGTGAGACCGATGAGTGGAAGACAGCCTTACTCACCACTAGGGGGTAGAGAGTGCATTTGAGGAGCTCAAGAAGAGGTTCACCACTGCTGCCCTACTCAAGCATCCTTACCTCATCAGGCCTTTTTTGGTAGAGGTGGATGCCTCTGATGTGGGAGTAGGTGCAGTGTTATCACAACAAAGTGGTGAACTGCGTCCAATTGCCAAACTACATAACTTCCGCCTGGCTTGTTGGTCTATCTTCCTCTCTCGGTCTGATTTCCAAATTACATATCATCCCAGAACTCACATATTCAAGGTTGAAGCCAATGAATCCTCCACTTCCAAGCGTATCTTGCAGCCCAGGATGATCGATGTTGAGTCAGCACATTCGGTATAACCTATCCTTCCACTGAAGTCTGCTCCCCTGATAGGTTGTATGTCCCGCCTGCTTTCCAGTATCAGCTGATTATGTGGGCTCGTACTTCTCTCACCTCAGATCATCCCGGAGAGACCTGAACTCTCCAGCTTCTCTCCAGGAGGTATTGGTGGGAGAGTATGGACTCCAATGTTCACCATTTCGTGATGGTGCACCTAACCTGTAGGCAAATGAATGCCCTTACCCATTCTGTCACATTTCTGGTCACATCTCGCTGTTGATTTCATCACCGATCTTCCAAATTCCAATGGCAATACCTTTATCCTTGTTGTAGTAGACCGATTCTCCAGTGGGGTCCTGCAGTGCCAGGTGTGTCCCCCTGCTTAGGCCAGTACATGTCCAGGCCCGTCTGAAGTTTGCCAGAGAACATATGGATGATCCAGAAGAGAATAGGGATAATATCATGTGGTCAGATGAAACCAAAATAGAACTTTTTGGTAAAAACTCAAATCATGTTTGGAGGAAGTAGAATGCTTGAATGAATGAGAATTAGTTGCATCCCCAGAACACTAATACCTACTGTGAAGTATGGGGGCAGAAACAACATGCTTTGGGGCTGTTTTTCTGCAAAGAGGACAGGATGACTGATCCGTGTTAAGGGAAGAATGAACAGGGCCATGTATCGTAAGATTTTAAGCCAAAACCTCCTTCCATCAGTGGGAGCGTTGAAGATGGAACGTGGCTGGGTCTTCCAGCATGACCAAACACCAAACAAACTGCTCAGGCAACGAATGAGTGGCTCCGTAAAATGCATTTCAAGGTTCTGGAGTGGCCTAGCCAGACCTCAACCCCATAGAAAATTTGTGGAGTAAGTTGAAAATCCATGTTGCCCAGCGACAGCCCCAAAGCATAACTGCTCTAGAGGAGATCTGCATGGAGGAATGGGCCAAAATACCAGCTACAGTGTGTGCCAACCTGGTGAAGACTGGAAACGTTCGACCTCTGTCATTGCCAAAGGTTATGTTACAATGTATTGAGTTGAACTTCTTTTATTGACCAAATACTTATTTTCCACCATAATTTACAAATAAATTCTTTAAAAATCCTACAATGTAATTTCCTGGATTTTTTCTCATTTTGTCTCTCATAGTTTAAGTGTACCTTCAATGAAAATTACAGATCTCTCTTATCTTTCTAAGTAGAAGAAGCGCAATCAGTGGTTGACTAAATACTTTTTTGCCCCACTGTAGTTTGAGAGAAGCAAGGCATCTATCACTGAGAATAGATGGTCATTTTTCTGTGTGATGTAAATAAAAGAGCATGGCAGAAATACACCATTTATCGATTTTTATCCTCCCTCTTGATATGCTTTTCAGCTGCAACACATACCCAACCATGATGCAGAGCACATATCAACCAATAAACTGCTTCCCATTTAGTTTAATAATTAAATAGTTCATGTTTGTACAAAAGGAAAGAAATCAGTGTAGGTGGGCAAGACATTAGCAGACCAATGTGTCTAGAATGTGTGTTTCTTGTTATTTCTTATTGCAATAGAGGATGTTATTGCGTATTAGTTGAAGATATCTTATTTAGCACGTGTATGCTTTGTATCTGCTTCAGGAATACCAAATCAAAACATGTACCTGGCATTACGGATGTAACAACACACATGACAGAATTACTATGCAAAGAAAACACAGTTCTAACAAGTTGCTGGTTAGGTTCATTTAAAATGAATCTTAATAGGTGCACAGCAAATAGCACCCATAATCCACTATATGACCTTTCATCCCTCTCTCTCACTCACCCTTTACCCTACAAAGGTCGTCTCGCAGGATGACACATAGACATGAATAATGGAGATGGATGGGAGCCTTTTGCTCGCTTGCTGTCGCGCAGACATGCTCCTCCCTAAATTCCTGCCTGCCTGGAGTCATCAGTCTCCCTCTGATGGGCACAAAGATTGTGCCTAGCCCTGTGTGAGTGCTTGTGTGTGTGTGAGTGCTTGTGTGTGTGTGTGTGTGTGTGTGTGTGCACATGCTACATGATTCTCAGGCTTTTTGTTTCACTACATATGTATAGGTAAGAGAGTGATAGATGGATAGAGTGCTAGATAGAGAGAGACAGAAAGAAGTTATGCTTGCCTGCATCCGCTTGCTGCTGCTATTGAATAGGATCTTAGTGCTAGCAGAAGAGTGAGAAGTGTCTTGCTTAATTAGGCCTGTGGATCAATAACCTCTCTTAGTTCCCCTCCATTTACGCACTGAATTCACAACCTCTCAGTGTGGTCGATGCCAGTTCCTAGCCAACAAGGCCATTCTTTATGCCTTGTATGAACTACCTTGCCATTCTTGTCATAGAAATAAGAAATGAATATAATTATGAAGAATTCCCCTTTTATTGCTGGCACTTTAGTCACATGAACATCACAGTGTTTGAAAACTCCAGGAGTATTTCCGGATTCGCAAGACTCACCAGCATGCCACCACCACATCAGTGTCACTGCACTGCTGAGAGTGATCCATCACTCCAATAATAATTATAAACTATTATAACGAAAGCGCCCCTGGGTGGTCCCGATCATAGCAGTGAACTTCAGTATGTAATTGTGGAACTAGAAAGTGCACCAGGGTACAAGGACCAAAGTACCATACCCACACTTTCACTAAGGCAGAGTGTGTCTGTATTTTGTGTCAACCCTGCAAGTACTTTCTTGTCTTTTCCTGTTTAAGTGAACATGTTGGAGAGCTTGCTCTGACAGCAGCGATTATATTATATATTATATAAGTGTTCTCACACTGATACCACATGTAAGGAAGTTGGTTGATAAAAAAATAAGAGACATCTGAATCTAAACAGTCAGCTCGGTTCTCCTTCCTGTCTGCTCTTTGGTTACTGTAGCAGAGCACTTGATGGGCTTTTCTACCAAAATAGGCCACTTCTTTTTTCCAAAAGTCTTTGTAATTTATTTGCCATCGTCATCATTCAGCATGAAGAGTTCCTCCATGAATGTGCTTCTTGTTTAATTGGCTAAACAGTGTTCTACAGAGCTACAGAAAAACTTTTTGCTCAAATCAGAGAAAGCGAAAGATGGGGCTTTTCAAAGCACCCACGGTTTTTCAACACAGCAGCTCCACCAAATGGAATACGACTTTCACAAAAACACAGCAGGGCAACCCGGAGGAAGGCTTTGTTATAAAAGGGTGAACTATGCAATTTACCTTAAACCCATGCCGTGCTGAAAATGTTTGCCATAATGTTGTAAGATTTCTTCCCAGGCTCCAGCACTCGTTTTTCGATTGCAGCATGTGAATAAATTCCCAGATGTGCTGGAAAAATAAAAAAATTACTAAAGTTGAGGCAAAGAAGGGATAAGCCAGGCAAACTCTGAATTACTTTGCTGTACGAATAGTTCTTAATTCATTGATCTGATGATTTAAACGCACTGCCTGTTTCTCGTCTTATTAAAATCAGCTTAATGAGATCCCAGAAGAGCAACAACTATATTTGTCAAATCACTTTCACAATATCACCAGTAACATTAAAAACTTAATTTTTAAAAGTTGAAACTTTACTTACACTCACAGAGAACTTTATTAGGTATCCAACACTAATATTGGGTAGGGTCTCATTTCTTCATGGCAGGGATTCCACAAAATGCTTTGTGGTGTGGTGGATGATCAAGCTGGAAGTAACCATTAGAAGATGGTAAACTGTGGCCATATAAGGATGCACATTGTCAGCAAAAGTACTCATATTGACTGTGGCATTCAGGCAATCATTACTTGATATTAATGGGACAAAAGCACGATAAGAAAACATTTCCCGCATCACACCACCTTTACCAGTTTGGACTGTTGACACAAAGGTTGAATCTATTGGCTCATGTCAGTGGTGCCAAATTCTGACCCTACCATCTGTGTGCCTCTGCAGAAATCGATATTCATCATGTTTTATAGCTTTATGTAATTGCATGACAGAATGAAACCCAGCATAGTCTTCTGTTGAAGCTCATACAACTATAGTATAATGTGCAGTAAACAAGTTAATAAATATAATGCAGATGCCAGTGCAACATTGCATTTCCACATCCAAAAAATCATCTGAAAATCTCCAAGCAAAAAGCCAGGCATGATATTTAAACAGTAACAATCATATAAATATACAAATATGCAATATGTGCCATATCTCTAAGTACACAGACAAAGTGGGAGTACATAGAGATATGAGTGGATAGATGCAGTAATGTCCAGCTGGTGCCTTTGTACTTTTCTGGCCATCCCTGATGCATCCAACTCTACATCGTCACTTTAGCCACATTATTGCACTCACTGCACTGCACTGTACTATCACTTTTGCACTACTCATTCTGCACATCTTTTTTTTTTTATTTCATACCTGTACAGTTCTATTTATATTCTCAATTCTGTTCATATTGCACTATTTATACCTGTAGTTATTGCTTACACTGTTACAACTTGCTCATCATATGCTGCTCTGTGCAATCTTGCATTTCACTCATTACTGTATATATGTATAGTAAATCATATTCTATTCTATATACCACCCCCTTATCCCACATTCTGTGTACACATACATTCTATATATTTATTTATATACCACCACATGTACAAAAATCTCAATTGTCAGTCATTCTGTTTTGCACTTTATGTAAATAATAATGTATTTTGCACTTCTGGTTGGATGCTAACTGCATTTCATTGGCTTTGTACCTGTATTCTGCACAATGACAAAGTTGAATCTAATCTAATCTAATCTAATCCAACCACCACAGAAGGTTGCAGAGGTCCAACCTGTACTGGAAGTCAGTGGTGCACAGGGTAAAAATGAATGGGGGAGTTGCCTGAGGTGCTTCAATGCTACGACTAGACGATCAGAAGAGCAGGTTCCCATGTACTGCGGTTTTTCCAAACGGTTAGCCCAAGAAGTCATGGACTGATGGAGGATCTGCATTTTATCAGTCATCTCCTCCCGCATTAGAGGTTGCAGTATACTGAATGCACCTGAAAAGTCAAAAATAAAATATTCTCACTGTCATGTTGTTCTGGTCCAAATGGGAGTGGGCCTTTAAAGTAAACAAATAGCAGAATTGTTTATGCCAACCTGCTGTTGATAAGTACTAGGGGGTCCAGGAAGGGGCTGGCTTGAGGTCTGAGATGTAACATCGCAACACTAATCTTCCCAGGACCATGATAATGTAGGATGCGAGGGCCGCTGGTCTGTAGTCATTGTTGTCACATCTAGAGGATATATGGGTTCTCAGACTATGGCTGTTGGGTGTGGAAGTGTGAGTATGAGCGTGAAAGAAGTGGAAGTGGTAAGGGAGTGAGCGGGAAAGCACTACTTATAGAAGGAGCTGCGGAGGGTTTGTGCTGAAGCTGTTAAATAATACATTTAGCTTGTTGGCTGTATCCAAACTGCCCCCCACAGTTAGCTGGCTTATGTGGAACCCATTGATCTGCTTCGTACCAGCACACACTTCCTTGTCTTTGTTCTGCTGAAGTCTTCCTTTTAGCTTCCATTTGTATGCATCATTCTTCTTTAGTCTCACAGCTGCACACTCCTTAATAGCTCTTTACCTTTAATTGAGTAAATATCCATAGCAAAAGTTGAAAAGCGTAAATTAACCCTTTAATTTAATAAGCTATAGATCCCGCTTCAACATCCCCATGAAGCCTTCCTGTTGCTGCATATAAGATTTGCACAATGTTGATGAAGAATGCAGGACCATTCCTGCCTTCAAATGTGTTTCAGGTTATCACTATTTAAATATATAGAGAAGTCTAAACCATAAATACTTTTTTAGATATTCTTAGGTTTATTTCCTTTTGTTCTTTGGGTTATTGCACCACACAATATCTTTTTAGCACGAGGTCATGGACTGCTGCCCTTACATTCACCTGTAAAATGTTTTGATACGGTATTGAATTCTATGTCCTGAGGCAGCAAAGTGATGCTCGCTCCACAATCGTTTACAGTTGGGATGATGCTTTGGTGTTCCGTGTCCTTTTTGCTTTTTTACCCACTGTGGTCTTGGAGTGATCTTAACCATCTTAACCATAAGAGCTCACAGTGACGTCACAAGCCTTTTAAAAGTCTGTAAAGTTCTTTATACAGCTTTATCCTTTACCTAAACACATGGAGTCCCTGAGTGACCTATACAGAACATCCTGGATGCAGTCACATGACAGTTGGTGAACATATGACCTCATTTAGAAACCAGCTTATTTTAAAGTCTTGTTTATGTACCTATAAGGTTTCAACCCATTTAAGAGCTCTAATGTTCTGATTACTTTTTCTATATTACATATACCCATATTCTATATTACATATACCCATATTCTATATTACATATACCCATATTCTATATTACATATACCTGTATTCTATATTACATATACCCATACTCTATATTACATATACCCGTATTCTATATTACATATGCCCATTCTGAAGGCATTTCTAGAACACCATGATGGAATACCAGTTATGAAATCGTTGTTGTTGTGACACATGCTACCAGCATTATGACTCTATAATACTTACAGAAGACGCCATGAGACCTCTTTGTCACAGTAAGACTAATCTTTTATGATCTCATAGCTGACCCTTCAGAATTTTCTTCCTTTGTTTAGAACTATTAACTACCGTTGATGTATACTCTTCAGCAATGCTTTTGTAGCCTTTTTTCAGTTTTATGAACTTCTATGACATGTCATCTAAAAGTTAATTGCAATACAGTATGGTTTACACTTACCCTTCTTGAGAAGAACAGATTTGTTGCTCGCCAGGCTTTGTGTGCTGTCTTTATTTAATGGGCCAAGAACCTGTGAAACCACATTTCTAATCTCATCTATTTCATTAAAGACTTTTTGCCAATTAGCTCTTAAGGAAGTCAACACAGAAGTTCACTTCCTTTTTCTAACCTGCAAAGATCATACTTTTTACTTCACAACATTATGCCAAATCTGTCATTCTATTTGGGTTATTTGTGAATAGAACGTAACATGTCAAAATGAAGGAAGTGTGACGCGAGCACACCACTCAGTGTACAGCACACGGAAATGATAATAGGACATTAGAGCCATAATAAATCATGCTAGTCTTAGTCTCAATACTGAAGTACATCGGAAGGGAAATACCAGCAGAGGGCGGAACCAAACTCTTAACGCCTCACATGTACCGGCCACCATTACTGAGGTCGGGGGTACGGTCCTCGCCTCTGACAAGTTCACAAAAAACATTTCCCCTCCAAACAGTTCACCCTTCGCACACGTCATCTGCACATGTATCCGCATCCGGGAAATCCGTTTGCAAGCGAATAAAGCTTATATCGGCGCAAACAGGTTCCCATCCTGCGCTTAAGGGTTAACACCCTTATTTGTGCTGTGACGTAAGTTAGTACTTTAACTCAAGTGGTGGTCTAAAGGTGGACGTTTTACCTGGACTAGTATTTTATCTTGGATATCTTTTACTGTAATTCAAATGCATAATTGGCTGGTGCATGAATGAGTAGGTTTTTAATAAGAAAATAACTTTATAATTTACTGATAAATATGCCAGTATAATAATACACCAGGGCTCATATTCATAAAGAACTTATTTATCTGGTGCCAAAAGTTTAGCTCCACAAAGAATTCTAAATGGCTCAGAAACAGTACTTCATATTTCCTAATTACGTTTCAATTAATTTAATGGTTTTGTAATGAAACAGAGTAAATGAAGAAAAACACTGTTATATTATGATATAATATGGTATAACATACAACTCGGGTAATCTTACAGGTCTAGCCTTTTTTAACCCAAGCAGTTTGTTACAAGGATAGCACACTTGTTGCCCACCAAGTCATACCAGTGCCGGGGGAAATGCAGTACAATGTAACTTGATTACTTTTTTTCTGCAACAAAGTAGTGTAACAATAAAACTTTGTAGTAGTTATGACCATTGAAGCAAGAGCAAAGGACTGACTATGAAGTCAATCTGTCACATCATCTAAACATGCTAATCTCAAACTAATGAATAAGATACCATGCCAAAGAAAAAACCTCACACTAACAGACCATTTATTTTTCCAAAAATGACTTTTTAAGCCTTGCATTTCCATCTATTACATACATAATTTTTTTTATACATGTCATACATTCTATTTTAAGACCTAAGTGTCTGACATGTTTTTGACAAGTTTCTTGGATTTAGCTGTTCATAACTTCAATAAACCATAACTGGCTGTGTCTTGTTCAGTGGCAGGTATAGTGGCAGACCTTTTTACATTTTGCTTACTGTGGTTGGCTATTAGAGACTAGTAAGGTAATTTCAAGTCAAATCTATTTATATAGCACATTTCATGCAGCAGATGTTGCAACAAAACAACAAAGCCCACATTTAGCAAATCAAGTGTGACGCTGGCAGGGATGAACTGCAAATCATGAACATCAAATGCTACTAGAAGATTATAAAGTACTATAAGTAATTTGCAGTTGATTTCCTTTTTCTGAGTAATTATCAGAATTGGTCATTTCTTTACTGAGAATGGTCCACCACCTAAATAATCTGGTCCATAGCAGTCATATATCCTATTATTAATGAAATGGACTGCAACTAACAGACAACAGATGTCCAAAACTGCAATGCACATCCAAAATAGTCAACATATGAGGACATTATTCTTCATAAAATAGACAGCATGGAGGGTCACATGATGCATGCCACAATTTACCCAGCATACACCCACTACTACTACTACTACTTATACTACTACTACTACTACTACTACTACTTATACTTATACTACCATGCAAAACAGCCACTGCCAATTGCTCAAAGTTTAATAAATTGAGTGGAAAGACATCTAATCAGTACGGCATCTAATACTACCACTCATTTGTGCATAATCCCTCACACATTTTGCACATGTTTTGTTTTTTGGGTACACATCCAGATGAGCGTAATCATTTTAAAATAATTTTATAAGATTAAGGATTAAAATAGATTTCTATTGGATTTTATTTATTTACTTGCTTTTTAAAACACTCTTCTGTTCAGTTTTGCACTTTTCTTAACTTTGTGGTGTAGGGTAAAACAGCTATGCTTCTCCTATCACCAATGCCTTTAAGATTTGCATTAATATAATGTTGCTCAGTTTGCACATCAGGGATGCAAATGGCAAAAGTTTTAAAATAGATGTACCAAACTGTGTGTAAATGCCCTACTTATCTCTGCTGTGAGTATTTTCTGACCATTCTGTTAGCCCAAAGAAAAAATTCTATCCCTCCTATCTCTTTCTTTTCCTAACGTTCAAAGGACAGGCTGACATTTTAGGACAAACGAGGCTGGCAAGCTCGCTGGGAAGAATGTTGCTTTCTCTGGCTGGCAAACTGACACAAACAAAAAAATTCTCAGGCACCCCTCCAACCAGCCCTTGTTCATTCCCCGTGTCACCGATTCCGTTACTCTGGGAGAAAAAAAAGAAGTAAATATACAAGCCCAAAGCAAGCGGGTTAACAAAGTGCAGCATGTGTACATTGATGTTCCATATTTTCAGAATCAGGAAAACGGTACGGCAGGAAACCCTGCTGACAAAACATTTTTATCAAAGCAGCAAGCCTTGTTTATTTTATGCTGCTTGGTTTGATTGGCAGTTCGAGGTCAACGAGGAATTCTTGACAGGAGATTCACAAAACCGGAAGATATATGAACCACAGTGTCTACCAAAAATCTACATTGAGATAAGGCAGATCAGAATGAGGCGGCACACACACAAAGCATATTAAAATGAAAGGCAGCCAGCTAGTACATTCACAATTTATTACAAAATCTTTAACACCTGAACCAAAATTCCTCACTACATCACAAATTAATTGTTTGATCTTTGATCTGAAGGTGGCATCAGCTTCGCTAAATGAATAAATGGTAAAATAAAATTGTCAAGACAAAAAATAAACATACATGTTATTTAGTTTTGTTTTCTTTCTGTTTAAAAAAAAAACAGACTGTCTATTAATGCTATACTGCAATGAAAATCCAGACTACTGGGCCGAAACCAAAAAAAGCTAACAGTAAAAACTATATATAAATTGTTGTAGTCAACATGTGAACAGCAGAGAAGGAGTGGTCATCCAAGGCATGAGTGCTATTGTTTTTAACAATAGAATCTCCATGATTTTTGCTATATAGTAGTATGTGAATTATTATTATTATTATTATTATTATTATTATTACTACTGAACAAACTGTTAAAGAGGGCCGGCTCTGTCCTGGGAAGCCCCTTAGACCCAGTGCAGGTGTTGGGAGACAGGAGGATGTTATCCAAGCTGGCATCCATGCTGGAGATTGACTCCCACCCCATGCATGAGACTCTGGCAGCACTGGGCCGCTCCTTCAGCACCAGGCTGCTTCACCCCAAGTGTGTGAAGGAGCGGTATCAAAGGTCCTTCCTTCCTGCTGCTGTTAGACTCTACAACTAGCACTGCTCTCAGAGGACCACGCACACACACACTTAAACTATGCACACTCACAGGAAATACAGTTGTTTTCTATGTAGCATAATGTGCAATGCTTACTATGTGCAGTATTTTTCCATTCCCCATGTGCAATAAAGAATAAATGTGCAATTATCTGTAAATATTTTGCATTTATCTGTAAATGAGATTCTCCTGAGGTTTTGACTTTTATTATTTGTTTAGTCACCTCTCCATTTTTTGTACTGGTTTTGACTTTTACTGTAAATTTCCCCACTGTGGGACTAATAAAAGATTATCTTATCTTATCTTATCTTATCTTATCTTATCTTATCTTATTATTATTATTATTATTATATGTGTATGTGAATCTCTACATTAGGGGGTGACATGGTGGCACAGTTTTGCTTCACAGCTGAAAGGAAGGGCCTGGGTTTGCTTCTCGGCTAGGGCATCTGGGGTCCTTTCTGTCTGGACTTTGCATGATTTCCTTGTGTCTGTATGGGTTTCCTCTTGCAGTCCAAAAATATGCTGTCAGGTGAATCGGAGATGCTTTATTGGCCCCTAGGTGTAAGAGTGCTTGTCTGTGTGAATGCTCTGTAATATAAATGTGAATGCCCGCTTAGCACTGGCATAGGCTCCAGCACCCCTGGTGACTCTGAAGGAGGCTAAGAAGATGAATGGATGAGAGGTAAAATCTATTGCTACAGATAAAGGAAAAACTTACAAATCAAGCATAATGTGATGATTTAAAAGGGATCTAACCTGTAGTAGAGAAGTTCTGGGTCGTTATACTTCTTGATAGTCAGAACAGTAATTAGAAATTAATTTTCTTTTTGACACTTTTTTTATTTTTTATTTTGCCCTTTATTTCTATAGTGTG
This sequence comes from Prochilodus magdalenae, assembly GCA_024036415.1. Taxonomy (NCBI): domain Eukaryota; kingdom Metazoa; phylum Chordata; class Actinopteri; order Characiformes; family Prochilodontidae; genus Prochilodus; species Prochilodus magdalenae. The sequence goes on from JAMWET010004698.1 coordinate 159,418, forward strand.
AGCTCCTTACTATTTACAGCACTGTGAAAATATCCTGTCTGGTGGTGGGAAATATTAGATGTGCTTTTGCTTCTTTTTCTTAAATATTGGTTTTTAGGATATGTAATTTAGATTAGGATTTGTTTTTTTAAAAATGATTTTAATTTTACCTTTCCAAGCAAAAATACTTTTTACTCCTTACTTTTTAATGTAGACCCTCAAGATATTTGTTACAAATGTAAATGTTATCTAAATAATTTCATATCTAACTTACAACTATGCAATTTCTTTTATCTGTATGAAGCCTAGTACCAAAATTTAGTCAACACAGCACACTCCAGTGCATCACGTCAGCAGACAAAGATGACTTAATTTATTTGTTAAAACATTTTAATTCCAATGTCTGAATAAGTTAAAATTTAAATAAGATTTGACTTTAACTCAAGTATAGTGGCCAGGTAAGTTTTTTAGAGTCCTTTTTCTCTGATGGAGGCACGTCTTCTGACATTTCATGCGTGGATTTGATCTCATTCAAAAAAAGACTTTTGCACAAACATGTGGGGTCCTTGCCGGCTCAGGTTCACAAGTCATGGGAACAAATGGGAAACATAATAGAATGTTTTAAATGAAAACTGCATTATTTTAAGAAGCATTGTCATTAGTAGTCTCAGACTTTTGGGCTACAATCTCTACTCTGGGCTCCATAATTCCACATTTACATATGCATTATTTCTTTGCATCACACATTCCTTCTAAATTAAATGGCATGCACTTAATAATTTCATGAAGAATCATAATCATAGTTAAACTCTGTTCGTCATCAGTGCTATTGGTACATCCATTAAGTATCATATTGTATCCACTACTAATGGTCCTAACTGACTCAAGACAAGAGCACATGTGGCACACCTGTAACTGAAAATTGATACTGAGCCAGCAGTCCATTATAAATACAGTCGAAACATGACTTGCCTCTCTATAATACTAAATGAATGAACCTGCTGCTGTGCTCAAAGATCGTTTAGCCCCTTTCAGTATGACTAATCACACCGGTTTTTATTCAGGAAGTCAAAGATACATAATTTTGTAGGGCTTGGATTCAAAAATCTTGCAGAACGCTTGGGCAGCAGTAAGCAACCTCTTTTGTTCGCCTCTTCTGAAAGGTGGGGAGTTCAAAATTATAAGCACTATTCACTGATCTGGCATTGTTCTTCACCACAGCTAAGTGAGAATTATAATCAAGCAGCACTGTACACAAGTAGCTGCTCTAGGCCACAGTTCCATACTGCTTTAACTATGGGAACTGTAAAACCAGTGAGTGGTAATGAGTTGTAAGATGGAGCTTGATTATGAAAAGGGAGACCTCAATGTAATATCCAATTAAGCTGTAACAGTATATAGTAAAAAAACTTTACATAAAAAGTAAGCAAGCAACTGAAGTTGTGAAGGAATTTTTTCATTATGAGGCCCTGTGGTATCCACAGTGGAGTTGCTTAAGCACCTGAGCACCATCATCTATTCAGAAATCTGATGTTAAAAGGAACATAGCCAGAAAAGCATGACAAAGACTGTTCTTCCTGAGACAGCAGGAGGATTTTAATTTGCTGCAGACCCTAATGATTCAGTTTAACACAGGAATCATCGAGTACATCACACCATCCTTAAACATCTGGTTTGGTTCCTCCACCTTAAAAGAACGTGCCAATCTGCCAATGCTAAAGAACATACATATAGCTTTTATACATGACCTGCTCTCTCTATGTGGCACAACTTACTGCTACATAACGAACAGCAAACTGCGTCCCACGTTCTCCTGCAGTGTATTGAATTTGTGTGCAGTGTGATTAGCTTTAGTTTAAATTATATAATACTATAATACTGATTTCTGGGCCTTCATGTAATTTTATTTAAACACAAACACAAAATATTAATCTAATAAAACACTGGTGAAGAAACATGCCACTCTGCAAGGCTTTTTTTTTTTAACAAATTATATTTTTCTTCTTGACCCAAAGCATTCTGCATTGTATATAATTAGTGCTCTTTTTTTAGGAAACTCTTAATTTGGGAAAGGAGCAAAGAAAAAGTCAGGAGTGGGGAAGCTCTTGTTGCATGTCTCATTTCTTATTGCTCTTTCTTCTGTTCTGCCATTCAAACAGGTTTGTTTGTTTGTTTGTTTGTTTGTTCGTTCTCTCTCTCTCTCTCTCTCTCTCTCTCTCTCTCTCTCTCTCTCTCTCTCTCTCAGTGATCATTACACATGTCAATAAGCCGGCGTAATCAGGACTTAGACAGTTATCAATTGGGACAAGCGCAGTTGTGACCTACATGCTTTTCTCCTCCATTCATTTACATTTAAATGGTTCTCGATTCCTTACCAGAGGAATTGTCCTTTTTTTTTTTAGCTGTGCTATGCTGATACTAGTGTCTGATCATGATCCCAATGACACTTCTAAAAATTGAGATCCTTGGCTTGAACCCTAAAAACTCTTTATATGGAAAAATAATGGTGCAAATATTGGCGCATGGGCAACTGCAGCTTTATTTGGCCCCACTTTTTATAGATACTGACATATTTCTACATACATGACAGAAAGATCGGACCGAACGCACTTCATGGTAATATTTTAATACATTAATATAATAGATAGATACAGATAGGAATGGGTGGACCCTGATTGCATCACCTTGTTTTGAGACTTAGTATCAATTTAATGAAGTCAAGTTTGGACTATAAAGTGGTTCCTCTATAATTTTAGTCATCTATAATGTTACTGACTAATGCTCATAGTGAATTTACAAATGGTAAATTCTCTGATCTCTGCAGTTCTATCTCCTGTTAAAAATGATTTTATTTTATCGTTAAACAGTCTGACACTGGTACATTAGTACATATTTATTAGGTTGGTGTGTGTGTGTGTGTGTGTGTGTGTGTGTGTGCCACCGCTTACCAGTCTTTCTGTAGATCACTAGAGGTCATCTTGCAGTGGTTAAGTGACATTCAAATGAGGTGGTGCTCATCGTGGTCGGTAGAAAGTGGTTTTCGCCCTCTGTAGCTGTGTTGTCCTGTTTGCTGCTTTCCTTGTTCTTATGAACCAGACTCTCACTCTCACTCTCTCCAGAACTTCACAGTATCTGCCAGTGAAGCTAGAACCCAACCTTCTGTTCCTCACTAAGAACCTGTTATACATGTAGAGATGCTGATTTAGGAAGAAACTAGAGTGGTCTCTTATTTATTTCCAGAGCTGTATAGTTGTCATGGTAATGTAGGTTAAAGAACATCAGCTTTAGGTTAAAGCAGGTTAAAACCTTTTTTGACAAAAATTTTGGAAAAAACACCTACCTTTTTTTCCCCTCTCAGCTTTACCATACAAAGCTACTGCTCAACCAATTATTTCAGACAAGTCTAGAATTAATCCATCAAAGACGTGTGTGTGTGTGTGTGTGTGTGTGTGTGTGTGTGTGTGTGTGCCTATGTGTGTATTCCACCCGCTGTGCATGAATAGAAGCTGCCTAGCTTCTGCTAATTATCAAAAAAATGAATCTTGGATTTTTCATTAATGTTTTATTCGTTGGCTCAAAATCTCACACATTTAAATTATTCAAGCTAAATGTGACAATAAGGGAAGGGTTGGCATCGCATTACCCAGACTCTTCAATGCAAGCGTCTTCACTAACAATGTAGTTTTGAAGTTGAAAGCCCAAATGGAGCCAGTTACAGTTCCACATCATCAGTCATCTCATGTCCCAAAACACAGTCAACTAAAGTCAGTGCAGAACCAGCCATGGACAGGGACACAGGATCTGTAACATCCTTTGTCTAGAGAAAAGAGGTCAAATGAAAAGGGCCCGGTTATAAGTGTTAGTGAATTTCTCTGTCATTAAAAGGCTTCTCGCATTTACCTAATCACTGGAAAAGAAATAAAAACTGACATTTCAGCTTTAAAAATTCTAAAATGACACTGAGCAGATTCTCCATTGCCTTTACTTAAAGGAATAAATCTCCTGTAATTGTTACTCTCTGAAATATCTCCAAAAGATTTAAATAACATAACCCCTGCATACAACTGAATTTCTCCCTTAACACCTAACTGGTACTGATGCCATTTAAATCTCTCTCTCTCTCTCTCTCTCTCTCCCCCCACATCTCTCTCTCTCTCTCTCTCTCTCTCTCTCTTACCCTAGTTCTGCAACTCTTATACTGTTTATGACAAAACTATACATATTACGCATTAAAGACTCTATGTATGCATGTCACTGTCCTAGTCAGATTACTCTGAACACACACTGGGAGAGCAGAGTTGCTGCTGGAATACTGATAGAACAAGTAGCCTTTCTGTGTTTATTAAATTTCCTATGAAAACAGACATCTAATATTTCTGCTGTGATTTTTAAACTATCGTAATGACCGAGTTTTGTGTTTGTGCCATATGATGGGGGATAGCATGAGTGTGAAATGTGTGGTGAGTTTAAGGTTATGTTTTTGAAATGACACAAAAAAATGTAAACAATAATCCCAAATTTATAAAATATAAACATGCTTATTAACACCCTCTTTAACTTTGTCTTTAACTCTGAAGCTCACTGACTGCAGGACTGTAAAAAGTTTAAAACAAATCTTGTTAAATCTGTGTTTGCTGGATGCATTAATAAGCAGACTGACATGTCAGAGTCGAGCTTTCATTCTTGCTATTCATTTACAGCTCATTTTAATGCTCATGGGTGAAGCTTTGTTGCCGTTAACTCAGAAGCAATTTTATTGGCATTACTGCTCGATTAACTTGCTTGTCTTCTCCTTGCACTCTCAGTTTGCTAATTGAAATAAATGAAAGTTTTTGAATAATAATCGGTTCAAACTTTGTGTTATTTGTATAAGAAAACATTTACTCTATCAAATATTTTCACACGGTTGAAACCAGAACCACTCTCTATCTCCATCAATAAATGGCCCTGTCAAAGTAGAACTGCACTGAGATACTTACTTACTAAACCCAGTGTAGTAATCATTTTCTGCCAGTGTGGTATGCTTTGGGTACAATCTTGGGTTTAATTCTGGTTAAATCTTTTCTGTGACCTCCCATAAAAACACCATTCAATCTTACATATGGTTGATAAATTGCTGCCAGAATAGACAAGCATGTTGATTGCAGCCGTTTTGTTGATTTTTCTTTATGCTCTTGTAGCTAAATGGGATCAAATACTCACAGCAATCTTCTGTCTAGAGTAAAGCCTTTCCAGATGAGGAGAGCGTAAAGATTTCAGAAGAAACATTGAATGACCAGATATACACAGCTCTGGAAAAAATTTACACCACCTCAAAATGATCAGTTTCTCTAGTTTTATAGTTTCTGGGTTTGTGTTTGACCAAAATGAGCAGTTCTGTTTTATTCCATACACTACTGGAAACATGTCTTCCAAATTCCTGATTATGTCTTTCTGTAGGTCACCTGAGGTCATCTTAAGGTGGGTAAGTTACATTTGAATGAGGTGGTGCTCATCATGGTCGGTAGAGAGTGGTGTTGGCCCTCTGCCAGTCTGTAGCTGTGTTCCTGTGTGTTTGCTGCTTGACCTTGTTCTTATGAACCAGACGCTCGCTGTATCTGCCAGTAAAGCAAGAACTGAACCTTCTGCTCCTCACTAAAAACCTGCTGTACATCTAGAAATGCTGATTTAAGAAAGAACTGGAGTGGTCTCTTATTTTTTTTCCAGAGCTGTAAAAAAGCTGTTGTTCTCAGACTGGTGTTTCCTTTGTAATATCATGTGCTTTAAAGAGCCTCACATGGGCTAAACTATCAGCCTAGCCCTGTCTTTTTCTGTCAGAGCGAGAAGTCAGAAGGATTTGGAATGATTTTGTAGGATGGAGGTGCTCTGCGCTTTGATGTCAGCCGCTTCCTAAAATTAGATGGTGAACGGCGACCTGTTTGGGAAAGGTGCCTTTGAAAAATGATCTGGGGCCGGGGGTTAAAGTGGACTAATTTACTTTACTGTGACAGGCCTGACAGAGAGAGAGAGAGTGAGCAAGGGAGACAGAGAGAGAGAGTGAAACGGGTGAGAAATAGATACACAGCAGCAGGAATGTTAATAATATAACTGCTTTAAATATATCTGCTGCTGGCTTTTATTTTCCAAGGGCAAAAACGCTCTGGGGACCCCCAGGTTTCACACAGTGACTTGATGTGCCAGTTAAAGGTCATGCGAGTTGTGCTTTTAAAGTTTGAGCCAAAATGGCCTCTTTCCATTGGCCTGTATTCGTTCCTCTTTGAAAACTAGCCCTGGTCCTATTAGCCTGTGGCTATAATTCTATTTTCCGTATTCATATATCCTTAGATTTAATTAGGGTTTTATATTATATATCTGGTTGCAGTGGATAAAGAAAGAAAATGGAAAGAGAGAAGAAAAGGTGAAAGAATAAGCTCAGTGCTCTCATGTAAGGCACCTTCTCAGAATCTGGCATTTGGCCTCTATTCGACCTAAATGTGTTAGAGAATGTGTCCTTTTGTGAAAATTAATAACATTTTAATTTGTCAAAACAACTATTAAGTTATATGACTTTAAAAGATACAACAATTAAGTTCTATTTTTAAGAGATTAAAGAAGATATTTACATGAGTAAAGTTAAAGGAAAAACAGGGAGTTTGCAAAACTGGAGTTCAAAATACTAGTAATAGGGGTAAGGCCCACACGAGACCTAGCAGCCCACCAAAACTGCATCATACGCACAGTACTTGAGGGTTTCATATTTAAGAGCAAGATAAAAAAAATCTTATTTCAAAACCACTCTTATTTCACAGTGTTTCTGTCCATCTTTTTCACTCTAAGAGCAACTCTTAATGTTATGGGTGAAAAAGGAAATTTGCTAATCAAACTACATAGCTGTTTTCAGAATAATGGCCTGGCCTCTCTACAGCCCTGAGCAGAAAATGCCACCAAAGTAAGACTCCTGAAAACTGATGTACTAAAGTCAGTCTGACACTTTATAATAACTTACAATAACTTTGTTTGATACTTTGTTTCATACATCTTTTGTTTTTGTTTGTTTTGTTGTTGGGGTGTATGGTGGTCCAGTTGGTAGCATCATTGCCTCGCAGCAAGAAGGGCTTGGGTACTGTACAGTCCAAATACATTCAGTCATGTTTGTCCTCTAAATGTAAGTATGCAAATGACGTGTGTGTGTGTGCGTGTGTATGTGTACCACATACAGCATTTCAATATAAAACACTTATTAACAACTGCATAGACAGCTATTAATGGACAGTTAATGGTTTATCATTACCTTTTTACTTGGTGCTGAAAATTTTGTTCTTAATGGTTTGATTTGAAATTCAATTAATTGTGTGATCTCTAACTTGTGCACAGTGCTGGAACTTTAATAACATTTATTATGTTGTTCCACATTATACAATACCGTATGCACATGTCTTTCTGATCACGTATACAGCTTTTCTTCTTCTGCATGGCTGCCAGGTGTTCCATGACAAAAGTCAAACAAGATCAGGCAAACCAAAGAATGGACTGATCTGTGCTTTCATTTGAGTTGAAGACTGGAGAGGTCACAAACAGGATGAAAGGGCCGTATTTCTTTCATCTGCACACAAGGCTATGAGGGCTACAAGTGAGGAATTTCCTATTAGTGATATGAAGAATAAGACCAACAAAATATGCATACTGTCCACACATTTGTTGGTACATGGTATGCCTCAGTTAAAACATTCTTCTGTATAAGAATAGGACAAGATTCCTCAAAGTAATTGTGCAGAACTATAGATACAGGAATCATTTGTTTACACCAGCCACATCTTCAGCTTAAAGACTCTTCGCACTTGCACTTTTTATTTACATTTCTGCTTAAAGATCCCACCACTGAAAAGTTCTTTAGGGTACCCAAAGTGGTTATTATGCCATTTTGGCATCTTTTATTTTTAGAAGAGGAAGATTATTTGAACACTGATTGTCTTCAAAAATAGGGAATGAAGATGTTTTATTGGATTAATGATAAATAATCTAAAGGGTCTAAGAAAAACTCTTAAACTGGTAAACAACTGTTCTATAATGTGAAGCCTTCTTTAATCTTGAAAATGTTCTTCAATATTATCAGATGATGCATTTCATTTTTTAAAACTGTTTAAGTAAAATGCCTACACATACCTAGAACAATCTTATAAAACTATCTTTTAACATTTAAGATGCTTCATCCATTTTTTCAGTGTAGTGACTAGATACAAGCGCTCTAATCACAACACAACCTCCATGTATGCACATTCCTTTGGAATGATTGTTAAGTGCATGAACTTTGACAGAACCGCTTTAGCATTAAAGACAGCTTGGACCTCTGACTTCTTCCAGTTCAAGAGAACTCTTATCAATCATGGTAAAGCAGAACTTCAAAGAGGAATAAGTAATTGTCATTTCTATCCTGGCTCCACGACGGTGTTGCTTTAAAATAGTGAGTCACAGTCTAAATCTAAAGGGCTTCCTTTTTTATAAAGTGCACAAAGTGCGCACAGGCATCTCTGTTCAGCCCTAATCTTTGCGGGATAGTATATTAACCTTAAGCTAGCCGTCTGTAGCTTTGTAGTGTACAAGTAGAATGTTTCAACATATGTTTTCTGCATTTCGAATTAGCAAGCAAACCAACTCTACCCGACTAGCTAGCTGCCATTGGTTACCTTTCCCAGGTGCCAGTTGCCTCACACTGAGGAAGTGGTGGGCCACTAATGTATCTAGATATGTGAATGGCAATATATGCCCGACACATATTGTTAGTCCTGAGAGGTCCCCATTATTTTTTATATAGGACCATGTTACAAACCCCCTCAGCATTTCCTTTCTTTTCTCACTTAGTGGCCCATACACAGATGAGGACTGTCCTGGTCCATCCACAGGTATAAACATCATTACTTTATGCTAGAGAAGCATAACAAATTGTGTGTGTGTGTGTGTTTTTATTTTATTTTATTTTTTTACTGTTATTAGCCTTGGTAATACTGTGCTCTATCTAAAAGGTAGACAAGCCTCAAGCATTTTGTATCTTGTAAAAGTGCTGACCTACAATCAGATTTCTTTCTCATTCATGTTGACCTTACTGATATATTCAAATCTTAGATTACCACTTATACTCTGAAAGGTTTAGATGGATGTTAGGATGAACCAAGGTATTCTCACAATCCAAAAATATAAATCCATTCAGGGCAAATTTTCATTTCTTACCATGTCACATCAATGATTCACTAACGTGTTCTTTTATGTTTACTTATTTACATTGTAATCTCAGTGCCAGCTGTGAGAACTGCTGGTTTGTTTTTTTGTAGAAACCAAAATGACCACTTTGAATAAAAATGAACACAGAGGAGAGAGCGAAAGATGGTAAGATGTTCCAATTGAGAAAAGGAGTGCTTTTGATTTACCTGCTGTGATGATTGTTACACATAGAAAAGCAAATTCACCACCAAAGACATCAAAAGATCTGATCTGAGTGAAGATGGACGAAGTCCTTAAATCTGAAAATGAAGCATGCACAAAGTAACTGGAATTCAGTTTATTTTGCCTTTGCTATGGATGAGTAATTTCCCACAATATCTTTTGCAGGAGCGTCTTGACCCAACCCGTCAAGACTCTTTCAATGTTTCAGCTCTTCTTCACTGTAGGGCTCTTGTAAAATAGTAAGTAGGTTACAACCCAATCTCAAAGGATGTAAACTCACTGACCACCTCATTAAGTACACCTCCTTCTATCCAGACACATCTAATACGTCTGTTCATATTATCATCACCACTAACTGTAATCCACTTCGTAATTCTACAGTTGTAGACAACAATGTCACTGGGCCTTAATGCCTGCCAGCTTGTTTATGTTGCTTAATTGCTCAGAGGCTTTCTGGTGGACAACAGGCCAATGCAGAGACATTGTGGGACACAGAAGGAATAAATCATAACATGAATGAAACATTATGATGTGTGCAAGACTGTAATGTTGCCCACTAATCTGGGAAGCATTACAACCTTGTACTAATCTCATAACTTGATTTAGCAAGCTATTATTACACCTTACTGTGGGGTTCATAAAACAACATGCATTAAAAATAAAATATATTATGCAAAGGGGTTGTCTTATTGTTATAGACCATTGCTAAACAGTACCTTCAGGAACTGAATTCAATTTTTAAGAACTTAAGAAATCCTGTATATAGATTTAAGAGGTATGTTGCATGATGCAATTCTATGTCTGAATTTTGCTAATAAGACTGTATTCAAGAACAAATCAATTTAGTTTGACATTTATTGCGTCGTCTATTTCCATGCTCAGAGTTATCAGAAAGCCTTACTTGCTAGCACGTCTGCTTTAGAAGTACAGGGTGATAAAAAAAGACTAGGCAAGGCATCCCAACAGAGCGAGCGCAATGCTGACTATACGCTTAAAGGTGCAAGCTGTGTCATGATAAAGCTGGGAAAGTGTGAAAATACAGACTGGTACAGCCCTCTGGAGATATGTTAATGGAAAGGATGGGTCGATGGCACTGTACACAAAACTTGGTATAGAAACCCATTTACCTTTAGTTGAACAGTACACTTTTTCCTAACATCCATTGATTAATTCACCTTCAACTTAAAAGAAATGAGACAGCTCTTTAAAAGAAAATGAATTCGTTCTTTTTATAACCTTGCAAGCTACGCCACTGATCTTGCTCTGAGCCTGGAGCTCCATATGTCTCAAAATACCACAGAATGTGCTGATTACCTTATTTACCCTATTTAACTGATGTGTAACTGCACTTACAACTACATTCAAAAGCAAATTATAATTTTGGGAAACTCAGTGCAATAATATGTAATGTAGTACATTTAAAAATGATAAACTAGACTACATATATATATATATATATATATATATATATATATATATATATATATATATATATATATATATATATATACTTGGAAGCATTTTAAACAACTATAATAAAATTATATAGAATTAAATAGTATAAACTATATACTATACTATAACTAAAAAGTAGTCACTGTCTATCATATCTAATAATACTGCAAAAATATTATAATTTACAAGCAATTTGTTGAATTTTATTGACAACCTTAAGCTTGAGGAGTGAAAGGCAGTCAATTCCAGTCATCAACTCCCACACCTGCTCCAGCTAATTAACTTCTCTGGACGTTGTTGATTAATGGTTTAAATGCATTTGTGTAGGTATATGGAGTATATGGAGTATATGATTTTTTTTTTCACTAATCCAGATATAGTTAGTGTGTCCGAGGGAATCTAGGTATACCACAGCATCAATTTGTTTTAGGAACCTCAGAGACGGGTTCCACACTGGCAAAACAGACAGACAAGGCTTATCACTTCCATCTAAATGGCGATCCCCATGGACAGTTATCACTCTGCACTTTATATTAGCATATTTATACTTGCATATAGACTGACCTACTGTTATCTTTCATCCATATTGTATACCTGTAGTAGTACTATGCTATATGGAAATGTGTACATCTGCATATATCAGTTTTTATTCATAACTGTAAATTAGGGACTACGCACCTAGGTTTTTCACTCACCTTCACACCTGTGAAAATGTGATGTGACAATAAAAGTGATTTGATTTGATTTTGGTCACCAAACTTCTTCAGCTTGTACACAGAACATGTTATTAGGAGGGCAGGACTGGACAAAGGTGGTCAAAGTTTCAGGGTTGTTGTAAGAAATGTCAATAAGCTTCAATATGTAAAAATCAGCAGGACCTGGAAAAAAGGTAAATAGCAGTGCAAAAAGAAGGACCTTCATTGCATCATGAAAAAAGTAACGGTTATGACAGTAGAAAAGACTGTAAGCAGAAGTGGCAGACAGCTTTTGCCTACTTGTACCAGTTATTTATAGCAGAACAAGAACAAAGTTTTTAAAGGTCTTTAAAGATGTGCTACTACAAGTATAGACCCAGAATTGTCTGTGGTTTGGACTGTGGTTCTTAATAGATGTGAAAATGGGACATAAAAAAAAAACAGGAATAAAACTGATACCTTGAACTTTGAACAAGACTTTGTGGAGAACCTCAGACAACAAAGAAACCAAACAAATGGACCCTTGACCAAATCAAGTTGCAGCCCTCACTTTGAGCCCACATAACCAAACTGAAGCGATTTTGTTTAGGACATATAATGAGAGAAACCAGTTCATTAGAAAGGACGCTTATGGATGGAAGGGATTGAATGTACAATACAACAAGATGGATGGTGCCAATCAGAAGAATCATGAATAATCCATTACAAAGCCAAAACTTCCTATAGAGAGGACAAAATCTGAGTAAATGCAGTCCATATGTTTGCCAGAATTCATTATTATTATTATTATTGTTATTATTATTATTGTCATGAGCAAAATGAAATATTTCTGATAATGCTACATGCCTTTGTGTCTTTGCCAGAACATTCTTGGAAAACTGTTCTGTTTTTTTTTCCAGTTAGTACGCTGTGCTTTCAATGTAACTCATAGATCTTAAAACAATCCTAGTTATTCCATCAAAGTTTAGGCTGTTTCCATACATCAAATAAATTGATCATCTGTCACACTCAGGAGAAAGGAAACAGGGAGGACAACAAAAGAAATGAGAAATAGTGTTGTTTTGACTTTCAAAAGCATTATGGGTAATTGGATTTAACTTCCATGTTCTATTTTGGACAAGTATTGATTTGTCTGTGCTGTCTTCCACACCAAGTCTCAGCACATGACGTGCCATGGCAGCTTCGGCGCGGTTTCGCCCTTTCTGTTCTAACCTCACACAGACAAGGGCAGTAAAATAAGGACGTTTCAGTGTGGAAATGTGAGGACATACAGGGAAACACTCTTAGATCTTTGCATGTTGCTGCTGTCATAACAAAACCTCTGGTAACAGGAGATGTGAAAAAGGTCCTCATCTTAAAGAATTATAATGTAATGAGGTTTTATTCTAAGTCTTTTAGGCCACTTCTATTGGCCGTTTCATCATGAAATGTTAAAACTATTTTAAAAGGCAAATGGTATTTTCAAAACAAAACAAAAAAAGGCCCCATTATGTAAATCACCATGTTATATTCATGATCTGATCATGTGCAAGATGTCCACAAAATACTGAGATTGATTTTTAATCACAGCTTAATGTTTGTTGGATTGAGCTCATCAGACTGGAAAACATTTTTTGCCTGAGGCAAAAATTTCTGAAACAAATCGCTGCACTTCCTCAACTGCAAAGGAAATCGCTACTTCTCTGTTCTTAGGCAGGATGAACTAAATGAGAAATAACATCATCAGTTTAGATGAAAATGTCGAGCTGTGCCAACATTCTGCATCTGTATTTTTATGCAATACAATTTTTTTTGTCTGTCATTCAGAAAAAAGCTCTTTCAGTGTACAAACTGAAGACTGGTACTGCTGTACAGCTGTACTGCTGCTGGTGGGAACCAGGGATCAAAAATTTTTCAATACATATACCCATTATATCACTATACAGATACAAAAGCAAACTTGTACACATTGTGTTACATGTAAGCCTGTATTTTGGTGTTTTTGTCTATGTATCTACCGCTCTCTCTGCAGGTGTGCCTTTTTTGGCCATCAGATCTCCGAATAATCAGAATCCTGGTAATTATTAGGAACAAGCCTAAGCCTTACAAGGAGAGAAAGGACAGCTACCAGATGTGCTGTGTTTTAGTTTGTCTTCACTCTTTTGTAGTATGATTGTGCTTTGTTTTAAGTATTTTACCAGTACTTCCTCCAAACCAGGGTCAGTTGACCTTGTCTATTGTGTTGGAGGCATTCTTTGGTTTAGTGTTTTAACTGCAAGCTTTTAACTTTGTTTCACAAGACATTGCTTGGCTGTTAACCCTACTGCCCAGTTTTGAACAGGTAGGAGCCTTTACATTACTTTAGGTCATTGGCCAACTGAGACATGCGAAGTGTTTATATTCTCCCCTCTTGTAATACTCGCTTCTTCTTTTAGCAGGTTCTAGAAAACATTCACACGTGACATCACACATGTGACATAAGTCACTTTCTCTAGCCACTCACAGAGAGCATAGTAAAACTATGTAATCTGCACTAAAGTTCCTCATAGGTATCAAAATAAGGCCTAACATTGCCAGGCTGAGGTGCCACAAATCCAATATTTTGCCCTAATGTGTCACCTCTCATATTTTACGAACTGTAGACACACAAACCTGATCTTTTTAAATCTGACCTGAACATTAATCAAATGTGGTCCTAGATAAAATATGTATTCGATTCGTGACCATGTTTTTTTTTGTACACTGTGGAAGCCCCATCGTTCAGCGTTAGCATGGCAACAGTGTTGAATCCAAAGTTAGTCCCAGTAAATACTGGACAAGCAAAACATCTGAGCTCTCTTAGCTTTCTCTAATAATGCTTGCTCTAATAATGAGCAATTAAGAGCATAGCCGAATCCACAATTAATGATATTGAGGTCTGTAGTGTTATTGAGATATTTGTTCCAAGGTAAATATAATAAAAGAAACAATTGCCTAAAAATAAAACGTGTTTTAAGGATATTGAACAATACCAATATAACCATCACTGGTATTATGACCCTGTAATAATCTTTCCAGGGTCTGTCGGTGGCCATTTTGTGCGTATCTTCCCTTTGCTGCAATTTTGTGCTGGGATGATTGACCACTTGGAGGCACCCTTTAGTATAAAGGGTCATCAAGCGGCCATCTTGGAGAGACATTCAGGGTTCTCTATCTTTCAGACATCATAATACATAATAGGGAGTTAAGGTTATTTTGTGTGTTTGTTTTTGTTTTCAGGTTTAGTTGGATTTTCATTTTGTGACCTTCAGTTGTTTAATTTGTTAATTTGCCATATGCCCATCCCTGAAGCCACTGTCCCAGCTTGAGTGAACATTTATATTTATAATTTTTTTTTAAATGCAGTTTTCTTTTTAATGGTGTCCAGTGTTTTTGTCCAGAGGATTGGGGAGAGGACCCACTCTCATTCTCTGTTAAGGCCTGACCCTATACCAGGTCATAACACTGACATCACAGCTTTACTGTGGGTGGAGTAAATGATCTTTTTGTCATTGCTGCAAAATCTACTCCGCATGGTGGTTCTTTAATTATTTCGACAAACCACACAGGCAACTGAATCCACAGCAGTATGATACAAGAAACTATACATTTACTACTCGAGCTAAACAGACTGTGATGTCACATGGTACACTTTAACTGTATTACTAAAATAATAGGTTATGGTTATGTGGGTTATGTGGATTATTAGGTCAGATGACATGTTACATAGGCTACCCTTATCAAGCATCACAGTGGGTTGCAATTGTATTTAACAGGTGTAGAGCACAGTAAGAACTATTTATAGCTAGTTTTCTTTGCAGCAAATACTTGCTCTGCTGGTTGTGTTATCTGAACAGCACCATGGTTCATTCATGTGATGTTACTGATTAGGATGTGCACATACATCATTTCAGGTGGTAGGTTCATTCATGTTATGGATGACAGATTTGTATCATGTACCTACACAAATTGAATCTGAGCATGAAAATCAGATTTAAGAAATAAGCCCATGATTGTCTTTCTGAATTAAAAATATTATTAAATAATATTAGATTCAGAGAAAAGACATTAGACTGGAAAGAGTGGAATGGATATATATTATGTACATGTATATATATATTATATATGCAGGGCTTGTAGGTTAGGCCTACTCAATAAGGTGGTTAGCATGCTGTTTGATTTCTAGCTTGTGTGTGAACCACTGATGCTTTCTGAAAATAATTTAAAAGAACTGCCCTTGGTTCACTGGAGTTTCTTTTTGTCCATAATGACATAGAAACTCCCACCAGCAGCGAGCAGAGAGTTTCGGGACAGCAGACTGCGGTAAGAAAAGATTCAAGTGGACGCATACAGTGCTGAAGTTTTCTGGTGTACAGAGAGGCAGAGTTTGCCACACTGCAAATAATCATGAACTGCTCAAAGTGGTAGAGCTTTCCGTTAAGACGAAGAGGCTATGGCAAGGCACAGTTGCAAGTGGACATTATCAGTTTAGTTGACACTTGCAGCTGTTATTAAAGAAGCAAACTGCAAAGAAGCAAAGTGCTTTTCTATTACACCATGATTAGTCACGCTAATATACCTGCCATTTGTCTTTTAAGGTTCTAAATTAGTGCAATTTTCACTTTTTACATTTTTTCTTCTCTCAGCTGCAGCACACAGCTGGGTGACCATGCCACTCAAACTTCTGTGCAGCACTCCCACTAGGAACATATGGATATGCTCCAGCATGACCTTGCCCCAGAAACTCAGCAAGGGTTATTTTTGACAGTTTGGCTTTGGAGATGGGAACATTTTACCCAGAGGAAGTTTTGACCCTTTGAGTAGGCACGTGTGTGTGTGTGTGTGTGTGTGTGTGTGTGTGTGTGTGTGTGTGCGTGTGTGCGTGTCTACATATTAGCATTAGCAATTCAAAAGTCAATGGAAATTATGAACAAGAAAAAAGTAAGAAAAAGCCCATTTATTATTTTATTTATACTCTTTTTATGTAAGCTGCTTGTAAAAACGTAATCATATTCTCTCTCAAAACCTGCCATGCCTTTAAAATTATGGTTTAAATATTGTACTGTTCTCTGTCAACAGGTGCATTTAAAGATGCTTTTAAAACTACACTGGTGAGGCCCCTGCTAAATAAAGAGTACCATGGAGTAGATGGTACTAAACTTTTAGTACTAAATCATTTTAGACCATTTTAAAGATTTAAAGCATTTTAAAAGTTTTAAATCAGAACAGAAAAAACTATTAAAACAGAACTAAAATCAAACTAGTAATTTGAGAAACTATATTCATTGGTTCATATTATGAATTTTCTCCCAGCAATGATGAACAAAATCCTTCTGTTCTGGTCTCATTGGATCTTGGTGTAGCTTTTGATACCCTTAACAACAAAATTTGAATCCAATCTTTAACACTGGGTTGACCTCTCAGTCACAGATTTTTCATGGTGTAAATCTTTGGAAATCCCATAAAAGTTAGGTTTTAGGGCCTTTGCTTCTAAAACTTCTTTAATGTTATCTAGGTGATGCCATTAAGAAACATAATATGAATTAGCTATGTGGATGACAAGGAATACACATTGCATTTATGTTCCTTCTGATGACCAAGACTATTGACAGACTAACAACAGCTGTAGGTCAGTTAACTTGATCAAATAAATTAAGAAAAAACTGCTGAAATACTGATCCTCAGCATGAAAATTCAGAGAAAAAAAATAAAGCTAGGTACAAAACCTGGGTTTAAATATTATTAAGTTCGGTCTTTATCTCTGAGCAACAAAGAGAAACCTGTTGATGCCCTTTTTTTTAAACAGAGGGGAAAACGTCTATAATATCTTGTTGGTAAAGTCCTTGTATTATAGTGCCAAAGATTTTGGGGCTTGGAATTTTCACAAAAAAACCTAATATGAAGAAATAAAATCATTACAAACTTACAAATAATGACCAAACTTGAATGTTTTCACGTTTTCCTGTGGGCTTAACCTTCCTCTCAAAATTTTGCAGAAAGAAGTTTGTGTACTAAACTACGGAAAAGAGTAAGCAATCGATTCCTTAGCAGATATTAATGTCATTTGATTTCTCAATGGCTGCTACAAGTATTTTTTAAGTCCTATTGCCAGCAGGAAGCAATCACTTAAACCTGTGCTGAGACCTTACATTTATTCTCACTGTCAACTGAATTTTCTTGAACCATGTTGAGCATGCCATTCTGCATGAATGAACCCCAGTGAGCCAAAAGAAAGAAGTAGTGGCCACTGTGTGTGGAAAAGTTTCAAAGAAACATTGGCCTGGTGGGAACTCGATTAAAGCAGTGGGATGGTTCTGGTTTGTCAGGAAGCTTAGCATGTGGCAATCATCAGCTATTCACATGCAAGACGTTGTGCTTCATTCTTGCCACAGCCTTTGCTAATGGAGTCTTTTTAGATGTGGAGTGGCTTCCATTGGTGACATTATAGCTGGGCTGCTGATTAGAGTCTTTGGCAATACATTTTATGTCATTCAGTTCACTCAACAAAGTTTGAATTGGAACTGATTTAAATTGAGAAGAACAGGGGGGTGCACAGTAGAGGAAATCTGCCAACGTCTAAAGAAGGCGATAAACATTTCATAAAGCTAATTGATCTGAAGCCGTAATAGGAATCCAACTAACTACGTACAACCAGCGTTTCAGAAAAGGGAAGTCTTCAGCATGAATTAGTGAGGATTCCTACTTATTAAATATCTAAATAAACACTGCCATGTTTACCATCTGCAGTGTTCAGTTTTTAATACAGCATGTTCTCCACTGCTCAATTACTCAAAACTATTTCACTCAGATTTATCACCTGTTCAATTCCTTTTTCCCAGTCAGTTTCTAATTACTATGTCCACATGAAAAAATAGTCAAAGCTGTTCACCAGATGCTGCATGATTTCCTGTTAACCTGCCATTCCAAAAAAGCTGCAGTACACATTTGAAGGCTTCCAGGGAAGTCAATTATCTTTTCTGAACTCTATAATATCATTTGGTGTATAAGCAGTTCTTGCAAACCTGCTACAGACAACAGCCGCATTGGCATGCCTGAAAATAACCTATTGTGATTCATGGAATTGCATTTATTTCAGCTCATGGCACACCAGTCCAACATTTACCACTAACGTAGACATTGTGATGTTACAATGTATGCCTGTATACAAAGATGCTGGAGGTGCTGGGGTGCTGTGTCACGCCCAGATTTCGGTATTATTAAATATAGTTGCTAAAAAGAGTAAAAGGACAGAACTTTAAGACCTATGCTTTTTGGGAGGGTGAGATTTATAGTAATATTTTGTGCTGTTTATATAGGTTTAAAAACTGCAGTAGTATTGCACTGTTTATTTTGAATATACTAGCCAAGGTAGTTAGCCAGGTTATAGACCTGCATAAGGAAAGGTTACAAAATAATACCCAAGTGTTGTATATCCTGGTGATCATGGCTGGATCAATTATGCAGAAATTTAAATTACGTTACACCACCCAGGTCTGTAGATATGACCTACCCTCCAAACTCAGCATGAGCAAGAAGGGTACTTATGATGGGAGCCACAGAAAGGCCAACAATCACTCTCAAGGACCTACACATGTCAATAGCTGAGACAGGAGTGACAATGCACCAAACAACTTTATCAAGTGCTCTGCGTAGTACAGGCACATTAGGGAGGGTAGAAAGCCTGGTAGAAAACATGTCTGGAGTTTGGCAAAAAAGCATTGTTTCGTGAGAATGTCTATCATGTTAATTTACTAAGAAAAAAATCATTTTGAACTGTTCAACAAGACTTTTTGTAAATTTGCTCAGAAAGCATGGCTTTAACTTTTATTAACTTACAAAACTAATACTGTGATATATTAGGACCCTGCTTCAGGCCCTAATCTTAATCGTCTACTACAATGCTCACAGAAAGCACACCGGTACTGTTCTTCTTCACTAATTCCACAAACACCATCCATCCAGTATCAGCACCACAGATTTGCAGACTCTTGAGGAGAAACACAAATGCACTCTAAAGACATTTTGTGTTTACTCTGAGGCTTGAGCTGGTCAAAATGAAAGTAATCGTATTCAGCTGCTGCTTATCTCACGGTTGCTGTAAATATATAAATAATAAGAAGAGCAATAAAGCTGCTTGAATGCCTTGAAATCCATTCGCTGCCTAGCATGATGTTTCTGTATTTGGACCAAGAAGCAAAACACAGAGGCAAACAAAACTCTATGCATGGATAATGTGGAAACAGGGGCATCAACTGATTACTATATGAAATAAAGCAATAAGCTGTGATGCCACATGTTAAGCAGTTACGTAAAGCAGTATAGTTTGTTAACACTATGATTGTCAAACAACAAATCAGCCAAAGATTTTCCATCAACTGCACAATAATGCAGAATTTAATTTATGTATGCAGTCATATGTGTATATTGAGTATTTAACCATGGCTTTAAATGTGGCTTAGTCAAGCAGATTTTACTGCTTTAACAATGTGCTTTACAATATATAATAAAATGCTAGATTACTCTATAGGTCCAATGGCAAATTGAAAAAGCATGAGACACAATAACACTTAGTTAAAGTCTTGCATTAGCTTTGTAATACTGTGCTAACATTCATGATCTCTAGTTAATTTGCAGAATCTGCATGATCCAATATATAAGAACAATTTTGTGGGGTGAGGGGTTGGTCTGTGTTTTCCTGCCCCAACACACCTCAGGGACTCTGCTCAGATGTTGCAAAATCTTTGTGACCAGGGTACAGTGTAGCTTGTGGTACGGGCCTCACTCATAGTAAAAGAGGCTTTTATTTTCTAAATAATTATTACTAGCTTAAAGATGTGTAGAGGTGTTGCTCATGCCACTGTATTCTGCGCTAGGACAAGTTGGTGGGGTAGTGTTTGTGCATTCTGTTGGGCTGAAATATGTTGTGAGTGTATTATATCTTAAATTTATTTTAGTGTATTGACTTGCAGTAAATGTAATAAGTATAGAAGTAATAATAATGTATGCATTTTATTATGATTACAATCTTCTCTTTGTCTTTACCATACATTCTATGCAACTCTTCACTGACCCTTTGCACACTACCTGGCTTGGTGTCTAGGACGACGTCGCATCTGTTATTGTAAACCGCAATTTCTCGTTAACCTTCATTTCCCAGTTTGCGTGACCAGCATGCATATTCCAGGGTGAACACACCCACTTAATCTGGAAACCTCTCCGACAAAAAGCTCTGATGTCTGGCTGCATTTTGGGGAAATGTTGAGCTGTGTAAACGTAATAAATCCAATGGCATGTTATGTTGGGCAATGCTGTATAAGCCATATTCGCATTAGAAGGAGCTCCCAATATAATTACTGCAATGTGTGCTGAAAAGGGTTAAGTTATTGATACAATTGATTATAATATAGATATGATGAATGCACTGCTTATCAAATTAGCTAAAGTGTAATTACATTACTGAGGTTGGTCTTCAGCTCACCAAGGGAGATCAAGGTTGAGACACCTTCTTGAAGGTAGGGCTGGGAATCACTG
Source organism: Prochilodus magdalenae (assembly GCA_024036415.1). Taxonomy (NCBI): domain Eukaryota; kingdom Metazoa; phylum Chordata; class Actinopteri; order Characiformes; family Prochilodontidae; genus Prochilodus; species Prochilodus magdalenae. The sequence goes on from JAMWET010004698.1 coordinate 180,492, forward strand.
ATCTGGCAGAGAATCTAGTCGGTTCACAGTAAGCCAGAACAATTTTGGTTACTAAATGGAGTCTTTCAAGCCAGTATTGCCATTCCAAAGCATCAGGCCTATTTTATTTTCTCTAGAAAACCTAACTTTTGAAGGCTTGAGGCTTGATCATATATGCAGTGGGCCTGCTATTAGGTTACATTAGATAACTTCAAGTTACATTGTGCAAGAGCTTGTGATTGAAAAAACTCTCTGATGGTAATTCCAGTGCAAAATAGCAAATAAAGGTTTTGGTTGTTTCAACCCTCTGTATGTATATGTATAAACCCTGTATGCCTTACATAATGGAGTTTTAAAAAGTGTTTAAGGTTTAATAGTGTACAATATAATTATTTGGTAATGTAATGATTATTTATTTGATTTATTTAATATCATTAGTCAAAAGCAGAAATATTTAATAGCCTAAATTGTTATTCAGTCCAAGTCTTTTTTTCTTCCAGGAAATATTATAATACATTAAAGGAGCAGTGTGTGACCTGTGGCAGTGGATTGCATATTGCACCAATGCCTCTCTTCCCTATAACCTTCAGTGACCATCAGGTTTTCTGCTGTTGCCTCAGTACCTGTCCTTATTTAGTTTTGCTCAGTCATGTTTTTGCTTTGGACTTTTAAATAAATCCTAATTATTCTTTTAATGCTGATAACATTTTATGATAAGAACCTTTGCCAGCTTTTTGTTAAAATGTTTCTGTTTTACATCAAAAGGTCCTGCATGAACATTTTGTCACCTGAAGCATTATAAAAACTGTTGCATCACAAACAAGAAGCTGGCAAATAAGAAGCTAACATTTGCCTTGTTGTTTTAATACTGGCAGTATTTTTAATAATGCTAATGCACCATCAAATTCACTTTATTATAAAAACACAAAACACGAAAGGCACAGTCTACAGCCAGTGTGTGGTTTGCTTATTCTGGGGCTATTGTAGCAACATTGTGTGCTCTACCTGACACCCTGTGTTGTGAGATGACCTGTTCCTGTGAGATATGAAGGACTCATTCTAAACAAAAGCACAGCGATTTGTAGTTACAGGTAAATCATACAGTAATAAGAAAATAGTGTTGTATGCTATATTCCATCCCTGCTAAGAGATCCTCCTAAATCTTGCACACTGCCCCTTTAAATGTACTTCTAAAGGACTTCATTAATATTTCATACCTAAAACTGAGTTAAACCTAAGTCATTGTGGACTTTAATAATGTTTACTGCAGCAAAGGTGATTTCTAGAAAACCCGCTCTAGATATTTATGCATCCAGGACATCAGTCAAAGATGGTAACACAACAAATCTGCTTCTACCTCCCAGTGAAAAAAGTATAAAATATTTCTTTTAAGTAAAACATCTGCAATATCTATGCACTGAGTGACAGGCGTTTTCAATCTGAAAGTCTCAAGACCATGTGCTGGGGTCACGGGGCAGCTGATTTGTTGTTACCATTATCTTTGTGTGTGATGTTTCATTAAATCTCTTTATTCTCTTTTCCAGGTAACACCTGCTACTCTCGCATGATGTGAGGTGTTGCAGTAAAGTCAAGTCTGCCTGTATTTATTGTAAAGAGCTTTGTCTGGGTTCAGTGCCGCAATGCCTCAGTCGTTCTTCACCACCATCTTTACAATTTCTTGCTTGCAAGTCTCCTACACTTGTGCCAAGGTCCTCATACATTGACAGGGCAAGGATATTTGACTGACATGGCAAAAATCAAGCCACATACTGTTTATACATATATGTATGTGTGGTGGACAGCATAAAGCAGAAAGCATTTGGCATTAGTTAATATACCATGAGACGGATTGATGATGGAAAGCTGATGCCTAGTGTATAAACAGGATATGCAGTCTGATTTAATCTCAGGCATTTTATCTTTGGGTCTGTCCAGTGTTCCTGTTGACTGTGCCAGACTAAAAAGACCAGGTCAAGGTTTTAGGGTTTGCTGTGCCTTTGTGCATCTCAGCTGTCTAACTTAGAGCATAAAGGTATGTTGTATTCATTGGCCAAATTTGCCTGGGGTGAGTGGACTGATGATTTATTGATTTGATAATGAAGAATGTTGCTGTGTTGGTTATATTTATGTCAGTGTTCTAGTTGATTAATATTAATATGATCACTATGAATGTCAGAAATAGGCTTTTACATGAGGTAGTGACAAAAGCGCATTTGGAAATTGCCTACCAATCTGACCTAGCAACTTTTTCACAGGCCTCAAGCCTCTATTGTTCTAAATTCTAAATAAAGTGGTCATAGGTACAGGCCAGGGGTACCATGTTTATGTATTAATGGTCATTCAGTCTATCTGCGACACAGACATAAAGCTCTTGTTCCTTAACTCTGTGTTCATGAAAATCTGCCTCTTCAAGCCATGTCAGTAAAGTTCTCCCAGACCATAAAGGCCAAATGACCATCTGACATTATCAATCCAGCCCCTGGTCTTGCCCTAATTGGACCACATTGAAAGAGCTGTTACTTTCCTATTCTGACTACCCATATTCCTTCCTGTTTCTGACTCTCCTTACTGACCTGTCATTGGCCCAGATAAAATGACTGGTTATGGAGCTCGTTTAGGACTTAAGTGCTGCTGTAATTGAGAACATCTGTATCGATTTCCTATTGAAGTGGCTGACTCAGACCCATCCGCTGAGCAACACCTCAGCACAGCTCTGAGACTTTCATTCCGTCTTCTTGCACAACTCATTGATTGTCCGGTGTTATACTACATTTGGAGACGCACTGACACAGTGCAGTTACATCTGACACAATACAGCGGCATATCATCACTGTCATGAGGAAATTTCATACCTCTGAAATGTTAACTTAAATAAAACTAAATAAAAATCTTAATTTGAATTCAAGTTAAAACAATTCTCAAGTGTTTTTTTTTTTTTTTTTAATCCTACACTAACAAAGGTACACCACCTCTCTAACCCAACCCAAAATTTCTGTGCTCTTTTAGCAAAGGTCTGTTTGCAGAGCTGCAGATTTGTGCCAGCAGTTTCATGCCAGCCGCTTCAGGCCAGTAGCACTTAACACATGCGTTGGCACTTGTTTTGGTTTTCTTAGCGACTGTTAGACTGATAACACTTTAATAGTTTAGGAGGCTTGCTGCTTTACTTGTAATGAATATATATTGGGCTGACGATATATTTTAAGCTTTCGACTAAAACAAACTTTGAAATAGACATTAGCAGGGTAAATATTAGACAAATATTAGATGCCAGGGGTTATGTATACATATCACTCAGTTTACCCTTCACCTCAAAGTCGATAGTTGGCTTTACTTATATGTGGGATTTGATTATACATTTACACTACATGTGCAGTAATAAAACATGACGTCAGACTGGGCATACTATTAAGTTTTAGGCTAGAACAAACTACATTTTTGCATGCATATAGATGTTCACAGGGTAAATTGCACATAAAGACACATAAGCCAATGGTCTACGTTCAACATTGCTTGTTTATAATATGTATCTTCCTGGATGGTAAATATGCATGGCGACACAAACAACCAGCACAAAAACTCTTTGTATGTTTGGGCAGCACAAAAATCTGCTGACTTGAAGCTATCGGTGTAAATCTGAGACTCAGATATTACTGCTTTTAATATACATAGCACACGCAGGCAAAACAAGCTATCTAAAGAAAAAATACTGACTAAATACTGACTAACGATCATTCTTTAGAATGAATATGTCTAGAAAACAGATCAGCTTATTTAGAATTGGGCTTACTGCACAAAATTGATTCCATGAAACTTCATCAAATATGCCAGCTTTCATTACATTCATGAACAACTTACTTGTCCATTAGACACATTGAAAAGTGCAACATTGTCCCCTACTTGGAATTTTACCTTCACAAGGTTTTTGTTTTTTAAATTTATGCTTGCAAATGCATTGACTTGTTAAAGGTGCCATCGGTTTAATTTGCCTTCTTCTTGTAATGTGGCCCATAACAGAATATGGATTTTAGTTTTAGTCCTGTCACTCACTTAATATACTTAATGTAAACTTAATATACAGTTCATCCTCATGTAATACTAACTGAACTAAATGTAACTAAATTGGAATGAATCTATTTGTGCATTTATGAGTATTAGAAACAAACTGTGGATGACAATGTGGTTGAGGCACATGGGTAATATTGTGAGAGGTGGGGAATATTTCAATGCAAATTTGCAGCTGGGTTGAAATTGTAAAGAAAGTGCCCTGACACCCAGATCAACACATGATAAACATGGTAAAACCTCAGCTTTACTTAAATAACAATATAAGCACATGTTTATTATGTTAATTCAGTCATTATCTGCTGATATCTCTGCCCCTTGCATATTTATGCACATTCATGCACATTTATTTATTATTATTGCACTGCCCTTTTCTACAGGTCTACAGGTCTATCTGTATTTCTTGTATTTTGTATAAATTTCATGAGTCCTTGTGAAGTGGGATATATTTATATTATTTGAACTGTACTATGTATAGTTAATAGTTAATAGTTATTAATGTTGCTGAGCTGGTACCTACCCACTTAGGTTTTCTATCTATCTATCTATCTATCTATCTATCTATCTATCTATCTATCTATCTATCTATCTATCTATCTATCTATCTATCTATCTATCTATCTATCTATGTGGTATTTAAATGTGTCCTGCTTCTTCTTCTGTTTTTTTATCTCTCTTGCACTTTCGTTTGCTGTTTGATTGAAACTCCGGAGCTCTGGGACAAAGATTGACCTGTTTTCCTACATCATTCAAGCTGTGAATTACTTCCAACAAAGTTCCCAACTTGGAAAATCATTTCAAAATGTGAACATTTGTCAGTAGTGGAAAATTAGGCTTAAACTGGGTTAATCAATAGGGCTCAGGTGCAGCTTAAACAGAAACACGTTTAACAGAACAGGCAGTTGTGTCAGCACCTTCCCATTTCCTAGCTAAGAACAAGCTACAGATTCAGCCAAAGCAGAGCATTGAAAAAGGAGAGAGCATTCATTCAGCATAGCATGACGTCACTTCAAGTCATTTTAAATGATTTGTTTTGCTTCATTCATCCTAACATCATAACAATATGAAAGGCAGCTGAAATTTTTAAATACTGCAAAACCACAAAAATCAAAAGAGCTATGACAACAGTATGAAATGGAATGCTTGTAATGTAGCCATAAAACATGGCATAAGCGACATTTTATGTAGCCTGGCACTGGCATGGGTAAAGGGCCTCATTTCTTTCTCAGAAAGATGAATGGATCTGCAGAATGCTAGTACAAAGTGTCAAGCATATGTTTGGGTGCCTGTAATTGTGAAATATGAAAATTTCCTTTTAGCCCCCTATTGATAGTTATTTGAATGTTTATGTGAGAAAATAACACAGCTTGAATTTGAAGCACAAGCAGCTGAAGGAAACCCTCAATTTTCTTGCGCAGGCATTTGAATGAAAACTCCTGTGGACTATAAATACTGGTACGCCTTGTTTGACTGACACACCCTGTGTTTAGGTAAAGCATGGCTTGGAGCACAAGTGGTTAAATATCACTCTGTTTAAATTGAAGAGTCTCTCATGCTGAAATGTTATTAATGCATTTGTCATGGAGGTTTCTAAAATAACATACGGACTCCAAACAATTTTCCCTGTAAGCTGAATATCAGCCAATGCTTTGAGTTATTCAACACTCATATGTCCATTTTTTATAGAATGTCATACAGCAAGTCTATTTGAGTGTTTTGTAACAACTCTGTTTGTATGAACTGATTTAGTAATATGGCTTCCAGAATGCTTGGTGGTCGCTAATACCATATCAACTACATTAATCTTGTAGCTGCAGTGCAATACTGAAGAAGTAAACCTTAGACACCTTCCATAATCTAGCACATCTGATTCAACAAATGTGCAGAACATGGAATCCCCAGGGCTGACTTTGGGAACTGCTGCCTCAGGACATCACAGGCATCTGCATCACTTTGAGTAGGAATGAAATGCAGGCCGTCATCACGTTAAATGCAGCTCTGCAAAAATGTACCTTTTTCTGGTGGTCAGGGAAATTATCTGTGATTTTCCTTAGATATTATGGCTTTGTATTGTAGGTATTTATTGAAATGCATTGAATTCCACTTATGCTGTGCTTAACCCTATATGTTCTGTCTAGGTATTAGCACTGGCTAGATGGTGCACTTGTGCTGTGTTTACCTATATATTTTCTGTCTGAGTATATGCACTGGCTAGATATTGCACTTGTGCTGTGTTTACCTATATATTTTCTGTCTGAGTATATGCACTGGCTAGATATTGCACTTGTGCTGTGTTTACCTTTTTATTTTCTGTCTGAGTATACGCACTGGCTAGATATTGCACTTATGCTGTGTTTACCTTTTTATTTTCTGTCTAGGTATCAGCACGGGCTCTTGTTCTGGCAATGATTGAGCTTAAATGTAGTTCGGACTCTAACCTATGTTTACTGCCTAGAATATATTCTCTGACTGGACAACAAAGCACTTTTGTAAGGTGATCTGGATAAAACCATCTGCTTAATGACATGAATGTAACACATTTGCACACTTCTAGCCAGTAAATAAAACTGACCCAGATAGAATTTTACAGTTAGCAACACTACCTGTTACGGAACCAACATTTTGATCCCAGGTCTGTATTCAGAGGCCTTAGCCTATGCTTAAGATGTAAATGACTTATGAGGCCATTAGAAGAAATTACAATGCGTCTCTCTGAGTGAATCCTCATCTTTCCTTGAGTCAGCGTCTATGCTAGCTGTACTAAGCTAATATTAGCTTCTTATCTGGAGCCTCACTTATGTTTCTGTCTTTTAAACCTAAAACTCGTACACACAGCCAGCCAACAATTCCAATAGAGCATGGATGTAGGAAGCAATCAATGTTCTGTCATGCTTGGCCTGTAGAAATGTCTTTGCTTTAGCTAGGCTTCTATTTGATAGACTTTGCACTGTTTCACACTGCTATGGTTTTATCAAAACTGAGAAATGTAGGTTGTTTCTCTCTGTTCCTTGGGAAAAATAGATTTTTGCCATTCCTTAGATGGTATGATCTGTTGAAATGTCATATCCTGTGTGCTAGTGCACAGATGACTTGGAGAAAAAATATTTTCTGTTGCTATGTGCAACATTGGAGTGGTGGACAGGACTTGCCAGTGCATTAGCATGTTACTCATTAGCAAGCATGCTTGGCCTTTGTCAAGCCAAACAGACTTGTAAGATTGATATGCAGCAAGGTAATTAGTGAGAGATGCTCAGAGTCAGTAAGAAAATCTATTCCAAAAATTCAATATAGCAAAGTCACAATAATAAACAAGGCCATGAATCTGTAAGCATTTAAATAGTTGAGACAGGTTGAACAATATTCTTATTTAAAAATTATGAGGAACAAAATAAGGTTGTCTGAAGCAATGTAGTCAATGGCATTTATCAATTTTCTGTTGTTTATACGGTCATTTATGGCAAAAGAAAAGAAAAGGTACATACATTGATAAGCAAATTGACAATTTCACCATAGGCCATCTGAATTTTGTGTGAAAATAAGGGAGCAAAATTCATTTTAAAAGTAGCTCTAGACATAAATGCTCCTTTTCAGTAGAGGCAGAAGTTATCCGCAGAAATAGGCTTCATTTGAAAGGTTTAGTTACTGTATGCTTTTCTATTAAAGGCTATCGCCACTCATGCTAGGAAATACACTGCATAAACTAGCTACCTAGCCAGGTATCTAGCTAACGAACATGCAGCTTGGTAGTTTAATTAAAAGTAATTCATATTTAATCATAGCTGCATAACACCCTGTCCAGGAGTAGGTGAACTGCTGGATGTAGAAGAACTCATAGATCTGTGATCTATGCGATGCCTTATATAGGGAGTAAGTAAGTAACTTATTCCAAACCAAAGTGATTGCGCCACTGGAGGTTTTCGATCACACTGAATGTATCTGTCTATATGACAAAACATAAGACTAAATAATAATATTGCAGTAATAATGAGAACAAGACTGCTTACAGTCACATCTGTAAGTATTTGGACAGTTTGGACATTTTTTATGTTTTTGCCTCTGTAAAACATAAATAAAACAAAGAAGTGTAGATTTTCAGGTTTAATTCAAGAAGTTTAACTTATAATATTGCATTAACAATTTATACATTACATAACCTCTTTTTTACAGGCTTAAAAGATAAACTAAAAAGATACATGCCCATGCCATAACACTTCCTCTAATGTGTCTGAAAGGTGCTATAGTATGTTTTGGATCATAAGCCCTTTATTAGCTTCTCCATACTCTTCTCTTTCTTTTCTTTAATAAAGTGTTTTTAAAAACTATTTTTAAACTTGAATATGGCTTTTCTGTTCTTGAGTGTTACCAGTGGTTTGCAACTTGAGGTAAACCTTTTATGCTGATGTCCATGAAGTCGTCTCTTGATTGTAGACTTGACTGTAAACAATAATATTATCCTTGGCTTGGCTAGATGGTGTAAAGGAGTTTTCTTTACTGTTAGAGAATTTTGTTTCCATTTATTGTACTGCATGTTCTTCCAGGCATTTTTTCTTTTTAAGAATGAACCACTGTTGATTTGACCATTCGTTTCTGCTTTCTCTCTGTTAGGTTTGCTCTATTTTTTCAGCCAGATGTATTATTAAATAAAGTATTATCTTTCACTTGCATATTGGTACTTACCATGAACATCTATGCATAGAAATGCATATCATCACTGCCCAAACTAAAACAAGAATCTCCAAAATGACAACTTTATAGGAGAGGCCAAAAAACCTTAATTTAATATAGGTCAATGGAATCAGCCTTGTCCAAGCAGTTTTGGGCCATTTCCGTTGGTCCATTCATCATAAAAGTTTCACACAGTGCACACAGCAGCTAATTCAAATAGTGCATAAAAGTAAAAATCAACAAAAATGGAGATATGTGTTTTGCTTTCGACATTCAATGGATCTCTTTTGAATTGCTTTATTTCAAACCCTTTGTGGTGACGTAGAACTGACAAACATTGTGTCACTGTCCAAATATTAGTAAATATAGTGGTTACAGCATTAAACATCCCAAGCTGCTGTGCCATGACATTGTGAAAAGTACAGATCAGGCTGCCACATAAATTGTAAGGCAGTTTACCCACCATGACGGGGCGCACATTAGGCAGAGCGTGCAGTCAGACTGTTTTGGTCCCACCCAGCTCTCTCTCTCTTTTAAATCGTTAATCTGGTCCTTTGCATTGTGACATATAGACACTTGTATTTATATGTACTTGTACTAATCCTTCTGGGTCACAGAGGTTCAGGAGCCTATCCTAGTGCTCATTGGGCCGCAAGCAAGAAACATCCTAGACAGTGCACCAGTCAATCACAAGGGCACAGACACACGCATTCAAACAAACACACTCACAACTAGGGGTCAGTTTAGCATCTCCAATTCACCTGACTGCATGTAGTTAGTGAGAGCAAAGCCAAGTACCCAAAGGAAACCCATGCCGACATGGGGAGAACATGCAAACTCCACACAGAAAAGGCCCTGGATGCAATGCAAATGCAACCTAAGTTTTTCTGAAGAAAATATGATTTGCAGAGAAAGGCAAAAAGCCCAGAAAGGTATTATACTTTCTCTCAAAGATTAAAATAAAATGAAACACACAAACAAAACATAAACAGTGTTAGGTGTTTTGCATTCGCTCCAGAAATAGACATTTACAAGTTTCATCCAGGACTATCTTAAATCACTTTTACAGTAATGTTTATGCCACCCATGAAAATATCACTGACGAATAAGTGCAGTAAAGTGGATTGCTTCAGTTATGGGGTCCCAGCCTCTGATACTTTTGCACCATTTTGCACCATGCATACACATCACACGTCACACATGCATACAGAACATTACAGTGCTGTCCTATCAGTACCTGAGCCATTTCACATTGTGCATGTCAGGGGTTTTAGCATGTAGCATAAACATTTCATACATTACATTTCATATATAGTGTGCACTATATAGGTCATGATGTAATGGCTTCTAAGCAAACTAAATTAAGTAACTCCCCCACAAATACATATGCCTTAGTATTTGATTCTTCCAAGCTTCATCCAGCCCTGTCTTGAATATCTTTCCCTTTCCCAGCATGTTTATAACACATCATAAAAATATCCCTGACAAATATGTGCAGTGAAGTGGAATACTTCATTTAAGGGGTCCCAGGCTCTGATACTTACACACGCCATTACAGAGCTTTCACTCTACCCTCCCTCTGATTCACGCTCCCTTAGCAGGTGTTCAGGACCACTACAATTAAACCCTGAGTGCCTGTGCCACTCTGCTTCATAGGATGGGACATACAGCTCAAATGTTGTTTGCTTGCAAATGAAATTCTCTACTCATTGAGGACATGTGGAGAAAGAACCTACTGAGGAAAGGTGAAAGTGTGTGTAAACTACTTCAGATGTTTACTCCTGTACTCGTTAATCTGATTTGCATATGTTTGCCCAATATGAGCATAAATATGAGCCAAAGATTAGATGTGTCTGTCCTTCAGAAGCCACTCATGGTTAAGAAACCGCATTTATCAGCATTGTTAGGAGCTGACAATTTATTCACTCTTTTTACAAATTGTCTCAGTATTAACATGAGCCACAGCTTCAAACTTCATTTGTTATTGAAATGCCCACATCAAGGACATTTTTATTTCTATTGCTTTTATTTGAACATCTAAACCTAGTTAAATATTCAGTCCACATACTGAAACTATGCAACAAATTACTGTTACAAACCCAATCATTTACATTCAGTGGGGTCCAAAGGTCTGAGACCTTTCAAATGAATAGAAGAGTTTTTCACTACTTTACCTTTTATCAGCTTGACAATTTGAGTTCTCTGGTGTCTGCATAGGAGGTGTGATTTGGTTTGGATGAAAAATGCCCAGAAGGGGTTTTACATGTATTTCAGTGCTATGATTTTGCCCCAGAATGAAACAAGCTGATTCCATTTTTGGCAAACTCATAAATATTTAATGGGCTCTGCTCTAATTTGCTGGTTTACAGCATGACAATATGATGACTTACACACAAGCAACAAGCCTGGCCTGGCCTCAAGGCCTGGACACCTTGTGATCACTCATCAATATTCCTGGGATGCCTTGCTTGCACAGCTCTCCTCAGGTCACACCACAGTAGGGTTAAGGTAAGGGCACAGACTTGGCAATTCCAAAACGCAAATCTTCTTCTATTTCAGCTATTTTTATTTGATTTACTTGTGTGCTTTAGGTCATTTTCTTGTTGCATCTCACATCAGCTTGAGGTCATAAACTGCTGCCCTTACAGTCTACTGTAAAATGTATTGATACACCTACAAATGTACAGGTATTTTTGAAAGTCCAGGTACTGACACAGCAAAACAGCCCCCAAACCATGATGTTCACTGTCTCTACCACATTGCTGGTTGTGCTCCTTTAGTGATATTCACAGGGTATCGACTCATGGGGAGAGTAGCAACAACACCTGTGTGTTCAGCCCACATTTAGAAATCAATGCAGAAAACTAGGGAAGTTTTATCATGCAACTGAATGTAGTACAGACTTTTTAAATTCTACTCAACTTTATATAAAAGAACCTCAAGGAAAGAAAAACAAGGAAAATGTAAATTTAAGATAATATAAGATATTAAATCTTTCTCTACTCAGGAAATTTCTTCCTAACTTGATTGAGCTGTGTCAAAAAATAATGACAAATGGCATATTGTATTGTGTAATACTCCAATTCAGTAATGACAATTCAGTAATGTTTACATTGTGGTGGTGATAGTAACCAGACCTTCCAATCACTTAATGCCTCTAAAAGCTCACTCAGGGAAAAATATTACATGAAATGGTAATAAAAGAACTGTATTTGTGTTTAAGACATTATGACCCTGGTTACTATCACCAGCACTGTAAAGAATAATAGAGTTAGGTTTCTTTAACATTTTCAGTTAAACATTTCAGTTAAAAGTTTTTGTCACAAAATGTCACAAATGTCTCAAAAGCATTTACAAATATCATAATACATGACAATTCAGCATACGTCAGTTTCACCTGCCCAAACTACATAGAATGCTTTAGACTGGATTGCTTTTTCAACCACGTGAAACACAGTTTAGTCAATCGAACACAGCACATTTACATATAAGGGAAAATAAGGGCTGTTAGTACCACACCACACAAACATCAGAAATACAAGAACAATGTAGGATATGGGGCTTTGAGTATTCCGAACACATAAGCAAAGTTTTCACTAAAAAGCTTTTCAGGGTGTTGTGCAATGATCCAGACATGGATTTGATTCCCTCTGAGGGAGAAATCCACCACAACATCACATATGATTTATTGTGCTAGTTAGTGCAGAGCATTGGGCTGCATGTAATATGTGTAATATGTCATTCCTCTGGCTAATGCATCAGCCTGAGTCTTGCAAAAGCAGAATGTAACGTTGCGCAGAGTGGTGAGGTTTTAGTTTAATTCTCAGTACAGGCATAAAAAAGTAGGGCGGAAGGGAGAACATATATCAGACTGCAGCTCTCTGGATGAAGGATGGCGATAGCTCTAGTAGATAGAGCGTGACTAGGAGGCTTGAAAAATGTTCTCCTGTTTCATAGGTGGTAGATAGGTGGCAGCAGAACACCCTGTTGAGTCTACTGGTCAAGTATTAGTATTCAACAGTGGTCTATGGAATCAAAGTCTCGCATTCACACACACAGTCTTGTAGGCAGCCTTTAAAAGTAGACCAGTCAAACAAAAAAGAAAGGGACTAGTTGAAGACAGATGGATGATTGCAATAGCATTTCTCACTCAGACACCATTTATTTAGCCTTATTCCACATAAGGGACTGGGGTTCTAATATCGTTGCGAATAAATGGCAAATGTACTGGTGCTTTTCTTTTGCAGCAGCTTGTTAGTAGTGTCCTGTGACATATAAAGGCCAACAAAGAGCTCATTTTCAAGAGAACTGTACCTGGTTGCACATTAAAAGGGTGTTATTAATATGGAAATATAGCAGATCCACACAGATGGGCCCATTAAGCAGTAGTTATTAGTATCAGTGTAACTTTTGGAGCTTAACTGTGTGTAAGCATGCGATGCGGATCTCTTCATGACTGTACCTAACCTGCAATGAGTGAATAAGCATAATCATGAACTAATAGCATTTTCACTCCAAACATTTTCCTAATTACTGATTTACCTTATATATGTAGCCAATTGATTGTCTTTATTTTCATAGTATATTTAAAATGCAAAATGAAGAACAAAATAAAACACAAGGAGGAGACAGAAATAAGTCATTTTGTTCATTTCCAGCATAAAGGCTGAATTCAAGTTATTCATTATTTAGCATCAGGAAAAACAACAGACAACACACACATATTTAAAGAAATTAAACAGAAGCCTCAAAAGAATTTTTTGTGTCCATACTTTCCCTTTTCATGAGACCTGCTTCTAGGTCCTCATATCCTCAGGGATATTTCTTGACATCTCCAAGTTTAGAAGTTGATTGTTGTGTCTGCTTACTGTCCACTCTATTAGAAACTTGTGCCTGTTTTCTCAGGCATACTGCTGGCAAGGATAGTTTTGGTTAATGGCGTATTATCAGTGACACAAAGGTGTTTAAAATTCCAGCATCACTTCAGTCTGATCCACTGGTCAAAACTTCGAAAAATGTATGTTTTTCAGTGTCATTATCACCTGTGCAAACTGAATAACTGAAACCAAGAAAAGTAATGAATAATACATTTTTAATACATAAATAATAGTAGTAAATTGGAAAATGGGCTTAATTTCTTAACTAAGTTTAAACATAAACTTTGTATGTTGTAAGAGGGAGTCCACAATGTGAGAGTAACCTATTGTGAATAAATTTAAATAGTTTATGCTACCAGACATTGTTTCTACACAAACTACAATGAGTGTGCAGAAACAATTGTTAAAGTAACCCAATTAAAGTAAAGGAGTGATTATTTGCATAATATTGGCATTTCTTTATCACAATTTTCAATATCATGAATATCATAATATTCAGTGGTATTGATCAGTAGTTTAAGTCTACAGGGATCCAACATTATCCAAGCAACACCATGTACAGGCTTGTGAATTGAATTACATAACTAAATGACTTGAAACAAATATTGCCTCCTATTTCTATCCATCTTGGGTTCTTCAGAGACATCTGGATCAGCTTAACTTTCAATGCATGGTTAAGTGGGGTGAAATCGTATTTGATTCACAGGAAGATGTGGAATAACGTTCAAAACACACTTGTGTGTCAGAGCTGAAATCTGCATTCTCTTTAGCGTCACTGCCCCTCAAGCTTGACATGATCTAAAGTACCACCAGAGTAAACTCCACTTGCTAAATGCAGAAACACTTAGATAACCGCCCATGCAAACTGAATAACTGAAACCAAGAAAAGTAATGAATAATACATTTTTAATACATAAATAATAGTAGTAAATTGGAAAATGGGCTTAATTTCTTAACTAGGCCAAATGAAAATCTACATAAAGTGCTACAAATGTTATTTAAGCAGCATTTCCTGATAATAATCAGAATTGGTGTTAATTGCTGATAAATGGTTTTCCCTAAAAAGCAATGCGACTCGGCAATATATGAATGCTTTTTCTTTTGCATTTTTTTATTTTCATCCACTTTGACAGCTGACTGCAGTTCAAATGATATTTGCTTACATGTTTATATTCTCTATAATTATCTCTTTCTTCTGAAAATTGTTTTTTCTTTTTTTTGTTTCTTTGTTGTTATGTATTTTAGCCAGTCAGAGCTTCACTTCACATATATTTTATATTTATGAGCTCATTAGCATGATGATTTTAGTAGGACACCAGTGAAAATACCACACTATTTAAAAGACACCAACACAGCACACTGCCACTGTGACTTTATGAATAGCATGGATAACATGCCATACATTTTGCATGCCATAGTGCTATAACCGCTGAGTTGGCCCTAAGTCTTCAGGCAGTTGGTTCCAGCATTAAGAAAAATAAAGCGAAAGGCTGCCTCACCATTCTTGGTTCTTATTCTGGGCACAGCTTGCTGACCAATGCTCAGTAATTTGAGAGGCCTGTTAAGTTAATCCTATTCTTTGAGTAGATCAAAGATGTATTTTGGTCCCAAGAAATTAAGTGATTCATGAACAAGTAGCAACACTTTAAAATCAATTCTGTACCTAACTGGCAGTGTAGGGATCTCGATACTGAGGTAGTATGCCAAGCTCTCTTTGGCTTTGTTAGCATTTTTGAATAAGCTATCTCATGGTATTTTGGGGAGGCCAGTAAAGCATGTCTGAAGTGGTTTGAGGTGAAATTCCTTATTTTAGAGAAACATTTTGAGTCACAGTGGTGGTGATAGGAATCCAAAAAAAGCTCCCTCATAAGTTATTGTTACAGGTAATTACCATTATGAAATGAATACATGCCTAATAGTTGACCTGATTACATTGTTTTTTTATATATAGTTTTGGGAGAAAAGTTTAGCCTGAAGCATATATTTATTGTGAAGATGTACTTGCTATAATGTAATTGTTTTTTCCTTGATTGTATGAAGCATGTATTGAATAGTAACTGCAAGCACTGAGCACTGGAGATTAAATGCAAAGATGCCATGTTTTTCACAGTACTGTACATGTTTTATATGTTAGAGGCCCCTGAGTCATTGAGGGAGCAGCTGGGGTGGATGACTGTGTAACCTCAACCTTACGTCCCTGAATAACCTGTCTATTGATTTAGGAGAGCATGGGTCAGTCGTGTCGATGGGTTGTGCCATTAGGCCAAAATGGCAGAGGCAGGCCAGATGTTTTGTGGAAGCTCTGGTGTAGCTCCTAATGAAAGCAAGAGAGAGACAGAAATAGACAGAGAAGTCCTTGCATCTGTACAAAATAAACAGAAGCTACATTGTTCAGAGACATGCTTTCTCAAAAATGTAGTCAACCACTTTTAACAGTAATACTTTTGAGATTAAATTACTTTTAGGATTAAATAAACCAGAAAAATACTGCCCCATGCCTTCATATCACTACAAAAAAGTGTTTTAGATTGTAGGTAGAGTCTTATTTTATCATAGTTTTTATTCATAACTTTTATTCATAACTGTAAATTATTATAAACCGAGATTTTAGTGCTTAGTATTGTTAGTACTTAATATTTATTGTCTAATGTATATTTTTGTATTTAAGTACTGTAAGGGACTACGCACCTAAGTTTTTCACTCACCTTCACACCTGTAAAAAATGTGATGTGACAGTAAAAGTGATTTGATTTGATTTGGTTTGATTTTAGCCACACCTGTGTGTTTTAGAGTGGATAATGAAACTTAACATGTCTAAGTGGTTGCGTAGTGAGCAGTGCCGCCAAAGCATCTGAGGAGGGGGCTGCTGCTGCAAATGTCAACCACTTTGACAACCACTCCGGGCATGGCTTGAGTTTGTATTTTAATCTATGGAGAACAAATATTTTGACAGTAGAACAGTGGAAAGCAAATTTTAACTCAAGCTTAAAATGTACCAGAGAGGTTCCAGAAAGAATCATTTTTGGTTCCCTAAAGAACATGACAGTAGACAGTAGCTGAGATTTTTGAATGTGAAGGTCCACCACATAATGTTCAATATCAGTTTAAAGTATTTAAACTCAAGTCAAATGTCCAAGAAAATAATTATTCAGAAAAGTTTAAACATAAACTTTGTATGTTGTAAGAGGGAGTCCACAATGTGAGAATAACCTATTGTGAATAAATTTAAATAGTTTATGCTACCAGACATTGTTTCTACACAAACTACAATGAGTGTGCAGAAACAATTGTTAAAGTAACCCAATTAAAGTAAAGGAGTGATTATTTGCATAATATTGGCATTTCTTTATCACAATTTTCAATATCATGAATATCATAATATTCAGTGGTATTGATCAGTAGTTTAAGTCTACAGGGATCCAACATTATCCAAGCAACACCATGTACAGGCTTGTGAATTGAATTACATAACTAAATGACTTGAAACAAATATTGCCTCCTATTTCTATCCATCTTGGGTTCTTCAGAGACATCTGGATCAGCTTAACTTTCAATGCATGGTTAAGTGGGGTGAAATCGTATTTGATTCACAGGAAGATGTGGAATAACGTTCAAAACACACTTGTGTGTCAGAGCTGAAATCTGCATTCTCTTTAGCGTCACTGCCCCTCAAGCTTGACATGATCTAAAGTACCACCAGAGTAAACTCCACTTGCTAAATGCAGAAACACTTAGATAACCGCCCATGGCATGGCATAAATTCCTAATAAAAATGTATTGCCATTCTTACTCCCACAAAAAGGTCTGAAAATTGATAAAGCTCAAATGCTCCCAGCCAGACCCACTTCTTAACAATTACTTATTGTCCATTCAACCTGAATCCCCTAGCCATGATAAATTGAGCAGCTGCCTCTTACAGAGGTGTCAAAGCAATTACAAGAAGGTGGTTCACTTGCAAAGCGCTGGAAGCACTACTTGAGCAAAGTGGGATCCTGTGGCCTAGTAATTTTACATTATTAGAAATAACTGATGAGAGTTTAAGGGAGGGAAACAGGTCCTGATAAGAGCAATAAAAAACCTTGGTTCAGGCCCTAAAGTCATTCTAATACTTCACTTCAGCCGAAAAAGCCTTGCATTTCATTGTGTACTGCATTAGGGACATTTTACTGGAAATCTGGCAATATCCTTTTCCAAAATGTCAACTCTTCAAAATGAACAGGCAGACTTTGTTGTGATTGCATGCTATCAAATTTTGAGGTAGTCTGAATAAGAAATAAACATTGCATGAAGCTCAAAAAGCACTCCACTTTGTCAGTACATATATTGCCAGGATATCCATATTTATTGATTTTCCAACTTTTATCATATTACTAATATGCGTTTGCCGGGAAGTATTGCAGGATTGACCATGACCATGATGTCTCTTTTTCTTAGTTATGAGAAACTTTTCCTGATTGACAACTTGAAGTCTATGTGCTGTGAGGGAACAATTTTCTTAGGTGGACTTGCAATATATATATATATTGCAATATGTCACCTTTTCATGTCTCTTTATAACATACACACACACACGCACACACACACACACATACACACACACACACACACTTATATATATGTGTGTGTGTGTGTGTGTATGTGTGTGTGTATCAATCAATTTATGTTGATATTGATACTTGTATTTTATGACCAGTACACTAATTTTTATCACTAGTAATACTGGTAAATATACAGAATGTATATATGTGATGCATAATCTGGAAAACTGCAGGACAAAACTCAGGGCTCAGCGTTTCACGGACCTCCTGTTGTTGATTTTATATGACCCTCCACAACATCACATTACTTCACCCACATTACTGTCTATACTTCTCAGAATACATGACAGAATCCGGGGAGCAGTCTGCACCACCAGGTCCTTTTTACTGTGGGTAAAACAGAACACACAATGCTGTAAACGACAAAAACAGGTTAAAACAAAGAAGAAATTATTACATGCAAAGGGGATGATATTGCCATATGTATAAAATATGAATGACCTAGTTACCAAAAATAATCAAGTAGATAAATATTACTGGTAAAATAATGTTGTGGATGCATCCTCTTCATAGAAATGTATGTAACGCTATGTACCTCACAGGTCCTACATGGGAAATTGATCAATTGCTGACTAATTTTTCTCAGTTTGGGAGCAGCAGTACAGTACTGCCTGGCACAGTGGTGGGTTAAGTGCCTTGCCCAACAGCACAACCCAGTACTCCCAATGAGTCCTGGGATTTGATCCAGCAACCCTCCTCTTGCTGGCTCACCTCTCCCTTCACTAGGCGACCAGCCAGTTAACTGCATCAAACTTTTGAGTGTGTAGCAAGCTAGGCAAGACTGTAGCTGGCTTCTTTTTTTGACATTTCATTCCATCTTAAATCCTGCTACTGAGTCTGGTAGGGATATCACAGGACAGCAACTCGAAAGCAAAGACACTTTTGACTTTTCTCGCAGCAACAATTCGGTATGATCTAAATGGCAGGTGTTCATCATACGCCCAAAAACAGAGACACTGCCCTGACACTTTCTCTGGCCAAGCACTACTGCTATTCCAACAGCTATTGAAGAGTACTAGAACAGCATGTATAAATAAAAAGTCTCTCTGAATAGATAAATTGTAAGATGTGACATCATATTTTAAGTAAAATAAATCAATGCTTTGTCAGATGTAGAGGCCTCTCATGATGCTTGTATTTTTAAACTAACTTCCTGAAGCAACACACACAGTCTGAGAGTAAACACCAAAAAAACATTTGACATCAAAGCAACCTTACTGATAAAAGACACCTGTAGGTGTTTGCAAGGCTCAGTCAGAGGCATCCTTTCCTATTCTCCCAGTCACAAAATTTTCCCTGTTCAATGTGACATCAGCTTAGGAACCTCAATTTTCAATCCATTGTGACATCTTTATGTCAAACTAAATTATTGTCAGGATATAGAGCAGGTAAAGACACCTGTATTTTGTGTTTGGTACTGCAAGGTAAATCTCAGTCAGCCAGGTTTGTGGCATCCTCTCCTGCTCCTCCTCCGGTCCTGCTCACTATAGGCCCAGGTGTATTGGGAGCAGGGCAAAATCTGCAGGGCAGTTGTTGTTCAAGACAAAGGCTGGGAAACAATTAAAACAATTAAAGTCAATTAAAACACTTTTTTAAACCTTCTAATAAACTGGTAACAACTAAAAAAAAAAAATATATATATATATATATATATTTTTTTTTTAATTCAGTATAAACATGCATGTAGGCTATCATTACAAACAAAGAAACAGCGTTTATTAAAGGGAACCTTGTGTTGACGTGAAACCAAAAATGGCTTTAAAACCTGGTTTAAGCATATTTCAATTTAACCGTTACTAATTTATCTCATAACTTTTATTTCTTTTATTATTAAGAAATTATCCTGTCAGTGATATTATAAGAGAGCATTGATGTACATCCACTCTGCTTAACAGTTTACAAGTTACCTATAAGAGTTCCCTTTTAAGTAGGCACCAGTAAGTGTGGCTTTGTAGAAAGAAACCATCCATTACACAGAGGAAAAACAGTGTGGGTTTAATCTGCCTCAGCATTCCGTCTCAGGCTGGAGGAGGCAAAAACTTTATCTACGTTACATAAAATATCTACCCACACCAGACACCAAGGGACAGATTACCACGGGTCTACAGCAAGTTTCTCCTGATCCTGTGGAAAGATGATCTACCGCCATTAGACAGCTGCACTTAAGTTCAGGGTGCAAAACAGTGAATGTTTGGCTTTTACAAAGCATCCCCACTGTTTCTATTTCTATTTGCATAATGGTTTTGACACCACATGAAAAATAATACAAATATACATGATTTTATTTTTAATGCCTTTCTCACTTTCTCACTCTTTTTCATTTTCTACACCATCTTCTGTCATCTGCACTCTGTCCATGGTCCTTGCCTGAATAATGGTTTCCATTTAACCAAAACACAAAAGTTTTTTTTTTAGTTTTCAAAAGAGCTTGGTTTGGTAAGGTCTTGAAATATTTAATGTAGTTTTTTATTTTGTAAAAACAGACTGATTATGACTTAATTCCAAATGCTATAATTCAAGTAAGGTCGTGGTATGATATATTTACTTTTACCAATGACAAGTATCTGTGTGTTTTCCCCAAATTATTCTAGATATCTGGTGCTATGAACTCAACCATGGAAGTTGGTTGAGAAAGATGTTTAAATGTGTGCTCTGCTCCACCACGTGTACAGCTACTCCTGCGTCCATTCCAGAGTCTTCTTAAATCTTTTTAAGGACACACCCATTTCTGTAGATAGGGATCTCGGGGAACAAAGTGGGAATGTAGGTGTAAAGTGTCTGTATAGGTTGCATCCAGAAGCCCTGAAACTTACTGCCTTTTTCTACTATCCTAAAGCTCTCCTAATCTCGTAATTTTGTCTTACTGGTTGTCGGAATACTATAGGATCTAAAATGTTTTGTTTGTGTTTATATATGTACAGTGTTATATATTTTGTACTTGGGGTTAAAAAAAACCCCAAATAAACTATGAACTGGCAGTGTAGCAGATATGACTGTATACAGGAGTTGTGATAGGCTCAATTTATCATCTTCACTTTAGTGTTAAGACTAGAATAATATATTTCAGTAATCTGAACTTGAGCATAAAAGAACTGTTCCAAGAGCGCCATTTTAGCGTTTTTTGCAGACTTGCAAAAACTACAGACATGGCAGATTTTAGAAGAAAATCACAGCTTTCCTCTTCAATCATTACAATTACTTCAGCAGGCAAACCCTTTTCCCTATAATTTTTTAAGGTTTTTTTGGGCTTTGATTTATAATCCTTGAAATTTATGATATTCAAAAAAGCCTCTGAAGCGTAGTACATGAACCACGCCAATAACCTCTCCATCAACCAAACAACCAATACGCAATCTAAAGATTTGATATTTAGGTGAAACAGCTTGTAATATAAAATGGGTTTAAATGTGTACATATTAACCCCTTAACCTCCAAGGACCTGTCATTAAAAAATCTCATTATTTTATCAGTTATTTTAGGGTGTAATTAATTCACATTGTTCTGCGTTGAACTGGTGGCCTGTCCAGGGTGTTTCCTGCCTTCTAACCATTAAATGCTGGGATAGACTACAGCAGCAACAGGTGGTTTATATGATGAATGAGTTAAAGTAATTTCACATGATGTAAAAAAACTATTAGGATATATTAAGTTTTTGGGGTTGTTTTTGTGTAATCTCACTCCTTACAGAGCTACCTTACAGGTAGTGTGAATCTTCTCAAAACTTTTATTGTTTGGGTTACATTTTTTTCTGGGGCTCTAAAATTTCTGTCTCTGTTTTGTCACTCTGTTGACTTCTTTGTTATTGCTTGGGGTAAAAGTCACAAAAAAGCTTGATTGCATGACATGAAAATACATATGGGTGACTATTCACATCATCTCCTCAGAGTAGCTGCTGATCTAGGATATGATCCAAGATCAGGACTCCTACTCTGAGAAGTTTTGTGAATATGGGTCAAATTGTCATTTGACAATTATATTTTTCAAGCATTTTGTCCAATTTTCAAAATGTTTAAAATAAAAGAAAAAAAAAACAATGTTTTCTGGGTGGAGCATCAACAGGACAAATTATACTAGCTAATATAATGAGATTTAAAGTTAAAGGGTCCCATCCTCACAAATAAACTCTCAACCTGTATCATAAACTCAACTACTTAATGAAACTGCGTTACAAACTCATAAAAACAGGCATATTTGGAAGATTTATAAGTTATTATTTTGCTTCAGAGTCCTTCTGGTCTTTTGGTGTTTGTGAGCTGGCCAGTGTCTGCGTCCTTTCAAAGAATGTGCCAAATGTCTACCTCTCTAATGGGTTTGTTTTGATTTTTTTAGCCTGATTATAGCTTGCTTCACTGCCAGTGACGCTTCTTGAACCTAATAAGACAGTTAACAGCAACAAATTCCAAATGCAAATGTAAACAGCTAAAATAACAATAACTGCATTCATGTCCAAATATTTATGGACCTGACTGTATTATATTATAAAATCATGTTTGAAAAGCAAAATAAAAGTATAATCTCCTGAATTGAAAAGGTTACACAGTGCATGTAAATGAAAGTATTTTAGAGGAATACAGCTGAATGCTGTATTGGATGTTCATGCGTAACATTTTAAATAACCTCAGCTAAAAGAGAGTGATCCTCTAGTTTTGTGCGTTTTCATCCAATTTGTTTGGGAGTGTACACACATTTCGAATGTGTTGTAGTCTGTCACTTTTCAATTTGCACATCTGTTCAGAAGTACTCATACAAAAAAAAAAATCAGAATAAAGAAAACATTGCCTAACAAGCAAAGGTGTCAAATCCCAGCAGCACCTTTTGCCACAAGTCCTGGGGGAATAGCAATTGGCCTTTCTCCCGGAAGGAGGGTTGTTTTCTATGGGCCGCTGTTGCTCCTTTCAAGAGTGACATAGTCTATGCGTTTTTTGCTCTCATTCAGGCCGACTGAGATATAGCATATATATATATATATATATATATATATATATATATATATATATATATATATATATATATATATATATAACAGGGTGAAAGGGGATTAACTAAATATGCAGATGGATTACAATCTGGAGCTACAAAACACACCTATACGACAAAGTTAGCTGATAAACTGCACAATGAATGTAAATACAAAAAGGTGACCCTTAAGTACTGGTGAGATATAGACAAAATTATTATTGCTTATTATTATATTATATTTATTGTTTAACTTTGAAACTTTTGAAGACAAATAATGGTAATGTTATTTTCTGTCACTTCTTCTCTAAATCACATTTAGTAGTCACCACATAAAGTCGAATATAGACCAAACAACATCCATCTCTTTTTATTGGCGAATGAAAACTTAACTACCCTAAAGATAACTTTCACATCTTTTCTAAGGAAAATCTGGGAAGCAAAGAACATCAACAGACACATCATTTTCCATTAGTTCTTCATGGACAGAAACAATTAGATCCTCAACCAGCAGCGAACATGTTGTATTTAAGCCTATAGAGACGCCACTTATGTTTGTGGTTTAGTGCAACCATATTCATTGTGTCATTTAGAAACAGCTTTTGGGACGTTGGAAGCAGGGCAGAGAAAGCAGAAGGATAAGAAGGCAATCAGGTTAGCAATAAGGGAGCATAAAAACAAATCCAGGAGTTCACATTTTTTAAAATATGACTTTGATGTATATTATAAACATTGTTACAAAAAATGACATTCCCTGGGTTTTCCATGTATGGAACCTGAAGCACAAAAGCAGCACTTCCACACTGATCTGACATGAAATGAACAATTCCTTTGAATTCATGGTAAGAACTTGTTTTCCAGTTATCGCAATAGCATCTCAAGCACAACAGGGCAGAGCTGTTTCTACCCACCAGTTTTATACTAGACTGTTCTTCTTAAAAGAGGGGTGTGAATTATTACTCTGTAAGATCTTAACCTTGACAGTTCTTCCCTTTAATGTAACTCCTTCCTCTCCTCCAAAAGTGGACAGTTCTTATCAGTGCACAACACGGGCTTTCTTGACCAAACTCTTTTTATGCAATATCAATAGTCCACATAGGATTGTATTCTTGTATTCTGAGTTGGCAGTTTATTAGTTCATTAGTTTATTTGTTTATTAGTTTATTATAGACCACCTGGCATACACATGTGTCTGGCAATGGAATAGGCTGAAAAAATGAGTGGAGAAATGGTAATAGCAATGGTAACGGTAAAACATTTCCATTCTGATGAATGTGGTGCCCAACCACAGGACATATAGGGTCACTGAAGGTATGAGTATGAGTATGGCAATGCTTTAAATCATATGCTAAGTCCCTTAAAAATCCTCATTGGTGACTTGGATTGAAGACAACAGTTGAAGAAATATTTTACATAAGATTGTGTAGACTTGTAGGATCCATGCTGAGGCACATGAAAGCTGTTCTAGCAGCTCGTGGTCTCTCAACAGGTTACTGATGTTGGTTGTTTGTTCCTTTAAAAGGTAGGCACTCATTATAAGTTTGTAGTTTCGATTACAATTAGGTAGCTCATTATTAGTGTACTTCTATCCATTCATTAAAAGAAATGGACCACCATAAGACCACCACTTAACTGATAATATATGGGTGGGTGAGATATGCTGATGGTAGACTGGTTTTCCAGCACCCGACTACCACTGCTGAAAACTATAAGATGGGTAATACAAAAAATTAAGCATGAAACAAAAAAAGAGCTGCAGATTCCTACACCTGTACACCTGCATGGTATAACACAGCTGGCATTCCATAAATCCACAAAAACTCATCTGTCACTCACAGTGTGCGCATTAAAAGTCTGGACCTGTTTTTCTGTGAAGCTTCCCTGTAACACTGCCTGTTGTAAAATAGGCTATACCAACAAATTAATTTGAAACACCTCATAGCATTCTTTGCTGCTTTGGTTCCACCTGAGCTTAATAAGATAAAACCAATTGGATTTAATAACTAATTACAGAGTTTTACAGTCCTCTCCTCAGATGCCCTTTATGGTAATTGCAGTAATTATAAAATGCTGAACTGGTGTGTACTACAAGGACAGATGCCGCAAGATCCCAACCAAGATAAACGCCGCATGGGAAAAGAGTAATGAAAACCAATTAATTGCAATACCTGTGCAATTATGTATTACACTGTCTTCTTGCCTCCAAGTAAAGCCACTCACGCAGTGGAACCAAGCTACAGTAAAAAACATAACAGGTCTGTCTTCATGTCCTACTGTTCTGTACTGTTAACCTGTTGGATGTTGCAGCTGAAACCATACAGTTCTAGCTTGCTACAACTTTGCTTATTAGTTTAGAAAGATCAGAAAGTCCCAGGATTTTATTATTAAAAAGAACACTATTCTGAAAATATATTAAAGTGAAAGGAATTGTCTTTTTAAAATGCTTGTTTGTAGCGGTCCTAGCTTTTCTTACAGTTAGCAAGCATGTTTTCACTAACATTTTATCTACAGTAACTACAGTAACAGTATTGTCACCATCAAATACAGAGTTGCATGTAATAATGTTTTACTGATTTGATGTGTGAGTTGTTAAAGAGTGTTGTTAAACCAGTTTTATTGTCATTTACTGATCATTTATGGAATTAGCAGAAACTTGCCAATAATATACAACAGTGGCAATCTCAAATGGATGTGACCAATGAACTGGCCAACAAACTACTTACCAGCTATGCAGATGATGACAAAAGTAAGTTTAAGCAGATGACCAAAAGCCTAAATGAACACTATTAGCATTATTCAATACGCTGTGGATGTTCTTCCCCACCTTCTCAGTAATATTTCTCTTTAGTTTGTATTGCAGTCACAAAACTGGATCATTGATGCAGAATTGATTTTCATCAGTAAAGACAAAGAAAAATGTCTGTTTAGTTTTTATGCTGATGCCTACTGGAATAGAGAAAATGGCGAGGAAGATGCATTTGTTCTGCATACCTGTTTTGTTTTATCAAAGCCTTAGCCAGTCTTATCAGTGGACAATTTATGTACTGGATTTTCTGCAAAACATTTATCATGTCTCAAAAGGTTTACCCCTCAAATCTAAACAGCTGTTTTTTTGACACACAGTGGGAACTTTATTAGTGGCAGAGTGGAAAAAATTAACCAATATAAGGTCATAATATCAAGTGATGGAACTGAGAGCAACAAAACCAAAATGCCTCCATTATAATAATGATATCTCTACCAGCTGCAAGTGGTAAATCATGATGGGGTGCAATACAACTTGTCGTTTTTGACAGATGACATGTTTCTGTGTTCCACGTATTGCATATCCCATTCCAAACAAAAAGTAAAAGGTATTAAAACCATTTATTTTGTTTTATTCCGTGTCTACTGACAACCACAATACTGGATTCACTGCATCAATAAAAAAACTGGATTTACATAAACCCAATCAACACTAACCTTCACTAACTAAAAGCACCCTTTAGTGTAAACCATGTGCTCACCACATGCACAATTTTGGACAATATACATACTAAGTTAATAAAAGACAATATAATTAAAAGTTAAAATGAGACAGCTGACACAAACAAAGACATATAAAAGTAATACATTAACTCACATAGATAAAACCTAATCACTGCACAAATGACCATGGTGGACATGAGCAGAGTTTCCTGAAAATACAGCTGAAAATGTTTAATAGTTACCCACTGACTGGATTTAATTTACCTCTCTCTGTCTCTGATTCTCTTTCTGTCTTACTCAGTGATCACTGTAGGAGCATGCGGCCACTTACTTCCCTGTTCATACAGCTAATGAAACATAATACAGATAAAAGCAATAGGCCTCACTGATCGGTTCAACCAGCCAGTTAGTAATGCAAAGAATGGTTAGATCAGGAGGAGAGAGAGAGAGAGAGAGAGAGAGAGAGAGTCTTAACCTTACTGTCATCTTCTTAACCTAACTTTTCCCTTTCTTCAAAAATTAGAATGCCAAGTAAAATTAATGTGTTGCTGGGTTATCATGGTTATTATTTTTATTTTTCTTCTGCTTCTTTTTCTGTTTATATTATCTGTCATGTAAAATGACCTACACATGAATTTCAATCCTCTTTTCCAGCTAATTATTAATTATCCAGCAAACACAGAAATCAGAATAACACTGGGGCTCAGGGGTTGTGCAACTGTCTTAAAGATTCTGCCCAACATCATTCGACTGGACCTAGTAATGCCAGAGCCATACATAACTGGGTGCCCAGGAGTGCGAGTGCATGGTTGGATAGTGTGATGGAAAAAGCCTCAGTTAGTGGGAAGTTGTGCAAGAAATAAACCGCATTAAACAATGATATCCTTATGCTAAATGCTATTGATATTTACATATATCAGTATAAGCTTTGACTCATAGTTACCCAATCTTGTCATATTTATGGCACTTTTTCACACTTTCGTCAAGATTCCAAAAGTGATGGCAGCAGTCCCTGAAGCAGACTGGCAGGTGATACTGTGCTGGCATATAAACAGCAGTTATTTCCTTCCAGACATCTGCTTGTATCACCAGCATCTCTCAGCAGGTTTGTATACACATATCCAACCACCTAACATCAACTGGGTGGGTGAGAGGTCTGATAGTGTTGTACATGAAAGGGGCTTGCAAAGCATTTAATCACAGTAACCCCAAATTTACTTGTTTCTTTAGCAAGATTTGACTTCCTTGTTTGTTTTTTAGAGCAGCTTTATTGTGTTCTTTTTCCAAAGCAGAAGCTAAAGCAGAAACATCAGGCCCCTGAGACTCACTTATAAACGTGTAAGCTACAGGCCTAAAGAAAATGCGTAAGGGATGTGCAAACAATGTGCACGCCAAAGAGCCACAGCCATTTAACTAAGTACATAAATTGTTATTGTTATGCATATATATGTTATGTTATGTTATGCATATATATATATATATATATATATATATATATATATATATATATATATATATATATATATATATATATATATATATATAATTGTAATGAAGTAAAGTAATTGGAATAAATAATCATTGCCACAATAAATAAATCTTTGTAAATGAATTCACTTTAATATCAGTGAGACAGAATTGTCCAAAATCACCACATTGAAGGTTAATACAGACAATTTGTAGAATATAATGCTTAACATATTACATTTTCCAAATTTTTGCTTTTAAAAAGGTAATGGTAAATTAATCTTATTTGGGGGAAAACTCTGTTCAAGGAAATTGTCAGCTAATTAGCCAAATTAGGGGTTTTGGAGTCACATAAAAAGAATTAAGTTGGTTATTATGAATTATTACAACTGTCTCTTAAGTGTCTCTTAAGTAATGACTGCCTTTGATTCACTGCTTTGTGATGATATTGAATAAAACTCTTTGCACGCATATTGATTGGACACACACTAAAATGTTGTAAAATGTAGTGTAAATATACATGCAATAGCTTACATGCACCTATATACAAACCAACAGTATCTTCCTCCTCTGGTATGCCTTTGTTTTCATTATCTCACTTTTCCTCTGACTGGTCAAAAGCCATCATTTTAGACTTACCTCTGTGGGTGGTGTTAGAGTACTCTGACATCTAGCCGTCCACCGCAGGTCTGAAGGAAGCTATCATCTAAATGAGACTTTGAGGGCAACCAGCTAAATCGTTTTCTCCACATGTGGTAAAGTTGCCTGAACTGCGCATTAGGTTTCAACTGCAGTGTAGTTCTATACCCTAATATCGGCAAGGGACCAAAAGCCAGTACTGAACCATCTACACCTAAAGTTCTCAGCTGGACAGCATGAAGGTTCATTTACTCCATCCATTCAAAAAAGGCCAAGAATATGCTACCCAGCAGAAATAATTCTACCAGTAGACCTGATGGAAAACCATTCTTAACAGCACTCATTTTTTTCAAATGTTTTATTAGAGACTGCAACCTGTAAAATGTATGTGCTAACAATAACATGGTACCCAATATACATGAGAAAGCCAGTTTCCATAGCATAAATCAACAGAGAATATTAGCTTTTAGTTTTGCGTATAAAATGCAACTATGAAGGAAAATTTACTAGGATAATACTAGCATGTTCCCAGCAGAGTCACAAATAGTGATTAAGGGAAATGTACATTTTATTAAACAAGCTTTTCTTGTTAGCCAAACTAACATACTTTAAATTTGATACATTTACTTTATATAGCTTTGCTGATTTCCTACAAATAGCAGTAAAAAAAACTGATGTGCTCCTTTGATGCCTTCCAATGCCTTTTAAACCGCATTCTATAAGCAGACTGATTTTAAATCCCAAAAAGATCAAATTCATGCTGTTTTTAAAAACATCAGACTTTTTTATCTTGCTAAATTGTACTACCCTGAAGCAATCCAGAATTGATTCAGGAATACTAATAAACTGACATGTATCATTACCTTAGACTCTACTTCCTGTAACAACACAACATACTGCATAATAGAATAAAAATAATTTTAAAGTACCGTGTTATTAGTAATTGATTTTGGTGATGTAATATAGAGATGTACTGGTGCTGTCAGACTTCCGGGTTTCCCCTCTGCCTCCGATCCCCCGAAACTCCATTTCCCAGAATCCGCCAGCCGATGTCCCTCGTCCAGCAATCCTGTCTCGTTTCCTCTATCTGATTTTACACACCTGGTAATCATTAACTCTCTTTACTTATATACCCCTGGTCTGCCGCTCAGTCTTTGCCAAGTAATTCCAACTTCTGTTGCATACTGAGCGGTCTATCCTTGTGCTCCTTATTCTGACTTTCGGTTTTCCAACTCCATTTGATCTCAGGTTCTTGCCTTCTCTTTTGCTCTCTGGTTCGTGCTTTCTCTTTTGCCCTCTGGTTTGTGCCTTCTCTTTTGCCCTCTGATTGTTTATTTGGTTTTTGGTTTCTGCCTGCCTCTTCATATATAACTTTGCTTGTCCCCTGTACTATGTTTGCTTGGGATCTGTTTTTGAGCCTGACAGTCAACTTGTTAATAAAAGCCAGCAATCTGACTTTGTCTAGCATGAGATGTGCCTACTAATACTCTCAAGTACTTTGGCTCAATCTTTCACTCCATTTGTCAAGTTTTCATTTGTATATAAATAAGGGTCTTAAGTTAATAAATTAAACTATAGTTAATAAATATGTGTTGTTTTTTATGTTTTAAACTAAATTTTTTGTGTGTGTGGATTAAATATAACTGTATAAAATTAATTCTGGTCCAACTAAAACTTTTTTTTATACTTGTATGCTGCAGTGGAGCTAGAACATTTATGAACCCTTTAGCAGTGAATTTTCTAAAATGTGATCAGATCTTCTAAAATGTGAAGTCAGCACAACAGATCTCTGTGTGACAATTAATGCAAACAGTTTTCACTCATTTATTGAACAAAGTAACTCAACATTAAACATCTCTGACTGAACTTATAATCAGGCCAAAGACAGTCAATGGGCTTTATGGGCGTTTGCCGAGGGACCTAAGCTATTAAAGGTTTTGTAACTTTACTAGAACCAGTTTATCATTGTGTTACAGCCTAACATTATCTCAAAGCTCTCAATGTCTTTCCCAACAGTTTGCTTTATTTTATTTTCCAATCACTACTTAGCTAACGTTTTACTGTCTGCTATTACCCCTTTTAGGTTTTAAGCACTGAGCAAGACTTGACACTTTGCTAGAGATGGCTGTTATTTAATTGAAAAAAAAAATCAAGCTTTCAGTGAGTTTTACTGTTAGGATGCTTTGCAGTATGAGTTTTTAGTTTTTTTCTGTCCTATCCATCCCTGCTGTCCATTTGGAATTGATGTCTTCTTCACTGGGGTAAGTATTGCTTATATGCATAATTGTATATATATATGCTATTGTATAAATATATGCTATTGTATTTCCTTGATTGGGATAAACAACAATGAATGGTTCACCCAGTACTTAGTGACACTAGGGCCAATAACTTTATGATCTGGGTCTACTATTAGGTTCCTAAACAAGTTTTAAGTACAGAAAACCATTTAAACTACTGTCTGTGGTAACTGACTGCACAATACAGGGCTAGGTCAGCTTGAGTATGTGATTGCTTCTTCTACAGCTAACAACCATTTTATACTTTTCATTTTAAACATGTGTAAAAGGTGTCATTCTAGGTAATGAAGCATTTGTAACGAATCACTCACAAGTCATTTCCTAATACAGTTCTCCATATATGTGAAAGTCTTCGGCACAGTGTGATAATTAGCCTGGCCTCCCCAAATGACTTGTCACTGCAGGGATTTAGCGCGACAATATATCAAACCATAGATGTGAATAGAGCAGCGTCAATAAATTTAACAACGCATTTCTTTTTACTTCCCTTGCAAAGGTTCATAGACTTTCATAGTTCACCAGAAACCCTCTCCAAGCTCCTCACCATTCCTCGCATAAT
Organism: Prochilodus magdalenae; assembly: GCA_024036415.1. Classification (NCBI taxonomy): domain Eukaryota; kingdom Metazoa; phylum Chordata; class Actinopteri; order Characiformes; family Prochilodontidae; genus Prochilodus; species Prochilodus magdalenae. The sequence continues at coordinate 212,062 of JAMWET010004698.1, forward strand.
CTAGCCTTTGTATGACTTCTGCTTCAATTAAAAAGCACATTAATTACTCATCCTGCCATCATTTGCACTGTCAGCATCAGAGTCTGAGCCTCTGCAAATGGCTTGTCTCAAACAATTAAGTCAATAAAAATGAACTTAATTTAATTAAGTGAAGTGACGCCTCATGTGTTGGGGGAGTTTATTATAATTAAAGAGCTTGCTGCATGGAGGTTATTGATGTCTGTCCTTTCAGAGCTGCTGGACCAGAACTGGTGAAGCGTGGCGGGTCAGTTGTCATTTAGATAGATTCGAGGAGAGTGACATACTCTGGCATCAACATGTGCCAGCTTTGTGCCAGTGGGGTAAGATTGGACAGACGGCATTGGTGATGAAGCATACCCCTAATCAGACCACCACCTCAGTACCATCTGTCTTCCTCCATGAGTTCGTAGGGATGCTTTGGCACCCTCATCAGAGTATCTCTGTGATCAGACCTGCAGATCCACCCTGACTCTAGTTTTTCATCGATTGTTCGCCCATCAGCTGTTTACATCCACACCTGCCTTGCTATTTCTGTGTGTTCGCACCCCTTGGTGTCACTGGATCGCAATGTGTTGACTATTTGTGTTCGGTGGTGATGGAAAATCCTGTACCATTTGTTCATTTATTTGTTCAAACATGAAGATGTTGTCTGACAGTTTTGTTCTATTCCTGTCTTTATTGACTTTGTTTATTCCATTCAAAGTTTGTCATTTTGCAGAGATACAGTAACTGTGGTTTTACTGATTGAAATACTTTATGATAGTGTAGTGTAACACAAAGCCCATATATAACTCAGTGACTGCATATGCAACTATTTTCAGTCCTTAGAAACTGCAGTTATTGATAGATGCCATTCAGTTGTAAATGAATTATTATAAATATATACACTGCTCAAAAAAATAAAGGGAACACTTTGAAAACACATCAGACCTCAATGGGAAAAAAATCATGCAGAATATCTTTCCTCATATAGACTGGGTAATGTGTTAGGAACGAAAGGATGCCACATCGTTTGATGGAAATGAAAATGATCACCCTACAGAGGGTTGAATTCAAAGACACCCTGAAAATCAAAGCGAAAAAATGATGCAGCAGGCTCGTCCATTAAACCGAAATTCCATTGCAGCAACTCAAAATGGTACTCAGTAGTTTGTATGGCCTCCACATGCTCCTAATGAGATGACGGATGGTGTCCTGGGGGATCTCCTCCCAGATCTGGACCAGGGCGTCACTGAGCTCCTGGACAGTCTGAAGTGCAACCTGGTGGCGTCGGATGGACCGAAACATAATGTCCCAGAGGTGTTCTATTGGGTTTAGGTCAGACGAGCCGGTGGGCTCGTCAATGGTATCAATTCCTTCATTCTCCAAGCACTGCCTGCATACTCTCGCCACATGAGGCTGGGCATTGTTGTGCACCAGGAGGAACCCAGGACCCACTGCACCAGCGTAGGGTCTGACAACGGGTCCAAAGATTTAATCCTGATGTCTAATAGCAGTCAGGTTGTCTAGCCTGTAGAGGTCTGTGCGTCCTTCCAGGGATATGCCTCCCCAGACCATCACTGACCCACCACCAAACCAGTCATGCTGAATCCAGAGCCTGTCACGTCTGTCACATGTGCTGGAATGGCTACATCTTCAGGTCCTATTTGTATGATGTTGGTGCATCTGCAGGACATTTATATCCACTGCATCTTCGATGGCCACCTCGATCTTGGCCACCAGCTGAGCAGGCTCCTCCTTCACTACGAAATATCCACTATAGGAACCAGAATATCCTCCTTCAACTGCTGTTCGAAGACTGCATGCTTTTAGCTTACCACAAGTTTAGGAACTTGAACTGTTTTGACAGTGAGCCTCCCAACATTTATATCGCCATCAGTTCTCCAGATGTTAGTGCCGAGATCCAACTGTCAGGTGACACAGCAGGGGTACAGCGTGTGCCAGTTGGCGACCCCCAAAAATGATCCTCTGGGGAGAGCAGGTCTGTTAGCAATGGCAGCCTTCTCATCCCCACTAAAGAAGAACAGCTGAAGCTGGCGATACAGGCAATACCCCTCCTAAAACCTGCCCTTGCAATCTTTGCTAAGCTTTTGCTGAGACTCAAACAGGCTCACTACATCCTTGGTACCAGGCTGGCCTTCTGTCATTTTGGTGGGTGATGAGGCTATATATAGTTCAAGCTGGTTTTATTGATGGTGATGAATTAAACTTAACCAACTTAAATAACACAGAGTAGAGTATACTACAAATATATATACCTTTCCCCTAATAAATTCAGTGCAATGTAGTGTACATTTAAAACATTTCAAGTTGCACATGTTAAACTTAAATGAATACATTTTCTTTGATGATATATTTACACTATTTGTTTAAAAATGCACCAGCACACTTTCCTTTTTTAAACCCTATGTATAGATGTGTGAGAATTAGTGGTTGTAAAATTAACAGTAGACTACAAAATATTCACTAACATGCTGCAGATCACAGAACAGCACAGTATTACAATCTGCTTAGCATTTAACAGCACTAGAACGTTATGCGGTGATTCATGTAATTAAAATGCTAACAATAAAGTGCTAAACATTGCAAGCAACAAACTAATCCTTCGCTGTTGACTGAACTACATCTGTAACACTAACTCAAGTAAACAACTAATAGGTTAATGAAGTATGCTAATTTCAGTCACCCAGTGCTGACTTTACTCAATAAACTTAAAGTTTCACAGTCAGCAACAACTGTACTTTGTTTTATATTGTAATTTACTTTCTTGTTTTGTTGAGGTCAAAATTAAGTAGCTAGTTTTAGTAACATCAGCAACTAGCAAGCAACTAGCAAGTAACTTACTGTACATTAGCATAGCTAACTAAACAGTATGATGACTTGGAGGTTGATCTTATTTTCCAACCTGAGTTCAGTTTGATAAGTTGCTGCTGTCTACCATCATAGTTCAGTAGACAACAGTAATCAATTATTACTATTATTATTATGTTTAAGCTCACCAAAATAGTAAAATAGCTTGTTTCATTCTAAATCATGCCAAATCATGCAGTGTAAACTGGCATGTACATGTACATTTACCTTCTATGTTACCTTATTTAGACATCACTGAGACACATTTCACACCTAATTAATCCAATTAAAAACATCCGGAATTAGCAAATATATGAAAATGTAATAAGCAACTACTACTGCCTCAATCAAGTAAGGAAGTCACATTTCATGAGGGACTTAGAGCATTTCATGAGATGTGATGAATTGAGAAATCCACTAATTTGACTACACTAAAAGTCGTCTCTGCCTCACTCTTCATGAAAGCAGTTAAAACACTTCTTGTAGGTGCCACATAGCTCCGTCTCCTTTACCGATGTTATCTGAGACACTTAGGATGGGTGTTCTCAAGTTTCAGGCGTGCTTTCCAGTTCACCTGCAACATTAGCGATGACAACTAAAGGTTACAAGTTCTTTCTGGCTTTGACGTAAGTGTTAAAGTTCTGTTTTGTCATTCTGCTTGTCTTTCTCCAACTTCTGCCCTGTTAAGTAGTTGCCAGGCAACAAGAAAATGATTTTAAGGAGTTGGGCTATTATAGTCTACCTTAACATGCTGGAACTGTAAGCAGTTGGGAGAACTAGTGGACACCTTTGGTCCCAACAATTCTGAGTGTGCTAAATTTGGTATCCATCCGTTTTTTCTTCCGAAAATCTTCTGAAGAGAATGTAATGCAGTCAAATGCAGGGCTGGGTAATAGCACCTCACAATACCTCACAACACAATAGATAGCACACTAAAGTTGTCATGAAATGCAGAACAGAGCAGTATACTCTTTCTCTTAATCTGTTAATTTTGTTGTCTTACTTACCCCTGTTTGCTCTATATGGGTACTTTGCATTTGGGAGCATCCGATTGTCTGTTTGGTATTTGGTTTAGAACAAATTCAACTCCTGGCTTTGTTCTGAACATCATAGTCGGTTTTGCTTGATTAACATTATTGGGAACCTAGAAACAAAACCAAATGAAAGTGTTCTGCATGTGCAAAGGAATAAAGAAATTAGTTAGAAACACTTTTAAAATAGCTGTCTTGAAACAAAATCTTTTTAACAGAGTGTAAAGCTTTCTGAACTGTCTGGGTTAATTGGCATATTTAATTATGGTAGGTTCTCTCTCTTTCTCTTCTCTTTCTTCCTGCACATGGGATCCTTATCAATCAGTTTTACATTAGTATAGCTTTATATCTATGTATATCTACAGTTGAAACCAAAAGTTTACATACACTATATAAAAAGACACATATGCATTTTTTTTCTCACTGTCTGACATGAAATCAGAATAAACTTTTCCCTTTTTAGGTCAGTTAGGATTACCACAATTATTTCTATTTGCTAAATGTTAGAATAATGAGAGAGGAATTTTTTTAAGGCAATTTTTATTACTTTCTTCAAGCTCAAAAGTTTAAATACATTTCATTAGTGTTTGGTACTATTGCCCTTAAACTGTATGACTTGGGTCAAACGTTTTGGATATCCTTCCACAAGCTTTTCACAATAGTTGGCAGGAATTTTGGCCCATTCCTCCTAACAGAACTGGTGTAACTGAGCCATGTTTGTAGGCTGCCTTGCTCGCACATGCCGTTTCAGCTTCGCCCATAAATTTTCAATAGGATTGAGATCAGGGCTTTGTGATGGCCACTCCAAAACATTAACTTTGTTATCCTTAAGCCACTTTGTAACCTGTTGGCAGTATGCTTTGGGTCATTGTCCATTTGGAAGATCCATTTGCGCCCAAGCTTTAACTTCCTGGCTGATGTCTTGAGATGTTGCTTCAGTATTTCCACATAATGTTCTTTCCTCATGATGCCATCTATTTTGTGAAGTGCACCAGTCCCTCCTGCAGCAAAACAACCCCACAACATGATGCTGCCACCCCCGTGTTTCACAGTTGGGATGGTGTTCTTAGGTTTGCAAGCTTCCCCCTTTTTCCTCCAAACGTCATTATGGCCAAACAGTTCAATTTTGGTTTCGTCTCCAAACATTAAGGTCTTTTTCCCTGTGTGCATTTGCAAACATTAATCTGGCTTTTTTATGTTTCGTTTGGAGTAATGGCGATGGCCCATGTCGATACAGAACTCGTTTCACTGTGGATATTGATACACTCTTACCAGCTTCAGCCATCATGTTCACAAGGTCTTTTGCTTTTGCTCTTGGGTTGATATGCACACTTCGAACCAAAGCACGTTCATCTCTGGGACACAGAACCTTTTTCCTTCCTGAGCGGTATGATGGCTGGACATTACCATCTTTTTTGTACTTGCGTATAATTGTTTGTACAGATGAATGAGGCACCTTCAGGCATCTGGAAATTGCACCCAAGGATGAACCAGACTTGTGCAAGTCCACAATTCTCTTCCTGATATCTTGGCTGATTTCTTTCGACTTTCCCATGATGTTACTCAAAGAAGCAGCGTGTTTCAGGTGTGCCTTAAAATACATCCACAGGTGTGTCTTTAATTACCTCAGATGTTGCCAATAAACCTATAAGTAGCTTGCAAAGACATGACATCATCATATGGGCTGTCCCAAACTGTTTAAAGGCATAGTAATCTTAGTGTATTTAAACTTTTGAGCTTGAAGAAAGTAATAAAAATTGCCTTAAAAAAATTCCTCTCTCATTATTCTAACATTTAGCAAATAGAAATAATTGTGGTAATCCTAACTGACCTAAAAAGGGAAAAGTTTATTCTGATTTCATGTCAGACAGTGAGAAAAAAATGCATATGTGTCTTTTTATATAGTGTATGTAAACTTTTGGTTTCAACTGTATATATCATTTCATATTTATATCTTGACCTGCACTGGTCACATTTAACAACAAAAATTTTGCAGCTGACACAATTGACATAAGCCTATATAATGTATACAGACAAAACGTATGTTTTAAATTGTTCAACAAAATGAATGTTGTTCTCTCAAACATACCAGTAAAAATTGATATTTGTTTTTTAGTTAGTTGTGGAGTAGCCACTCTGACCTCTAATTACAAAAGACATGAGCATGCTAAGCCTGACCTGTCCTGACAGAGAGTATCCCATTCAAAGCCAACATGAAGAAGCATAAGAGAAATGTCATCAAATGACACTCACTCAAATATACAATGCAGACATGGTCAAACACATTTACACACATAGATTTCATGCTAAAAAACCCTACAGCTTAGCCAACATTAGCATTGCACTAATACATAACGTAGCTGCATAAATAGCTATGTGGGCTATGTAATTCAGGATAATAACTAATTCCCCCATAAACAAAACAAACCAAATAATTATCTGTATCTATAAAACATAAGCAACTGTGGTGCTTTCCAGGCCTTTCAAGTCTCAGAGGAACCTTAGGTTGGAAAACCACGCTAAATCTTATTTGACTTCTTTCTTAAACCTTATTTCCTATGAAGCCTTTACTGCTTCTACTTCTTCTTTTTTTAATTAGCCGTGCAGGCTGTTGTAGGTACCTACATAACTTCCTCAACGCTGTTCCTGAGAATTGAGATCGCTACCTTTTAGTTGTGTGTAGAGATGTGACAGATTCTGCACATGTGCAAATGAGAACTTTTGTAGAGTGTATGCATGTGGGCAGGTCTTGAGCTAGATTCATACCGACAAATCCTTTCATTTGATCATGAATTTATTCATTTGATTTATTAAAATATAAAATCAAGAAAAATATACACATTGTTTAATAACAATTTTCTGTTTCTAAAATTCTTCTTCTTCTCCACATTAGTGTCAGTAACTGCAGTGTGATTACAAGAATTTAAACTGCGGTGTGTTAGCTCTTTTCAGGATAAGGTGATAGCCATTACTATCAACCACCAACTCATGATATATGACTCATTAGTATTGATCATTTCCTAAATTAATTTTCAGTTCACTTGATTGTGTGCTTTAATGGTAAGCACTGTTATGGTTTAAGTTTAAGTAAAATGGTTGAAGGATTTATAACCGTAAGCCTGAAACTTCATATCACCTTTGATTAGCAGCAACGTCATCTGAAAGTTCTGTTACCCTGCCGTTGTGACATCTAGCCTCTTGTTAAATCCCTGCTGGGTGTCAAGTCCTACAGCCCAACACCTGCATTTAGCTCAGTCTGCGTTAACAAGCAGTAAGGCTGAAGGGTGCACATGCCTGGGAGATATAATGAGAGAGAGTTGCACAATCAGAGAGGGAGACAAAGAAATAAGAAAGAGAGACAGAGAGAGTGAGAAAAAGAGAAAGAGAGGAGGTACAGACAGAAAGACATAGAGACTGAAATACAGCTGGAAATGTTTGCTGCATATGATAAATGAAAAGACAAGAGAAAATTGCTTTCCCTGTAAATATGCTCTACCATAGCATTACAGAGAATTCAGACAGAAATAAAATATTGGAATGGGATGGTAGGATGGGGCGTTGGAACATATCCCAATGGTCGGAAAGTAGGAAACTCTCTGAACACAGGGCAGATAGACAGATATACACCTTCACTTATACAGTAAACTGGTAAAAGCTGTGTAATGCTGAAAAGCACCTGGTGAAACATCTCACAGTTTATTTGGCACCAGCTCAGTAACGTGATCCAAACAAAAAACTAACTAAATTCTGTAGTAGAAATCGCTGGGCTCTGGAACACTTCTGAAAACCGCTGTCTGTGAGCAAAATTTGTCATTGCATCCATAAAGGCATGTTAAACTGTACAATGCAAAGAAGAAACTATATAAACATGATCCAGGAACATCACAGCTCAAAAGTGTTCACGAATCAAAAACTGAAATTATTTCTGAAAATGATGGCCACCACATCCTCTGAGATAAGGACAAAAGGGACCATCTACATATTATTACGCTTGTTATCAGTTGTTATCCATGATGGTATGGGGGTGCACATGGCATGGGTCACTTGCACATCTGTAAAGGCTTATTTAATGCTGAATTATACACTAAATGGACATAAGCATTGGGACACCTGCACATTAAGTTGAATTATTTTAGGCTATTTATCATTTACGGCATTTATAGACATCTATAGGCATTGATGTGGACATGATCACACTCCTCTTGAAAGGTAACTCTGGGTTCAGTTCAAAAAGAAAAAAAGGCTCCAATCTATTATCTCGGCTTATGTACAAGAGACAGCAACCCGGGAAATCAATCTGGATCGATTCCAAAGCAATGTTCACAAAGTTTTTACATTTGTTCAGTTTTCCAGGGAGAACCTCCATTACTGCTTTAATATTTCATTCCCCAGTTTAGCCACCATAATTCCTAATGATGCTTTTTACTTATTATCATTTAGCAATCATCTCCAAGTGACGGATACTGTCTTTCTGTTTAGCAAAAGGATTTGACTCTATTTCCTTAATTATTTGCTAGAATAATTGGGCAGTTGTGGGCTGGAGGTTAGGGAACCAGCCTTGTGACCGGAGGGTTGCCGGTTTGATTCCCTGAATTGAGCAAGGCACCTAACCCCCAACTGCTCCCTGGGCGCTGTGGATAGGGCTGCCCACCGCTCTGGGTAAGTGTGCTCACTGCCCCCTAGTGTGTGTGTGTTCACTAGTGAGTGTGTATGTGAGTGTTTCACTTCACAGATGGGTTAAATGCAGAGACTAAATTTCTCCATTGTGGGATCAATAAGGGATTTAATCTTAAAGAAGACATTTTCCAAAGTACTACATCACCATTCACTAGGTTGGGCCGCAATCTTCATAGTTATCTTCATAATCAAGCTAGGTGTTTTATTTCATACTCTTGTGTCAATAGAACTGAATAAAACTGAATACAATAATTCAAAACAGGTCCCAATACTTGTCCATGGACTGTAAATACAATTTCTGGAACAACATATTATTTCAACAGGACAATGAACCAACTGGAAATGAATGCAAACTTGGTCCCTGCAATTTTCAAGGATATTTTAGGTTGAAATTTTTTACACATCATTGCATTGTGTTTTTATTTACATATTGCACAGCATTCCAACTTATTTGAAAAGGGAGTTAAGCATAAGTAGCATTAATCATCATAGAGCACACTTACGTGATCCAGTTAGGTCTTAAACATAATGTTCCTAAACCTATTAGTCCCAGTTAATTTGAGTCTTTTTAAGGCCTGACCTGATATAATTGACGAGAATGATCTCAGAAATCACATGCTAACGACACGTTGTGTCTTTCTCTAGTAGCTTGGATAGCATTCTTATCTGTACACTTGCTTTTCCACTCTTTTGCATGGTATGGTTCTGCTCAGCTCAAGTCTGCTCTATACACTTTTGATATTAGATGTATGTAATTTTACACTGCAGCTAACAGATTAATATTTGCTCCATCAGTACAGCAACATTAAATTGGTTATGCTAAATGTGATGTCATGTGATTTAAACATTTTGTGTGTGGTCATATATTTTGTGTTCTGTCTCTGAGAAACAGTCAAAAATCAAGCATGAAGTAAAAAAAGGCTCTTGTGTTTAAGTGGGTGGCATTACTGTTTTCAACAGTTGTTTATATGCTTTGATGCTAAACTGACAAACAAGGAAATTAAAGTAAAAATGAAGTTAACTATTTGTCTTCGATTAACCCATTAATACAAAAAGAATGTCCATGCAAACCCTTGTCCGCTGTTTAAATCGGCTCCAATGGACTTTGGATCAATAGGGGAAGGTTTCCTGGACCCATAAGTCCCATTTCCTGCCCATTTCACCCTGATGCATTCGCACATGTATCTCGTTTTCCTTGTGAAGTGGTGGCACCAGGATGCACTGTGTAAGGGTCCGGACTGTGCCGCCTGCAACCAACAGAGGGCGGCAGCAGTGGTACCATTCTGGGGGGACTACAACCCCCAGAATGCCCCGGGCTGATCAGCCCACAAGCTGCACCTGAGGCGTCGGCCATATAAGCCCCCATCAATCAACAGTCGCCGCTACACCTTTGTAGAGGGGTAGTCGGTATGGTACAGAAAAAGAAAAAGAGAGGAAAGAAGCAAAAGAAACGAAAAGCAACAAGTGCTTAAAAGATTAAATAAATATATAAATAGAGTAGAGAGCGTGGTTACTCTGGCACGTCGTCTTTTTGCTTGTTTTTCCCGCCATTTCTCCCTCCGCACTGTAATGATTTAGAACAAGTTCTGCTGGGTATAATTACACTTATCATCAAAAGAATAGTTGCACATAAAAGCGTCATATTGCAATGATATATATTGTAGGAAGAATACATGATAAATTTAGACTGATATGGACAATATTTTTAAGCTACACATTCAGAAGTATGGGCCACCATGTTTGTTAATGCAACATGCTAGATGTTCAGGCATGGACTAGTTAAGAATCCTAATATAATAATGTCCTGCAATAATCAGTCTCATGCAGCTCGAATATTCTCACCCAATTTCTGCAGATTTTGCAGTAGGTGGCGTGACAAGAGGCCTTCTGGATGTGTGGCACATGACCTCAAACCTAACTTTTTTAAACAATTTTCCCCTTTTATCAATCTGTATAATCTGAACTTAGATTATATGATGTTAACAAGAATGTTCACTTATTTTCTATATTTTGTAGTGTAGTGGTTTGTTAAATTCATTCTTGAGTTAAATGTCCAAGTACTTCCAAGCAGTTATAAACAAGTTAATGGAATGATAAGGATTACTTTGAGTATCAGGGACCAACCAGGAAAGAGTTATAGAATGTCAAGGACATTTATTGCAAATACTTACTTATTTATAATCTGAAGGCTGGATGGTGAATTAACAGAGACAGGATAGCAGATAGACTGGCTTAAAGACAGACAGTGTTGGGTGAAGTTGGAGGTTATCACATGGTGCTCTCTCAAATACAGCATCAGATACCCAAACAATACTAGACTATTTTTTAGAAGAAGGTACTGAGAAAGATCATTTGAGCAGATTTTACTGCCCTGATATATCTCAGTAGTTTCAGATTTTGTCTTCTCGTTCTTCCTCCAATCCCAAAATTTCAAGACCGGTGTCGTAACATACTCTGCAGAGAAGGTTTTGTTGTGTATCTGTGGGAATTTGTGTCCATTCAGTAAAAAGAGCATTTATTTAGTGGAGTCGTAGTTACAGCTCTGAGCAAACCAAGTCCTTGTCAAACATTGTCTTATGGACTTGACTTTGTGCACAGGGGCTCAGTCATGCTGGAATAGGAAAAGGCATTCCTAAACTGTTGCAACAAAGTTGGAAGCATTTAACTGTCTAAAATGTCTTAATATGCTGTACATTTTTAAAGGGTGGTTCTTCAGAAGCTCTTTATAGGAACACATGCATTTAAGATCCATGTGCGTGCATAAAGGGTTCTTTTCTATGATGTAATGGTTTATTCAGACTGGAAACTTAAAAACCTTCTTATAACACCAAAAAGGTTCTGCTATAGTTTAATGTCAAGTTTGGAGAACCCTTTTTTAAAATGTGCGGGACCACTTCACCTAGCTTTGGTTGTTCCTCTTAGAACCAATCTTTGCTGAATAGCCCTTGAAGAACCATCCTTTAGCATTACACTTCACTGGAACTAAGGTGGTTTAGCCCTGATATAACAGATCCAGACTATTATCATTCCTCCACCAACCTTTTCTGTTGACACTATGCATTCAGGGTAGGCAGCGTTCTTCTGCCAGCTGCCAAACTCGGATTTATCTGCTAGACGGCCAGAGAGTGAAGTGTGATTCATCGCTCTGTTTCCAGAGTTTTGTGGTGTCATGTTTCACACCACTCTGGTTACCACCTGAAACTACCTCTAAGTGTCGACCATGAAACTGAGTTGTTGTTGCTCATAGATGGTTCTTTTTCACAATAAGAGCATGTACAGGTGACCAGGGTGGAAATTGTAGTAACTGTGGCATCATTTGAATTATGCAAATACATTTTTAGTGCACAGTTGATTACCTTCACATTTATATATGTTTGGTTTTTTTGCATCAGAAGGTGTGAGAACATATTGCTGATAGTAATCTCAAGGGATGGGAAAAGAATTGTTTGTTAAAACCACATAAATAAAATTAGAATACAAAGGTATTCAGTCCTCTGATTCACTGAGCTGTGGTACATGCTTGTGGATTAAGGATACTGATCTCTCTCAATTATCTCTCAATCAAAGACATAAATAAATAAATCTAACAGGACTGAACAGTGCCACTAACCTGAATAAAACATGAATGTCCCTGTACAACGTACAACATTTTACTTTTAGTGGCACTGTTAACTTGCTTGTGCCAGCCTTGATTGAATAAAAGAGTCAGCCAACAGTCTGCACAAACAAAGAGGTGTGGCCTGAAGTGCTTTTTACCATCCATGGCCTAGAATGAACTGTAATTAATGGGCTTGATGGTAAAAGGAGCTGACAGATGATTGCATGTTTTAACCATTTATACAGCTGAGGCTGCCTGTAGAGGTTATTCTCACCAATAGCAATGATCATAATATTAAAAGTTTCAAATAGTGTATTAGTTATATGTTGACTTGCTTGTTGAAACAATGCATCACAAATGTGGATTCTAAACCATGTTTGTGTTAGTAAGCAGAAGAGGAGATATTTATCATGATTGGTTGTAAAGTTGTAGTGGTGCTTGTGTTGTAGGAGTGGTGTTGCACATGCAGTGTCATGATAAGCATGTTGACATTCTTTATCTCTATACCGGGTCATAAGACGATGTGCTGTGAATAGTGTTTGGTTTTATTCTATTAAATGCCTGGTGACAGGAATGGTTTCAATAACTAAATGTCATTACATTATGCTATTGAAAGCATTTAATCAGTCTTTTACTATTTTTTTTAAATAAAAAATATATTTTTGTTATCAGTTGGTTTTTATCATTGGTAAGCTTAGCAAATTGTCTTTTGATCATTTGTTCCCCGCTGGGGACAGTTTGCCCACACAACAATCCAAATGGCCTCTCTATCATACCCCAGCCAGGAGTGTTTGCTTTCCCAAAGTCAGAATTTAAGACCCCCAGGAATGTTGACTCAATAACGGTATAAAGGTCCATCTTAAGGATGTCTCTTCAGAGTACATTTTGGAATCCAGGCTCAGTGAAAGAAGAAATACCAATAATGTCCAGACGTTTTACAGTTTTACATACCCATTTACACCCTTTGACTTACTCATTGAATTAAATGAGCAGTTTTATCTTTTTTGGGTGAGTTCATTAAAAATAAAAACAAATATTGCCATATTGGCCAGCTCTAATAAAGAGTAATCTTAATGCCCAGTCGCTGTTACTTTTGATGCAGATACCATAGTGAAAAAAGTAAACATATGACATTTTATTTTTGATACATTTTTTTCCAATGTTGCTCAGCAAATAAACAAAAAATGTGCACAACAATTTGCTAAAATATTCCAGTTTTAGTTTTCTTGTATAACATCTGTTAATTTATTGTTACTTAGGAAATCAACAAAAGATGTAATTTTAAAGGTATTTAAGCCTTTGCTTATAACTGCCGGCCTATGTCAGCTTTCAGTAATAGCTTATGTGGCCTACAGTAAAGAGTCACTGTAACTGGCTGCGTTATTAGAGCAACACAGATCATAAAATGCAAAACAAAGGATTTTGCTTTGTGTGAAAGAGAGAAAGAGTATTTTGTACTTCGTTGTTTACAGGTTCTGGGGCTAGATGTGTTTGAGAAAAGATGATTGACCTTGAGAACAGATGGCAGTTCCAACAATGTCTTTCTAAGAGTTCTGTCTCTCTCTCTCCTTCTCTCTCTCTCTCTCTCTCTCTCTCTTTCTCTCTCTCTCTTTCTCTCTCTCTCTCTGTCTCTCTCTCTCTCAGCAATTAGCAGCAAAGCAAGTGTGCTTGAGGGAGATATTAGCATGTATAATACATGGGTCTGGAGGCAGATGACTCCATATTTCATCTTCTTTATTGGAGTATCACTTGTGAGTGCCAAAGCCAACCTCTACAATCCAATCCAAATCATTCACTTGTCTCTGGTTTATAAGAAAACCGCCTTTCAGAATGAAAGTCAAAATGAAGACCAGATTAAGAACATTCAAAATAGTAATTTACCAAAAATGTTAATAATGTTCATGTGGAAACAGGCTAGATTATATATACAGCAGACTAGATGCAGGCTTTGCATTTCATTACTTGGTTAGCCATTCCAGGTGCCAGTATTTACACACAAAGTGTATGCAAGAATGTTGGATTGGTAAATAACTCGACATGCAGATATGTAAATGATTACAGGTGTGGTCTAGTAATTTGAGGCCATGCACACACAGTGGCTCCAGACTGCTCAGACAGACCACCGGTGAAGAGGATTGCTTCATCCACCAACAAGCACAAGCAGCTCCCGCAGTTTCTTGATCCACTATCCAGACACAGGTGGCTTCATTACACACCCTATCTCTGCCCGGACCATTTCCAGGTGGATAGCAAGATTTGGTGTCATTGTTTCAGCAACCTACGAGTAGGCAGGCCCAGCTACAGCATCTGGGGGCAAATGTGCTGCAGGATTCCATATGAAACTGGAATGCCATCATGCCCCACCCTATCTCATCTTGTACCTACACAACAGTAACCTTATCCTTTGTCTCTAATGTTGTAAGGACATATGCCATTACTACATTCACACAGATTAGGTTTCATTGGATTCCAACAACTCCTTCTTGGTGCGTTTTTATTTATTTATATATTTTTATAAAAATTTTTGTCAATAAGCAGAGATACTGAAATTCCTAAAATCCTAATCCTAAATTCCAAATTTTAAGGTCTGTGAAATATTACAACTTTAGAGATAGTTTTACACCTGAGCAACAACATGAGCACATTGCTAAAGGAAGCATCATTAAGGATTCTGTTTAAGGAGAAGGATGGTGTTTCCTGCAGAGTCTGTTCTCAGTATGACTTCAACAAACAAACATGCTGACACATGAGGAGAGAACCTTATGTAAAACAGACGAAAGCAACATCATCTAACTGCTAGGTAGCTCATCTGAAGGGGCAGTATAGCATAGGAACCCACCCACTGAAACTCACAGATAAATTCTACATTGAGAAATTATTCTTGCCATTGATTCTTTTGATGACTGAAAAGTTAAAAACAAAGAAAACTCACAATGAATAAAATATGGAAGAAATATTTTTTCAAGAATGACAGAATCATCATAACATTAGAACCAGCTCTTTGTCCATTTTCTCATCAGCTCCACCTTACCACAGATGCAGACTGTAGTCCATCTGTTCTTCAATGGTCAGGACCCGCACTGAGATACTGGGTAAAAGGGTGACAATAGGTGATATCATAGTATAATTTACACAGTGTGTAAATGTAGATTTACATAGTGATTCAGTATAGCAAGTGGAACTGAGAAAATGGACAATGAAAATCATCGCAATCGAATGTACTGAACTGTTTTATAGTCATCTTATAGCTTTTGGAAAAAAAGTTTAAAATGTCCACTACTATGGCTGAACCTAGATGCTCTGATTCGCTTTCCACTAGTTGCCCTATTACATCTGGCTCCGGCTTAATAGAACTCAGCAGGTTAAACAGCAGGCATTAATTAGCCTTATTTGCTTCCTGCTCTGCTACTGCTAGACAGGGAAAAAAGCCATAATTGCTTTTAAATCAGAATAATTCCTCACACAATACACTCTTGACCCTGCTGCCTGCATGAAGCTTAAATTGTGGGCCTTTGTTGCAATGGGCCTGCAGAGAAAGAACGTCCAAGGTGCCTGTTTTATAAAACTCTCTAATTGTATGACACAATTGGCTCAAACTAGGCCCTCCATAACTGATGTGGCCCTGTAGAGGCTTGAAATATATTTGGAGCCTGTAAATAGAGGCCGCATTAGGGCTGGATCACTCTGGCAGCTTTAGTCCTAGGCCTACTACAGCGGTCAAAGGGGTTTAGATCATCCTGCCCTTTTCGGGGCAGTAAGCAATCATGGGGCAAAATGAGTGTCAGTCAACCAAGGCTAACTGTCTTTTGGTCAATACAAGGGTATACACCCATGTGGTAAGCCTTGCAAACTCAACTCAAATGAATCATTTTAAATGAATAAAATACTAACATTGATTACAGATATTTGGATATTTAGTAGGCTATTCTTGAATCCAAGCTGATTAACATTTCATGCACAGCAAGGGTGCATCTGGATTAGATTGCTGTCTGCTCCTCTTATTGGTACATGAACAAGCAGTTAGTCAAGCTAAGTGCAGACTGCCCTGATACATAATATCTAGTGCTTAAAAAAGGAGCTAGATTTAGTTCAGACTTTCATGTTCATTTAAAAATGCTTTAGATTTTTGTTTAAAAGAAAGTGGTCAGTTGCTCTGAAATGCAAAATAAATGTTATGTATGTTGTGCCGCTCTTAACATGTTTGATTAACACCTGCAGATTTCAAAGACTCAAATCAAATGTGAAGAAAAAAAGTTTTCTTTTCAGGAAAAAGAAATGGAGAGGGAGAATGCTGAAGAAATGAGACTGAACAGAAAGAAGGTTGAAGTTGAGGGAGAGGAAGTTGGAGAGAAAGAAAAAGGGTTATGTAGATGCAGAGGAGGTTAACCCTTTGGGGCCAAAGAGTGTGCCTGTGGGTCAGATTTTGATGTTTCTAGATATTTCAATATGAAAAGGGGTTGAGGTAGATACCACACCTCTCAGCAGATGTAATTGTTGGATTTGTGTGTCTGCTGACGTTTTATATGAAACTCACCAGTGGACACTAAGGAAGTCAAGTAGTGTATTATCATGTACAAGATATGAAAGGGGATTGAAACTGCGTTACTCTCCATCCTCACCACGGTACAGCAAATGAACACTTAACGATAAATAGATTACAACTAAAGCAAGAGTATATTGAATGTAATAAATACAAACAATAAAAAAGATGGACGCAAGACATATGATGGAATAAAATAAGGGCTCTGAGGTAGACAGACATAAATAAGACACTGTAGACAATAAGGACGCTAAAGTGTCATGCACTAGCAGAATTCAGATGTAGGATTAAAGTGGATATGCCGGTGCAGTTGATCAGAAAACCCTGCATTCTTTATTAATTAAACAATTTCATTAATTCACTTGGATCACCTTAAAATCACAAAGCCCGGGAGATCGATGAAAATAAACCTTTAGAATGGCACTATGTAACCTGCCTCACCCACAATCTGCCAGCTTCTGTCTTACTCTGCTAATCAGAGCTGCAGCACTGCTCTGCCTCTGGGTGGTGCGGTGACAAATTGGTTTACCACTGTATCTATGCCCAAGTTACCTCTGAAAAACTCTACAGTTTCCCATAGCATATTTGTAAATCTGAAAACTTGTCCAATTTGCCCATAAGACTGGTGGGAATAATCATGTATTACTCAATTCTCAAACCAAAGACAAAGGAGAAGATGTGTAGGATCCCAATTATGGTGTGAAAAAAGAAGAAACACTTTAAAAACAAAATTTTGTTGCCACTGAAGATCCAGTGTTACTATGCCACTACAGCAGATGAACAGCTAGCCCATGCTTAGGGCCCCCTGAATATTAGATTGTTTATTACAGACTGGGGAACATCAACACACACACACGTATGTATACACACACACACACACACACGTTTCTACCTATTTAAAATATTGAAATATTTCTATTTTATTGTTTTTTTGCTAACCGTTTAATGTGAGATCCAAGCCTTCAGAAAGTGGTCATTAGCTACCTGTTAAGGAAAGAATGTTTAGGGCCAGATACTGATTATAACGTTGGACCACATGGGGGCACCACTCACTGGGGCCTTATAAACTGTGGGCTCCACCGGAAATGGGGCTTGGAGCAACGGCGGGAATATTTAGGGCGTCAAAGACTGTGTTTGGGACTCTCTCTTTTCTTCCTTCAATCGACATCCCTTCAACGGATAAAAACCTGAACGCTACGATGAACGGAGCTTGAGCTGGCCGGCCATGGGCTCAAGGACTGAGCTGTCCCCCCTCCCCCACCCCACCCCCCCAAGGTGATTTGAGGACCCGGACAAGTGAGTTGGTCTCCCCATGGTCCAACCAGTTAGGCACACACCTCTACATAGGGTTCATCTGCCACAACAAGTGCAACACTTAGGGGCAATGTGTCTTTGTCACAGTCAGGGCTAGGATCTTAATTAAAACCCTAGACAGTTTTGTGGGTATGACTTAGTACCATTGGTCCCTGGGCTTGTGACACTATCAGTTCTCATTACAAACTAATCTATAAACTTTGGAACACTCTCCTAGATGTCGTTTCCTGAAGTAAACTAAGGCTGTCAGAGTAAAGTAGGATTTCTAAATGTGCAGATATTTTTAGATAGGTTTCAGTAGATATGAACACCATTCATACTGCCCCCAATCAACCCTATGTAGGACTAAATAACGTCTTTCCTACTCTGCAATCAGGGATTTTTAAAGCAACTGTAATGACTCATCATATGTCAGAGCAGAATGCTCATCAAACCTCAATCTCAAGCTATTTAGTCTTTACAGTACCAGCTATTGTGATGTGTGTCAAAAACTCAACCTTTAATGTTTGACTGGACAACTTTTCCATAGCTTTACTTCATTTTGTAAAATCCAGTGCTCATTGTTCTAGTACCACTGATTGTAGCTATTAATGTGGCGTTTGTATAATGTCTCTAAGTTGTTTTATTCATTTATACATTAGTTTGGACCACTCATGGCAGATTACGCTTCATGTTATCTGAACCAAATTGGAACAACAAAACTTGCTAGCTCTAGCTCATTTTCCATCAGCTTGAGAGGCAGCTGGAACCACCGTAAAACTGTTCCAATCTCCAATCTTTATTACCTTTTTGGCAATTATATACCACTGTAATAATAGTCTAAAGTGTCTAATGTGACTAATTAGATACTTGTCTGCTTAACTCATTGGTGACTTTAAAAGCACACACTAAAATGTTTACACTGATAAACACTCAGGTAAAGCTTAGTAAAGCTTAATTGTATATCTTTTGAGAATGTCAATGATAAACTATTTGGCTTAGCAGTTACCTTAGCTTAACACAAGTAAAGCTGATATGAATTATTTTACTATGTTCTCTGCAGTCACACACAAAAACATCTTAAATTACACGCAATTATGTGTAACTAACCTTTTCTCTGCCCACTGTGAAAATATGAGCTAACATTTGTGGAGATTCATGTAAATGCTAATTAGCTTATGGGAATGTCGGAGCACAACAAGAGGAAACACTGCAGTGCAGGTGGACTCCTCAAATTACACAAATGATCAATAATTGGTGTTTTTAGAAAACAGTCATGTAGATAAATTCAGTACTATGCCAATCACAGATAAAATGGTAAGGAAAGGATAAAAAATACTAACTAATACTAATACTAAAAAAATTAAATGAAATAAATAAAGCACCATTTATGTGTATCCTGTACATTAAGAAGTCTTCTATGCTATATTCATAGGTCTACTGAGATCTTACATTCTTTAATCGACATCTTGGAAGTTGTGTTGGGTTTCTTAATGTATCTATAGTTGGAATATAAACTACAGGTGGCTGAGGGTTGCAATTCGACTGGACTGAGCTGTGGAATGTTACAATCACTTATATGCAATTATAATACAACTCTAATTCCAAAAACGTTGGGATATTGTGTAAAGTATAAATTAATGTAAATATTAACAGAATGCAATGATTTGCAAATGTTATAGAACCATATTTATTCACAATAAAACACAAATATCAGAAATTGCAAGTGAGAAAACTTAACACGTCATGAAAATGATTAACTTATTAAGAACTTGACGGCAGCAACACATTGTAAATGATTGATACAGGGGAAACTAAAGACAGGAATAGTAAGCCCAGTCTACCTCTCATGTGACGTCTATATGATTTTGGAAATCAATTCATTCTGTATTTTTCTTTTTTTTTTTTTTACATTGATTTACATTTTACACAGCGCTCCAACTTTTTTAAAATTGGGATTCTATTATTTTTATAGGGTATGTACTATTTCTGTTGCCTACAAGTAAACTTGTGGAGCTATTTTCAAGCCTAGGCATTGTTCCAGTACGACATGCCAACATAAAGATTGTTCCACTACTATTTTCGCCTACTGTTTAAATTGTTCTTCTGGTCTTCTGTATATCTAGATTATTTTTGAATATTATTATATTGTACTCAAATAAAATGAAATGGTAATGAAATTTGAAGTTTCCTAAATAATTCTAACCAAATTGATAATCACTGTCTGTTTATGACTGTAACCTGCACAGATGAGGGAACGCATGTTAATTAATTTTTAGAGAACACATAATTTAATGCAGGTCAGCCCTGCCAACATCAAGCTGTGTGTGACGCATTTCAGGTTGTTCTCGCATGCTCACTGCTATCTCTGGGTTGGGTTGCCAGGTAACCTGATATATCCCTCTCAGAAACTGAAAAACACCTACCTGATTTGTATCACTATGAAGTCAGCTGACTAATGAAAGAAACACACATAGAGAGCAGCAGGAGAAAGGGTTAAAAACAAGGAGATCCCCTTGTAAATCAGGAGTTTTGACCGGTACGGCAGATCTCACTTCCTCTTTTGGCTTTTTTTCTAGTCACCACTGCTGACACCCCCAAGCATTGCTGTTTGGTGATGCTCTGACCAAGGCCATTACAGTTTGGCCACTTAGGTCTTCATATCATCCAGCTTTCAATTAGGTCTTTACACCTGCTTATGAAAACTCTTCATAAAGTTATTTGGTTGGTTGTGACCATTGCAAGATAACCCAGTTTCTCACTGAGTTTCCAACAGTCAGGCCATTCTTTTACAAATAATGTACAACTAGCACACGCAAGCACACTTGTACGTACGTACACACACACAAACACACACATATATATATATATATATATACACACACACACGCTTGAGTCAGAGAGTACAACACATTACAAAGTCCTGGAAGCTAGATGGGTCCTGGCCTATCACTCTGTCACAGTGATTACAACGCTCTCCTCGGCTGCTAATGAGGAGCTGGAGCACCATCACTCTGGTGGCAATAATTTATGACCACAACAGATCCCATTTATTTATCTGTAGAAGGGAAATTGAGTAATCTTCTTCCACATGTCTAACTCTCCCGAGACTTGCTCCTATACCTCTTCAAGCACTAACCACACTTGAGGACTCCCACAGGTATTACAGTTCAATTGCTGTCATTTGAATTTATGGACTTGTATGTGTATGTGTAGTAGGGTAGGGAGTGTGTTAGGAGGGGATTGTTTTTTGATATTTAAAGCAGAAAAATAGACTCTGTATGAAAAATAGAGAGGCAAGTTTAACCTCAATTGTCAGAACCTGCAACTATCTGCAAATAACTGTTTATGGACAGCAAGTAAAATGAAAACTTTGCAGTGCATTTCAGGGGTGTTTATATATGTAACTATTCCTGCTGCCAAGTGAAATCTGAACACGGTCCAATCACTTAAAACATGAGATGTAAGCAGACCTTATGAATACACGTTTAATGTGTCACATTAATTTCAGCCATTCATCTATTTAACTGTTCAACTAGAGTTTCAGATTACATATAACAGATAATACTGTATAATATCAGAGTTTGCAGTATGTAGTGTGTCCACAGCTCACAATTCAACTAGCTCCCCCACATTCTGTGTTAAAGTCAAGGCTCTGGGAAGGTCATTCTATTGCTTTGAGAATAGCCCTAGTTGTTTTCTGGTTCTTAGAATTTTCTTTTTTTTGTAAACTACACATCCTTTCAGATTCATAGCATTCAGTTCTTACAGTTGCCTTCTCTTCTTTTCAGATCTGAAGTTGGAGTGGAATGAAAAAGATTTTCTGATTATTATTAATTATTATCATTTTACTTTTGCTCACATTATTATTTACTATGGTAGTACTACATACAGTATAGTATGTAAGTGAGTAAATGTATATTATGGGTAATGAATCTTTCTTAGTGTATTTGCAATATATATAGTAATCATAAATATTACATACACCAGATGTGTGTGCAAATTTGTATTAGAGAAAACTGAGAGCAACTATTTTTTCTTGCATACCATCTGTGGAACCATGTTCACTCTGGGCATCTGTTTGCTTTTTTCTGTCTGAATCTAATTAATCCTTGTTTACATATGCAATATCTCCAAATGTCAGTGCAAAAAGGGAAAAGGGCCATGGTAGTAGTTCATTCCGATGAAATTAGATATGCATATGTTTAAAGAAAAATGTAATAAACTTCCAATAATGAACTTCTGCTACTTTCATTATCCAAAGGGCGCGATTCCTCAGGATTCATTTGGACTGCTAAGCCCGAGGGTCATTCCTTAAGCAAGCAAGCCAATTATAACTGTCCATTGAACAAAAGTATGTTTTTCGTGTTCTCAGCAAATTGTCAGCTCAGTTCAATAGATACACATTTTGTCCCAGACTGGCTTTAGTTTTTAGAGTGTTAGACCAGAGTGTAAAATGTCATGTTGTCATGCAATTACGTTTATTTTTTGTTTGTCAAGATAGCAGAATGAAACCCAAAAAACATGGTTAAATGTCTACATCAACATAATTTGTCTTGGACAAATGTTTGTGGCAATAATTGTAATGAGGAAAAGTCAGACACCACCCCAAAAACATAGAGAGGCTTCAGAAGAAAAAACATTGATTGTTTCATTTGAATTGTCCTGTATAGATATCTGGTTTATCTATTAATCATTGCTTCATTAAATTAAATTGGATGTCCTGCAAAGACCTGAGTTCTATTAATTGTATTATTTTTACTTAAATTAGATTTTAAATTTAAATTGTTTTGTACATTTATTTTGTCACTACAAGGCCACTTAAGATTTGTGTATATATATATATATAAATCTTAAGTATATGATAAGTATATATATATATTGCACCCTTAGCTACTAACCAACCAGTTAACCAATTCAGTTTACTATTGTGGTCAATTTCAATGCCAGACCTGAATCTTAATGTAAACATCACGAAAATAGAACCTGTCTGGCAATGTGTAGCAGATAGAACACATGATACAAACATATACAGTTACAAAACAAAGTCATTACAATCTACCAGTGAACCAGTGTCAGAACCATTACTCACAAACAGAGAAAACTTGGAACTGTTTGAATCTTCCAGCCTACCAAAATTTCACCAAGAGTGAATCAACGAATCATGGAGCTAACAAAAACCCAAAAGAACATCCCAAAAAATTTAAGGTCTTACTTGTCACTGTTAAGGTCTATAAGGTAAATATGACAAAAGGCAACTATATATTTAGTTGCCCCCAAAAAATACATATATATGTAGCATTTTAATATTTCTTTACTTTTGTTCACGGTGCTCAATTGCTGTGCCACTGTTTCAACAACCATATGCAAAATCTCTACTTTATATCCAGAGGTGCATTACTTTTTGGCTGAGATCTTGCATGAATGATGGGAGAATTAAAGTGGTACAAAAAATCTTTCCCAGCTCATCTAAGACTTTAAATAGAGATTCCTCATGCTACCTGAACAACTCTTTCACAATTTATGCCCGATGAATTTTGGCATTGTGGTGCTGTTGCCCAATGTATGCTTGCACTATCAGGGAAGAATAATATATTAGTATTGATAACAGTAATATTAATGGGATAACCTGCTCGGTTAGTATATTCAGGCAGACAGCTGGCTTCATTTTATTGCCATATAACATTGCTAAGTGTGACCAACTGAACCAACCACAGAAGATATGCTGTAAAGTCCTGTCTTAAATTAAAGTCTTTATCCCCATTAGCCTCACTAACAAGTTGATTGCTCCTAACTTTACAAACAAACATATTCTATGTCAATTTGTTATGAAACCACAAGTCTTTAGGTGATCTTTGATCACTGTCTTTCAAAATTATTTTCCAAGCACATTTCTTCTGTGAAGCTGATGGTTTACCACTGTCCTTACTTGGTCATTTTCTTTGCTTGAGCCACATCAGTGCAAAACATAAACAGATATATAAAGAAAATAGACTGCAATTTTTATATTATAGAATAGAGCTTAGCAACACCACAAGTTCCTGCCATTTACTCCTGGGCCAGGTCGAACATTTTCTAGCATAAATGCTGCAAAATATGTGTTATTGTGCTTTCATAATTACAAGCCCTGTCTGCGAAATAAGTGTACTAAAAAATGCTGACCTTAACAAATCTAACATTTCTGCATTTCAGCTTTCATCAAATGCGTCTGTCAGCCTCTTCTAAATGCATTTTCCTGACACTTCAACAGTCCCTACATGAAAAAAGCACACAGCAGAAACCTGTACTGTCACCACTGCTGGAAATCACAAAGTGATTGCTCCCTCTCATAATGTTAAAATGGATGTAACTGCCAACCCCTGTTTTATTTGTGTTGCACAGCTATACAGAACTGGACTGACAGTTTTCTGCGTGGTAACTATTGCGCTGAAATGTCAAACACGTGTAATCATGTTCTATGGTGGTCCACTGTAGATAAAAATACTGTCACTCGATGCCTCTGGTTCAACACTCAGTTCCAGTTTCTGCACTACATGAAAAATTTTGGCATTGCTATCGAGTGAATGACATTTCTGTCAGTCTCACATTTAAATGTCTTTGCTACGCTGAGAAGGTTTTTCAAACCAGGTGAAGCATATAGCAACTACAACACTGTCTATTCTGAACGTTTTGTACTTTGTGCATATCAATGTGATTTATGATAATATCCAGCACGACTGACTCAAAGAAAGGCTAATGACATTTGAGAAGTGGGAACGGAATTGTGAAAGACAGCATTAAAGCTTTCGTGCATTAAGCAAATATTGTCAGCTCCTGTTCACACCAATGAATCATTTAAGTTTCCTTCACTTATTTACATATTCTCGCTGAATATGGTTTGATGTCAACAACAATATTGGTTTTAGCTGTTGTTTTATGACTTAAGCAATTTTAAGCTCTCTGTCATCCAAAGCTCTATATCTAGTCCCACTATTTGAAGAATAAAATACAATTTTACTCTGATATTTGGCAGAAATTATTTAAATAAAACGCTACACTTAAAAAGTAAAGGTGCTGAACATGTTTTTTTCACAGCAATGTGATTGAAGAACCACTTTTGGTTCCTTAAATAATTAATATATACATATATACGTCTATTAAATTGTTAATCCATTGTTTTCATTGCTCATCCACACTAACGTGAATGCAAATCTGAAAGTATTGTGCATAAAAGTCTTCTTTACCATATCACTATATAAAAGCTTGATATTGTTTATACTGAGTGCACACAGTGGGGTCCACAACACCACCTGCGTGTGTAGCTCATGCCACTCATTTCTCTGTGTTTGTGTTGTGCTTTTGTTCAACTTCAGCGGCACAGAAAGCTGAGAATGGAGGACATGTGATTGTGGAAACGTGATTGACATCACAAATCTCTTTTTTAAACATGGTTCTATGGGGAAATTAAAGCGGGCCGTCCATGACATTACTCAAAGAACACTCTGTGACACTTTTTGTAAGGATGTATGAACCTACAGTGTGTGCAATTGACCCCGGTCGTTGCGTCTTTTGTACTCAGCAAATTTCAAACTGCCACTCAAAGACTCTCTTTCTCTTAAATGTCACTGGTGTATCTGAATAACAAGGTCAGTATTCAGTATGAATATTACTATATATGTGCATCTTTTCAGTGGGTAATTTGACAAAGCATAGTTTAGAAACGAATAAAAATATCAGACAACACACAGTATTGACTGTTTTGCCAGGATTTCATTTACAGTAACTTCTCTTCTCAGCAGGAATGCCAGCACTATTGTGATACGTGTCCCTTATAGTGTATTTCTATCATTGAATGTGTTCTGGATTTAATTGAACACTAAAATAAATAATAATAATAAAAATAATGCTAATAATATAAATAGCAATAACAACAATAATAAACTATACATATAAACACTTATTATATACTATATATAACATGTATGTATACAGCATCATTGTATATTACACTAAAACATACACTATCCTTGTATTATTGTTATATAATTATAATTAAGTAATTGCATAATTATATTGTTTCATATTCTTAATCAGGGGGTTTTACCAATGACAAACAAATAATAGAGACTCCAAGGTGGTTTAAACCCAGCACTCATTCAGATGATGATAGAAAAGTACAAAATGACCCTCAGGGGTTTATGGGTGTCACGTAGGGTTGGCGGAGGAGGAGGCAGGATGTAAACGCAAGTACTTTAATGAAATACAAAAAATGACAAAACAAAACCAAAGAACAAAGCAAACAGAGGGGACTAGAAACAGGATTACCAAACTAACAGCCAACAAGAACACAAACATACACCATGAACACAAAACACCAAGCAAACACACAGGGGACAACAGGAAGTATAAGTAAACCAAGACTAAATAGAAACACCTGGAAAGGGGCGGGGCTACAAACAAGAGACCTGACTAGGGGGCGGAGACAGGAGGAGCACATGACCAAAACAAACCACTCAAAAACACAGAATTACCTGCTTCAATCCGAGTCATTATTCTCTAAACCAAGAATGTCTAATCTTATCCACCCCCGGCTGCTGTGGATACTGGTTTTCATTCCAAACAAGCTGGAGCACACCTTATTTCACTTCATCAGTTAGCTGGCCTCAGCATTGGAACCACTGTTTGAGCTCCTCATATGACCTCCTGCTTTGACGAAAAACCTGCAGCCATAACCATTTATAAGACACCTCTGGTCTAAATTAGCATCAGTGTGGCTTCTGTGAGTTGCAATGAACCTGTGCAGATGTGTGTTCAGCTGAATAGGCTCACATGCTCAGCTAACTCCAGCTTTTACTGCAAACGTCTACTGCTAATGGCATGGCTTCTAGACCATAGTGTTCGACCCTGATGGCTCTGGGATAAAACATAAGGGCTGAGGTAAGAGTTGGAGGAGCAAAAATCTCTTTCTCCATCTCGACTCAGGTGCTCATGCTGCCGTTAATGAGAGCCAGCTGATAGAGCCAAGCCACTTTATACTGTTGTAGTTGCCACTTGGACCTGAGGTGCTGCTTACATAGAGTTTGGCATGGCTTTTGACAGCATCGGGCCTCTCCTCTTATTATTCTTTTTTATTATATTGAGCACAATATACTGAGAAAGCATATGTGTTCAAATAACATACTTGCTACAAGAATAGAGCATGCAGGTTAACATCTAAAAAAAATCAATAGTAGCACGGCTTTGGTGCTCGGAACTAGCCTGTAACACCGATCCAAGCTTCCAACAGTTAGTAAATATAGTGTTTCTGGTTGCTGTAATGAAAACACAATGCTAACGTAAACAACTCACAGCGACTGCGGATTCTGAAAATGTACAAACTCCACTGTTAAACAAGCACACACAAAGGTCTTTACTTCACTTATCAGCTTCACTTCACGCATACCTGCAGGCGGCCACAGCTGTTCAACACTACCTCGAGAGTGTTCAGGCTCCCTGTTGACAAAACATCTATTATAGTGTTAAATTAACGCCTATAGTGAATGAAACCACACAATACTGCGTCTGTGAATTTTCATCTGGGCTGTGATTGTGTTCTGTCATGTCCTGTGGTCTTGCTGGTGAATGAAATGCCAATTTGTTTGCTTGTTTGTTATTGAGGAATGTTGTAAATAAGAATGTAATTTCCCCCTTAATGTCCATTTGTTTAGACATCTAACAATTACACTGATTGACCACACTATAAGGCCCAACTTCCATATAGGTCCAACGTAGGTATAGGGCAAGTTAGGGGAAGAAACATCCCAAGGTATGTTGCATGACTAAGTTCACAATACTACACCAAAGACAGCACAGGTGTAAGATGGCACAGCTGGAGATTTAAGTGAGGACTTGTATAACAGAAGAAAAATAAATTATGCTTTGAAAACATTTACCTGACACTCTTATCCAGAGAGCCCTACAAGGTTCATTCAATTACAGGTATGCGAGTATAGTGTGGGGGATTTTGGCCTAATACTAGTGATAGTCATTCAGATCAGGATTTGAACCCCATGGTGTGGTATCTCTCTGACAGGTGGTGTTATCTGTTGTACCACACCAACCACCAAACTTTAATCATTTAATCATTAGTGTCTTCATTCTTTGAGCATTTATTAAATGTTGTTTAAAGCACATAACACAGTGGCAAACAGACTCCAGTCTCAACTGGTTTTGGACATTTTGCAAAGTTTATATATAGCATATATATATATCATAACATATTATCTATTTCGTCAATTTAGTGCAGATCAAACAGACTTTACTAATCAGTACTCTCTGTTTTGTTACCATTTCAAATAATGTCCTAATTATTTTAACCATTCGGTTATAATCAGGATAAATTGACTGAATTGGTACAGTTCACTGAAGCTGTTAATACAGCTGTTCATTAGCCACACCCACATAGTCCTTAGATTGGTCTATGTATATATATATTGCACCATATATTTTTTGTTCAAGCTTTGCTGGATGTTTGCTGAATGTTTAAGCATCTAACAAATGTTTTGATCATTTTACTTAGGGTTCCCTGAGGTGTTAGAAACTTGTTACAAACTCATGAGTGTGATACAAGTACACAAAACTCTTTAATCAACATGACTACACCTCAGCCACATTTCAAAAACATACTTTGGATGGAGAAACAATCTGCAACTTCAGAGATGCTGACAAGTCATACACAACACAGCAGATGTGGCTCCCAGTGCAAAGAAAAATGCTGGAGGAATCATTGAAATAAGTTGATAAGACCACAGAGACTCACATTTAGGAAATGTTCTTGGTAGTTATCAGTCCTATTTAATATGATACAGTAACACTCCACATTCCCATCATCATACATACAAGTTATGTTGTACCTGTGAATGTTTATCCAGCATAGAAATAAAAAGGTTCCATATGTTGTGAATGACTGGGATGCATCTCACTGATAATTTTGATAATGATATTTTAATGCAGCACAAATGTTGTCATTTTAATGTTGTCATTTTCTGCTTTTACAGCTTGTTTGATCTTTACCATAGTTAAGACTCTCAATTAACAAATGTGGTCTGGTTTCTAGGACTGACTCATGACCAGGTTTGGCAGGAGTGCACAGTTCTGGTTGTAAAAGGGCTTCATTATCTGGATCAGGTATGCTAGAATTAAGTTGGGGCTAAATTCTGGGGTGGTAGATCTTCAAGGGCAGCACTGGTATACAGCTTTTGCCCTAACATGTTTATGGTGTGGTTATGTCAATGCATGGTGCATCAAGTAAAGTGTGACCTGAGCATCTTCTTTTCCATTTTATGGCTGACCAAACTGAGCAAATCAACTGACAACACATACACCATTGCACAAAAGTAATTGAATTAAAAGAAATGAGTATTACTATCAGCATATATCAGTACTGGCTGTATCTACTGAATTTCCCATGCTTCAAATAAGTTTAGTTATTCATAAGAGTTATTCATAGATTTTGAAACAAAAAGTGCTGACTTGTTTCTCTGTTCCGTCTGTTCCGTCTGTTCCTCAAATTGAAATAAACATTAGCTATTCAACACATCGGTCCCATTTGCACTTCCTCAACACTTTTCATTTGCACTTTTCCCTACTTTTCCATTGTGTGCACACAGAAATTTCCGAGAACAGCAACACCCATAATTGGTTCGTAAATTGATCGGGTCCGTTGGGAAGAACTGAGCCTCATCGATCCAGGAGGAACACTGTAAGTTTTATAAAAGCAGAAACTTGGCAAGCTCAGGCTGATTTACTTTGGCAACTTCGACAGGATGTTTGAAATTATTAATGAATGAATAAAATTGATTGAAAGGGGGACTTCATGTGTACTCTTACAAATAACTGTGCTTCAGATGTATGGTTTATACTATATTTGACATGTACTTTCAAATACAATACATATATATATATATATATATATATATATACATATTAAAAGAGCTGATGAAATATATTATATATTATGAAGATATTTAAATAATTGATAAAATGCAAATGCAGACATTTACTGTGTCTAATTAATTTCTAAAACCAGTTCAATATTTAGCATAAAAAATAATATATATAAAGTTTCTTTATGTTCAGAGCACTAACAGTATGGAAAGTTATTTCAATAGTTTAAATTAAAGTATACTTATGTAAATTAAAGCATACAGAACATCTATATATTATCAGTGTCTGCCTTTTTACATAATTGTGAACTACCTGTGACAACTTCCAGTGGAATGACATTAAACTACATACAGTGCAGAGGAGTAGGTGCAATTCCTAAATCTCTTTCATTTTTCTCTCATGAGCTGCTCAGATAAAAATAAAATAGAGAAGAAAAATAGTTTAAATGCTGTTTACACTGTAGATGGTACTATTTAGCTGAGGCTTAGTGGCTAGCTAATAATTAGACTTGAGGTTCTTAGCCGGTATGCTGTGAAGCAAGAGTGCAGTGGAATTATAGGACAAATCCGAGGTCCTATAACACCACAACAGTGTTGCAACATTATAATTTCTCAGACAGAAAACAATTAGAGAAAATAAGCATTAATCTGTACTAGGTAGACTTGTAAAAGATGTGAAAAGATCAAAGCCAAACTCAAAGTGTACTTTATTGTCATTCAGACTTTACAACAGGAGTGCATAGCAGAACGAGATTGCGTTTCTCCAAACTCCGATGTGCAAATGTAAACATAGTGCAAACACACAAGACATACTAGTAATATAACAGTGCAGACGAGACATAAGTATAAATATAGAAGGGGTGGGGGAAAGTAACAAAGAGGAAATTATACTTTGCAGTTACAGAAATATTGGACTTT
The DNA here is from genome assembly GCA_024036415.1 of Prochilodus magdalenae. Classification (NCBI taxonomy): domain Eukaryota; kingdom Metazoa; phylum Chordata; class Actinopteri; order Characiformes; family Prochilodontidae; genus Prochilodus; species Prochilodus magdalenae. The sequence goes on from JAMWET010004698.1 coordinate 242,893, forward strand.
GTATAGAAAAATATTGCTCTAATATTTCCAAGTGATAATATTATTGCACACTGTAACAGAATGTAAACATAACACTGTAGCTGTAAACTTGACACTGGAAAGTGATAAAGTGCTTGATTATAATAAACAGTGAGATGATGATGGTATGAGTGGCTGAGTATGAATGACAATGGCCTGCAAACCAAAATGATCTTAGATGAGCGACTGCTGGCATATATACACATAGCAAAGCCCCATAAACACAAACATTAATATGTCCCCCTGCTACAAAACCCTGGAAACCCGTTGCTATCCCTGGTAACATTTACTTGATCCATCACTGGCACTGCCATCTGAATGCGTCCTTAATCTGTTTACCTTTCATATTGCATTAAGCTGAGTTTTGTTTCACCTTCATTGCTTTGTGTCAACTGCCACTATAGAGGCATGTATAAAAAGTAGTGGGTTTAGTGGGCCATGATGACTGATGATCTCCTGACAAAGGGGCTGCCATGGCTTCTATTAAAAGTATGTTTTGAGTCAATGATGTGTAATTCTTTGATATTTGCTAAATAACTTCTTATCGATGGAACAGTTCACTACAGATGTGGCAGATAAATGCTAAAAAAAGAGTGGTTAAGAAAAAAGGTTATAAAAGGTTACATTTTTTAGCCATTACATTGTGGCTAAAGCTTTGGTCCACTCTGTTTTTAACAAGAGCCCCAAAGGTATGGGTGAGAACAGATAAGAGTGTGATGGAGAGAGAGAGAAAAATGGAGAGAGAACGATATGTGCTAATCATGCGGAGAGGCAGACGATCCTTCACCTCTTTATCATGTTCACGGTGGGGCTGTGCTGACATTAAGCACCATCGCTGTCAGCGTCTCAACAGGGAAACGCCATCTATCAGCCTGTTCCAGAACCTTCTGAATTACTTCCATTCCATTTTTTTCCCATCACCACCTCCCCCAATTCCACCTCCTTTCTTCTCTTCTGCTCACCCTGGACCACTGATACAGGAAAATTCCATTTTTCCCCCGCTCTTTATAGTTTCTGAAGAGGGAAATAGTGCAGTTTCATCGTGTTGTATTAAAGATAAGAGTGCTACTCTGACAAAGGTCAGGTTGGCATGACACCGGAGCAGAGTGATGGGACAGTGAAGGTCACGCAGATGGAGGATGAGATCAGGTTTGTGGAAATGACACCACCGCAGCTTCAAAGTTTAATTGGGTTGCTTCAATCTCTGCTCACTTTTCCAATTCACTGGATATTTTTTGATCTTTGTTGGGTCAAATGCTTTGTAATACCAAAGATCAGACTGGATTTTAGAGTCTTTTGCTGCAATTTGTCACACAGACACTGAAATCCTGTTTTCTATCAAAAGGAAAAAATGGTGACGAGTCAGATGTCCATGTTACCATTGTCCACGTAATCGGGGGCACTAAGCTCAAACTCCAGACACTATATAGCAAAAGAAAATTTGCACCCAGAAGGAAGTGTTGGATTGCGATGCTATTCAGAAGGAAGATAAAGGTTATCAGGAACAATTAAATTAGACTGATATGGGTAATATTTATTGAGCTATACTCTCATGCAGTTCCTGCAGATTTTGCAGGAGGGGTGGAGGTGGAGTGATACCAGCCTTTCTGGACATGTGATGCTAATAACACAACAGCATGAGTCGGAAAATCAAGCATGCACAACAGGATGACCTTATGTAGTCAGTCAGCAATACGTCTTTGCTTACGTCACATGAATGGCCAAGCTTGAAACCTAAATTATATGCATGCCATAGGATGTCAAACCTACCCACCCCTTATGGTTGATTCCTTCTGAGTGCAACTATTGATGATGAGTGTATATTTCTTATGAATACAACTATAAATAAAGCATTTGTTATTATCCAACAAGTAAATTTTTATTCAAAAGGCCTATGCTTATTTCAGATGTTCATGCTATTTTAGCATGATGACACCAAACCATATTCTGTACGTTTTACAACAGAGACTGGTTTAAAGAGGTCGGTCTGTAGTCCAAAGCTGCCTTTAAATGTTGCCTCCCACTGAAGCTGTCCAGAACTTCCAAAGTTCCTCGGCAACCCTTATTGCAAAGAACCTCACATGGTCCCTCAACACCAGCTCCATAGCCAAGAAAGCACAGCAGTGCCTCTACTTCCTGCGGAGACTGAGGAAAGCTCATCTTCCTCCTCCAATCCTCACGATGTTCTACAGAGGGACTGTGGAGAGCATCCTGAGCAGCTGTATCATCGCCTGGTTTGGGAATAGCAATGCCTCAGACTGCAAGACCCCAAAGTGAATAGTGAGGACAGCTGAGAAGATCATAGGGGTCTCTGTCCCCTCTGTCACAGACATTCACACCACACGCTGCACCAGTAAGGCCATCAGCATTGTGAAGGACCCCACTCATCCCTCACATGGACTTTTTCACTGCTGCTGTCTTGCAGAAGGTACAGGAGCATCTGTGCTGTCACTGCACGCCTCTGCAACAGCTTTGTCCCACAAGCAGTCAGACTTCTAAACAACAGAGACTGAACTAAACCTCCCACACCCCGACCCATAGCATTTTTAAATCTGTCTGCATCCCATTTATCTTATTTATACATTCCATACTTCAGTGCGATGTACAGTTGTGATCAAATTTATTCAACCCCCACTGAAATAAAGTGTTTTGGCCAGTTTGACATTGATTTTGATCATTTCAGTCATCTTATTTACAATTACATCAAAGAGGCACTTATAAATTAGACAAATATAACATAATATTTATGATGGAATAACCACAAATGTCTTTACTGTGCTCACATCATTATCAGTTTTATTCAACCCCCTAGTGACATTATTTTTTAGTACTTAGTACAACATCCTTTTCCAGTTATGACAGCTTTCAAGCGTGAAGCATAGCTTGACACAAGTGTCTTGCAGCGACCTATGGGTATCTTAGCCCATTCTTCATGGGCAAAAGCCTCCAGTTCAGTCACATTCTTAGGCTTGCGCACTGCAACTGCCTTCTTTAGGTCCCACCAGAGGTTCTCAATTGGATTTAAGTCTGGTGATTGCGATGGCCACTCTAGAATGTTCCAGCCTTTCATGTTCAACCATGCTCTAGTGGACTTGGATGTGTGCTTCGGATCATTGTCCTGTTGGAAGGTCCAACGTCTCCCAAGCCGCAGGTTTGTGACTGACTCCATCACATTTTCCTCCAAGATCTCCTGGTACTGAAGGGAATTCATGGTACCCTGCACACGTTGAAGCTTTCCTGTACCATTAGAAGCAAAACAGCCCCAAAGCATAATTGACCCCCCGCCATGCTTCACAGTAGGCAAGGTGTTCTTTTGTTCATAAGCCTGGTTCTTCCTCCTCCAAAAATAGCGCTGGTCCCATTGTCCCAAACAGTTCTAATTTAGTTTCATCTGACCACAGTACACTGTCCCAAAACCTTTGTGGCTTGTCCACATGACTTTTGCATACTGCAGTCGACTTTTCTTGTTCTTTGGAGTCAGCAAGGGGGTGCGCCTGGGAGTTCTGGCATGGAGGTCTTCGTTATGCAGTGCGCGCCTTATTGTCTGAGCTGAAACTTCAGTGCCCACATCTGACAGGTCTTTTTTCAGTTCCTTAGCAGTCACGCGGGGATTTTTCTCCACATTACGCTTCAGGTAGCGCACAGCAGTCGCGCTCAGGATCTTCTTTCTGCCACGACCAGGCAACGTTTCCACTGTGCCCTTTAACTTGAACTTGCGAATGATACTTCCGATAGTGTCTCTTGGAATATTTAACAACTTCGCAATCTTTTTATATCCATTGCCATTCTTGTGAAGAGCAATAACCTCTTCTCTTGTCTTCTGGGACCATTCTCTTGCTTTCACCATGCTTGTAAACACACCAGTAGATGTCTAGAAGGAGCTGAGTATCACAGTCCTTTTAAATCTGCCTAATTGGTGCTTATCATGCTTGATTGCTGCTCGTTGACATCCACAGGTGTTTTCAATACCTGATTGAAAACACTGGAATGAACCTCTGTTCTTAGGAGTGGTAGTCGTAAAGGGGTTGAATAATTGTGTCAATGAAGAAATCACAAAAAGGCCATTTAATACTTTATGACAAAAACAATTGATGCTATCTTAGTTGCATTTAGTTCTTTAACAAGTCCTTGTAAGATTTCATTATGAACACAATTACAAATGTGCACTGAATTCCATAAAACCCTTCGCAGCATTGGGGGTTGAATAAATTTGATCACAACTGTATGCTGTCTGATGTAATGTCACAGCATGTTATAAATAAATATCTCTGCACCTTATTAGTATCTACCTGTTGATATCTATGCACCTTACGCTCATTACCTCTACTACTAAAATGTAATTTCATTTCACTGTGTACTTACAGAGCTGTAATGACAATAAAAGCCACTTGACTTGACTTGAACTGTGTTATTAAGCTTAAAATACAACAACAAGGGCTCAGTATGATTACACAACTAAAATTTGTATAACTGAATGTGTTCTAGGCATCATTTGGAATTTGTGTTGTAAAGACACACACTCTACTTCATTATGCATCTAGCTCATTTTTACACAGTCATCTACTAACGTCATTTTAATCCTTGTAAAAGACTGTCTTTGTTATTGCACCTTTAAGACCTGATTGGCGCTTCCAAAGAGCATCCAACCCAGTGTACTCCTTATAGCTTCATTGTAAAAGGGCAGACTTCTGTAGGCTGAATCAGAAACCAGTAAATGAGCTATATTCTTCCTGTGATGTCAAATAAACAGTGGATTCAGTACAGTAAAAAGTTCTGTAAATCTTATTTTCTGTAAAAGTTTCTTTTCTTGCCTATTTTTTCCCTATAATGCCACTCCTGAACATTTCACCTGCTAGCCTTATTCCATTTTCTCCTCCCTCCATATCACACAATGCTACCACAAAAGCAAGAAAGCAGGCTGGCATGTACATCTGAGACACGTGAGGCCAGGCAGAACATTTTGTTTCAGCTGCAGCTAAAAGATGCCTGCGGTGGCTAGCATTACAATCTCCTACCTACCCAGAAAGTGCAAGATCAATTTAGATGCTTACAGTGTTTGCATATTACACTACATTTAAAAAAATTAAAAGTCTTTAAGCACTAGAGTCTCAGAACAAGGTGTATAAGAGTGCAAATCAGTCAAATATCACAATTAAATATCACAATATAACCGTATAGACTGTATCATATATCTTTAGTTATTCAGGGGGAGATGCTTATAAGGTTGGAGTACATATTGCATTTTATATTCATTTAGTAACAGACTATATACTCTAACTTTAGTGTTTGTGTGCTTGTATGTGTGTAAGTGTGTGCTCTCAACCACAGAACAAAGTATTTCTTCCTCTTTATGGTCAGACTATTTTGCTGACTCATTCGCTTTTCTAATTTAAAGTGCTGTTTTATTGTGAAAGTCTTTATTGCCTAAACCCAAGCATTTTCCTTACCATGTGACCACATAAACTGTACCACAAAAATCGTGTGCATGTTTTGTGATTAAAAAATTGTTTGGGTTGAAGGCAGTGCAAGGTGGAGTAAAACCACTCAAATACCGTTATTGTATTGAGTGTTTTATCCAATTAGACTTTTTATTCACTTATGGTTTGCTTATACCGCGATCAGCCATTTAAACCATTAGGCATTTAAACTATTTTCTTATTTCTATACTCCCTGTCCATTTGATCAGCTCCATTTACTATAAAGATGCACTTTGTACTTCTACAATTACAGACTGCCGTCCATCTGTTTCATTAATAGTCATTAATGTAATGACTGATCCCCCTACTGGCTCACAAGTCCATGGTAGGTGTGTCTGTGCAGAAAAAATAAACTATACTGATGAACAAGTTAAGATGTTACACTAAATGGAATCTCGCAGCTTTCCTATATGTAAAATCTCTCCTATATATACATTTGTGACACCAACACAACCACACTGAACTTGGCAGTTTAGCGTGGGGTAACTTATCCCGGCTCAGAATGGGGTTATAATTGTCATTGTATACATATATCCATATGTTTGAATGAAGTGGTCACAGATGGCAGTCACTGTACTGACACTGCAACATACTGTCGTTTACATTAGTGGTAAACCATTACTAGGCCTTCAACTCGGGTCAATAATGAACACCTCAAATATAATCCCAACTTTTGCTAATGTTATTACAGTAATCTAGTAGCTGGTTAGCCCTAAGCTAAGGGTGATTTGTATGAACACTTCCTGATGCGTTTAAGGACCAGAATGCGAGTGAACGCAGTTACAATCACAGAGATTACAATCACACATTTATATATTGTGGATCTAGTGTAAAGTTAACAGAGTACTCCACAATGAAAATGCCATACCAGTAGTCATAAGTGGTGGTGGTGGTAGTGTGATGGTGTGGGATGCTTTGCTGTTTCAGGGCCTGATGGAGTTGCCATAATCTATCTGCATAATGTATTAACCATTAATTCTGCTCTCTATAAGAAAAGTCTTTTTATCAGTACATCATCAGTGATGTAAAGTATAAAGCAAAATTGTGTTTTCCAGCAAGACATTGGTCTAGAGCACTGAGGTAAATTCACACATGTCTTAAAAGGGAACAAAGGTATTTAAGTGGCCTAGTAAAAGTCCTGACTCAAACCTCAGTGAGTTGCTGAAGGACTTTAAATGGACAGTTTAAAAGCTTAAAAGCTCTCCAGTTATAGCAATCCTACCACAAAAGGAGTCAAAGTTTCTCCAAAGTAATGTGAAAGAATGATATCCATTAATAAGAAGCCTTTCTTTGCAGTTGTTGGTGCCAATTGCTAACCCGGGCAGCCATATCCTGTCTTGTCTTGTTTGTTGTTTTTTCTGCTTTTCTGTTTCTTGTCACTTCTAGGTGCCTTTTGTTGTCCTGATCCATGTGCTTCTGTTTGTTTTGTTTTTTTTGGCTTCTCCTCTCTCCGGCCTCTTGTCAGACCCCTCACCTATCCTTAGTTTGTAGCTCCACCCCTTCCCAGGTGTTCCTTGTTAGTTCTTGTTCATTTATACTCCCTGTTGTTCCCTTTGGCTTGGTTTTTTTTTTTTCTCCATGTGTGTTGGTTTTGTAACTCTGTTCAGTGTTTGTTAGTTTACTGGTGTTTTTGTTTTTTTTGGTTTTGGTTTTTATCTTATTTGTTCTTCATTAAAGACTTACATCCTGCCTCCTATGTGACATATTGCAAAACTTTGTTTTCTTCTAATAATTGAGGCTAATTTAAAAATGATTTCTTTGTGTCCCTTTTGTCTTGTATTAAATCTGAAAATATTTAGTCCACCAAACATGCAAAAATACAGGAAACAATGATGGAGAAATACATGAGTATTTTTGTCCTCATGACTTTTTACTACACTATAAGCACCCTGTTTAAACCTGATCTAATAAACGTTCAACAAAAGCTTATCATCTGAGGAAATTCGAAGTGCCTCTGTCTGCCTTCACTGACCGAGGATTTTTGAACATGTGAATAAATAAATAAATAACCATATAAAAAGAATAGTGAGTTTTTTCAGAGCTTGAATAGATTAGCACACACAAATGCACAACCAGGCGCTTATCTTGCCCCGCACCTTTAGTATTAACTTTACAGAACCAAGTGCAATATGACAGACTTATCTAACTGCTGGTTAGCCTTTGGAACATTCTGTTGAGACTTCTTCATTTTTTATCCTAAAAGAAAAAAAAAACACTATTATAAACTTTGAAGCTGTGCCTGCTTCCTTAAAGCAACTGTAGTACCATTTAAGCAGCACACTTAGCATTAATTGCAAGAGACTTGTACTAATTATAGAAAATAATAGTTATATAATTATAGAAGCTGTGAATAGAGACGGGAACTGGCTTTAATGCTGCATGTATTTTTTGTTGTTTTATTTGTTTTGAGAAAATTGTGCCATTGATATAAACCTTATGTTTTTTAATCCAGTGGTTGCCAACCCTCGACCTTTAGGACCCCCAGGCATGCACATTTTTGTGTTTGCAGCCAAAATACAGGGATTTCAACACAACAAGGCTTTTTAAATTAGTGGATTAGTTAGATCAGGTGTGTTGGGAACAAGACAAACATTAAAATGTGCAGGGCATGTGTTTTGGGGTTTTACACAATGGGTTTTTACCAAAGTTTTAGTGAAGGTAGTGCATTTTTTGCTGCACTCAAAATATAATATGAGTCAAGAGATGAAAGCTTGACTAGTTTTCTATAGAAGGTTGACTTTTGCTTGTCCTTTTTTTACTGAAGTTGAGCACATAAATTCTGACCACTGGCAGCAACAGTACATTTGACTGATTGCTGCAAATAAATCAATTTAAAAGTAGGAAGGTTTAAAGAATAGCCTGAAAGGGTAATATACTTGTTGAAAAACATAGCTGAATTGGTTTATGCACTATGAGTATAGCCATTCTCTAAAAGATAAACAAACAACACCATATAAAACCATCCCCTAAAGGTTAATGCCAAACAAGCCTTTCATCAGGCAGAGTACAAGGATTCAGGCAAAATGTCAAATGCTTGTCAAAACAAGTACTATTTCTGCAACTATCACTGCAGTGCTGAGAATGATCCACCACCCAAATAACACCTGCTCTGTGGTGGTCCTGTGGGGGGCTTGAGCATGAGGAATGAGAAGGAAATACACTCCACTCTGATTTTGACAAGAAGACCCAAGAAAATGGACAATGAGTGAAGATACAAAATACTTCCTAGTTATTAGGAAAAATTAGGAAAAACTGAAAATATTCATTCTCAGTGCTAAAAATCAAAGAACAATACTTTATAACAGACTAGGTTTTTTTTGCCTACTTATATAATACCTGAAGTGCAAAACTTAGGTGTAATCTTAGACACTGAGCTCTGTTTTCTCCTATACATCAAGGCAGTCATTAATGTAGCCTGTTAGTGCTAAAGTTCAGCAATTTCTATCTTAGGGTGACATAGAGGAACATGTTCATGTGTTTGTTACAGGCAGAACTGATCACGGTAATGCTCTCCTTACCGGGGTTTTAAAGTTTAAAGTTCTGTTGCTGGTCCTTTAGGCTCTGAATAATCTAGCATCTGCTTACATCACAAAATGTCTCGCTGTTTATGTTTCATATGTTTCTCATGATCTTTGATCTATAGATGCTGGCCTTCTGCTAATACCTTCTGTAAATACAGAAAACATAGAGAGACTCTGAGTTATTATACTCAATTCCAGCTTCTGTTAGACGGTTGAGCCCAGAGCTCACAATTAAGAATCAACTAAAAATGTATCTCTTTAACTCAGCTCCATTTAACTTTAGTTAAAACCACATTATTGTGTTATTTATAAACTTGATTTGTGTGATAGGCTTGATGCTATGCCAACTGTCTACAAAGCACTTTCAGCTGCTGACCGTTTAAAAGGGGCTTTATAAATAAATAAATAAATAAATAAATAAATACATAAATAGTAATAATAATAATAATAATGAATAGTATTAGTATTAGAAATATTAATAAGACTAAGCAAGTCTGTAAAAGTCCATCTCTGTTAGTGCATGCAAGCAGGCTTGGGTCACTTTAAGGTTTCAAATTAAGGCCTAATTGAGTCCAATCTCAATGTTGACTTCAGTCTTAAATTTCATGTCTATGCAGACCTGTAGAGCATGTAGAGTGTATGTAGAGAGCATGTAGAGTAGAGTGTTTATACAGTCTCACACATCTTTATCTGTTATATATTGTGTTTTCTTTTCTTCTGTATTTCTAAGGAATTTTTTTATTGACACCTTTACAAGAGAAAATCCTTGTAGCTGAACTGTGCAGACTTAAGTGAATCTGATTGTTGTAAATGCGAATCTACAATCATGTTCATTATTGTTCAGTACTGTATCACTACTGGGAATTCATAACCCTGGCCTCTTCCATCTCTTAGGGGCAAGTTGGCCTATGAGGGCGTCTTGCTAAGAATAAAATGAAGCATGAATCTCAAAATGAAATAAAAGCTGAGAATATGATTTAATTCCAGCTTTCAGCAGCTTTTTGGCTTTGAGCTGTGCCAAGCTGGATTGTATTCTTTCTTGGCTCGACCTTCACTACCATACATCTCAGTTTTATATTGGATTGCACATCCGACTGAAAACACAAAACACACACAGACACACTGAGGCAACAGTCAGTGGGCTCCATGCTTTAATGATAAGCTTACACATTTTTGCTAATTGAAATTACGTGGGCAGGTGTTATAGTACACAGTCTGTAGGCCTAGTAATGTGCAGGAAATAATTATAGACATTGTTTATTTGTTAGTAAAATATATAATTATGTCAAAAAACACCTGTAGTGCTATTTTAAACATTAAATATAGGTGGGATAAAAACAATTCTGAATGAAAATCATTAAATAACAGCAGGTATTATGTGTGTAGAGGAACACTTTCAGCACTGCAGTGACACTGACATGGTGGTGGTGTGTTAGTGTGTGTTGTGCTGGTAGAAGTGGATCAGACAGCAATGCAGGGCTACAAAGTGTACATATACTGTAAGTGAGCTAAATAAAATAAACAATGACTGTTTTTACACAGAGTATATTTTACTGTGTATTCAATCTTGAAAGGGGCTCTTTAAGAGGTTTAATAGTAAATCCAACAGTTGTGTACAGAACCATGACAGTTTCAAAAAACATTTGAACGTTCAAACCTAAAAGAAGATAAAACATGGCGGATCCACCTTCCATTAACTAGGATGAGGCAGGATGTTTCAAAGTGGTAAGCATTTTTGCCTGTGCAGTGTGTGAGGGCTTGCTGGTGGCCAAGCAAAAGGAACTGTTCTGAGATGGCTTCAGGGAGACAGGGGCTGGAATTTTAGCAAGATGTATTAGGCTGAGAAAAATGGTTTCTAGTGGTTGCTCTACCATGTACTTGGGTTTTATGTGTTTGCATACTGTGTACATGCACAAAAAGCTACAGGAAAAAGTAAAGGGAGTTATAGTATAGTACACAGTCTGTAGGCCTAGTAATGTGCAGGAAATAATTATAGACATTGTTTATTTGTTAGTAAAATATATAATTATGTCAAAAAACACCTGTAGTGCTATTTTAAACATTAAATATAGGTGGGATAAAAACAATTCTGAATGAAAATCATTAAATAACAGTTGCTTGTGGCCAGGGCAACTGTCATGCAACACCTGCTAGCTCTCTTCTCACCCCCGATCTCCTTTTTCCCATAACCCACCAGCCGATGACATCACTTTCCCATGCCCGCCATCTCCCAATCTTGTTTTTTTTTCTAGATATGAGTCTCCTGAGTATGGATCACACCTGTTGTTTATTAAGTCTGTTTGTATATATACTCCTCTCTCACACTGACCTATTGCAAAGTATTGCCACTCGGTGCTTACTGAGCGGTTCTTATTATTTCTCTCGTCTGCTACTCTGGTTTTGACATTATTCTGATTCGCTGATTTACTCTTGCCTTTGCCCTTTTGGTTCTTTTGCTGGTCTGATTGTTTGCCTGGTTTTGACGTTTGCTCGTTTTTTGACTCTCACCCTGTCTTGCTCTTCTGTTATGTCTGCCTTGCTCTTCTTGCTGCTCTGTTTGCTTACAAATCTGTTAAATAAACCTCGCCTTGATTTTAGCTCAGCTCTCTTAATCTCTCTCTCTTAATCAAAATGATAAAGGCCGTTGTAGCACAACCCAAAACTAAATAATATTTCAGGGAAAACACTTTCCTTTTTTACAGAAGCAATAATATGCACATTTCCAAAACTATAATAGCCCTGGTGGTCAAGCGGTATAAATCTCTTTCTTGCTCAATATAGGTGCCAAAGTACTGACCTGTGTATTATGAATTACCTCTAAATCCCCTCTAGTTTCCTACATGCTTAATAAACCTTAAATTAGGAACACCTCCTTGTACATCTATACTTATTGCCTATTGCCTACAGCAGGTATTATGTGTGTAGAGGAACACTTTCAGCACTGCAGTGACACTGACATGGTGGTGGTGTGTTAGTGTGTGTTGTGCTGGTAGAAGTGGATCAGACAGCAATGCAGGGCTACAAAGTGTACATATACTGTAAGTGAGCTAAATAAAATAAACAATGACTGTTTTTACACAGAGTATATTTTACTGTGTATTCAATCTTGAAAGGGGCTCTTTAAGAGGTTTAATAGTAAATCCAACAGTTGTGTACAGAACCATGACAGTTTCAAAAAACATTTGAACGTTCAAACCTAAAAGAAGATAAAACATGGCGGATCCACCTTCCATTAACTAGGATGAGGCAGGATGTTTCAAAGTGGTAAGCATTTTTGCCTGTGCAGTGTGTGAGGGCTTGCTGGTGGCCAAGCAAAAGGAACTGTTCTGAGATGGCTTCAGGGAGACAGGGGCTGGAATTTTAGCAAGATGTATTAGGCTGAGAAAAAATGGTTTCTAGTGGTTGCTCTACCATGTACTTGGGTTTTATGTGTTTGCATACTGTGTACATGCACAAAAAGCTACAGGAAAAAGGAAAGGGAGAAAACAGGAATGTATAATAGGGCTCCATAAAGACCTTCTCATAAATACACAAATCTTTGTTAGTACTATATGGGACCTTTTGGCTTCAGAGAAACACTGACCTGGATAAACAATTATTTTAAACAACGTTATATTATTTTTACACAAATAAAATAACACAAAGCTGCATTGTAGGAAGTAATACTGTTCTGAGTTAGAGAAACAGTGTTTGAATAGGTTTGGAAGAATGTATGGTTTTAACAAATGCACTCATAAAAAATAAAGATGCAGAAAGGTTTATTTTATTTATTTATTTATTTGTTTTGGTTCAACTTCATAAAAGCATCTCAGGAAAAACATGCATTTTGCAGCAGGTATGTCTTGTTCGTGGGGGTGGTATCAGTCAAGGGTACTGCATGAGACCATGACACAAATGAGGCTAAAAATGCCTGCAGTTTCCCCAGTTCATTCATCCTGGAAAATTTTGGGCATCATTTTTGTGTCTTTGTATTTGATTTTTATTTACTTGTTTTTGGAAAGCTTAACTGCCAACATTTCCCAGAAAGGAGGACAATAAGAACATTTCTAACCAGTATTTGAGGCAATTCATTCTAAATAGACCATCCATCATGTGGTCAACCATCACAAGATTAGAGTGTCACCTACTACACCATAGTTTAGTATCTTTTCATCTTTAAAACACTCAATTAGTTGAATTCTTTCAACTATGCTTTTCAATGGCATCACTTTAATTAATACACAGGCGGTAAAATTCTCCAATTCAATTTAGTTTAACATAAAGCTAAAGATGTATGCAAAAAGCAAATATTTATAAAGATAATTAATGTAAATTCATCACAGTACTTAAAGATACTTAAAGTATATATATTTGTGTAGATGTCTGTTGCTAAAAAATAGATTTCGGGTCAGCTTGGAATGTGTCATATGGTTTTGCATATTCTCTTTTGCTGGGGCTGTACCAAACGTTGGAACCCAGACAACATTCCAACTGTCACGTTATGACAATCTTGACTTTGCACTTCTACACCTTTGTCCCTAATTACTGGAAAGAGAGAAAACAGATCCTAAATGTGTGCATGTTTACCTACCCAGTTAATAGAGGGTGGGGTTTGCACAGATCAGTCGATTTGTCAGCTTCACTGCTCTGCTATGACACATTAAACTTAATGTTATCTGGTCGCTAACAATGTAATTATAACACTAATGACATGGACACCTCATAGAAGACAATGGGGAAGCGTACTGGAATAGGCCTGTGCAGTCTGGCTTTGTTCTAACATTGCTCCGGATATCCAAATGATGTAAATATTTAATGCCATTATTTCCAGTTTCCCGCAGGTTACAATACAATGTGCTGTTGGAGAGGGAGCATGGCACTCAATAATCTTCAATAATGAAGTTGATTGCTCATATTTTGCATGGATTTACGATGCTCTAAATTTCTCTAGCCCTTTGGACCTTCATCATGGATGAGCGTCTCAGGAATACAGCCTAGAGTACATTTGAGCTGGATACAAATTTGAACCTTAGGAATGGTTAATCAATGACGCTGGTGCATATGCAATCGCAATGTATTGTTGATTTGCATTCATTCTAATGAGGCATTTTCTTACTGCCCAAATAAATGACTCAGTAAAGGCCCAGTATTTTCTGTTCTTGCTCAAAATCTTAACCTCCACTAAAACAAAAGTATTCTGTTTCTCTTTTAGTGCACCATAAAAACACAAAAAAACATATTGTTGTACCGTATCCATCCCAACCTAAACACTACCTAGTTGTTTGACACAAGTCTACTCATGTTATACGCTAGTGAATAAAAACATACTATATAACATAATAGAGACTTTCCAGTTCTGTAGGTCGTTGGGTTGTATAGCAGCAGAAAACATTTGGCCCAAACTTGACTCATGCTGTCTACCATTTTGCAGAGTCAAATACAACTCCTTTCACCTACAAATTACTCATGTTTGTTTGTCTCCTCTTTTGTGGACTGAGACTTGAGTCTGAATGGGGGTATAATGAGTTTTTGTTGAGAATAATGAGTTTTCCATGAGAAAACCCTTGTCTGCTCCAACCTCACCTCCTTGCTCCAGGAGATCAATGATACCTGACAACACTGTGATCTCCTTATCTGAAATTGAACCTGTGAAAAGCTTGGAGAAACCCCAGTGAGACCTCTGAATGTTTGGTGAGAGCTGTATGTAGAAAAAGTCCCACATGGCAAAGTGATCCTATTCAATAACTGACAGCAGAGCTCTGAAAGGTGTATAGCAACATTTCTGAAGCTTCTTAGAAAGGCTTCTTACCTGTTCCTGTCTAGATTGGAATGAAGCCAAAGACTGCATCCAAGTGGTCCAAGATTATCTTCCCTCACTTCCTCACTTCTAATACTTTTATCAGAGTTTTCTTATTCATAGGGACCTATATTTCTGTTTTCCTCTCTTTCCTTTAGTGTGTTATATAGCTTTTAGAGCATAAAAAAGATCTGCAGATATAAACAACCAAAGTACACAACAGAGAGGGAAATGACTTTTCTCAGCTGCCTGAAACATCTCTTCCAGGCATGTTCTCTGTTAAAGGTGACATCGTCCTGAAACACAATCCTTATAAGCAATCTATAGGGGAGGAACTGGTAGCAGAATGCTATCACTGCTTTAAACCACTTTGGCAGTTGACCAATCAGAATACTGGGTTCATTAGCAGGGGTAGGGGCTTCTATCTTGAAACGACTTATAAAACACTGTGAAGAGCCAGTTAATAAACTCATTTGAGGGATGACTAATCTGAGTGGACATATTCTCATGTGATAAACTTAACTTGGTACTCTACTGAACATGTGGACATGTGATTTAAATTTATTGACAGCTACCCTATTGAAATCTGATAATTTGTTAGTCCAGTAAGGTTATGGGAGCAGCAGTGGACTAAATTTAATTTTTTATTAAATATATTATCAGAAGAATTACATGAACACAAAAACATAAAATGTAATGGCAATGAAATATTGGTATAATGTACTTTATTAATATGTATTCTAGATGTATTGTGAATATATGACTATGGTAACGCTTAAAATGTGATTCAGGTATCCATTATGCATTATACGTGCATTCATCAAGATCTAAGCATTAAGCATACTTATTTTTTTTGTAAATTATGTACATTTATTTGTAACTATACATAAATGTTTATAATCAGACACCTTTTAAGTCATAACACTACAGTATAAGACTTTTAAAGTATAAAATGACATGTGCATTATATGGTCACACATGCATGTATAACACAAAATTAAATTATAAACATTAAGAACTGTAAAATATATATGCATTACAATGCATTATGCCACTGTGAGCTATGAATGCTTTTTATGCATTGTAGTGGAACATAGTCCTGAATATTCAGCAATCTGTCATCACTTCTTTGTCAAAAGCATGCTGGTATCTCTTTAGGTGGCTTCTGAATGCTGGTTCACACTTTTAGACTTGCTATGATTATGGCTCTTTGAGCTACCAAATGCAAACCGCTAGTTAAAATGCACACTAATTAGCAGGAGTTCTTTTTCTTTCTTCTCATTTCTTTTAATCCACATCTCATTTCTGAAATGACCTAAGCTTTAACCTTTCAACACATCTCTATCTGCTCATTTACATATGTCCAAGCCTCTGCCTTACTACATTAAGCTCAGTCAGGACTGTAACTTTGAGGACAAAAATAACGGCTTCATTTGGCTGCTTTAAAACAGTGTTTTGCTTTGGTTTAGATTAGGGAAAAAAACACTAGAAATCATTTACTGCTGGTGACCTTAATTAGCATTTTGCATTCTCAAGATTATGGAAAGTAGTACACTATGCAAGAACATTCGGGCCACTGCATCTTATTATAAAAAACATTTGCTGTTGTTATGGAGTGAAAGTAAATGTAATGAAATATAAGAGAGCAGCTCAGATTTAAACTAAAAATTGCATACTAAGGATCTGGCAACCAAGCAAGGGTTTTGGAAAACATCACCTTAGAAGGACAACTGCTTTATTCAAGCACTACTTGAGGCTAAAGTTTAACTAATTGTCATCTCCTATTACATACAGCTACAGTGCAGACTGAGGGCAATAAACCATTCTGCAAATCTAGAGACATTCAAAGACAACATTGTGCAATTTACAAGAGAAACAGCAAAACAATGGCGTTTCTCTGAATTTAATTCAGACTGGGATTATATGAGCAGACTCAGTTACATTTTTCATGAAATATTATCAGAAGAAGTACATGAACAAAACTGCCAGCCAGCAACATTAACAAAAAAAATAACAGTAATGTAAAACTGTTTCTAATGTACTACATTAAAATGCATTCTAAACGTATGTGACTTTGGAAACCCTTGAATATATGAGTCAGGTATCTATACTGTGCTAAAAGTGCTTTCATAAAGATTAATAAAGCATTCAGAATGTAACTGTACATAAATGTTTATATTTAGACACAAACTTAATTTAACAAGCTTCAGCTTCGTCATACAAAATATAACATATATGAATAAATGACACACTATACTGTACTATACTATACTATATGATTATATATGATCATGCGTGCACACACACACACACACACACATACATATATATATATATATATATATATATATATATATATATATATATATATATATATATATATATATATGTATATATATACACATATAAACACAAAAGGCTGCAAGGGGAAAGGCTGCACAATGGACTGACAAGGACTTTGGAGAGCTCTGAGGCCTTTGCCTCACCTGTGGCTCCTCTAAAGGCCTGAGCAGGCCTGCCTGCACCCGAGAATGTCTGTTCAGCTCTTCGTGCTGCTCCAGTGTCTGCTCCTCTGTCACCTAACCTGGTGGCTAACCTACCAGCCTCCATGTCTCCAGTCCTGCCCGTGGTTCCCGATTCTCCTGTCCTGCACAGGGTTCCCAGGTCTCCTGACCTGTCGGCCTTAGTGCGCCTTGACCTGATGTCTGCAGTTGGGGTTTCTTCAGCCAGCATGCGTGCTCCTGCAGGAACCCAGAACATGGCTGCTGCACTTGCCTCTGCACAGGGAATGGCTGCTGCTCTACCAGCTGCTCAAGATGTGGCAACTCACCGTCAGCAGCCTCCCTGCCTGGCCACCTTCTTCACCATTCCAGTTCCCTCCCTTGCCTTACAATTCTTGCTCCATGTTTTCCCCCATGTTTAACCTGTCTCCTGTTCCAGGTTTTGGGTTTGTCCATGTGGCTGTGTATGTCTCTTTGCCTGTCACTGTTAGAGTTCAAGTTCCCGTGTCATCAGAATTGTTTGTACCTGTTCCTGTTGATCTCTGTCCCCGTTACAATTTCTGTTCCTGTCCCCTTCACATCATTACTTCAGCCTTTCGGTCCGTCTCCTGTCTGTTCCCCAGTTCAGTCGCTTGTCCAGTCTCCTGCTTGTTCCTCAGTGCTGTCTTTGGTCCAGCTCCTGTCTGTTATCCTTTCTAGTGTTCTACTTCTGCATCTGGCCTCCGCTGTGAGGCAGCTCTCTTGGTGCTATCTATCATACGCCTCGGGACCTGCGCATCAAAGTGGGGTTATGTCACATTCTGTCTTGTGTTGCCCCTATTTGTCACCGTTTTCTGTTTGTCTTTGTTTCCCTTGCTATTTCCATGTGTCTTTTGTTGTCCTGCGCCATGTGTTTCTGTTTGTTTTGGTTTAAAGCTTCTCCTGTCTCTGCCTTCTTGTCACGTCCCTCACCTGTCCCTAGTTTGTGGCTCCACCCCTTCCCAGGTGTTCCTTGTTAGCTCTTGTGCTTGGTGTTTTTGTTTGGTGTTTCCATGTTCCCAGTTCTTAGTAGTGTCTTGTTTTTTATTTTATTTTATTAATGACTTTGATTTCTGTTTGTTTTAATTGGGTAATATTAAAGATTTGCACTTGCGTCCTGTCTCCTCGTTCCTCCACGTCACAGATAGCATTATTTTATGATAACCTTATTTTTAGCTGCAACCCAAGGCCTCCACCCAGGTATTCTGCTCTTTGCATCTAAGTTGAGTGAAAGAAACTATATGACTGAAAACATGTAGTATGTAGACAGTCCCACATGTGCAGCAGTTGAAAAAAAAAACTCAGGTAAAAAAAACATGTTTTAAAAAAGATGTGACTGCACACCACTTTGTTTTGGCAGGCTATAATACTATCCAAATTTGACTTAAAAGCTATAAAAAGCTTTCACAAAATCTCTAGCAAAAACTACCCGCTGAAGTAATTTAAAACATTTCTTTTAACTGTGAAGCTCATATAGGGCTGCGCACAATGGAAAATAGTGTATAGCAAAGCAAAGGAAATAGCAAATAATAGCAGTAATAACATAACACTGATTATGTTCTGGAGGAAGAGGCAGCTCCTCTGTAGAACATGCAATTGTTAAGGCAATTTGAGAAGATGCCTTTTTTATGCAGATCAAAGGGACCACCAAATGCTAACCTACGCTCAGCAGTTATTACCCATTTCCCTCCAGCATGCCATTGTTATTGTTAATGCCACTGCATCTTTAACTGATTTTCTACAAATATGCAATTACCCATTTCATTGGACAAAAGGAGAAAGATAAATTCAGCAAAAATCTATAGAGGGAGTAGTTCTTAAAAATCAGAGGGGTGAGAGAAAGAGAACAAAACAGAAAGAAACGAAACCTACCTGTGGAACACAAGGGCACACTATTATGGAGCCATGCCCCAATGCTGCTCCAGAGCAGGGCCTATCCCTAGGAGGCAGGTGAAGAGCCAGGGAAGAAGTGTGGAGAGACCAAGCTAAAGAAACCTCCACAATAATAATTATCAGCTGTTATAAAGGAGAGAAGGTTGCCAAGGCGACAAGAGTTGAGTTGCCTGAGCAATGGTTTCAATGAGGTGCTGTGAGAGTCCCCTGGGATGCTCTCTGATGATACTGTCAGGTTCCTCTAATAGCCACTGCAGTGAGTTTCTTTTTTTTTTTTTCTTCATTCCCTAAAAGCTTTGCAGAAGTTCACACCAATCACTCATAAATTCCCATTGCTGCTTCTTCTCCTTGTCCTTTGTCTCATGCTCACAGGTTGGAAGAAACCCTCTAGGAGCCCCTGACATCTTGCTGGTTGCTTAACAAGTTGGGCGTGTGGCTAAATTGGATCGAACGTCAAGTAAACACACACCGTAACCCAAGGTTAATCAAACCAGACCCTAAGTAAAGAAAAGAGAGAGAGGTGCAGGCAAACAAGCTCTGAGATTTGGGGAAATAAGGTTCAGGAACAAATGTTCAGCTTACCTCACTCAGGCCCCCAAGCTGGTTAGTGAGGCTGTCTTTCAGTGCCTGGGCTTGCTGGACCTACAGTCTAAAATATAAAGGTGCCAAAACGGGTTCTTTGGCTCATAGAAGAACCACTTTTGGTTCTTGAAAGAACCTTCTAAATGATCATTCCTTTAATTAACCATTTTGCAAATGAGATGTACAAGTATGAAGAACCGTTCCATGGTTTAAAGAACTTTCATATAATGTAAAGCTTCAATATCAAATATGCTACAGAATATATTTTACACCATTTAAAATTGTTGTCTGAGGTGTTTGACTCCGGTAGGACTCTATGATTTGGCCCAAGAGTTAAACCAAATGTTTTCCCTTTTTTGTGGAGCTCATGTACAATTTGATGAGCTCTGCTCTGAACTGCTGTTTAAATGCGAGACACCACAATGATCACACAGAAGCAACATGTCGGATCAGAAACACACAGAAAAATAAAGTGAACCTCTGTGTAAACAGACTGTTTAGTTTGTTAGCTTATTTTGATATTGCCAACAAAATCAATTTAAGTTGTTACCTTACTATGAAACTTTTATTTTAATATGTTTTAGTTTGAAAAGAGTGGTTAAATTCACCCAGCAAGGCTGCAATGTACATGTTGCTGTTGGAGTCTTGATGCTAAAGATGTTGATTTCAGTCAAATGATTAATGAAGCCTGCTTGATATCTCCAAGGTTTGAGAAACTTGTTCACATACCGATGCTGGGAGCAGAGGTCGGCTTCCTGTTCGCCAGTTTTATGAATTTTCTGTTTCCACCTTAAATGGTACTGCAGTTACATTCTAGAGCCTGTACGAGCTGTTGAATTAAAGGTGGACTGGAACATTTGATTAATAATCTAGCGAATAAGAACACAACTTCATCTATGTTTAAAGACCAACATCAGCAATGACTGTTGACAGCTCCTTGAAAAGGGTATGAACAGTGCCGACGTATCCTCCACAGCCTGGAATAATACAAATCTCGACATTGTCAAGGTAATTACAGTTTTTCATTCTATTGCACCTTTTTAGATTTTTTTTTTCCCTAGAAATGTGTGTGTTTAAACCAGAGAACCAATGGGAACCTTAATTTTAAAGGATGTGCTCCCTCACCTTTACCTTGTTCATTCCGCACTGCGGTTGAATTATGATGAAGGCTGACTGAATTGAATTTGACTTATCTGCGTTCTTACCACTGCCTTTGACTGCTGTATCTCAGAAAGACTCACTTTAAAACTCTGCGCAATCAATTACACTACTTCATCTAAATTCAGAGGTATATCATAATTAGCATAGCTTGGCCATGTGTGCAGTGGTCTGCAGGAAATACATGTTCTTTAAACTGTCAAAGCAAATGATAAAAAATTGGTTCTGGCCACTAGGGGAGAGCCTCCTTCCAGTCCAATTAGTAAGAGTGTGGGAAAATGGCAAGATTGGAGCTGTTCACTGGTCAGAGTCTGGATCATAGAAGGCAGTCTTACATTACTAGACTACCTCTTCTCACATAAAGGCATCAGCTTAGTAGAACAGTTTTCCATGAAGTCATTCCTCTGTTTTGGGTTTCCTGGCATATGTCTCAGGATCCAAGGACAATCAGACTATTTTTTAGATTTATCAGACAAATTTTTACATGCTGTCCAGTAGTCAAATGAGATGCTGTCCAGGCTTTGAATAACTTGCAGTATAGAAACACTACAAAATACATAAATACTAAGGCTTCCAATGTTAGACAAAACCATATAACTCAGAACTAAGAACTAAGTCTCTTTCTCTTGTGGCTGCGCAGTCCACACATATGGTGAAAGTGAAAGTCTGTATTTGGGTCACTGAGCACAAGGTTGGGTTATAATGTCAATGGCTAAAAGTAACTAATGTTGGCCATGTACAGCCTTTTTATACCCCTTTGCATACCCCTTGAATATTCTGCATTGTATACAAAATGTGGTTTATGTGACTATTTATTTTATGTCATGCTCTTGGTGATATTAAAAACAATGAATTGAGAGAATACTGACTGTTTTGTATGACTGCATTTATACAAACTAGGTACTAAAAAAAAAAACAAAAAAACACATGTACATTCGCTGGCCGTTTCAGACAATATCTAAAATGTTTATTATTTGTATTGTAGACACTGCCATCTACAACTTCACATTAACCCCCTATGTTTCTGGGTGTCTGGATGATCTCATTAAGTGATTTTACATGCACTTAATTAGTCAATAGTAGCAGAAAATCAGATTTTGTCTGTAACCTGTTTGACACATTTACATGCACTTGAATAATCAGACAATGAAAAAACTCCAGGTCTACATTAATGGAATTTCTGCATGCAAAATTAAACACACATCTACTGTGTGTTGTTTTGTTACCATGTCAAAGCTGCAGTGTTAAACGTTGCTTGTTTTTTTCTGGTACTGCACTAATCTTACCTGCCCTAGTGGATTTAAATTGCCTAGAGTTTATCATAAGATTCCGTTTTTAAAAACATTTCATTTCTGGGAAAGGGAAAGCTACACGGTGGTAGCAAGTTGCTCCACAGCAAGAAGAACTTGGGAATCCTGGGTTGGTGTGTCTGTGTGGGTTTCCTCTGGGTGCTCTGGTCTTCCCACAGTCCAAAGACATGCAGTCAGGTGAACTGGAGATGCTAAATTGCCCCCTGGGTGTGAATGTGTATGTCTGTGTGTCTGTCCTGTGGTGGAATAGCGGCATGTCCAGGGTGTTTTCTGCTTTCTGCCCAGTAAGTGCACCTCTGCGACCTAGAAGGGTAAATGGCTAGATTAAATCAAAATAAATCAGTAAAAGGAAACTCATCTATGCTACTTTGCTAACTATAACTATTTTTGTTATATTTTAATATATATAAATAAACCAACAAGAATGAAAGTTTGACATTGTGGTATATGTGTGGACAGTCTGTGAGCAGTGATACCCTCCATGAGTCATTCTGTGAGTGCCAGCAACATTGGCAGACATCTGCATGACACAGAACTACATGCACACAGACCACTACAACGAATGTGTGTGTGGAGGCACTGTGGTCAGTGCCAAGGCAAACCATTTGTTGCATATGTCACATGTCTAGCAGGCCTGGTGTCACTCCACCTCCACCTCTACCACAAAATCTGCAGGAATTGTGTGAGAATATTTAAGCTGCATTACAACGCCTGGCATGTTGTACTAGTAAACATGGTGGCCTGACACTTAACTGAGAGACACTACTTCTGTAGGTGTAGTTCAATACTAGCCTGAATATATCATAATAATGTATCATTTATTGTACCTGGTAACCGTATTTTAATCCGACACTTGCTTCTTCTGGTTTTTTTTAATAATAAAGATTTATTGAAGAGTAAAGGCACGGTTACATCCAGTAATTTAACATATCCAAGTAGTCCCTCAATTTTTTCCCCCCCGAAAATTAAACACGTGCACAAAAAAGCAAATAACTAACTAAGTAAATAAAGATAATCTATTCGTAACCCCACACACCCAGCTACATATACACAGGGAAATCTATATGCGTTTGTACATACAGAGAAAAGGAAAGGATACATACATACATATATACATACGTACATATTACTCATATATACACATATACATGCATACAAACTATATGCGCAAATCTAAACCTACACTTATACACATATAGTCACCCCTCTTCTTAAAATGAACAAAATCACATAAATAAACAAATCACTAAATTAAAAAGTAAGTAAATAAATAAAAATTCCGGCATGATTTGGAGTAAATTAAAATACCTAAGAAAAGGATTCCATTTGGAATGAAGTGCTGCAGTATTGCCTTTCAAAGTCGATCTTATCTTTTCTATAGTAAGAAAATGTATAACATCTGGGAGCCACCTTGAAAGAGAAGGGGATTTTGAAGACTTCCATAATAGCAATATACCACGTCTTGCTAAGAGAGATGTAAATGCCAGTCCATCTGATTGGGTTCTATTAAGTAAGGGTGGATCAGTAGAAAAGCCAAATATTGCGATTAAAGGGTTCTTAATAATGTTGGTGCCCAAAACCAAAATTTTACATGGAGTGGCACCGCATTTATCACACACTAATGACAGCATTTGGGGAAAATGAAGAGAGCAGAGAACTCTATGCAGTACCTTAAATTGAATCAGCTGAACTCTTGCACAGAAAGAACTTGAACGTATTTTGTTTATGGCTTTGTCCCACCAATGCTCTGTAAAAACAGTACCCAGTTCTTGTTCCCAAGCACTTTTCCACTAATCTTTTGATGATGAGTGAATGTTTAATAATAAAAAGATGGTCAAAATAGACCCCGGTCGTGTAATCACCCACCTTACTAACCGTTTGCTGGCAGCATTTCTAACCTTCATTTCAGGCTTCATCTCATCAAACCCAGCTTAGTTTTCCTGATAAACTTTTTTATTTACGTTTTGTAAAACATGACTATGAAAAGAAGTGCAGAGGTGGCTGAGAAGTTCACTGTATCAATGTTCAGCTTTTACAGGTTACTTTGTTGTCGTGTTCTGTTTATTTTCCCTTTTTCGGAAACAAGTTTAAATCGAAGCTGCGTTGTAATGTTGGTAAACTGGCAGCGAGTGTGTGAAACGCGCTGGTGAAGCTTGTTCTCCGCAGGTGCTGCAGTGAAGCGCGAGTCTCGCGCTGCTCGGTAAACACGCGCGGGGGTTGGGGGGGGGGAGAGAGAGAGAGAGAGAGAGAGAGAGAGAGAGAGAGAGAGAGAGAGAGAGAGAGAGAGAGAGAGAGAGAGAGAGCACCGTGCGTGCGTGCGTGTGTGAGAGTGTGTGTGTGTGCGTGTGCGTGTGTGTGTGTGCAGCGACGTCGGCTCAGAGCTGGTTGAGATTTCAACTCGCCAACACGGCAAGAGGCTGTTCGTTCGCCATCTCGAGCTGAATCTGCTGAAAATGCTTCTCAAATCCGTCTATTTGCTTGGATTGCTGGTCTGCGGCAGCCAAGGTAAGATAAGCGGAACAAGTTGAGCCTGTAGCCCACCTCTTTCTTTCTTTTTGCTTTTCTTCTTTTTGCTCCATGTCTCCGGTTAAGAAGAAGAAACAGGGTTGATATCTAGATGTCAGGCGCGGGAGGAGTAGGAGAAGGCAAGGGAGTGCTTTGCTTTGCTGGTATTTGGAAGTTGAGGCACGTCCTTCTCAGGAAAATGTATGGATCTCGGTGTTTGCTGTGGCTTTAGAGGGGGTGTGCTGAGTGCATGTGGGTAAGCTCGCCCGGCACTGGCATTTACATGACTGATTGACAGGCTGTGACTTTTCCACGTCTTTAGGTCTGCAGTCAGTGGCAGACCGTCTGAACTGAAGCTTTTCCTGTCCTCCTGAGCAGCTGCAGATGAGACCAGGACTGTGATGTAGTCCGAATCACGTTGGTAATGCATTCAGGCGGCTGGTCTTGCAGAATTGGCTTGTGTTATGAATTATTCTCACTACTTGACAAGTTGTTGTTCTGCTCCATTGGCTGTTTCTTGGACGGGTAATACAGCCAGCAATAAGATATACATGTTTCAGTGAAACACACAGGTACTTCAAAGAAATGTACAAAGGGGTCTCGCCATTCCATGCAGTGAGGCAGAATGAGTCAAAGGACTGCCGAGGTTCAAGATAGGTTTGATAGGTTTGTCATGCTCCTGTAATTTCATTTGGACAAGCGCCTTTGCTGTTATCAGTCGGATGTACTTGCTTGTGTTCTTAGGGGTCTGAAGAAAGTGTTTGTTCAGATGCAAATCCAGTTCCTTTGGTAGAACAACAGGTGGTGGTAGAGTGCTGCACATTGATTGAAAGTGGTGGGAGTACAGCTGATTGCCAGAGCGCAATGCAATCAGTCTTTTTGTCTAGCAAAGCTCACGGACACAAGCCACAAGTTAGTGCTACGAGTTGAGGTTCATTATGAAATGCTGAAACCACAGTGCGTAAAGGGTGGTCTCTGTAGGTATGTGGTAGCATAAAGCAAGAATGAACGCAAAGTTAAAGGTCCGATGTTTTTCCCAAATATTCAGTCAGAGCTTCTCAGTTATTTGTTGCAGTAAAAGTGCAGGATGTGAAATCTTTGCATTTCTACTCTATCAGAAATACCACCAACCCAACAGCTTACGGTTAGTGAGCAGTAGCCATAACTTATGTATAAATCTCTATGACTGATGAACACTCATACTGTATAGTTGGATGCTGTATTATCACAAAACCACCCAAGCATTTGAATATAATGAACGTGTAATGTAATGTGATCATCATTTACATCCTTCAGAACATAAAACTGAAAGCAGCTTTGGAATAAGCCTTCTTCCTTCTTGTGCTTCCCTTCTGTACTGTACACTATATGTATAGGACAAAGTGACGGGGACAGTTTCTACCCAGCAGCTGTAATTGGCATTAAAGGCCACAATGTCTTTTGTTTGAGTAGTTAGCAGCTCATTGCAGCTGTATCCTAGAGCTTTACCTCGTCTGCTGTGATTGACATTTGTCATGTGACATTTGTCACAGAGCAAAAAATAGATACCTGTTATTGTTTCCCAGTTCGTCACGCAGGCCAGACATCTCGCTATCCTCAGATAGACTGATGCGTTTTGCTGCTCAATATAGCCAAGAGCTTCCTATGTTGACAGGAAAGGCCCTTTGGACAAACATGCAAATCGACCACTCACAGGTTTTTGTGTGTAACACTACACCAGATGTTAAAGATGCGGTGAAGTTATCTTTAACACCCCCCATCCCCCACCCCACAAAAAAAACTCTGCAACTGCTTGGAAAAATATGTTTTCCATCATAGGGCCTAAAATGAGCACAAGTAAGTGTATCAACACTGAGATGTGTGTAGGAATCAGAATGGAACTGTGGCCAGCTTAGAGTTCAGTGTGTGTCTGTGGGTGGTGCATCTGAGACTGAGACTATTTCCTCTGAACTTTTTTCACTGAATGTGTCTGTCACTTGTGGGCCCACTCGGTGTCACATCCTGGGCAACTCATTATTTCTCATATTTATTAAAATAATAAGGAGGCTGATGTACCATTAAAACAAAATGAATGCTTTAAAGTGTACCTTTCACTCGCCAGTACATACATGGGAGCCAGGCTGCCTGTTTTTAATTCATTGTCTGTTCATTTTACATTCAGGATGAAAGGTAAGACAGAATGTTTGGGGGAAAAAGATCTACAAATATATAAAGTAGACCAGAAATATGAGATGTGACTCCTCTAAACTTTAAATGCATAAAAACTTTTTAAAAAGCTGGTATGGTTTGAAATTCAGTATTAATGATTTATTTAAGGTCACCTTACATGTTAAAGGTGGTAATAACTTAGTAGGAGGATGATCAGGCTATTAATTCCTAAAGGGTGTGTGACAGGGCTCATAGATTGCAAAAAGGTGGTACAGTGCAGTGAATGTCACATACAATGTTTGAAAAATGGCTCCAAAGCAGATGGTAATGTATGGCAAAAAGGACAGATTGCATTTGGGTGTGCCAAAGGCCATAATGTGAAAGAAGTAGCTGAATCTGCAGGGGTATAGAAACGTACGGTCATACAGGTCTACCAACAGTGGCAAGAATCCCAGTCTGCAGGAAATGCTCCTAATTCTCCTCAGAGTTGTGCCAGGGAAGACATCCACCAAATCTGGCCAAACTGTGCAATTCTTTGATGCAAGAGTGGCTGAACACTAAAGTCACCTACATCCTAAACTTGTCCAGTCCATGCCAAATTGAATCATAGCTTTTATTTGTGCTTGTGGAGGTAATACACGCCATTAGTATGTTAGTCACAGGTGACTCATTTTTTGGTGAGCTTTGAAATGGCCAGATGATCGAGATGGACAGCCTATTGCAGGCCCGCATGCTAAAGTAATTTGGTGAGTAATCCATATTTCGCCTCCTAGTTTTCGCTTCGGTTTTGGTTGGTTTCTCCTTTTGCCTCTTGAAAGAATGAAGTAGCAGCACTGCCCAGACAGCTTATTCTGTCCGCTTGCTACTTAACTAAAGGTCCAGTTTCCCGTTACATCATTTAAGAGCAGGTAGCCAATAACAGGAGGAGTAAACATAAATGATAGCTAAAGCTTTTGACAAGTGACTGCCGCTGCCTGCTCCCAGCTCCCAGCAAAAAAACAAAAAAACAAAAACAAAACACATTTGGCAGAAAAAAAGAAGGTGATATAAATAGAAACTAAACAAGAGTTGGCGTTGTTTTCCGAAGCTGTAGCAAAGCAAAGGCAAGAACGTTTTTTTCTAGACTATGAATTGTACGTGATGTTCCTTTCCTAAGAATGCCATAGGTTTGATAAGCATAAAGCTTAATTTCATGGCACTGCTAAATTTGGAACATCACGAAGCTACATACATGGGTTTATTGTCCAGTAAGCTTTTGTAAATCTACAAGTGAAGCAATGACACAACGGGCATGCATGGCTGAGTTAATCTGCTGTTGTTTTCTTTGATTAGAAGCACATGTGTTTCATAAACCGTGGTGTGTCTTAGTGGAAGATGAATTGCGTGCCTGCAGAATTCTTGTTAATAAGAATGCACGTATGAAAAGATTTGCTTTTTGAATTCCTACCAAGTAACACTGGAAGGTACTGATTTTGCCTTTTTGAGTTTGGACTTTAAGACTGGACTCACTGGAATCAAGCAGCTGTCCTCTGAAATGTTGTGAAGTCTGATAATGTCTGGTGGATTCCAAACAGGTGTCAAGGTGCTGTAATTAGCCGATTCGTTGCTAAGGAAACCCCTTGGTCGTTTTTAGGGGCATCTTATTGTGTGTTTAGTTTTTAGTTTCTCTGACATGTACCGAGTGTCCTTGCAGGTCAGTAATGTGGACTATGAAGGATGTCTGGCCAACATTCAGCTCCACTGAGCTGCATGTCATGGGGGTTGGAATGTTGGCACGTTGGAAGCATACTAATAAGCTGTAAATAAGGTTATGCGGCTTCCGCTCACATTTGCAATTATATGGAAACTGTAGGCATGACTGTTGAAAAGGATCACAAGGCATCTAGTTGTTGGGGTGTGAGGTCAAATGTCATGGAAGACCATTGATTGTACATGAGGGACTGTCATCTTAATTGACTATCTTTTGATTTGGTTTGTAGATGTAATATTTCTCCTTCAACTGGGTGTACTAAGCATGACTTATCATATTTATGATTGAAAATTTAAATCTTATGTGTTTTTATTTGCTGTACGAATTTTGCATCTGTTCATTACAGCGATAGTCAGCTAAACTGCTCAGGGGATACTATCTTTCTGCATAAGATTAGTGCCACCTAGAGGTTGTATATACTAGTTGACTAACTAGAAGCCTGGTGTTTTCCTGGGTTTGGGTCTCTGTTTTCCTGAAGGCTAGCCAGGTGCTCAGCAAGACCATCAATAAACAGCTCATATTCTAGGTACTTTCATATTTCTTTATTTGAGTGTTAAAAGAATCACTCAATCATTCATTCCTCATACCCCAGACATAGTCAATTACTTCCATATGCCTGTGTCACCTTTGCGCGCACGAACAGAAATCAGATTGTGTGAGGCGCTATGCTTGCTTGACTGGCTATGTTTAGCTGCACACTGAAGTTTTATCAGTTTTATAAGCTTGTGTTAGCTCAGTGAACAGCTGGATTGTGGTTTGAGCAGCAGGTTGAGATGACAAGGTTTGGGTGATATATTTACTTTAAAGATTTGGGTGACTATTGACTTCTAGTTTTAACTTCTAGTCTCATCACCTGTTTTTCACTCAACCATTTTATGAAATGAGATTTGATTTTAACAGCTGATTATGAAGTGCTGCTTAGTCTCCAGCCAGACACCTCAGATTATTTCCCACTGTGAGGCAAGCCATTGAAATCGCCTATCGACTTTTTTTTACTCATCATTATTAGTTTCTTGTTGATAGGAGCAGATAGAAGCTAAAAACTTCCAATGATTCATCCCCCTCAAACAACTTCCTCCCTCACTTACTGTTGTGTCAGATTGCTGCTAATGTCCCCTTGATGCGTTATGTTTTTTTTTTTTTTGAGTTCCCGCAGTTTGGCAAAGTGAATTATGTGCTCAGTGGCTCTTGGCACAGGCCATCCAGCACTGTGTTAAGTGCCATAATTAAGAGATTTCTCTGAATTGCGAGGAGGAATGTCAGCAGAAGGAGTGTTAAAAGATTTATGCAATAGAGCGGGAGCATGCTGCTTATTGAGAGAGTGCTCCTCTGCGGAGACACATATACATGGCCTGAAGATCGGACAGAGGTACTGGGCTCTTAATGGTCATGTGTACAAGTGGCAAATGCATGCATGTGCATGGAGACGCACAAGCACACACACACAAACATATAAGAGCAGTGAGCAAGCTAGAGGCGACAGTGGCTAGGAAAAACCAAGAAAAGAGCTAGATGAGAAAACCTTGAGAGGAACCAAGACTCGAAAGGGGAACCCATCCTCCTCTGGTCGATCCCGGAAAGCAACAAACACAAAATCAGGATCAGAGTTCACATTATAGGCAATACTGAATTAGTAACTTTTGGATGGAAGACTACAATGATAGTCTATTTGAAAGAATAGGAGGAGTGTTGAGTGTTCTTTGAGACAGTGGAAGAAATTTGTGATCAGTTTGTAATTAAATAGCAGGATCGTTGGATGGCCATGCATATAGGAGTGCGGGATGCAGGTGAAGCTCCCTCATAGCACAATGCAAGCAGGCAGTGCAGCTCGCACTGGATGGGCAGTAGCTCTGCATTAGCACACAGAGTTTAGGCAGTAGCTCAGCTTGGGCAAAGAACACACAGACAGTTAGCTCTGACTGAAGGACTGAACACACTATTTGGTGTTGGCAGTTATCAGGGAAACTAATTACCAAAGACTCAGCTAAACAGCTTTTAAGCGTAGACTTGATGATTGTGTGTCTGTGTGTGAGTCCTGAACAGTGTCGGTGTGTGTTGCTGATTTGAGTGGATCGGAGACAGCAGTGCTGCTGGGGTTTTAAACACTACGGTGCCACTGCTGGACTGAGAATGACTATTCTATCTGTACTAACCCTAGCTGATGTTGGCTATATTCTATATTCAGAAACAATGAAAACACGTTTCTTTGACACACTAACATGTTGGGACATTGTCCACTGGGAAAAAACCCTAACATAGAAGACATCAAGTCCTGAGTAGCATCCAACATTGTACCTCTCATATTATATATTTAGCATTTTAAATTGGCTGATGTCTATGATGTTGTTTAATATGGGCACCGTGATTAGGTCTTAGAATGAGCCGGTTCCCCTTAGTTGTTGAGTTGTTGACAGTTAATTCTGTCCTGAATTGCTGGTTTACAGTGAGGTACTCTGATGGCTCAAATGACATATCGAACAGCTTTTTAAACGTTGAACTCAAACAAGGTTTTGATATTTATTTTAATCTTCAGATGGAAATCTGGATCTTTCTTTCAAAACGCATTTTCCTTCAACTTAGACTAGATGCTTTATTTTAGATACTACTAGATACTCTATACTTATTTAATACACTTGCGATTTTAAGCATTTGTCAGAGCCATTATGGTGTGTGTATGTATATGTATGTAATATATATGTTATTTATAAACACATCCACCACCAGCCTACACAGCCTTTCGATTACCTGCACACTCACAGTACGTAGGAGGGTGCATTTTACAGATCTCAGAGAATCTCCCCAATCACATTTATTCTAAACATTTATGCCGCAAGTGGTTTATGTTGTGTAGGTGCCTCTCTTGAAATAATTAGTACTGGAAGCTTAAATTGTACCATCGTCAAAAACTGGCCTACCACTCTAAAGAATAAAGATTCCAAAAGGAACCTATATGGGTTCTTTGGAATGATGCCACAGTAGAACTATTTTGGCTAATTGAGGAACCTTTGGGGAGATAGTACTAAGTTTCTTATTAGAAATGAATGTCAAAACTGATAAACATTTAAGCCGTTTCATAAACATGAAAAATTAAGTAACCAAGAGTGTGATCTAAGCATCAAATGGACAAAGCTCCATCTATATTTTTTGAGATGTGTATGTTTCTTTAGTTGACCAAGGCTAGCTGTGACTTACAGCTTTGCAGCTCTCATAACGTGTTACCTTCCACCACATCCTGCTCTGTAATTTTGTACACCCTTATGTGATTTTCTGACACTGTTACAATATAACAAAATATCATGATATCACAACATAACACAATATGCCACATACAAAATAAGAAACAGTGGCAGCACATAAAAAAATACTATACAAATGGAATTTGTATTTAAAATTGCTCATCTTGTACTGGAATAATCCAATAAGCCAGAATTAGTTCTGCTGTTAAATTATTTTGTGACATAGTTTAGCATGATCACAAATTATTGTGTTAACCTGCCCTAGTTGTTTGTCTTGTGGATATTTGTCTCTAATATGATACATTGTTTATTTATTGTTTCTAAAAAAGTGATTCTGAACACCACAGTTTTAATACCTTAGTATTTAAACAGGTTTATCTATCATTATAATTTCATACTGCACCAAAGCTTACAGTTTAAAAACATTCAAATTGGAACTGCTCTTTACTGGACATGAAAGTAAACATTTTAAATGAATTATAATGGTCATTTATTTGTCTGTTCATGGTTAGTCGTTTACATTTCTGTACATCATAAAATTGCCACCTATTCATTGTTGAGCCATTGAAAAGGCCATGCAAATAATATATTAATCATATATTTTTAATAGATTTTGATGGATTATTAACTGAATGGCACTTATTCATATCTAGTTGCCATTAGAAAGGCCTGTGTAATATCGTTCATTTCATCATTATTACTGCAGCTACAATCCTCCAAGTGAATGAAGACCAAGCATCATTAACCAGAATGATAGGGTGAGGCTTTAAACATAGTGTCCAGAAAATGCTATGAGGAAAAGATTAGTTAAATTGGTAGACTGTATCTGTATAACCTGCACATCTGCAATTTAGATAATACTAATGTGATATCTTTTTACAGAGTCTAATAAAAATGACTTCCAAAACTGTCAAAGCTCTTTAAAATCATACATGAATATATGAAACCTGAGTTAGCTTCTTATTCGCTAGCTTCTCCTGCATTTTCTGTTCAGCCTTACATAGTGCTACACTTACATTAAGGTGCCTTAATGGTAGAATATATTTGAAATCGGTAGGTGGTGAGTACAAAGCTAACATCACAATGCTAACAATTATTCCTGTAACTCAATAAACGCATTAATATGCTACCGTAATGTATTAATTAATCACAATAAATGCTCCATAATTAGATATTTTCGCTTGGAGATGTTTACTGAGCATGTGACAAGTATGAGTAAAAAATACCTCACATAGAAAACATCAAGTCCTGAGTAGCATCCAACATTGTACCTCTCATATTAGCTCGTTAGCTCCTGTAAAGAGGCAGATTTGCCCATTGCTATTTTTGAATAATAAAGCATGTTTGCAGATGTTGACCTCCAGTGCTATCATCTAAAAACCAAGCCCACAGTCTTATGCTAATGTAGTCTTTTTCTTTTCCCTTCCCTGAAGTTAACTGGATATCCTTTCAGTCATTCTTACAGATACTGGCATATGAAAAATTTGTCCCTAGCCCTTTGCGTGCCTGTGTTTCATGTCAATTCACTAGAGATGATCAACTGATTCAACTTGGTGCCATAGAATGTATTTATTCAGCATTTTACATTGTTTTCTGATGTCTATGATGTTGTTTAATATGGCAGCACAGCAGAGTAGCTGATGGACTGCTGAACAGCATCTTATCCAACGCTGTCTACCAAACTACACACTTCCGTACCTCGCCTACTACACTAATGAGTCCACTTCTGACCATATATGTGCACACTAAATCTAATGCTGGATTGGATATGTCTATAGTTATTTCATAACAAGCCTACCAAAATAGTGGCAGCTTAACTGAGTGACAATAGTGGAATACATTGTATAATCAACAATGATGGATGCAGAATTGCGCATTTCACTGCTCATGTAGAAATATACCTTGCATCCCCAGAAGCAATATTTGGAGGGTTTAAATCTATTCCTGTCCTGGAATTTTGTGTGGGCCTATCACAGTGATGCTCCCTCTTGAAATGCATTGACTCATCAGGGCTTTATGTCTCATCACTCCCTCACCAGCCTAACTGTACGTCAAGTCAGGGAAACCTCTTTAATAGCTACAGCAGGGATAGTGGGGGTGGAGGGGGGTGAAATTTCAGCAGCTTGGGACGACAGAGTGGAGTTCTCTTCAGCACCACGGACAGCTGCAAGTGGGCGTCCTAGCATGGCCAGGCAGGCCTTCAAACAAGCACACCCAGGCTGAAGGGACTGCCAGTCTCTTCAATGCTCCCTCACTCCCACCGCTTCTCGCTCGTCCAGACCAGCCGGAGCTTTCATGGACCATCCGAGACATGAATAAATTGTGCAATCGGGGACGTGGCCTGGCTCGAGTCGTCCCGAAAAAAGTTGGTCCTGGATGACCCAGTTTGACTGCTACTTGTGATATTAATAACTCTTCCAAACTGAGGGCTTGTAGCAACCAAGTTTCAGGCCCTCGGAAGCTGTGGCAAAGTGGCCATTGAAAGATTGATCATAAGCAATAATGTGCCGAATGTAGAGGGAGTCAGACAGTCTTCATTGTTAGTTGGAGAGGTACATTTAGCCTTGCTAGCCATGCGCAGTTCATAGCATAAATTGTCCTGACATGTGGAATCAGTGGTGCTCCCTTGGCATGCAGACAGTAAAGTCATTTTATTAATGCTGTTCTGCAAAACCACCTATTTCTTTAACACTGTGTCATTAGGCCCAGCAAGGCTTTTTATTCTGCACTGCATTATTAAGACTGAGCGTGTGACTAATGGCAATAATAATAACAGCTGTGGGGAGACAGTAATGAGGGTGGTGTAGGATCTTCATTGATTTCCCCTTCGCTTTATCATACTGCTGGGGCCCTTGTGGTAAAAATAACTCGGATTTAATGTGTAATACCGATAACAAAGGCTTATGATGAATGCAATACTTTCAGACAAACAAAAGCTTGAACAAGCTTTTAATCTATTTGGCAAGTTACTGTTTATTACTGATCTGAAACCGATTCTGCTTTTTTTGTTCTGCTGGACTGTTGCTCTGTGGGAAAAAAATAATAATCATAGCTTGTGGGCTTTAGCCCATGGCTTGTCAATGGTGCATGCCCAGCAGCTGCTGTTGTGTAATTTCTGAAACAAAACAGAGACTGTGAGGTAGAATTCATATGATTGCATGGTCAAAAACATTATGAAAAAAATTGTAATAGGCCTGCAAATTTATCAGTATCGATAAAACAGCAATATTTAATAGTAGTATTGCATCGAAACCATAATCGGAGGGATTCCATTTCAGTGATGTTTAGATTCAACTCATTTTTATAGTTTTTTTAAAATGTGCTGCCACTGTTTCTTTTTTGTATGTGGCATATTGTGTATTGTTATCATGATATTTTGTTATATTGCCAAGCACAGTGTGAGGGTTCTCCTAGGGTAGGAAGCATGACCTCCCATGTTATTGCCACAGCATCTCAAACAGATTCATGTCAGGTCTTTGACTTGGCCCCTCCAAAAACCATTCAGAGGTGAACTTGCTTGTTTCAGAACATGGTCCTGCTGCATAATGCACCTGTGATCCCTAATCATTCCACTACCACCACCTTGTTTGACTGTTAGAATGAAGTTCTTAGGGTGGAATGCAGCGTTGCTTTGCCCCTGACATGACAAGACCCATGTCTTCCAAAAGTTCCACCTTTGATGCATCAGTCCACTGAACATTATCAGAAAAAGTCCTTTGTGTTCTTTTTGGTCAGCAGTGGTTTGTGCCTTGTAACTTTCCCATGGAAGGCCATTTTTGCCCAGAGATAAATACAGGGACTAGGAGGTAGAACCTGTATGATTGCATGGTCAGTAAAAATATTGTGGAAAAAAAAATATTTTATTTTTTTAATGCCTTGTAACTCTCCCATGGTGGGCCATTTTTGCCCAGTATCTTTCTTTTTGTGGAATCATGTACATTGACATTAACTAAGGCAAGTGAGGCCATTAGTTCTTTAGATGTTCTTTTGGATTGTATTGTGACCTCCTGGAGTCATGAACGTGTTCCTGGTAGAATCTACCAGTACTGGTGGATTATGGCTCTCACCATGATTCGCTGGAGTCACAGAGCCCTGGCAAACCCGTTCCAGACTGATAGATTTCAATATCTTGGCTTTTGCATCAATGATATCATACATTTTATAACATAATGTCACCATGGGATGCTTTTTGAGACCTCCTAGCTGCTTCAAATGCATCAGACGGAATCAGAATATTTTGCTCATTGAAGTTGTGTGTAAATCAGCCAAGCCCTGTTGGTTTCATAGAGAAATAGCTCATAAGTATTGCAAAATAAAGTGTTTTGGATGTGAAATTGTTCCCCAAAGCATGAAATCTACTGGCCATCTAGAACAGTGAGCTTACTTTGCAATTGAGTCATTTATTGAGCAATACAGAGTGTTGCACATCAATCCAGCAACCAGTCAACAGTTTATTAACAGATTCACACTGTGGCTTGAGGATGTAATTTTATTCCTCCCTGAAATTTAAACTCAGCTATTTGTTAGTGTGACTTAATAAAAGCAATTAGGGGTGTTATATAATAAAAGGAAGTTAATTTCTGTAAATACAGGAGGAGTTACAGTAACTATTGGTTAGCGTCTTTGAGTACGCTTTGCTTTAAACATAATGGGCACACATCATAGACTTGAAAGAGAAGTATGGAACAGATGGTGCTGTGAGATGTATGTTTGAAGTATGTTCATTAGTTCTGTAATTGCCTTACTCTCTTTCCCCAGGTCAGTCTATTCTTGTTTTGCCTCCTCACTGGTTGCTCTCATCAATTATTCTTTCTGTCGATAAAGGAAACTGTAGATGAAAAAATAGATGTGAAAAAAAAATGGATAGATAGATAGATTGCTGTCTAGGTGAAAGTTATAGACAGAAACAATCTACCTGTACACAAACAGTTTCACCTTTCATGTCAGGTAAGTGAACCTCTGCATTAATGACTTGTGGCAAAGTGGCAAAAGATGAACATTACAGAGTTTTCTGAGCTGATTTGCCAAATAAGATAAAAGCGGCTTTCAAAGTTTGGTTACTGACAGACCTTCTTAAGAAAGGTTAGTGCGAACCATGCCTCTGGCTATAGAGACACAGGATATTGGAAACAGCTATCAAAGTATTACTGAAGACCTGGATGTACATTAATTCACAGTTAGACAAATTGTCTACAAATTAAGAAAATTCAGAACTCTGTCTCTTATTAGATGTCTCTTATTAGAAAAACACTGAACAAGTATGATGTTTATGAACGAACACCATGATGGAAGCTGCTGCTGTCCAAAAAACAAAAACATTACAACCAGTATCAAGACCTGGATGTTGTCAGATAATAATTTTAGATAACAATTTTCTTGCAACTATGTCAGAATATAAACATAGTGGCAAAAGAAAATGCTATATTTATGGTATTATTCTGATCAGTGTTATCTGTGAAAAGCATGGTGTACTTCAAGTTATTATTTATTTCTTTTATTAGATAAAATATATAGATTTTATCATCTTATTGACTGATTGATTATTACATTCATTTATTTGTTCAGTTAAGTTATTGTTGTATCACAATTGTTGTGCACTTTGCAGAAGATTCTTTACATTTTTGTCATTCTTGAAAAAAAACATGTTGTAGCATTATTGAACTCTATTATGTATCCATCTAGTTACTTAAATTTGAAAACAATGGAAGTAATATCTTTTCAGGATCCTCTCTTGTAGGGCATCTCAACCTAACAGTCTCATTTATGATTCCATGTGTTTAGTTCAGCTGGATCTAGTGTTAGGCAGTGCTCATTGCAATGCTATGCAGTTAAGTATTTTCCCAAATCTCTTATGTTTTTGAGGTTGATTATACTTCTCTACTTTTTAGAGCTAATGCCTTTTGTTTTGGCCTTGGGCTATTCAAGCAAATGCTAAAAGCAAGGCTTTGGGGATTGAAGCATGATTGTGCTTTGCAAATTATCAGCTGACACATTTGTGAATTCTGAGTTAATGGGTTTCATGTGATTGAACAAAGCTA
The DNA here is from genome assembly GCA_024036415.1 of Prochilodus magdalenae. Lineage (NCBI taxonomy): Eukaryota > Metazoa > Chordata > Actinopteri > Characiformes > Prochilodontidae > Prochilodus > Prochilodus magdalenae. Next base: position 280,824 of record JAMWET010004698.1, read on the forward strand.
GATGCTAATGCTATTTGTAAGCATATGTGGAAAATAGGCTAATGATGTTTGTCTAAGACTTTTAACTGGATTTGCTGAGTTTTACTTCACCAGAAGCATAGCTCTAGCCGAAAATGTAAAATCAATACATTTGCTGAGTTTATGTGATGGCGGTGTTTATCACACTGCCATCACGCTGTTAGACCTAGAGCAATTGTGTGTTTTCTCCTGTGAGGTGGGGTTTGCTAAACAGAGGTAATGGTGTTTATCAGATGCTGCAGTGTTAGGGGAAGGTAATGGTGTTTGTTTCTCACTGAACTGGATCCTCAGAGAGAGGGACTGGGTGGGGGGGTCGTTGTGGGGGGGAGTAATGAGTCGATGGGTTCATTTATCAGAGCTGTTGTTGTGGTAAAGTCTGTAACACTCTCCCTCACACACTCTGTCTTGCTCGATCTCTTGCTTCTTCCTTTTCCTCAACTTTCTATGACCCCTCTAACTTTCCCAAAGTAAGTATTTTCCTACTCCAAGTGTCTCACTCTCATCCTTTATTTTATAATGCATACATTTTCTGAAAGAAATGGAGGTAAGCAACCTACTGCACAAATTTTCCCACATGCAATTTTTTTTGCATTTCTTAGAACTGTAGGTAGTCAGGTATATATTTGTAATGTATAAGGTATAGGGTAGTGTATAATTAATCATCAAAGACAGCATCATTTCAAAGAAATCATTGTTGATGTATTGTTGTTTGGATGTTTTTGGTAGTTCATTTTATTTACAATTTCATTGTTAATTATAAAAAAGGGTAAATAATGTTCATATGCCATACTAAGGTAAAAGCTTTTTATGCAAGAGAGGATAAAAGTGCACAGAAAAAAAAAATCTCTTAGCCTTCAGCCAGTACATCAATGGTCATTGTCCCATTGCACCACCACAAAGCGTATTTTATTTGAGTGGTGGCTCACTTTCAGCAGTGCAGTGACACTGATATGCTGCTCTGGTATGAGTGGATTAGACACAGCAGATGTATACTGGTGCTAAATACAGCAGGAGTGAATTATACTAGTGAGGTATTTTAGGCAATTCACTTGTATGGGTAAGAAAGAAACTCAGTACAGCATGTAGTATCAGGATAACAAATAGTATTGAGACCCAACTAATAGGATACCATTAGACATATTTTTTAAAAAGTGGTTGGTTATCTCCCATTTCGCTGTATAACTTTCTCCAGTGCCATGACTTGGTCTTACCACATAAAGCCATCTTCATATATTTAGTAATATATCCAGACCTGAAGGCTATTGCATATGTGATAAAGTGCAGACTTTGTTCAGATTTTCACTGTGCATTGTCACTGTGTTTATCGTGTGGCTGAGGTTAGTTTATGTTAGGGCTCAACAATATGGAGGAATTTGTCTGCCGCATTTTACCTATCTGTGTAGTTGTACGCACGCACAACAGTGATCATACTTGCCTGGAGCAGGGGCTCGCCACAGAACAGTTGGGGATTAGGAGCCTTGCTCAAAGGCACTTCAGTCATTCCTGTTGGCTAAGAAATTTTTAGGCTAAATTAGTAAGATGCATTTCACATGAATATGCCTTATATGCCTTGCACCCTAAAAATAAGTTGGGGATGTATAGCTTTGGCAACTGTTAATACGCCGAACTATGTGAAATCTAACATTTTAATGAAAATTGATCTGTCAGTTTATCAATATATGTGTCTATAGCCTAGTTCATTAAACTCTCTAGATTAGTCTCAGCTAGATATTGCTTATCTAAACAGAAACAAGTTGAAAAACACATGAAATGAAAGTTAGGATGCTCAAATGACAAAAAGGGATGCTAAAACATCACTGCATTAGATTTGTTTGTTTAAAGTGTTCTTGTAATACTTACTGTTTTGATTAAATGTCAGTCAATCCCTGAATGCTGTGCCAACAAGCAAGAGGCTTTAATTGGTGAGGGATAATTAAAGATTAGCTGTGGTATAAACATAGAAAACATTACACAAAAGTGTAATCTGTAGTTTCTATATGGCTATATGATGCGCATGTATGCTAAAGGAAATCTAATTTTGCAGGATTTGCATGCAGAGGGAAAGTGGGGCCTGGGTTTGATAGAGAGAGATCATATGCAGTTATAAGAAGTCAATATACCACCCATCCAGGGTTGATATCATTGGCCAGATGATATGCCACCTGGCACCTTCAATCAGTAATATAACACAGTATGCCATATCACACTATGTAGCACATCACAAATCTTCAAAAATCACAATAGAACTGTACCACTGCTCAAGTTTTGTACATGGTATCTTGGGGCCTGTAGTTATTCCCATGACTGCTTTAGGTTATGTTTTTGAGTTTTAGCAGGGAGATTGCACCCTGTGGTCACTTCTCACGGGTGTTTGTTTTGGTCTCTTTAGCAATTTCTCCGAAGCTTTTCTCTGGAGTGCTCTTTTTGCCTGCAACTGCTGCTGCCTTCACATTCATTCCTTAGATGTATTGTCAATAAACATTGCTTGTTTTGAATTACTTTTTTTTTTTCTCTGGGCTCCTTTTTTCCCCTTCATGTGCTGTACTCTGGTGCAGCTAGCAAACTTTTCTCTTCACCTCCCTGCCGCGAGCTCTTTCCCTGCTAGCCTTGAGCCATGCCAGTCAAAGTTTCAGTGAGTGAGCCTCTACTTTCATTAAACTGGGGCCAGTTCTTCTTTGTCTTTGGTAAGATGGATTCCCTTCAGTGCATACCACAGAGACAGTTCTGTTTGGCAAAGAATGTTTGGCATGCAGTTTTCCCCTTCAGTCATCCAACGCAGGCACACCTTTACTTCTGTAGTTTTCTGTGTAACTACTAGGCTAAGGTAGCTATCAAGCTACTGCACCGGTTAACATTGTGCAAACGGCATACCTGAATTATTACACATCGCTTCAACTGCACATCTGACACTGCATGACATACTGTACATTTGAGTTATCACTTTAAAGAGGTACTAAAGGCCTTCGCTTCCACTCTGCTGACTCTGGTGCTGTTAACATTCTTCTGTTGTTAGACTTCAGAGAAGACTTTGACACAGTAAACCGCAACATTACCCTTTCTCGTCTTTTGCTGTTGTTAGGATTCGACCTGGCCTTGCTTATTTGACTCTTTTCAGGTTTGTGCTAAAGCCAGGACTTAATGCCCACTTGTTATACTGTAGGTAGTGTGTGATAAGTGATAACAGAAAGAGGCTCCTCCAGAAAGAGATGTTTGCCAGAATCTGCAGATCTAAGATTCAAATGCTGAACAGTAATCAGACAGAGGTATGCAGGTACCTTTAAAAACAGGTCTCTAAAATATATCCACAAATATCTAAAAGACACAGGCAACCAGTGCAGATTTTTTTTCATGTTGGTGATATGAGCCCATTTTATGTTTTTGATAGTGAAGCTGAATTTTGTATGGGTTGTAGATGTATTGAATTGCCCGAGGAAGCCCAGTAATAACAGCCTTAGCGTAATGTAATCAACCCACCAAGTACAATGTTAGTTTGCCGAGTTATGTAAACTTACTGGTAGGTCCTGGCCAATTAAGGATATTTGTACCCATTACTTAGAAGCTTAGTGAAGCAATCTGTTTCATTCATAACTGCAAGCAAAATCAAAAATGATTTCAAATTTGAAACATATAGGTTCACATTCCACTGGCAGGCCACCAGTGTACCCAATATTAGAACCTATATGTTTTAAAGTTCCCCATTGGTACATGCAAATGTATAACTTGATTGTGGAATAGTATACAATTTATTAAATATTCATGCAATTTTTTGGTCTCGATGCTGTAATGCTTTATATGTCCATCATGAAATTTCTTTAAATAGTTAAATGATATAATTTATCGTTCAATAAATCAATAAATCAGTGTGATGGACTGGTAGACTGTCCAGGGTGTCATTCCCACGCCCTCCTGGGGCCTAGAAAAATATGTTGCTAAATCTCTCAAACTTAAAATTTTTAACTGAACATTTTCAGTGCTTCTGGTTTCAAGATGTTTTATGGTTTATGGTATTTCATTCAGTTTATTTTTAAAATGAAAAAGCCAGGTCAATCCTATTAATATGTGGTAGATCACCAGGTCACAGTTTGTAAACAATATAGTTAAATGATACTTCAATGAGATATAAAATGAGTGGCTGAAACTACAGCTTTGTATTGCCATACCACAAAAAAAACAAGGTCTGTTAAAGCAAACCAACAGGGCTGGAAAGACAGTATGATTACCACTTAGCAGCAGCTGTCAGTCATAGACTTTTACATCTGTAGCTGCTGGGCATAGAAATCTTGTGTTTAACAATGAATGCCAAAACATTTCAAATAATGGGTGAGGAAGCATGGCTATGGTGGTCTTATAAAATGACTCCATTGTCTAAATGCTTAAAAAATGGAGATTAATGGAGATCTTGAAGAAAGTTGTGTTCATTTGACAGCTGAACTTCATGACTAGCCCCATTTATACGGTATGACAGTATTGCCTTTTTAAGCAACAGGCATGCCATTTCCAAAGCAGCATGAAAACCCTGGGCTATAGTTGTTCCGAGACAGCACAGGCTAAAATGTCTTATAACCTTTTCATTCATAAATGTCATGGAAGCATTGCCATTTTATCTTAAGTTATCTGTCAAAAAGAGGTGTAAGTTGGATTTTATGCTGGTCCATGAGATATCCAATCAGTGGTGGAGGTATAATGATATATATGTTTAATTCAGAGATGAAATTTTGCATGAAAAAAACATGAATTATTTGCTTTCTTGTAAAGACAAATTTAACATTTAAAATAATTACACTTGCTTGTGTACATGTACTCTAGATATAATTCAGGCATTTGTGTTGTGCTAAGTTCACTGTGTTAGGTAACTAAATGTAAAAGCAATTGTCATTAATTTAAAGACGATTTACACAAAGTGAAAATATATTAATCACATAGTCTACGTGTTTGTAGTCACAGTGGCTGGTAAATCGAATAAATGCCTGGTTTTGATGTCATATCATACTGTACATAAACAAACAGAAGCAGCGTTGTGAGAAAACGGGGTTAAGCGAGAATTAGACAGTGGGGCTATTTAGTATCACCATAAAATGTACTGTACATAACGTGTATTTTTTCATTCCCTCCACATACATACTAAACAAGTAATAAATCATTTACATCTCAGACTAACAGGAGCAATTTTAAAAGTGAAACTTTATCTACGATGATAGAATGATGATGGGAGTATAGTACAGTGGAAAATATTGCTTCCTTACATGTTTTAGACAGGGGTTTGATTCCCCATCTGGGCTAAAAGAGAATTTAAACATTTAGAACATTAGGATCCAGGCTTTGCTGTTCCATTTCTGTGCTGTACAGTACTCTGGTAACTGCAGTCTACAGTCATTTCCAGGTTTTCTCCTCACAAAGAGTCTGATGTTATGCCAAAAGTGCTTTTATCTGATGCAAAAATCATTCTGCTATATTTTAGATAAAGTAATCTAAATAATTTTAGTAAAATATACCAATGATTACATTTTTAGTTAAAGTCCTCAAATACTTTTTGGCACAACTGCAGAATCCTGTTTTTTTTTAATATCTTGAAGCATTGAACATTGTTTATGAAAACTGTATGTATGCCGGCTTTGAAATACTTCAGGGGAGGCAAAACTCCTTGGAGGCAAAAATGCTGATAAACATGGATATACATATCTGAAAAGGTGCAACGCTCTCCTCCCCAGGGAAAAGCAGGTGTCCAGGGTATGTAGTCCTTTTTTTTACTTGAGACTGCATAGCTGAATAATGAGGACTGTAGGGAGATGACCCAGCCTTCAGTATGACTCTGTACTACAGGAAAGACATCAAAACAAGGCAGTAAATAAGGGATATGAAAAGGGAAGAATAAAGGAAATCCTTGGCCGTCACCCAAGCAACACTTCCAGTTGTTCAAAAGCAAATGAAAAGAGGAAGGAAAAAAAAGAGACATTCATATACAGAGGAGAAAAAGAGCTCACATAATAAAAGCAATGGATTATAGATAAAGGCTGAAGAAAGAATGATGGTGGCAAAGAGCTTGGCATGCTGTAGTAGTAGGCTGAAACCCAGAGACCCTTGCTTTAAAAGCATCAGACACAGTTTAGTGGAGGTGGCAGAATAGGTTCACCAATAAGGCGATTCAATATATTGGTCCTCAGAGTGCATTTTGCTAATGAGAGTTTGGCAAGGATGCTTCTTTTAAATGTAACCTAATGTTGCAAGATGCAAACCTTTCAATAATGTAGGAATACACTAAGTTTACCCTCGTTTTGGGGAGTGAGCTCATTTTATGTGAACCTTCTATATTTCTATATCATTTGGATACATATTAAATAGACATATAGTTATCTCTAATACTTTTTAAAAATTAGTTTTAGATATTTGATTTTGAGATGCATACGCTACAGTGTCACCATTTTATGTTGGTCAACTGAGGAAGAATTTATTTATTATGTTTATTTTGGGGATTTCACAGCTACTCAATGATGCAAAATGACAGCTAGCATGACTAAGTAGCCCCTGCGCTTGGGGGTCTTACCCAACTCATTTTAGTCAGAAGTCTGTAATACTGTATTACTTTTACCATATCTTTAAAACGTCCTGTTTACGTATTCTATAGAAAGTGACATCTCAGTGGACAATGATGTTATCAGTAGAGGCAGTACTATGCAGTATTGTGCAAAAGCCAGATCATTCATTTAATTTCCAAACAAAAAGGCAATGCACCTCAATTATTGATGGTGAGGTTGTCATTAGTACAACATTAGAGGATGAAGAAGTATCACTGCACTGACACAGTTATGCTGACGATCCTGGTCCCGGTTTGATCACTTAAGGGACAGGTAGCAAATGGAGGTAGGAGTAAATGCAATACTAGCTGAAGCTCTTCACAATGGACGGTTGTCACCACCGCTGCCTACTTTTGGAAAAAAAAAGAAAAAAAAACTAGTTTGTGATACAAATAGAAGCAAAATGAGAGTTAACATTGCCATTGATTCTCACTGCTGGAAGTGCAGTTGATAAGCAAATTACTCATTTAAAAGATCTAGAAGACCAAAATACTATGCAGTATTTAAATTTGATAATTTTCTATCTTTGAATAAAAAGACCAAATCAAGCTTCTGTCTTATGTCACATCTGAAAAAAACTGTTCATTGTTCCACTGCAAAAAGGCATAAAAACTATTGGTATGAAAGGATGTGTTGATATCATGAAGCTGTTATTAAGAACAAGGAAATGGACAGAAAGGAAGAAAATATAACCAACCTCTAAGACTGAACCTCTGATACAGAAAAGTGTTTACAGAAAGTTTTTTCCTGCAGAATTCGATGAAAAGCTGAAAAATAAACCTTATGAAAGAAATAGAAGGTGTAAGAAAGGCAAAAGATGGACATGCTACATACCGGGAAAGTTATTATAATTATTTGTTAAGACTTCAATCCAGTTCTCTTACATAAATGTTTCTGCTTTTTCCTGATGCTACAAAATGAATACCTTGTACTTAATGTCTGATTTGTCTGGAAATTAAATGAATGGAGTGTGATCTCCAAACATTGCACAATATTTAATACCTCCTTCTTCGTTTGAGCCTTTAAAAATGCATCATTTTATTTATAGTCTCAATACATGACATAAAAACTGAAATATGGATCTGGAATCATGTGCCTGACTGTTAAGAGACCCTGTGACAGTTCTTGTAGATAGAGCAAACAAACTAATGATACTGCAGCGCCTGTCGCCTCGTAGAACTGATCACTCTGCCATAATCCATTAATCACAAAGATGTCTTGCTCCTTCTCATATAAATCTCAGCCATTAACACTGCTAACATTTTCATTACATTACATGCTTTTACATTTCATCACATGGCTTATATTTGTTCTGTTTGGAGTCAGTGTGATTTGAACATTGGCCACTATATGGTTTTATATGTGTTAATATTTGTAGCAGTTGCAAGTAAATATATAAATGAATTTGAAGATATTCAGCCTTACTGTATTTCACTAACATCAGCTCTGTAAGTAAGCTTACGTGTATTTGTGAAAAGCTTGTTAAACTCAGCAAAAAATAGAAATATATTAAAATTCACCCAGAAATTTTATATATAGAAAGTCATGTTTACATTTTTTTGCCCTACAAAAATCCACAAAATCACTTAACTGGGAGTATTCAAACTTTAGCACATGATAAATGTGCTATATATCATATCTGACTAACTTAAGTAAACTGTAATCAGTTCCCGGAATATTACCTGTTGTCTCACAATTTATTTCTAATATAGCAAGCAAATTACGGTTTAGATTGCTGCTAGTGCTAAACTGCTAAAACATTAAGATTCTTAAATACATGGTGGTTTCGTCTGCATAATGGGTAATATTATTATGCTTTATAAACCGCAGAATTCTGAATGAATATTATTATTTCATTAATATATGGATTTTATATGATAAAGTTTATTAATAGACACATACTGGACATGCATGCTCAGCCATTTCTTCTGTTCGAAAAAAGTAAACCATGGGCTGAACCAAAAAAACTGGAACATAGACAAACAGAAAGAAGGTTAATTAAGAAAGAAAAATGCCCAAATTCATGTTTAAGGGCGCTTCACAGCTAGCTTCACACTAAATTCATGATGTGTAAATTGTTACTATTCTCAGTTCTCGATCACTACTATCTGACTAAAAGCTGTTGTTTTGCATTGCTTCCATTTGAACTCTGGTGTGTTTGTTTGCAGAAACTGAATATGTGATTTCTTCACTAGTCATATTAATGAACTGAGTTGAGCAAATTGTGCATGTAAGTATGTATTAAAAAAAGAAGAAGAAAATTGCTTGTAAGTTTTAATTCACTTTTCAAATATGAAAACTACATTAGATATTTCATTATTTGTAGCCATATAGATCATTCCGCTTTCCAGTAAGTACACCATTAGCCAGTTTCCCAATCCCAGATACAGCCTAAATCTAGTCTACACAGATTTTCCAATAGTAATTCTCCTTTGAGACTGAAACTTAAGACAAGATTAGACCTAATCCAGTTCCTGGATTACCAAAGGGATCTATCATTCTAAAAAATGCTGTTTTACTGATCTGTGACTTGCTATGAAGAACATTCAAGCTATGCACACACAAATGACACAATCAAAGCAAATCCGCACACTTCCAGACCAAAAACCATGGATGAACAGTGATGTCTGCAGCCTGCTCAAGGCCACGTGATGCAGCCTTTAAATCTGGCAACAGCAAGGAACTCAAAGCTGCCAGACGCAACCTAAAGGCTGGCATCAGATCCGCAAAGCACAAGTACAGCTCACAGATAGCTGCTCACTTCAACACCAACTCGGGTCCCAGACGCATGTGGCAAGGGATCCAAATGATCACTGATTACAAGAGCCAAGTCTCTACCCCAGTGACCACAGACGCCGACCTATCAGATGAACTGAACGACTTCTATGCCTGCTTTGAGACCTCTGCCCAGGCCCAGTCCTCCAACACTGTCTTGCTCCCCACCACAGAGGAGCCACTACTCATACTGGCTACAGATGAGGTGAGGAGATCACTGATTAGGGTTTCAACCCGGAAAACTGCAGGTCCAGATGACATCCCAGGGCGAGTACTGAAAGCTCGCACCAACCAGCTGCCCTTCACCTTCACAGACAACTTTAACCTTTCCCTGGCACAGTCTACTGTTCCTGTCTGCTTTAAAGCCACAACCATCATCCAGATCCTGAGGAAATTCATCGCACCACTCAAACCTGTAGTGATGAAGTGCTTTGAGAGACTAATTCTGTCTCATACTGTATAAAGAGAAGCCTTCCCAGCACCCTGGACCCATATCATTTTGACTACCGTGCGAACAGATCTACTGATCCCTGGCAATCCACACTGCACTCAACCACCTGGACAGCACTAAGTTATATGTAAGGATGCTGTTTTTCAGCTGGCCTTCAACACAATCATCCTTTCCAGGCTCCTCCAAAAGCTAAACACACTTGGAATAAGCAACACATTGTGCAGCTGGATCATGGACCTCCTCACATGCAGACTACAGTGTGTTAGGATGGGTGAACACACCTCACCCTCCCTCACACTCAGCGCGGGATGTCCCAAAGGCATTGTACTCTCCTCATTGTTGTACATTCTGTACACCCACGACTGCATCGCAGCCCACAGTTCCAACACCATCATCAAATTTGCTAATGACGCAACAATAATCGGCAACAGCACCAAAGATGATGAGGGCCCATACAGAGAGGAGTTCAAGCTTCTCACAGAGTGGTGTGCCGCCAACAACCACTCCCTTAATGTCAGCAAATCCAAAGAGCTCATGAATGACTTCAGAAGGGAGGAAAAAACGTGCAATACTAATCATTGTGGGCACATTGGTGGAAAATTCCTTGGTGTCCACTTAACCGAGGATCTTACTTGGATTCTAAACATCTCGCACATTGTCAGGAAGGCCCAACAACACCTCCACATTCTACGAAGCCTGAGGAGAGTCAACCAGCTCTTCTTCAACTTCAATAGCTCCAACGTGGAAAGCATTCTGACAAGCCGTATCACTGGGTGGCCACTGCTGCTGAGTGCAAAACTCTGCAGAGGGTGGTAAAGACTGCACAGTACATCACCGCAACTGCCCTCCCACCCATACAAGACTTCTATGACAAGAGATGTCTGAGGAAAGCAGTCAACATGTCCTCAGACCCCACACACCCCAGTCATCACATTTTCCAACCTCTGCCATCCAGAAAGAGGTACCGGAACATCCAAGTCAGAACCACCAGGTTCAGGAACAGCTTTCACACCAGCAGTGCCTACTAGAACATTACTAGCTCTGATCACCCCAGCCCACACACTTGACTCCACTACCTCGCAGGACTGTTTGCACTGCACCTTAACCTTAACCTGTACACTTGAACATCTCAGCTGTGTATTTATTTATCTAGATTTATTTATCTGTATACTGAAAACCTTTACTATAAGCCGTTTAGCTGTTCACCTAAACATTAAGCTGCTATTCTTCCACCTGCACTGTATATTTCATATATCTATACTATTTACAACCACATACTTAACTGCACACTTGCTATCTCAACGCACTGTACATGTACACTTATACATACAGATACTGCTCTTACACTTTACACGTCTTATATATTTTGCACATGTCCTACTGTACTGTTTTATTTTCACATTGTTTTTGTGTATTTGTCTTTGCATTATACCCTGTTCATATATACATATTTTCTCATAACTGCACTGGAGAAGGAGCCTGATTGCGTTTCGTTATACTGTACACCCCTGTATTGGTCTAATGACAATTAAATTTAACTGAATTGAACGGAATCTTCAATGGGTGCACCCGGATTCACTAGAATTCATAAGAATTCATTATAAGGGTTGTCTCTACACTTTCTGACATATAATTAATATACTTAATAAATGAATAACATAATAATAATAATAATAATAATAATAATAATAATAATAATAATAATAATAATAATAAGTCGAAGAATGAGATCTACATAATTTCTTAATTGTTAACGATCAGGGAGGTAATAGTATCACTCTGGCTATTCTAATCCAGCTACATAAACAGTTTTTAATCCTTTGTGGAGATGTAGCCAATGCTTTAGAATAGTGGTTCCCAACCCTGATCCTAGAGAACCTGCAGCCCTGCAAAAACAAATAACTTATCAGCTTGCTAATTTCTTTCTAAAAGTGTTTTGTGGCTTCATTAAAGTAGACTTGGAAACATAGTGCTCTTTTATTAAACACAGCAGCAGAATAACTGCTCAGCGCTGGCTGACACAGGTGGGTAGCAGGCAGGTCACTTCCAGTTGCAAAATGTCTGTTTTTGTCAGACAGTAGATCAACACAAACTATCCCACAGCCCAGGACAGAATCACATGAATAACACATGTGCACATCAGCTTGTTTACACGTTAAATCTTGATTCACCTCCCAAGAGCCAATAGTGCAACACTGGTGTTTGCTTTTGCCCACGCAGAGGTTTTGTTATTGTCTCCACTGCACAGCTGAACTTGTACAATCATTGCACTCTTGGAAAAAATTAATCTACAACATGTACAACATCTGGGATGAGTGTTTTTCTGTGACAGAGGATGTGATTATCCCAGGTCATTCGAAAAAAGCAAAATGTAATCAGAACCATCTGTGAACAGAACCTCTTGGCAACAAATGCTTGTGAGTGTTTCTTGCCATGGAGGTACAGAAGTGTGTAGAAGTAAAACTAATAAGACTACACCGTATTTATTCCAGGGAAAACGCCCTTGAAAGTCCAATTTTAAATGTTGGTTGCAGTTTCACAGGATCCAAATAATCCTAATTGCACATTAGGACTAATCAAATGCCCACTTCCAGTGTTCTAGTACATAATTCCTTCCTTTTGTATTTTTACATTTCTCTGTAATGTCTTCTTATAGTGTAACGACGGACAGAAACACCTGTGGATTGTTTCAGATCAAAAGCAAGAGTACAGCACTTTCCAATGTCTTAAATGAAAGCTTTACTTCTGTGTAGGTTCTGCTTATGCAATTGGATTGTCTTACATATATAGAGTCTCCTGACTACAAGTAATTTGTTTAGTGTAAAAGCAAAAGAAATTGTGGTCTCTGACTTTTGCACAGTGCTGTCCTTTCTAAGACACCTGATCTCATTCACGATATTGAAAGGTCATTTAGAGACAAAAATGTTTACCCTTGCCCTGTACACTTTAGCTACAACATGCAGGACAGTGGTATTATCAGAACCGATAACCACTGTTCTATGACATTGCTCCAAAGCTCTATTAGTTTTAACAGTGTAGCTCTGTTATACAATATGTTTGCTACCCTCCAAGACCACACAGTGACATGGACCAGATAAGAAGACCTTACTCCGCCAGCCCCCTGGGGTAAAGGTCGTAGACAATGGAACATCTCTACGGTTTTGTAAACCCGTCACCACCGGGCTCTCTATGGGACATGGTTCCAGCTCAGAGATTGCCGAATCCTCAGATTAATTGACCGCCTCTAAACAGGGCAGCTTCGTTTAAGCTTTTCTTGCAACTGTAGACTCCCAGAAGGACCAGCCACCTCAAGGGAAGTCCGAAAATAGCCATAGCCGCTGAAATGCACCATGGAGAATGCCCTTCCCTTCACATCCCCAGAGCACAGCTTTCTCAGTTCAGGACTTGGATGCAGGTACTCTCTCTCAGCAGAGAGGAGGCCATTGGCATTAGCTGGTGTTTGGTTTCCTTCCCTGAGGGGTTTGAGTGGGGTGGGGGTTCAGCTCATGAGATTTCTGTCTTTATCTCGTTCACTCCTGCTCTCTCTCCCACTGCCCTCTGCTTATCAGTGTCCTGCGGTCGTTCCGTCCCTGTAGGTTGACCCAAGAGTGTTCATTTCACTCTCTCTCCATATGTGTGACACGTGCCTAATGTACTAAGTCGGCATATTAGTGCATGTCCCACCAGCTGCACACCCACTCTCACTCATAGAGATGATAATGTCCTCTGAAGTCACGCACAAACACACACTCAGTCACACAGGCAAAGAGCAAGATTGGGAAAGACATCATTTACTCCCAGTGGTACAGATTAGCTACTAATAGCATTCTTTTCATTATCTAAAGCCACAAGCACTCCCACTGATTCAGGGGGATCAGAACCAACATAAGCTAACAAATGATGATGGAACAATAGAGAATAGGCTTTGTGTTCAGATTTAGAGGGAGGCTTACAAACAACATCAAGTCTCCTCTGTGATACATCTCCATTTTTTAATTAATGCAATAAGCTAGCAAAATGTGTAGAGAAGGTTTTGTCAGTATAGAAAGTATTTTAGTAAGAATAGAATAGAATAGAATAGAATAGAATAGAATAGAATAGAATAGAATAGAATAGAATACAGCTGGAACAAATATTGTTACAAAACCCAGGCTCTTCTGTTAGGAAATGAGAAATATGAAAATGTGGTAGTTACCTGGGATAGTTATCTTTATTGTATTATTTATTGCATTGTATGAACATGTTAAGGATAACCAATTTATTTTTAAAATAATAAATGTATATAAATGTATATGGTGTTCAAAGAGTTTTTTTTAAAATAATATGTTTGTGGTTAGCTAGAAAGATTGCAATCTTTGGAAAAAAGAACCTCCCAGGTAGCACTTTATTTAATGCCACAGTCCATTCAGAACTCTGTTTAATAATAAATGAATGTGATGGATGGATGTGGCAATACCTGCATTCTGCAAAACCTGATTATTTCTGTTATTTCTGTTTTTTATTTATTCATTTACTGTCATTAATCCACAGTAACTATGTTGTGAAGAGGGGCCATGAGCATTCGAATTTGCTCACCACTCAAAATTAATGGATATTTGAACAAGACTGGCTTCTATCCCCGACATAAGAACCCACCATGATTATCATTTTACAGAGATTATGTCTGAGGAGCTATATATAAAATGTTAGTTGGGAGTTGGGGAGAGTAACCTGCCAAACCTTGTTGCTTTTTTATTGTATTAAAAAAAGTTCTGTATGTCATAACCCTACATCACTGCCTTTAAAGCATTCTGATGATGCTTTAAAGGCAGTAATTAACATGATGAGACAGAGAAAGGACGGAGAACTAGAGGACTTATTTAATTTTGCATTTCTGATCAGTTCTAATGAAAGATTAAAAGCTATAAATTACACTTAATAGCAAAAACTTTGGTACACTCACTCAGCAGTCTGCATATTCTCCAAAAGTCCAGGGTCATCTTAAACATTGTTTTTGCATATTTGATCAAAGTGTAATGACATTTGCCTGGTTCAAAAATGTCTTCTGAGTTTTAATAACTGTGCACCATCAGCCAGGCCACTGATATTATGTTTCCCCTCCCCCTCAAACCACCCCCACCTGTCATCAGGAGAAAAGGCTTAAAGGCTCAACTAGGTCAGAAAGCCAGTCTGATGCTGTGTTACACTTACAATTATGTTACAAGATGAAAGGAAAAAGCATAATGACTTTACATTAAGTTTACACGGTTTTGTATGTGAGATGTGTGAGCGAAGAACCTAAAACAAATCATATGATCTTAAGGTTCCCTACCAAACCGAAGATTTCAAAACTGTACCAAACTGTATAACTAATCCAAGAACCATTTAGAAACCTTTTTGTTAACCTAGTCAGTGTCCAATACCTAGAATGATAAGTAGCTTGGTCTATATGATATGCAAATTTAAATCACTTCTACTTTTTGTTCTATTGCCCAGCTTACTCAAATAATCTTACTTTCATGCTGTAACCTCTCAAATTAGTGCAATGGTCACTAAACCTTTCCAGTAAGCAACAGTAAGCAAAGAAGTCTTCTTTTTTTTTTGGCAGTAGTCATTTTATTTTTTCATCAAATTTTCCTGATCCCCACAGTCCCATTACAGCTCCTGCAATATTAATGAAGATTGCTAGTGTTAGTGAAAGCTAGCATTGCCATTTTACATGGCATCATAGAGCAAATCTGCCTCCAGGGTTCATTTATGTTTTATGTTGGTAAATTCCAGTTGAGAGTGAGGTCAGTCTTAAGAAAGTGCCTCATTGCATAATATGCTCAGTACTTAATTCTTGGAAGTCTGGCATATGGTGGTGTGTGTTCATGCATCACCCTACCGTTACCAGACATGGCATATGCATCTTCGGGGAAAGAGTGGTGACAGGCTTAGGCCCCAAAGGCAAAACATTTTTACATGGCCCTGCAACTAGGATTGTGACAGGGCTAGAGACTAATGCAATTAAAAGCTGTGAGCTTCTAGATGTAATTCTGTTCAGTTTCTAGTACATTGGATTCACTTATTCACCATGAGCATTTTCCATGAGAACCTGAAGTTCATTTAATATCATTTAATTGAAAGTGCAGTGTCAAAAGGTTACTTGTGCAGTTGTACACATTACAGATCATTAAAGTCAGTGGCTTCCTAGTAAGGGCTTCCTATGGACTGGGAATATTATTTGAACAAGAGAACATAAAGAATATACAATTGCAATGCTACAACCTGGTAGAACAAGCAACTAATTAGAACTATGAAAATGAAACATCAGAGCTTGTGCATGCAGCATAAATGTGTTTGTTTTTGGTGTTTGTCTTGCAGACTGCATTACCATTTGATCTGTGTGCCTGCAATAAATAGAATTGGTTCACTTTTTTGGTTATTTTTTAATTTGCACATAGACTTGTGAGTAGAATGGCTAAAAAAGATGACATAGTAGTATTTAAAAAGGGGAATGGACTTTTGAACAAATAATTTTGAGCTGTCCATTGTATTTTAAAGCCCTCCGTTCACGTGTACCTTACAGGTCCCCTGTATAGATGTACAGTTACTCACTGTAGTGACCTACTTTACAGCCCATCTATAGCCGCCTTCTGGCTCTCAGTTCCTGACAACTGCCCATGCAAGATTATTAGACACAGTGTTGCATCTGGTGTTTTTACACATCAGAGCATGTCGAGAGTGGTTCACTACCCAACAATTATCCTGCCAGAAGTGGTCAGAAACTCACCACTAATGAAAACCTAGATCATGGTAAAGACAACTGTGCAACACAGCAGATATGCTACGGTCTCTAACCGTGGCTAGATGTATCAAAGGAGGTGTTGATTGTATATGTCATAGCTTTAGCAGCTTGAGTGACAGTTTTCTATTTGGGCTTCCTGGCACTGAATCCTGTTTAATGTTGTGCCTGTTATAGTAGCATCCCCCCTTTTAAAAGCAAGCTGGCTGGAGATGAGAAATCCCTGCGTACGAATTTTGGAGTGTACTGCTTTAAGGAGTACATTTGTTACTAAGAGAAGTGAAGCTGGGAAGTCAGCCCGTGTATTTACTGTGTAGAGTGATAAAGTGTGGTGACACTGAGTGAAATATTGCAGCACTGGCGGTAGCCATTTTGTCTCTCACGAGTTCTTAATGGGACAGGCGTACAGTACCTGTGATGAATCCCTCTGTGAGGTCGATTCTTTTGGGACTCAGCTGAAACTGTTACGTAACGGAGAAGAGAAGACTGAATATAAAGAGGTAACATTTGTTCTGACAGTCAGGCTTCTCAAAGCACTGTCGGGTAATGATCATCATAATGCAGGCTGTTAAATGGCCCATTTGCTGCATTTTTATGCATTTTGCTTATGAAATTTTCCCGGGTTTATTTGCCAGGTCTAAGGTGCGTGCATGGCCATGTTTTACTCCCTTTATCCTGTTGAATTAAAGGCTTTTTGTAAGACATTTTTTCTGCCTGAATGGACAGGTTAACCTGCTGTAAGCCAAATAGGCAGGCTTATTGTGCCCTGTATGCCACATTCAAAAAACAGATGCAGCCTGAACACTTTTCGACCAATCCGACATTGGATCTTAATGTTATAGCCATTATTAGGTGAGCAATACAGTCAGCGACAACTCCTCATGCTAATGCATTGTATTCTGCCCAATATGGACATAAACTCAGTAAAAACAACCTAGAGTCAGGTAAATTAAAGAGAAAGAAGCCAAAGTCTATGAATGTGTCAGCAATGCCTTACTGGTTAGGGCTGAAATGTTTCAGTACTTTACAGACCATTTTCCCAAACATGATTTAGATTTGGAAAATTGTTAATGCACCGTTTGACGTTAATGAAGTTATAACTCTTGTGAATGCTTTGCCACTGCTTCTTTCTGTGACTCATCACATAGTCAAACAGAATGTGTTATGCAGAGAGGCTTAAATTGTGTTAAATTCCTCAGTACAGAACTTTTTTAATGACAAATTGTAAAATAGGCTGCTTCACTTCTATTAGAAGCTTCACAACAGCAGTATTTCCTGATGATTGGCTCATGCTGCTGCTGTGCCATGACTCAGCAGAAGCTCATGCAAAGCAGCCCAGCCCTTTCCTTAAAGCCTCATTCCTCATCACTGTAATACCAGCACTGCACACTCCAACCTCATTTGTCCTTAGTCTGCCATCTTGACTGATAATGTGCAATGATAAAGCTGTCGTTCCAAATAGATCTTGCCCTGCACGGAATGGGTACCAGTTTTCACGTTGCTGTTGTTGAAACTGTGGTAGGGATTGTTATTGGATTGGGAAAAAGTGAAAACCAGAGAATGTTTTTTCCCAGGTTACACTGGAGAGAAGGGGCTCTTTTCAGTATTTCCTAAACCCAGCAAATATTGGTTAACATAGTTCAGCTGCTCGATTCTCACTTTCATTTTTAGTCAGATACAGATACAGCCATTATAGTTATCCTGGGTACAGACATAGTCATCATAGCCTCTATCTAGCCTGCGATACAGCCATCATAGTTAGATCAGCTACAAGTACAGCTATTATAGTGAGCCTACCTGAAAGATGCACACATCACAGTGCTCAAAGAACAGTGGCCAACTTTACAAACGGTAAAAAGTCAGCATGATTATTCCCGTTTCATTTCAACTTCTGTTTTGTCTCTTCCAGTTTATTAAGCCACAGAAAAATAAAATGTTGCATATTGTGCATCATATGAAAATGTCTTAAGTACCATGATATCAGATTTTTTGATTTATCAACTACCCCTACTAGCTATAGACATGCACCATCAAATAGAGCCATCATATTTAGGCTAACTACAGATATAGCTATCATAATCGTAATTAACCTAGAGACAGATAGATTTATCATAGCTGTATCTGCAGGCTTATCACATTTAGTCTATCAGTGGTCACAACCATGATATGTATCACATTATGACTTTTACACTACATGCTCACAACACCAGCCCTGTGGAGAGTCATTCCACTGAATGTGTTCTTGACATCTCATGAAATACTGTAATTCATATCAAAATGTTCAGTAGGTTAAATGGGTATTCGATTGCCCATATACACATCTAGGTGAAGCCCTGTCGAAGAGAGCGTGGAAAAGACAGAGATAGGAAGAGAGAATGAGAGAGTGCAATGGAGAAAGCAAGGTTGAGGCAAGGTTGGGCATGATTCGATCTAGATGACATGGCAAGGGAAAAAGGCTGAGATGTTCAAGCACATAATCAGAGTGAAAGAACAATCACAGCAACAGTCATCAGAGCTTAATTATTCCTCTCATGCAATTCATATTCAAATGAGAACTGCAAAGAGCAACACACGCTCATCAGCCCCCCTTTCTGAAAAGCATATGATTTGATAAACTCATT
This sequence comes from Prochilodus magdalenae, assembly GCA_024036415.1. Classification (NCBI taxonomy): domain Eukaryota; kingdom Metazoa; phylum Chordata; class Actinopteri; order Characiformes; family Prochilodontidae; genus Prochilodus; species Prochilodus magdalenae. Next base: position 300,027 of record JAMWET010004698.1, read on the forward strand.
ACCAGCTATGTCTTAGAGATCATCGCTCTGATGCTCTTTGTAAATTCGCTGTCATCTCTACTGATAGATGCTGACACTATTTTAAAAACGTCAGCTGCATCCTAAAGAGGGTTTCAGTGCCAAGATTAGATATACGATTTCTTACTGTGAAGACAGTGGCTGAATTTAGCAACCATCAACATTATGCTTCTGAGATATGGAAAGAGCACAGCAGCAAACATCCCTTATAATAAGGCTGTCGGTGTTGATTATACTAGTAATATGCCAGCATTATACCAATGTATAACAATTATAATTATGATTACTCAAGCAAAAGGGCAAAGAATTGACATTGAATTGACTTAGCTGTAACAAACAATGGCAAGCCCTTTTAAAGATTTCAAAATGCATAAAAGATAAACTGAACTTTTAAAAAGCCTTTGTAAATCAATATATAAATACAGTACAGCACAAATGCACATAATTGGTTGATTATATCCTAAAATGCTTCATCATCCAAATCATCTTTGGAATAATGCGATAAAGTAGTGGGGCCCAGTTTTTTTTTTTTTTGTCCTAGGGAAACAATGTACAACATTTATGGTGGACTGAGGGCCAAAATAGACAACACCACAAAAATAAAGAAGGCAAGAATAATTTAAATCCAGTATAGACTGGGTAGCAAAGTAAATTTCTGGTGGGCCAAACTGAACATTCCAAAGGCCAAACTTTAAGCAGTCTGTTATAGAAGAACTGCACTTGGTTCCTTAAAGGACCTTTCAGTTGGGCGGTTTCCAATAAACTTAGTTGAATTTATATTAAACCATCCGTCTAACAGTTCTTTAATAGTACATAAGAACTTAAAATATGCATCATTAGAAATATGCATCATATATCATTAGAAATATGCATCATATATCATTAGAAATGCAAATTGTGGCAAACTCTTAACTGATAACTGTCATTCGTTGCCAATTAATTGTTAACTGGGCAAGCCATAAATCAAGGATCCTACCAATCAACAAATCAATAATGAAATGCATGGTAGCCATACAACCCTGGTTGATAGACAAGAATCCTTAGTAGGACATACGACCTGGAAAACTTGGGAATAGCTGGCGAAATATCTACCTGTACTGTGGGTTTCAAAGCCTTTGTATGTCTTTCGGTGTTTGAGCCCTGAACATAGCGTCAGAGTCAAATCAACATGCTGTACCCAATAGCTTTAATATTCAAAGTCTTTGCTTTCCTCATATGCTTCTGGCATTTAAAAAAACTCTCTAGACTTCTGTTTGTAAAAATCTTCACAGTCTGTTGGGTTCTGGAATACAAGACACTGCAAAATAAGGAATAACGCAGACAGGCAAGTAGAATAGCCCCTAAGCTAAAAAGTGAGCCTTCATCCAGTGGTTCCTCTGAGTCTGTGTGAAGATATGAATCTGAATTTGAAGATATTGGTTCCCTCAGGATTTGCATATGAAAACAGAAACATTAAAACCAGAAGCAAATTTCAAGATGCTACAGAATCTCTGTGTATGGATTAGTACCATGAAATATCCCATTTCATGCAGGAAGCATAAGCTTTTACATCCAAACACCCCCCCCCTCCCCCACCACTCTTCCACCCCCCCACTCTCCCAACCCCCAGACCCAACCTATCATCAAGCCTCCATAAACAGCGCTGTTGTCTGAAGTACGTAAGCTGTAATCCGTCACAGTTCCCTCATTTTTCTCTGTACTCTAAATAACATACATACACACACATGCACTAGTATTCCAATCTTTATGGGTGGTTTCCAATTCACAGCCGCTGCAGACTGTTGGTGTCTGATCAAAACTTCTCCGTTTTTCTTTTTTGCACTAACCCAATTCTAGGCATTCCTGATAGACCAAAAAAAAAAATTCTAAAAATACTTTTTTTTTTTATTATTTGATTCTTTTACATAAAGATTTAACGTACCAGTCTGGTGATATGAGGATGGGTTCTGATAGTGACAATGGTTTATTTAAAAATTTAAAACATTTTATTTTATTACTTAGCCTCAGTTAGCTTCATTAACCTTATCTCCAATTCTAAACATTTACATATCATGAGCTGTCTTTGCTTAGAACTTCCTAAAAGGCCTGCTTCTTATATTTAGGTTTCTAATCTGTTTATTTCAAAGACATAAGTATAGGAAGAACAGGGCTAAAGGCTAAAAGGTTATTCATGGGTTTTTAGTAAAGGGAATCTTTCGATTTAGAAAATTTGTTTTATGTGGTTCTATGGAACGTATACAGAAAAAGGTTCTATATAAAACAAATATTTCTTTTATTGGTATGATGTCAGTCTTATAACAATAGAATCAAAAACAGTTCTTCTCTATCTCCTTACTTCTTCACTTAAGTGGAAGCTATTTTAGCAAAAAAGATTTGGACGCTGGCTGTTAGCTGTGAATTCCCAAAGTTGGTGACACAGTGCATGCACTTAGTGAATGTGAAATAATGAATTCACTTAGTGTTTGCCAGATGGTAAGGGAGAGTAAATTGAATAACAGCTTCGTTTGTTCACTCTCTGCTTGGTTCTGGATTAAGGTTATGGGAGTAGACATATTCTACTTTAAGTTTCCATTATAGTAGACACTCCCATATCCGCCATTCAAACCGAGGTTTCTTATCCTGTTCAAATCAGATGTCAGGTTTAGGATTACATCACCCCAAATCTCCGTGTAAATCTAAGCCTGTCTAAATAATGCTTTACTTACACTACACTGAAACAGCTCTTTGTGTTCTTCTTTGTGTTCTGCGTAAGACATGCAGAATGTCTCCTTCAACACTGGAATTTTAAAGCTTCCTGTTTAGTGTACTTCTTGGGGAAGAAAAAGAAATCAGCAACGCCAACATTTTAATTGCAATGTTATCCATTTTAACCATTTTGTCCCCTTAAAGGGAAACACACACTAACAAGGGTTGTGTCAGCAGTGCTTCTCTGAGGCGAGGCAGTAGTGAGGGAGTAGAGGGAGAGAGGACAGACTTTGTTTACTAAAAGAGCTCTCTCATTCTGTCATGGCTGATCCACTCGCTGTGGTGTTGGTGTGGGGGGTTTAATGGACAGAGGCTGTGTTTTACCTTTGAACGAGTGTTGAGGCCAGTGCTACTGCTACTGAGAAAAAAGGGTCAGACCCCAGCGCACACACTGTTCTTTCTCTCAATGTTGGCTTTCTCTCTCTCCCTTTCTGTATATTTTCTGTGTATCTCTCTCTTTATCTGTTCATCTATATCTCTCTTTTCATGTCTGTCTTTTGTACCCATATCTCTTTCTGTCCATCTATCCTCTCACAGTCTCTCTGTCTCACTCTTTGTCCCTCACTTTCTCTCTCTCTCTCTCTCTCTCTCTCTCTCTCTCTCTCTCTCTCTCTCTCTCTCTCTCTCTCTCTCTCTCTCTCTCTCTCTCTCTCTCTCTCTCTCTCTTTCTCTTTCTCTCTCGCTTTCACTTTATTTTTTTATTTATCTACTCTTCATATATTGTTCTCTCTACACACACACACTAACACACACACACACATAACAGTATCTTACAAAAGTGAGTACATTCCTCAGATTTTTCATATATTTTTTAAATATTTCATCATGGGACCATACTGAAGATATGACACCATGATACGTTGTGAAGTAGTCAGTCTACAGCTTGAATAATGAAAGTGTAAATCTTCTGTGCCCCTTTAAAATAACTCAACACACAGCTATTAATGAAAATGGCCAAATGGTGTCCAAAGTGTCAAAGTTTTGTGTGGCCACATTATTTTTCAGAACTGCCTTAATTCTCTTGGGCATGGAGTTTCTAGAGCCTCACAGATTGTCACTGGAATCCTCTTTTACTCATCCATAATGACATCACAGAGCTGGTGGATGCTGGAGACCTTGTGCTCCTCTACCTTCCATTTGAAGATGCCCCACAGATGCTCAATAGGCTTTAGGTCTGGAGACATGCTTGGCCAGTCCAGCACCTTTACCCTCAATTTCTTTAGCAAGGCAGTGGTCGTCTTGGAGGTGTGTTTGGGGTCATTATCATGTAGGGAGGGTGAACTGTAGCTCCCCACACCCATGCAGCCCCGAACAAAAAAGTCCCTAATCTCTGCAGCAATTCTGGCAGCACTCTTACGTTTTTTTTTTTTTTTTTAAAGACAACCTCTGCATATGACACTGAGCATGTGCTCTTAACTTCTTTGGTGGACCATGGCAAGGCCTGTTTTGAGTGCAAGCTGTCTTGTTAAACTGCTGTATGGTCTTGGCCACTGTGCTGCAGCTCAGTTTCAGGGTGGTCTTTACGTAGAGCAACACTTCTTTTTTCAGATCCTCAAAGAGTTCTTGGCCATGTTGAGCTTCCATTGACCAGTATGAGAGAGTGTGAGAGCGATAACACAAAATTTAACACACCAGCTCCCCATTCACACCTGAGACTTTGTGACACTAACAAGTCACATGATACCGGGGAGGAAAAATGATTTTACACTGTTATACAAGCTGTACACTGACTACATTGTATCAAAGTGTCATATCTCCAGTGTTGTCCCATTAAAAGATCTAATGAAATATTTACAAAAATGTGAGGGGTGTACTTACTTTTGTGAGATTCTGTGTATATAATTATCTATCTCTCTCTCTTTTTCTCTCTCTCTCTCTCTCCCTCTCTCTCTCTCTAAGAAAACATGCAGTAGACCTCATGTTATCTGGTATCATTTATTATTTTCTGAGGTTTGAAAAAGTTGCAAGGGGTGAGGCCTTTGTTGACAGACTCTCTGTAATTTGACTTTTTGTGGTACCTGCTGCCAATACACTCGTTATACATTCAAAAAACTCTTGGTCTGACTGACATGATGCAACATGGGTGCATGGGTGTCTACAAAATTCCAATAAACTTGTTTCATTCAAAACAACATGCTGTGCATGCAAGTCCCAAGCAAAAACACTGGCTGAATCTCAAATGACTCCTGCGCCCTACGTAGCTCACCATGTAGGAATCAAACAGCATGGCACAGCCAACAGTTGCAGTTGGGTACGACTTTGAGAAATCGATTTGTAAGTACTGCTTAAACTGTGAGACAAGCAAACAAAATTTGCTTTTCTCAGAAATCCATCAGATCACCCAATAGCTGAACTGGAGCTTGTTTGGGTGATTACCCTGGCATTGCTTTCCATTTCACTCTGCACAGGTAATGACAGCCAATAATGCTGAGATTTGGCCCGACCAGAGAATTCAGTCGGCTCTGACCAAATCGAGTTTAAAATTAGGCTATGTGTGCCTGAGTTTACATGTCGTCCGTCTCTGCGCCTGTCCCCTCTTGTCTGATCCACTGTATCGCCCATCAAGCTTTGCTACTCTTTATCTCAGTGGACGGATCTTGAAGTCGTCATCGACCACCACACGTAACTGTCATTCTCCTCCTCACACACCTCCCTGTGCATTAATCCACAGCGACAAACCTCCTCACCCACATGCTTTCAAGGAGTGAGCTCACTGAAAAAGAGTCCTTTTGCTTTTTCATGATGTTGCTACAGCTGATAGCTCATTCAGATGTAAGAGCGCAGGGTGGGGAGAAAAAGTAATATATAAATAAATAGAGACGGCCAGCGGCAAGAGAGAATGATTAATGGCCACATTTCCACTGGGCTGTAGAAAACGCAATTAGACACTGTTTCTCCCGCTTGCAAATGAGTGGTGGCCCAGCGGCGTAGGCAGCACTGTGTTAATTAGGTGAGGTGAGCACCTGTCAGCTGGCAGCCGGAACGCACAGGGGCAGGTGAGGCGCAAGAGCGCACAGGTACAGAAAGCATCAGGTAGGAGGCTTTTGTTTTTTTTTCTTTCTTTCTTTTTAAGAAAAAGGTGTTGCTTTTGCTTTTTAAAGCCTGCAAAGTCCAATCTAGTCTTAATGAGTAGAGCATTACTTCACTTAGCAGGTAGCTCTCTAAAGACCATTAGACAGAATCTACTTTCAGACATCGACTGAAAAAAATTGCTTGGTCTTAAAACTTTTAGACAAAGGCAGAAGGATTTTAGGAAACTTTTTAGCATGACTTAAAGGACACTGAGTTTTAGCATATTTTTAATGGGTAAAACTTTAAAATAACTTAGCAAACCCAGTCCAGTTTTATCCTAGTTTTTATATTTTTAATAGCTTCCTTCTGATGTCGCTTTCTTGCAGCCTTAGAGAAGTTTAACATATTCTCCTAAAAATAATTGTGAAAAAGCCATGAAACCTTTTTTAATCACAAGGATCCCAAGAATCTTTTAATATAATGTGCCTTTCCAGAGAACATGTCTTCACTGCTCTAGAGTCCAGTGGTAGTGAGCATTTACACCACTGCAGTTGACACTGTGCATTGCACTTAGTGATATAAGGCTTAGATGCAGCTGCATAGCCTTGGAAACAAATTCCATGAAGATCTCTACACACTGTTCTTGAGCTAATCTGAAGGTCACATAAAGGTTGGGGGTCTGTAGCGATTGACTACAGAAAGTTGCAGACCTATATGCCCTGTGCACCTCAGCGTAATACCTTAGTATCTTTGCTGATCTGAAAATTGAAAATTGTACAACTTTTTTGACTGATATTATTAAGATAATCATCTCAAAGGAAACCAATAACTGATATCAGTTTGGTGACACCCCTATATATCTTAACCCCCGACCACAGACTATCCCATATGCTTTAGAATGGACACTCAGTTCCCTTTGGCTGTGACTATAAATGGGGAGTCAACCTTGACAAGGTCAAATACTGTCTGTCTCTGAAGCACCCATTTTAAAGCTTTGAGATATCCTTTTTTCAAATTATGATGATTTATTGATACGCTGAAGACATCACATTCCACAGCGCCTAATGTAGTCCTGAATATTTCAACATCTCAGAATCGGCGGCGGCCCCTAAAACCAGTGGACTGGCCTGTGTGGATATGTACCTCAGGATTAGATGTAATTTGTATTACATCAGCTGTACATGAATAGCAGTGGTGGATAAAGAGAGAATATGTTTCCGATATAAAAGGGTTAAGAGGGTCTATTAATAACTTTGACTGTTGACCCTGTTTAACCCAATTTCTCCTTACTTGTTTTTTCTTTTGTTACTTTATATACAGTAACTTCAACAAATAAACTCTCTATGGTCAGTATTATTAATGTTTCGCAATGTTTAATGTTCAAACCACTTGTTTATGCATTCCCTTCTCCTGTACTTTTAACAAAAGACTTTGCATATGCCTGTGCATTATTAATTTCACATTGCTTGTAACCATATGCTTTAAATCTTGATATATTTGTCTTTTATAAAATGGACATGATTAATAAAATCCAAAATCTGAATGTCCATCTGAGACACATTGCCTTGAGGCAAAGTAAAATATTTTGAACTAGATATTATACATATCAAATGCCAAATCTTTACTTCACTTGCTTATGAAATATAAATTTCATTGTTGTACAGTGTTGCTTGTAGGCAACATATATAACATACATTTAAATTCATAAAATCATGCATACTAAACAGAAAGTTAAAAATGAACTTCTCACTTTAACAGAAATGGAGGGAAAATATCCAGTTCAGAATCACGTGTCATCCACAGGTTTTAAAATCTTCAGCAGTAGATATAATGAGCAGTCACAAACATTTAATTGGTTTGTTCAAACTTCTTCCTTTGTTGAACTCCTGCAGTCATTATATGTATCATGCCATTGTAAAATAAGGAAAAGGGGTTTGTTACCCTGAGGCAACATCAAATAGAGGCTAATTTGTATAAACATATTATAAAGTAAACATTATTAAAATGATCAATAATATAATTACCTATTTATGATATATTGTCTTAAGTTGTCTGCCTCAGGATTTGAAATCCATTCTGATATTATGTATATCCATTTTGTTCAGAACTTGGTTGTAGATAATGTATTTCAGCCATTTTTAAATTGTGTTACTGTTTAGCAGATTCCTAGTGTCCTTCTAATTATGTGATACCTGTGACGTTGCATGGTACAGCGTTTGGGGACAAGTTATATACACTGATCTGCAACCAGATGGATTCATATTATTAAAAACATTGATTCCAAACTAAGTCTTGCATGTATCTCTAGCTTTCCTAAGCCATGTTTTTCCAGGGTCTGAGGATCCTGGGTTGTTTGTCTTGTTTTTTTGCCCAGGGCCTATTTTTTTCTGACAGCAGATCTGATCTATACCTGTCTGCTGCTGTTTTGACCCCTGCTATGTGTTCTGATGCCAATTGTTGGTTTGACCCTAATAAACTCACTCTGTGCATCCTGCCGTTTAATCCTGCTGTTTGTTGGAATGAAGTTCACTTTCGTACTTTACTTTTCTCACTTGCTTGTGCTGCATTTTTCCATCCATGTCATTTGTGATTTGTTGAAAGCATCAGAATCAGCTCTGCATTTTATATTTAATTCCAGTCTTCTGTAGTCATGAAGAAGTTTGAATATTATTTCAAACCAATATGGTCCACTTGTCCACAAATTAAAATATTGTTCACAAGTTTATTTTCTGGTCTACTAGAATAGATTTTCATGCTTCAGCATTCCAAGACCACAATATTTCTCTAAATATACACCTGTATCCACCCTCTTTCTGAAATGCTCTGTTTGTACTCCTGTGTCTTTAAGCCACATCTCCTAGTGGACCCTGTGTGCTCTGTTTGATCAGCTTCACCAGTAGTAGGCCTCCAGTAGTTGCTGTGGGTGTGGCAAAGTTTGTCAATAGGCCAGCTCAGTGATGACCTTTGATTTTGACTTGCTGGTGATCACTTTATCATAACATGAACAACATGGGTGCCTTGGAGATGACAACAGGTGAGTCCTACCACGGTCCAAGGCTGGTTGGACTTTGTTCTAAGATTTCCCTGCTGATCTGCAGTGCTTTACAGATCAGATATTCACCATCGTTATCTCTTGTTTCCCAAAGACTAGAATAAAACGTCATATGGCGCTGGAGAGGGGGTAAAGTGTAAAGTCGGTTGCTCTTATTTTCACAGAGTTACGACACTCACTGTTTTTCTGGCTCTCCGGACCTCAGCCGCTGGCAAGTGTCTCGACAAGGCTGCAAGATTCCAGGGTCTGTATCTCGGGTTCCCTGAAGGCTTGCGATCCATGACTTGCTGGAAAGAGCACATCATGCTTTACTGTTCTATGGAGTCAGTCTATTGTTGCAGCACATTTCCTTCTCCTGTGTTTTTATTCATGACGTTATCAATGATTAGTCAACTCGACTTGTATCACATAACTGTCAACTTGTGTAATCCCTGCTGTAGAGGACGACTTATTATTTAGTCATAAATTCAATGTAATTGACATGTAATTGCATGTTTTGTTGATTTTGTATTTGACCTCATGATCATTAAGGTGAGCCTGTGCTAAAATTCATGAATTTTACTCATTTTGCATTGTTTGTAACCATATGCTAATTAATGTTAATTTCTTTGCAACTCTAATTGAGATGGGCTCCTTCCTGCCTTTACTGTAATGAAAGTTTATGTATCTGTTTAATGAACAGTATGTGGTTTATTGTATGTTTGTGAAAAATATTAGATATCACACCCCCCGCCCCATTACCGATACATCCCCTGTATCCCTCCAGTTCACCAGTTCACCAAAAAAAAATGTGTATATATTGTAATATGTATATAGAAATCTAGAAATGAAACAATGAACTGTTTTGAAGTTGAAAGAATGTCTATATAATGTAAAGGTTCTAAAGCTATTTAAATAGTTTTCCCCAGGTCTGTACCTTCAGGTCAGGAACCATTTAGCCTTTTAAACACAGCACTCTGCATTCGTAGTGAGCGGTGCATGTGAAAATGAGCACAATCTTTGATTTACATGTCACTCTGGTTCGTGCCACTGCTGTTCCCTTGTATCTTTCCAAAGCATTTACAAATTGTGGGCAGCGGGACTTGGCAGTCACCACTCACTCACTTTCAACCAGCCATGCTTCCTTAGCTGCGTATCCTGCCATATCCGAGGTGTTGCATCAGGCTTACATCAACTGATTCCCTGCCTCTCCCGGCTACAGAAAACTCACTGGCTCGAAAAACAGACAGTTTCAGATCATGTTCACAATGGTGAGAAACTCTTTCTTCACTTGCTCCATTAACGCTAAAGTCTTACATTTAGTGCACTTTTAGGAGGTTCCTGCGGCACTTTTTCAAAAGGCTTTGGGTATGAAAGGTCAAGCTCTGGCGTTGCTATTTTTGTACAGTGAAAGTGAGCAACATTCGGGATCTCAATTGAACTTCACTTTGATGGCCCCCAACAATAAACCCCTCATATCCTACACATAATCACTTGATCGCAGAAAGTTAAACTGACTTTCTTAAACTGAGTTATTTTCCTCGGTTGTTAGCACTGAGCATCATATGTTTATGTTGCAACAAACAGAACGTGAACTTCATCAGTTGAGTTGTAGAAAATGTGTACAAGCTCAAAAGAACTGTAACTTCTGCCTTGGTTCTGTAGTACCTTTAGAGGATAGCTGTCAGTAATGTACACTGTACGGCCAAAGGTATTTGGACATCTATCCAAATGATTCAGTTGAGGTGTTTTAACCATACCTGCTAACAGCTGTAGGAAGTTCTACATAGCCATGCTTTCCGTTGCACTGCATTGTGCCCATCAGCCTCTTTCTCCTCAATTTTAAGTTTTGTTTATCAGTGCTTATCTTGTACAGCCAGAGTAACGGTGATCGCTAAATATAGTGATATGTTTTGCATTTGTTTTCCTCTCTTCAGTTGTTTAACTTTTGCAGCATTCTTAGCGAACAATTTGCTGTCATTTGTAGCACTTCCTGTCTTATAATTTGTTTTTGAGAATTAAGATTTCTTTTATTAGCATGTCCATTTTGGGAGCCGTAACTTGCCGTCTCTTTTTTTGTAAGATCTCTTTTACTTGTGGATTTACATGTGGTTTCTTCTCACGTTATTTGTTGCAATAATTTTATTAATAACTGCTAAAAGAAACCCTGGTTATCAATATTTTATGGAGGGATTGATTCTCAAAAGAAACACAAAGATCAAAAGTAATGATATTTCAGAATCGATCCACTCATGTCTTGTTTTCCAACAGATTAACTTGCTCGGTTTATTTCAAGAAATGATTCTCTAATGTGTTCCTAATGTGTTTTGTATAGACTACATGCTACAACCCAGTGAGAAGTAGAGTAAGTGGAAACGGCTGTCTTGGTAATGATCCTCGTGTCATTAGGCAGCATGTGAATGCCAAAAAAATTAACAAGGATTATTTATTTCCGAACAGGAAATACAAATATTAAAAGGCTTATTGAAAAATGACTTTAAATTTGTCAAATAGGAGCTTGATGTAGTGTGTAAACGTTCTTAATATTTCAAAATGCATCATTTACACTCAAGAAAACTAACTAATTCACATTAATATTACAAAGAGAGTTCGAATGAGACACAATAGTCAAAATAGAGACCATGTATCAGTCTTAAAGGCACAGTCACGAAGGTAGCCTGTTTAGTTGTAAATGATACAGTAATGGAAATATGGTCATGTTATGACTGTTACAATAAAACCACAATATTCATGCTCATGCTCACTTACTCTATTTTGTTAATTTAACATTATAGTTTTTTCAATCACTGTAATTTGAACACCATCAAGTTATTTAACCCCTGTCGAGGGAGAGGGTTACTCCACCTTAGACTCAGCCTATAAAGACAACCACTTATGAGATGTGAAATACTTAAGTTGACTCACTATCAAGACATGAGCATGAATTAGGGCTGGATTCATTTAAATCATATGTAGATAAGGGCACGTTGGGGCATGCCCAATGTAAACGGTGTGTGGATGAGTTTTACGCATCGCTTAACGTGTGATGTCTCTTTTTTATGCTCTGATTACTTCCAGTGAACATCACTGCTGTGCAACTGCTGTGCCATCAGACAAAAGTAGATTGTGCATCAGTTGGAACCATACAATACACATTATCGATACAATTGTTATAGTTGTAAAAATTGGTCACCCTAATAATGACTTCATGTACAATTTTATTTGTTTCACTGAAATGTGTCCACGTAGCGTCTACTCTGTTAGACACTCCTATCTTCTTGGTCCACCTTGTAAATGTAAAGTCAGAGATGATAGCTCATCTGTTGCTGCACAGTTTGTGTTGGTCGTCCTTTAGACTTGGATCAGTCGTCATAGACTGCTGCCCTCAGGGCACTGCTGACTAGATGGTTAGTTTTTGTTGGTATACTGTTCTCCAGCATTACTGCTGTGTCTGATAGACTCATACCAGTGCAACACACACTAACACACCACCACCCACATAACGCTGACACGATGACAAACCATTTTTACAGTGAAAGAGTGATCTAGTAAAAATGAATTGTGATGTAAGCAGTAAGCAGTAAGCATAAGGTAATAAGTCAACTTCAGGGGAAAATAATACAACATATAGAAATGTGGGGTGTGGGCCTGTTAAATCTGAGCATGACATATTTGTTTATTAGAATTCACAGCTGCATACATAAGTTACAAACTAATGTGTGATTATTGCTGTACATGGTCTGGAGGCCTTAAGGAATGTTTATTGTCACCCCACATGTGCCTACACAACAATGTGCATGCACACAAACACATACATATGCAGCTCGCTGCCTTGCTAATGGTGACAGTGTCGCACGCTTTTGTTACGTCCCCCTTGAGCCTGGCATGCTGTGCATGCCCATTTAAAGATTTGGTGCTAAATGCCATCTGTGCAAGCCTCCACGGGCCCTGCTGTGCTTTTTACATAGTCAAACCATCACTGAGAGGCAAAAAACGAGAGCCATTTAATGCAGGAACTTTGCATTTAAACTGCTGCGATGGTCCACAGACTGCGATGCCGTACAGCAGGGGAGCGTAGAATAGCAATTTCTAGCTGGCTGAACATTTCTGATGTTTTTTCTTTTTTTTAGCACATGTCAAGCCTGAGGCCTGCAGAGCTGCAAGGCTGAACTGTGGAGCGTTCTCCTGCTTCAACACACCTGATTCAACTTTTACTGAGTACTAATCCTGATTTTTTTCAGACAAAAGACAAAATATCCTAAAAATCTCAAAAAATAGGGATTAACAAAGGACCCTTCAGTGGGTGATTCTTTTAAAATAGCGTTTTCAAAAATCAGATGTGCTTTTGGAGTTAACAGAAGCACTAGTGTTGCCTAACATGTCCATGCATTTTCAATAGTACAACACAGTGCACAAAGACTTCAATACTCCTGATATTGTGCATGCTTAATTGAGTAGCTGAGCAGAATATTTAACATTCAGAGTTTCTGAATGATGTACAAAGATTTACACCTTTAGTGTCAAACCAAAAAGTTATGATCAGGGCAAACCACAGACCTACAGAACTGGTGCTGGTTTGAAAGAACTGTAATGTTGCATGTATTTTGTACTTTTTGCTATACCTTAAAACAAGGTCTGCAGGTATCCGTTCTTGTGTGGATCTGTGTGTGTGACTATCATCTAAATAATAACAGGAATACCTAGTTTAGCTAAGGTAGGGACGTCATAACTAGCTGCCATATTGATTTAGATTCTTGACTAGGTATTACATGTAGCCATAATTAGAATATATTTCTGTCTAGCCTTCATATCAACTAGCAGTCATGTTGATTTACATTAAATTCGGTCATTAACATTGCTTTGTATAGGGTCCTTTCTGTTGTTTTTCTCTGGCCTGTCTCTTACATTTGCCCCTCTCTCTTTCTCTGTTTTGCAATCCATACCATCAAATCTTGGTACTGTCCCATCCCAGACCACATACTAACACACTAAATAGTGTGTTGAGTAACAGTCATAGTCATCCATGTGAAACCCAGTGAGCTGTATGTAGTTGTGTATGTATATTGATTATACAAAGTAACTTGTTACTTTGTTAGTAACTCAAGTTACTCAAGGAATGGTTTCAGCCCTATTGGCAACCATGCCCACTATGGAGGTAACACAGGTAACCAGCAGTAGCCAGTTTATTGTTCTAACAGTGAGAATTTCCTGCCTGTATGTAGATAAAATTAAAATTTGCTGTCATTGTCAGAGTTATGTAGTGACATGTGGTTTGTGCTGGTATTTAGTGTATTTCATCATTTCCACATTTTAAAAGGTTCTTTTTAAACATAAACACATTATATGTCTTACTGAGTATATTAAAACCTTTAAATGCCCTTTAAATATTGACCTTTAAATGCTTTAACTTTAGCTCATTTGACTTTAACTAAAAGTTTTATCATTCGAATTGTAATGCTGTTTACTAATACACTTTCAAACTCAATGATCTGCTAATCACTGTGCAATTAATTGTCAATTGTTTCAAAGTAAGATATCACATAAACTTGTGGCTGAAAAAATTTTATAAATAGCTAATAACCTATTTGTTGAAGACCCTACTAACGTATCGTATAGATACATTTATAACACATTTCTTGCTTGCTTATAAATGTTATGTTCCCTTTTACTGTCCAGGAATGTGAAAACACTGATTGATATACACAAAAGTAATGATTTGCTGTAACCATGTTTAGTTATGCAAATGTGTATGAATAAAATAGATGACTAAAACTAAAGATTAACAACACAGGAGCTACAAATGCTTTTTTTAATAGAAAGCTGCAGTTATAACCTTATAAACACTGATTATTGTGCTGTAAGGCAGAGCCCTCAGTACATTATGGGTTTTATAGACATGTGGGGGTGATGCAGTTGCTTGCCAAGGTTCATAAATTAATGTGTTTTGTGTCAATAAATGTCTAAAATGTCTCTCATCTGCTATGGTCATTAAACTCTTATCACACTGTCATGTCGCACTCTTGAAAACCAATGAAGGGTGTTAAGCCAGAAGACAGTGTTAATAACATGGAGACCTGATACTAATGTATTTTGCTTCATTTCAGCATGGGTAAACTTAAATAAAAGGAAAAATCTGAATTTTCACAATGTAAATGGCAACTGAACTAGCTACATTAACACCTATAAATATGCATGTTTGTCACGCAGTCTATTAATACATATGTGTTTATTTTGACTAACATACTCAAGAGCAGAGACTTTTGTTTATTCTTATATTTATTCATTCTCTTGTGCATTTGTTACCTGTTTCCTGGTCTGACTTGCCTGACAGACTTCAACATTTACATTGTTTACATTTAACTGTTAAACTAGCACTATTCCTTATTCCTCATCTGTTGCACTAAAGCTAATGCACCCAGCTAGCTTAAATGTAAAGCATTGCACAAAGTTGAGTCATATTATTATGACCACCAGCAAATATCTGTAGTTACCGCTATGTGCAGCAGCTAGACAGGCTGGGGTTTACTTAATAAGCTCCTGGTTGGTTGTCACAGGTATCTGGAGCCATGCTGACTACAGTGCATCCCACAGCTGCTGGAGTGTGTGTGAGGAAGAACCCATAGCGCGAATATGATGATTGGGGTGCTCCCACAGATGTTTAATTGAGTTCAAGTCTAGAAAATTATGGGGTCAGGGTAGCACTTTGAAGTCTTGGTCATGTTCTTCCAACCAGGTGTTGAACATTTCAAGCCATGTGACACGTCGCATTGTCTTGCTAGAAGATCCTATTATCTCCAGGGAATCAATTAGCATGTATGAGTGTACATGATCTACAAGAATGGATTCATACCAAAATCAGATGAGAGTGCCTTTCACTAGGAAGAGTGGTCCTAGAAAATGCCATAAAGCTAACAGGTAGAATTATGCATGACTAAGCTATGGGGGAAAATTACTGATACATGCATTTTTTTATGCCTACTATTACAATGTTGGAAAGCCTTCACACAACCTTGGCAAAAGTCCCAGTAAAAATAGATTTTTTTTGTCAAAAAAAAAACAGAAATTTTGAGCCTTGCTTTGATAAAAACATGTGCACTAAACTGAAAACATTCTCTAAAACCTTGGTGTCCTTACAGTCATTACTTAAGATGACATCCAAAGAATCCTTCTCGTTGATTGTTAGGGAATACGCACTGCT
Organism: Prochilodus magdalenae; assembly: GCA_024036415.1. Classification (NCBI taxonomy): domain Eukaryota; kingdom Metazoa; phylum Chordata; class Actinopteri; order Characiformes; family Prochilodontidae; genus Prochilodus; species Prochilodus magdalenae. The sequence continues at coordinate 316,031 of JAMWET010004698.1, forward strand.
GACAGTCTGTGCTACAGGACCTTGGATAGCACCCGACTGTCAACCAGTCGCCGCCTGCAGATCAGCACCCTGGACAGCACTAGTCTGTCAACACGCCAGCACACACACCAACCCCAGGAATCCAGCAGCAGCTCATCATCCACTACATTCTACTCAAGCGTGACACGGCAGACAGCTACAGAAGAGGATGGTGTGGCAGGTGACAGGCAGATAACAACCTACTCTAACGACCTCACTAAAGACTTCAGCCTGTCGCTGCATAAATATTTACATTCCAGCAGTAAACTTTGCATTTACAGTCACTGTCCGCTAATAATTCACTAATACATAATAAATACTTTCAGTTACTGGCAATTTCATGAGGTCTACCTAGCCAATACTTGATGAGCACATACTGTGGAATGATTTCAGGTTGTGATCCATGAAGCCTAAATTAGATGCTGCTTAATGGTTTATTCACAGTGTTTTTCACTTTAATCATTATAACCTGTGATGGTACATAATTGGCCCAAAAATAAATAATTAATAATATAAATAATAATAAATGCCCAATAAACACATTTTAAAGAACTTATATGAAGGTCATTGAAGACAAACTATCATCCAACTTTCGGTTTTATAAACAAAAAGTGGGCAGCTTTCAATAAGTGTTCTTCTTTGGAACTAATAAAAGGTTAAGAAGTCATTAATACTTGGAGACGTGTTCTATATTCAAAAGTTCTACCTGAAATACTTTACTAATATGTAAGGTACTGTGTCCCAGTGTTTAAAAGTTCAGTAGCTGAAAATGGACTTTAGAATATGGAACCCGTCTTAAATTATTAGTGTTTGAAATAAAACTTCTAATAATGGGCTGCACTTAAGCTATAACTTTGACACTACTCAGTATTTATATGAATAGTTTTCTGCCAATTATACTCTAATATTCTGAATTTAGATGATAATTTATTATCAGTAATTTGCATTGCACAGTCTCAGCAAACTGTTCATTTTGCGTTATCAAACGTAATAATGCAATTATCACTGATTTTCACGTGAATGGCACCTACTCATTCAGTAATATAGATCATAATGAATAAAGCTTAGTGTGTGCAGTATGTGTTTCGTAAAATAATGTGATTCTGATTGGGTATATATAGTTCTGTGCACAGTTTTTCATTTATTTCATTTTCAGTCAATGAGGCCATAAAATGCATAACTAACTAAAAAAAGTTGCTATGCTTCTGGAGGAGAAAATAGTTTGTCTTTGTTTTCTGTAGTAACTGTGAAACTTTCACACAGTTTCCTGCAGCGTGTTATGCTGCGTTTACATTTTATGATAGACAGTTGACAGCAAACCACATTTCCATTGTTTGCAACGAAACAGCAATGTAACATAGTCTTGTAAAAAATATATTTTTACTACGTATACCCACACAAGCTAAAGAAAATGCAGCTTAGTTTTAAATGACCATGCTCTATTAGCTCCTTCATCATAGAGCCGGGGATATTTTATTTGTACTACATTGCACAGATGGGCTGCGGCCCTCATGAAATGATTTCTGTGTTGTGTTTATTTTGCTATATTCTGATGACATTGTGCATAACACCACTTCTTTTCCACTTCATCAGCATACCTAATCTTACATTACCATATAATGCACCTGTCACTATCGCTGGAGTCCATCTGCTGTTAAATGTCTGTCTAACAGAAGGATTCAATCTGGAGCGTGATCCCAGCCATTTGTTTCGAGCTGAAGTACCAAGAACACACTTAGTTAGACTAATTTGATTGCACTAACACCTGCACAAAATTCTGACATGACTGGGACATTGCATGTAAGTCAGATCAGATTATGATATGTAAAAGAGTAGTATCTTGTGAAAATGTACTTGCACGTTGATGAAGTTCCATGCTATGTGCATTTCATACTGCAGTAAGCTACTGTTATATGTTAGCATATACACATATGATTAAAACAAGAACACACATTGTCACTAAAGAAAAGCACCACTGTTATGAAGTAACAAGACAACTTGAGTGCTTATAGAACCCCCTGCTGGAAAAAGCCCAGTTTGTTAATGTAGAGTGAGTCGGTCGGTCAGTCAGTTAGAAGGGGCTTCATGTCTAAAAGATGTGAGTTATGTAAGTACATAATTCCAACAGAGGAGTCTAAAATCCACTCATCCTGTATAATATTACTTTAACATGGTCAATTTTACAATTTTTGCTTGACTTTGGAAATGGTGCAGAATCGTGAATATTCTTTATATTTATTGTCACAATGCTAAAGCTGGCGTAGGTGTTGGAGATTCACCTGTTCTGGTTTCACCCTTAATTGGTCACACCTCCTCTAACTAACAAATGTCATTAATTGCTGTTGATTGGATCGGTTGCATTAGCATTAAGCAGAAAAGAAAAAAACAGCACTTTACTGTGGGGTAGATCAAAAGTGTGCAAGGTGGTTGGTGACAAACACTCTAGGATGCTCTTCCCCATTTACACAGTGTTCTAGATTTCACATTTTTACAAGATGATCTCCATTCATACTGTTTTAGAGTGTTCTCCTCCATTCACACTGTTTAGAATGTTCTTCCCCATTTGCGTTGTTTTAGATTACCTCTGTTCTTGATGGTTCTCCTCCTGTCACAGTTTTCAAGGATGATCTCTACTTAGACTGTTTTAGAATTTTATTTTCTGTTCACCCTGTTCTTGGATATTTTCTTCTGTTTTTATTGTTCTAGGCTGTTCTTCTCCATATACATTATTCCAGAACGTTCTCTGTTTACCTTCTGCCCACATTTGTCTAGGATATTCTCTGGGGTTGTTCAGTTACATTCATTTTACATTCATGGCATTTAGTTGATGCTCCTACCTGGAGCGACTTACAAGGTTAATTATATTACAGGTAGGCCAATGTAGTGTTAGGAGTCTTGCCCAGGGACTCTTATTGGTATACCACCACATAGTCACCCAGAATTTGAGTTCACATTGTAACTACAAACATAGTTATGCCTGCTATCCAATGACGCCACTAACTTGCTTTGATAGCTGTTTAGGTCAGCTTTATGTTTATTAATAATAATAACAAGCATTAGATAAGGTTTGTGTAACAAAATATGCTATAGCATAGATTACTATATGCTTGCCCTGGCTTTGGCTATGGTGGCAAAAATGGCTAGGTAAGAAAAATATTGACAGGTATATTGTCAGGGTGTTTCTGGAAAGTTCTGAAAGAACGTTTCTGAAGTTTTGAAAGTTTTCTCCTGTCTGATGAAAAATGCTGGCTGCAGTGCTTTTTAAAAGCGACTGCATTCTGACCGCCTTGCCGTCACTTCCCTTAGGATTACATGCAAACTACGTGTTGGCAGTTAAGGAGAAAAGGGGCTTGCGTGAACACAGCAGAGCTTTATTCTGAAACAGTATACACCTGACTGGGAACATTAGAATGTTGGTGCTTGTTTGGGAATATTGGGAACTCTTGCAATCCTTTTTGAATTAAGATGCATTGCGAAGATCATCCTACAGGTTTTTCAGTAATAGTTTCAGCTCCAGCTCTTATTAAAGCAAGTTTCAGCCTGGGTCTTTAGTCTTGTAGCATCAAATTAGTTTAAAATCTTTATTGGCATTACAAGCTGAAAGATGTATTTTTTTTTCTTTATTGGGTTGAGATTATCTTTAACTTGTTCATGAATGAAGAAAAAAGTATTGGCAGTCGCTGTAATAAGCCTACAAATGGAACAAGCGTAATTCAGTATTGATTTCAATAAAATTGCCCTTCTACATCTCTCCTGACAGTTAGATCTAGCTTAAATGCTATGCCCCAGTTGAGTCGATGTCAAATTTATATGCTATCAGTTACATTTAGTCCAATTAAGTGTGCTCAAGGCACTGTAGGTAAAAAATATAACTGAGATTATGCTCACAGATGTTTAACAGCAGATGAATTCCAATGCTAGGAACAGGTGTTTTATATGATAATGTGAAATTGGGAATAAATGTTCATGAACATGAAATGGAGGTTTCATTATGTGCAACAGATGCAAATCTGTTTAGCTGTTATAACAAAATCCATTAAATACATTTTAAAAAATGTATTAAAATGCTTGACTGCCCCTGCACAAACATTCTAGAAGAGGGTTAATTGAAGAACCCTGAGAATATCCTAGACAGATGTTGGCAGTGAACGTAAAACGTAGAACTTAGAACTTAGATCAAGGGCAGTTGAAGATATTTGTGAGGTCTGGTAGATAAAGGGTGAAACAAGACTAGGTGGATCTCAAGCATCACCACCAGCTCCAGCTCCATCACCATGACAATTAAAATGAGTAAGAGAGAAATGAAGGATTCTGCACTCTGTTTTGCAGCTCTTCTTGTCCATCAGGTAAAAGGACCACAATAGGACTACAACTGATATCATTAATATGGTGGACCATTCTCAGCACAGCAGCAACACTGCCTTGGTAGTGGCATGGTAGTGTGTGTTGCACTGGTAAGTTGTAAACCTTGCAATCAGAGACTGTACCTCAAATCATTATATTTCTGGGGTCTACTAGAATAGATTTATATGCTTCAGTTTCCCTAACCAAATAATTGTTCTCTAACTGCACACCTGTATTCACCCTCTGTCTAAAATGCTCTGTTAGAGCTCCTGTGTCTTAAAGCCCCACCTCCTAATGAACCCAGTGTGCTCTGATTGGTGAACTTGCCAACTATGTTCTGATTGATCAACCGTCAGAACTCTTGGTTGCCTACAGCAGTTGCTGTGTGTTGTGTGAGGGCATGCCAAACTTGTCTGATATGGTATTTAAGATTGAATATACTGACGTGCATTAAATTAAACTAATGAACTACATGAATACATATTTTGCTAAAGGCTAAGACTGACTTAATTCATTCAATAAATATTTAAAGAACATACAGAACTTATAATTATCACCTGCATATAGTATTCAGACAAGGTAAAGAATCTGTTTGTTCTTTGGTCCAAATAAAGTGTTGTTGTCTTAATTAACTGAGAAGATTCATAACTGAGAAAAATCAGTTGCTAAATATTGTAATATGCAAATTCCAAAATCAGAAGTAATGTTTGGTGTGCTGAGGTTGACGTCTTTAGTCACCTTTTCCTAAAAACAGGATCCACATTTAGACACAATGCAGAATCCTGAATATTTCCTAATTTGACTCACTGTGCCTGTTTGTATCCTGTCTCTTTCTGTTATTAAATTGGACTTCCATAAAACATGTAGCATGTGTATCCATCCTTCTCGCCTGCTTTTTTATTTCAAAGGTAAAGGGGCCACTCATTTTAAAAAACAGCAAGCAAGTTGCCACGAGACAGCTGTTGTGTCCACCCCAATTGTAATAGTAGCATTAACTGTACTTACCAGTTCATCAGAAACCTTGTGAGTCGTGTATCAACCTTAATTCCATTACTTACTAACAACATCTCCAGCAGTGGAAAGTCACAACAATGCTAATTCTTGTTTTGCTTCTACTAATATCACTTCTTTTGTTTGCTGCTGAGAGAGTAGATAGCACTTACTCTAGCACCTACTTAGCCCTATACACTAGCAATCAGTGATCACTGTAAGGCAGATCTTGATAGAAAATAGACAGTACATACAACCTCTGTGTGTGTCTCAGTGGGTTCTTAGAGTTGAGTGGACAGGCTGTTTAAAGCCTTGATTCTGACTTTGTAAAAAGGTTTTAAAGTGGGTCAAAACATAAGAAGATAAAAATAATGGAAAGTAATGTCAATAAGTATCAGGACTTGGAATGAGCACAGAAACTTTTATTTTACGGAGTTGCCAGAGTGTGTCATGTGATATTTGAAAAAGTTTAAGGTGACGGGGTTGTAATTTTTGTGGCAGGTTTAAAACCAAATAATAGTCATTACTGTGCAGAAACCTAGGGATTTATTGAGGTGTGTATAAGAGAGCGAGAGAGAGAGAGTGAGAAAGAGAGGCAGTGTAAAAAAATTAGCAATTCATGAACCTCTTAATACGTCTTTTCCTGTCACTTTCATGATACTTTGGCAATACTGTTACTTAATATGGTCATGCCAGTAAAGCCAAGTGAATTCAGTTGAATAAGAGAAGGCTGGGGTTATGTGCAAGAAAGAGAAGGAGCGGGAATAGGAAAGAGAGAATATGGGAAAGAGAGAGACAAAGACATAGAGAGGAGTGAGATAGTGAAAAGGAAACACAGAGGGACACTGTCAGAGAGGGAGAGGGAAAAGAGGCAAATAGTAAGAGAGAGAGAAAATGGCAGAGTTAAATTAAGCTCAGAATGAAAGAGAGAATATGTGTTAAAAAGAGAGATGGAGAGAATGCAAAAAAGTAAGAGAGATACAGAGAGAGAAAGGGAGCAAGGCAGAAAAGGAATGGAGAGTGTGAGAAAGATATAGAGAAAAAACAGGGAGGGGAGAGAGGAAGATAGCAACCAGGGCCACGTGTCTGTGTTAATAATGCCTAGCCTAAAGGTGACCACACCCCCCTGGACCTAGCATGCTTTGCTAATGAGATGTGTTGTTTGCATAGCAGCAACAAAGTAACTTCCTGTTGATGGCTTCCACTTCCTGTTAATTAAAGCATTGTTTCATCAAAGCTCTGGATAGTGCCCTTCCACTGTGTACTTTGCCTTCTTTAATTATCATCCTAATGTGACTAATTAAGATTGAGGTGGGAATTTTAAACGATTGTCTCAAACGGGGGTGCTAGCATGCTAGCCTCCTGCTGCTAAACTAGCCAATGGATTAGTGTGATTAGAGTACTGGAGAGGAGGATCACTGCATTTTCATCTCTATCTCTCTATCTCTCTGTCTCTCTTACTTTACCTGCATTTTCTCTCTTACTTTCTATGTTTTCTCTCTCTCTCTCTCTCTCTCTCTCTCTCTCTCTCTCTCTCTCTCTACCACCCATGCCATGTATCTTTTTTCTCTTTTCTCTTCCTCTTTGTCTCTTAGTTTTACCCCATTCTTCTTCTGTTTCTATCTGTCTTTCTTCTATCCCACTTCGTAACCCTGGTCTTTTCAGCGGAGCCCCTGCTTTAACAGCACACCCACCCCGCAACACTGAAACGGCTTGTTAATGTGCGGATAAGTTGAATCAGGTGTGCTGGGAGCGGGAAAAGCTTTCAGAATGTGCAGGGCAGGGTGCCTCCAGGAACAGGGTTGAGAAACTTTCTTTCCCATCTATTCTCTGCCTCTTTTCCTCTTTCATCTCTCCTGTGTTCCACTTTCTCTCTTTCTCTTTTTATTTCTCTCTCAATCTATTTTTTCATCCCTATCGCTCACTTTCAGTCTTTCACTATTCATCTGTCTTTTTCCTCTCATTCTTCACATTCTCTCTCTCTTCCTCTTCCTTCCTTCTCACTTATTCTGTGCTTCTATTCTTCTCTCTCTCTCTCTCTCTCTCTCTCTCTCTCTCTCTCTCTCTCTCTCTCTCTCTCTCTCTCTTTTAAGCAGTCTTTCTCTCCCACATTCTCTCACTCTTTTTTTCTTCCCCTGACCGTTCTCTGTCTCTTCCCTATCATTCTCTCTCTGTCTCAGTCTGCTTCTCTGTCTCTCTCTCTCTCCTCACCACCCCACAACAGCTCAGAAGCTATTTTTCTTTCAGTCTGTACAGTTTTCCTAAATGCCACCACAAATCTTAAGCTAAGGCCCTCTTGTCCTAAATCAGCAGTGATTCGTTCTGCCCATCACAGCCCACATTCGTGTCCATTACAGACGCCCACCTTCTCAGAGCAGCTTGGTAATCAAGCTGTCATGGTGCACTCGCGTTTTTTCAGTGCCTCAATCTGAATTCCCCACCTAAAGTATTGTCTTCACCTGAGATTTGCATCCCTTCTGCCAAGCAGTGCCCTCCTTTTTCCTCATCCTATCCATTATGCATTTCTTAGCTCCCTTGATCATCACATCACGTCCATTGACTTAAAAAGAGTTATTTTCAATCCAGTAACACACACAAACACAATTTGCTAACTCAGAACAGTTTATATGTTACAGGCAGCATTTGTGCTTTTTCTTTTTTATTCTGGATGATATTTGATCGGAATGCATTAATAGATGCCTGTATCAAATTCCAAGTTTGAGTGCAAATATGGACCCAATTTGAGATAAAGATCAGGATCAGATCTACCAAACTGGGAGAACCAAATTACCAAATGGTTGAAAACATATTTCAGACCTTTTTCTGACATAACTCTATACATCTATACCATGTTTCTTTTACTTAAAGGTTTGAACATCCTATTGTTTAGTTTATTGTTTAACTAACAAACCACTGCATGGCTAGCAAATCTGTTTTATTGAAAGACCAAAATGTTTACTTTATTGCAGATTATAGGTGTTTCACACTAAGTATAATCACAGCAGTCATGCTGATTTCCAGATTTTAAGACACATTTGCTTCAAAAGCTGAGATCCAACTGCCCACTGTTGTTCTAAAATGCAAAGGAGTGGTTGAAATAAGGCTCTGCTCAGTAGTTTTTGGTAGCGTAACAGCTTTTTTGAAGTCATGATGAATGCTAAATCTTTCGACTTCACTTCAGATTGAAAGATGAGTTGTTAGCGTGGATTATCTGTGATATCATGGAATATTCAAAATCATAATATTGGTTTTTTTTTTGTATCTGTAGTTTCTGTATTTATTTATTTATTGCTGAGATCCTTACGCTTTCTTTTTATCTGCAGTTGCTGGACTGCTACCAGCGACCATTCATCTAACCAGCGTTGTCCACTGTATTAGGCTCTCTGATAATGCTGTCTGTAGCTCTGGCACTGCTATCAATGGTGCTGAAACACAAAAAAATAATCCAGTGTTGGTACTCATGGTCCTGAAAAACACAAGCTGCATCAGTGTTGCTGTCCATGGTTCTGAAAAAAACAGAAGCTGCGTCGGTGTTGCTGTCCATGGTGCTGAAAAACAGAACCTGCGCCTGTGTTGTTGTCCATGGTGCTGAAAAACAGACGCTGCTTCGGTGTTGCTGTCCATGGTCCTAAAAAAACTGACCGTCCTCTAGTGTTGCTGTCCATTGTTCTTTCCTGTAACCACGGCAATATGAGTGAACTTCCCATAGCTAAACACTTGCATACATCTTGCTTCTGTGTAGTGTCTACAACTGATATGATTTAATTAAAAACTAGTTTTTACTCTTGCTCCCCTTCACTGGAGGAACTGTGATGTTATTGTTGTAGTTGCATGTGTGGGTGTGTGTGTGTGTGTGTGTGTGTGTGTAATTGCATGCTTTATGTTGGACTTCTGTGCACTCCAACCAATCTCATCCATTCACAAAACACACCATGGGGCCTTCCTGTCAAAAGTGATAGACAGCACTGTCTGCTACCACAACTTCCTACCCCCCACATGATTACTGTCTCCCTGTGGTGCCCTAAAATGTTTCTTTAGTTTTCTGTTAGATTCCTTCTAAATACTGATAAAAGTGACACCATATATAAACAACAATACTGAGATCTAACTGTATACCATATGTGCGTTAGGGACAGGATGCAGGATCATAAAATCATTGCCAACTATTTGAATAATCATTTTGTTATTGACATCATATTTTCCAATGATACTGCCTTGGAGTTATTCTTCAAGAGAGAATTAATTCAGGGGACATTTGATGTAAGATAATTAGCCTGTATAATGTAAAAAGTTAAAAAAAAATTAACAGACTGAGAGAACCTCACAAATCACCATAATCGTTATCATCAGGTAAACTGCTTTTAAATCTTTCCTCTTTCAGAAAGGGGAAAATCATGTTCCACTTTTGCTTCAGATCTGAAAAAGTCAGTAGGTGTTTCTGTCCATCCTTCCAATGTGAGAAAAAGATTTGCAATTCAAAGAAGCTGCTGGTGTTCTGAGAACAATGGAGTGGCCATAACAGAGCTCAGACCTACTGGCTGAAAATGGAACTTTGGAGGTGTGTGAAAAATGTGTCTGTAGATTTCTTTGTCTGTAGGTTTTTTGAAGCTGTAAGAAATGTAAGGAGTGGACTTATCAAATGCTGAAAATATTATTTGAGTTGTCTGTGTTATTTTCTGAAAAATGAGCTTTCACATTAATATTAAATTGCTAGACGTTAAATACATGAAAGGGTGCTCTCTGACTTTTGCATAATACTTACAGGCCTACTTTATGCCTGGCAGTTTTTTTCGGTTTATTTTTATTTTTTGGCCTGTAGACAAAATCATATTTTCTACATATCTTTCATCTATGCTATTTTATGTAAGCAGAGATGTGAATGCATGGAATTCACAGATACATCCTATTTTATTCATGCCTCACTCTCTGGCCTTGTCACTTTCTGTTTACAATGAAAACAAAGTAGTCCACATGTGGCAAAGCCATTTATTCTCCCCCTCTTTAAATCCTGAATTCGGAAAACACATTCTGGCCTGTTTTCTTAGGCTTTCCAGTGTCTGCATTAGTATGTATAGCTGTCTTCCAAGAATGTCAACCCTAGGTAATTGGCTTGTGCCGTTTGAGCTGGATTACAGTGTGAAATTGGGTTTTTTCCCCTGTGATATCAAGTGACTCGCGCGATTACAATCAGATTGGAGGAAGCAGTAATCTGATGGGACTCTTTAATCACAACTATGCTTTTCTAGCAGCATTTAAAACAGCTGTAGTGATTAGCTGTGTAATCATCTCACCTCTTTTTTTGACATATGGGCTGATGGCAAAAGCTTAGAATTTGTTCTGCTAATATAAGAATATGAGAGGATTCAGACGTGCTTGTGGTCTGAGGTTAACAGGTAGGTTGAATGTTAAGGTAGACAGAGGAATCATGATTAACACACCTGTAAAGTTGTTATATAATGCAATTGTTTATATACAGGATATACGTTTAAGTACATGTCCAATATGTAAAGTGTAAAGGACCACTCTTCATTTATTTAAATCACAGCCATCAAGTACAGTACACTCTTTTACAACTTCCAGAAACTTTTGCAGGAATGTTTTGGCACTCCTCCATAGTTCAGAGTAAAGTTCAACTTTTAGCTTTTCACAGTTAAATAATAGAAACAAATTCAGAGATATGGCGACCCGGGTTCTGTCCATTTAGGTGCAATTGTCCTTTGTGTTGGCCCTTTTTTTAGTGAGCGGTGAGGTGAACAGAAAAGCGTCACCATATATCTCCGGCATCTGTACACCTGCTCAGTCAGGCACTTATCAATTCAGACAAGCATATGGCAGCAGTGCAAGTTTCAACTTGAACTTAAAACTTGCAATGCATAAAATCATGCAGACATGGTTCAAGAGTATTTCCGAAACTGCCGATGTCAAGTGCTTCACTTACACAAGAGTCTCTAGAGTTTACACAAAGCGGTGCAGAAAAATACATCCAGTGAGCTGCAGTTCAATAGATAGAAATGCCTTGTTGAGAACAGTCACAGAAACAGAGTGGCCTGTCTCAGGCCCAGGTCATCCCATGGACCCAACTGACCTTGTTTGAGGAATGTTTGTACGTGGCTAGCTTTGAACAGTTTTGAACAACTGTACATACAAAATCATGCTATATCTGTAAAACTCTAGACATTTATTTCATTGTGTAAAGCGTATGAGTGAACGTTTTGATTTTGGGACACATTTTATGTGAAATAATGGGATCTTCTCACCATGTGGTTACAAGAGACAGGGACTGAAAACACTGCTTGTGTTTTGGTAGTTTAGGAGAGGTTGGTAGGGTTTAGGTCAGTCCCACAGCCCCACGATTACCCTATACATAATGATTTTATATAAACTTACTATCGAAAAATATTTGCACCCAGAAGAAATCAACCAACAGGAATGAAACTTGGAGGGTAGTTTTGACATGCATGTTCAGCCGCCCATTAGACATAAGCAAGGATGGGCCTTTTCACTGTGCCCGACTGACCCAACAGCCACAATTGCGGACATTCAATGAGAAATTTCCACATTTACAATATAAATGTATAGCCTACAAATCTGGCATATTACATAATGCAACTATGTCAGCATGTATAAGAATCTATAAGGAATTCAGCACCTTGTTTAATCAGTGCCATTAAAATTCCAGGCTGTTCTGAGGGCAAAACAGGTGAATGCTAACCAGTATTAGAATGGCTTTCCACATAAAGTAGCTGGTGAACATATATCTTCTCTACGCATTGTAGTGTTTTAATGAGAAATTTTGAAAAAGTGAAATGAAGTCATTCTCCACCATCTCTCATCAGATTTCCATTTTCTGTCGCTTACAAATAGCAATAGTTGTCTTTCCTTTTGCTAATTGCTAATTGTCCTCTGTTGAACGTGATTACAGACTGTGATGACACATCAGTGAACACAAAGCAATTAAACCCATACAAAAAAAGAAAGAGTTTAAGGTGTTTTAACTGTCTCAGCATGGTTGCCTCTACAAAAACGCCCAACTGATAATGCAAGGCATGGCACGAGGGAGATATGTGCATTCAGTGTGAAAGGAACAGAGAAGAGGTTTAATTGCATTATTTTCAATTAAAGATCAATTTAGTCAGACAGAAACAGTTTTCCTCAGGCCAGACAGTTCCATTGTTCTTTGAGTCATTGCCGATGTTTGTATCGCGAATAAAACTCAAGGACGGTTAGAAGTTCATGTGTATTGACCTTCCCACGTCTCATTTATAAAAATGCTTTTTAAGGAACCATCATTTGAATTGTTCTTTAAGAAACCACAAGTGTTTTTTCCCATGACGTTGCTTATGATATCCTTTTGCTTTTGTTTTCTGGCCATATAAGGGGCAGAATGAGAAAAGCAGAAGGCATTGAAAATGTTGATTTAAATGCACTCACCTATATGGTGCTTATCGCTGTGTGTTTCTGTTATCTATGAGAATGCTTCACTTCATAGCTAAACCTGTACAGGCAGTCATATTAAAGCCTGAATTTGATCTGTTGTTATGGATAACAGTGTTTTATATACCTTCAGAAAGCACATAAGCATATCTTTACGAGATTACATAAAGGTCACCACACACTGGACACATCCAGCTACATCCAAACCCTTTCAAACCATTGTTTTGAGTAAAGATGCTCACACTGCTGTACTGACTTCCAGCACTAATGCTGCATTTCAGTTTTTGCACCTCAGTTGGATTACATTTATTAAATGACACGTGACTTGCGATTTAAGTTTATGAAGAGATGATAAGAGGTGTGAGGTAAGAGCCTAAAATGAAATTGAGCTGGATGTTTAGAGACTCATTCCATGTGACATAGTTGTGCTTTGTAGAATTTGTGGCTAGTACATGTGGCTGTGCTATGTGATAGAATAGCATGCAGCACTAATGTTAAAAGGAGACTACATGTTTCTGTATAAGTGACTTGTTAGCTGTATTGGCTTCATAGATGAAATGCAAAACTTGGAAAGCAAACTTCAGATACGAAATATATTTTGGCTGATCAACTACATTTGGAGTAAAATGTGTACAATATGCTGATTTAAAATCAGTGAAAAAGACTGATTTGTTGAAGATTGTTGGTTTCAGTGCTTTGGAACCAAGTGCCCAAACTAACCTGACAGTTTTGAGAGTTTTTTCTATTTAAACTGCTGCAAAAAAAGCTAAATAAAATGTCTATTCAGTTGGATTAGGTCACACTATTATGTGATCAGTCTGTTGAGTGGTTTTGAATTTCTCCTCTCATGTCTATGAATGAGCCAGTGATGTCAAACACCTCCACCTTGACTTGCTCAAGGTCGGCCATTCAGGTTTGGAGGAATTTACAGGCGTCCGCTCAGTCGCCTGGGAGAACCTCACTCTTGAGCTTAATGCGGGTCATTTGCATATGCATGGCATGCGAAGTCGAGGCATATAAATTAATGCGTGCGCGCTCATAAATATTTATCTCACAGGCATATTCCAGTTAGTCAGACAGTGGCCTCGGACTGTTGTTCAACTTTAACTCGTGTGGGTGTGGAGGAGAGGGTGGAAAATATCTGAAGGCGAAGGGCACAGTGTACTGAATGTGTTGGTGATGACCTCAGTTCGGTAGTTCAAAGTTATTTTATTGGTGTCATTAGCATAATGGCAGTGTGTGCAGTTAATTTCTGCTTTCTCACCTTTTAAATTGCTAAGTGCCTGAACCTTGTGAGGTGTGAACGGGGTCCTGATGAGTCAAGCTATGAATGTATTGTTTTGTAGAGCATTGACTGATTTTATATGATCATTAAAATGCATTTTTTAAATCTCAATTTTGAAAGTTTACTGCTAGGTTAGACTTTTTAGAGTGGGTGGGGTTGTTTGGAACATGTTGCCAATGAATATTTTAAATAGTTCTCTCAATACCTTGTACCTTCTGCTTTTTTGTTTACTAATAATTTTTTTTTCTGTTTCACAATAATCTATAATTGCTTGCGGCCTATGAACATCTATGCATTAATGGCTGATGCAACAACAGAGTTGCATCAAATAACCTGTGAATAATACAAACAACAGTTACAAAATAAGTCATGATTTTGTGTATGTCATTGTGAACATTTTACCATTTTACCATCAAATCACTGTTCATGGCAGCCCTGTATTCATTTTAGCTGGCTTTCAAATCCACCCACTGGCTGGGGGCTCCAAGATACAGTCAAGAATAAAATGTTCTTTTACCGAGGTCAGAACATACTACTACTATGCCACATAATACTACTATGCTACTTTGTTAAGCCAAAATCCTTGCTGCTTTCCACTGTATTTATTTGTATTTGCTGTGATGATAAGGAGGATTTTCAATGGCTAAAACACATTTACTGGTAAATGCTGAATTATTTTAAACAATGTGTTTTGGGACACAGCACTGTGTCTTAGTCAGATTGTTGAATATTTCTGAACTTAATATAGCTTTAGATTGTTCCTATTGTATCTGTCTCTTCACTAACCAGCCACCAAATTAGACTCATTTATCTTGGTCCATTTTGCTGGTGTACAGTTAGAAACCATCCTCTACAATGGGTTAAACTGACCATTAATCGACCAATTAATCAATTAATCGATTTGATGGGTGTAAAAACCCTAGCAACACTGCTGTACCTGTCACATTTTTACTAGCACTCCACTCACTACTAAGTCACAGCTGTGCTGAGAGTGGCCAACTACTCAAATAAAATCTGGTCAGCAACGGATGATGATGAATGGGGTTGTGCATGACAACATATCGGCTACTGTCTGTAACTGCACATCTGGGATATGATTATGGACCAATTACAATCTAATCAAAGAATCACAATTCTTTCAAATATTAATCATTTTCAGAAGTGAAGTATGTTGCTTATTTGAGAGAACAAAGAAGGTATCATCTGCATACGTTGACGCAGAAGCAAAATGGTCCTACTTTAATTAAAGATATTAAAGAACAGCTACATACATAGTAAACTTGTGGTTCCATAGACAAGTTAAATAATAAAATCGCCATACCTTTGATTCGAACAGCAGAATTTACAAAATACATCAGAATAGTAGCTGCCAATCAATACCCGGGATGATGGCTTAGAATATGGTATTTTAATCATATTAATAAAATTTGGCCAAACTAAAAAAACTCCATAGATATTGCCACTCATTTCGAGGACTTTGCCCACTTTTTCTTCAACAAGAAAGCAGAGACCACAAGGAGGTGAATATTACTATAACATTCAAAAGCTGTCTGATATTATCTGAAGCTGGATGCCCTTTCATGAACTGGTTGGTCTGGGCCTAGCCTAGGGGTCAACACTTTCAAAAGCACTTATTAATAACTAATATAGCATGATAGTTGGCATATTTGAATTGATCCTTCCTGGTTTAGGTAAGGCGAAAATATGGGCAGTATTGAGATCTCTGTGAAGATTACCATAAGCTAGATTTAGAATGTTATCCATGTGTTTTCCACTAAACCTAGACTGAACTGATTAATATATACTCCGGTCTGTAATAGACAACTTCCATCTTGTAGCTTCCTTAGAGCCAACATCAAGCCATACAATTGTTATAATGGGAAAGGAATGACATGGAGGAAACAGTCAAGAACAAGTTGGCAGAAAAGAGGATGACATGTATTCAGGAAAACATTTCATGATGAGATGAAAATGTATAATCTTTGACAGTGGGGTTCATAAGCCGCCAAGCATTGACAGACTTTAAATATTTAATTAAATTATTCCATGCTTTAGATGGAACTACTTGGCCTTCTGAAAAGAATGAGGATGTTCTGTCTAGTTCAATGGTGAATAAATACATATAACAGCTATTTGCTTCTTTGTATGGACATGAAACACACTGCCTATTGCATATCCACTTATCTTAATGATGTTGATATTTAATGTGCAATTAATTACTATAACAACCCCATTTGTCATCACGAGAGGCTTCCAGTCTATTTGTATCTTTTTCATGTAATCTGATCAAATCAGCTGGACTACAGCGAGTCTCTTGCAGTATTACAATATCTACTTTAATCCTATGCATAAAGTCCAAGATTCAAGATCTTTTAAATGGTAAGTGAAAGCCCCTTACATTGAATGACATCGCAATGTATCTGTTCGTATTGCAAATGTAGTACACAGGTCAAATCCAATGTGCCTATCTGAGAATTTAAAATCACAGACACAAAGATATTAGATGAACAATAATAAGGCTAAACAATGTCCTATGCTAACGTGCTTGAAATAAAGTAATCCCATATGGCACATTGTTAGAAAGTTAGATTACCTTTATTGTAGTATTTAATGGTTGTTAAATCTCTCCAAAGTTTCCTTCATCATTTCTGCCACTAGCTTTTGCAGTGCCTCTCTCTCTGCGACCATGGTCTGTTTGATTAACATGGTAACTGTTAGCCAGCATTGTTCAGCCTGTTAGAAAACACTTGGAATCAACTTTCAAAGATGAACCAGCACTAAAAGGACTACTTTTTGAGAAAAAAGAGAGCGCTCTTCAGTGATGGTTTCATCTTTCAGAACTCTTTGCCTGGCCAGAAGTTTTCAACTGATATTGAAACCGATTTGCTATATACAGAGTATATATATATATATATATATATATATATATATATATATATATATATATATATATATATATAATTTGCAGATATATTCTTAGCCTTTTTCAATACACAGCTCACACTATGTGGAATAAATCCACACAGGAAAAGTAACTTCCTATGTGGATGGCAAATGTGTATTTCTCTGAATTAGCCACTATTTTGTGAAATGAACTTATGCTGGATTAATTAGTTGTATCTGAAATAGGGCTTCATTTTTAATGGCATATTCTACATCAGTAATGTCTGAGAAATAAGTTTTGATTTAATTATACATATTTGGACATTTTGCTCAAACTTCAGCCCCAAAAGGCAGGGTTGTTCAAGGTAGGTTTGGAGAGGTGCCATTGGAATGCAGCATGTCTGAGTAGCTGCTGTTCTGCAGTGTTTTTTGGGGGGAGGGAGTACCACAGAGTGAACACAGTTCTCAAGATCATCCTTCTTCAGATCAGTATCAGATACTTGATTATTTCATTTTTCTTAAAGCAAATAGACATGGCTCGAGTATTGCCTCAATCCTACTTCAAAGAAGATTATAAAGCATCCATGTGATCTGTCAGTCATGTGGGGAGTTGGCACAAGAGGGGGAAAAACACATTTGAAGATACAAAGAATATTGTTTGGCCTCTTTATCTGAGTTGCCTACAAAAAACTGATCAATGCTTTAGGAAAACCAGGCCTCTTTGCAGAGACTTGATGAAAGAAATCAAAGACAAAGTTTGGAAGTTTCTTCTTTTAGAATTGGAAATGATTCCAAATTAGCAGCTATATTAAAAACCCTCAGCAGCTTCATTACATTATTCCTAAATTCTAGAAAGAAGAGACATAGAATAGCCTATAGGATTTGTATGAGCTACCCAGCAAAGTACAGACATACAGAAAGTTACAATTGATTATGTTCTGTGGTAAAATGTTTGGTGAAACAGGTTTAACAGGCTTCGAAGCTTTTGAAAGAATGTTATATTAAAGCAATAAGTCATAAGGAGCTGATCTGTTTAATGGTTAAATGGTCTTGTTAGGCATAGCACAAAGGATTCATCAATCTATCTGAAGTATCATTGCCAGGAGACCTTGAATGGCCAAATGATGGGCACAAACCTTTTGTTGTCCATCATCTGTACTGTGAAAAAGAGACTACCCTCGTATTTAATCTATTGCCAAAACTGCTTTAAAAAAGCAACTTACTATCGATCGTTTCAGCATGAAGCAAGAAAGGAACCACACAATCTTCAAAAACTGAATATAAAATACATTTACTTAAGTATTTTATGTGAATACTCTTTGTCCTTTTGTATATACTAGGATTTTCACACTTGCAGAATTCAGTTTACAATTACAAATTTGGATTTACCACAAAACCTGACTCAATATCTCATAGGCCGGGTTTTGGTCTGAAATTGGCTGGTTCTTGACCTAGGCATGTGGTTCTACTAAAAGTTCTGCAAGGTATTTCACGTTCACATGTCATTTACAAAATTGGTTCTTTGGGAAATTCCAGGACATGAAAAGTGGTTCTTAATACTATTTCACCAATAAACTTAATTGCCACTATTATTTTTACAATGTGAATCCAGCCAAGCCTGTAGAAAGTCTAGTGCAAAAAATCCCCAGCAACGGTTCACTTGGCAACAAACACCAGATTCGTGTTGGGAGGAAATATGTCAAAGCCGTTGTAAATCCAGCTGATGGAACCAGTACGGGTGAAGGCAGGATGAAGTGGCCTGCACCCTAAGCTTGTTTTGTTTATTAGGAGCACACAGGGCCGAGTGTTTTTCCCTTTGTGACCAACCTCAGCAGCTGCCTTTGAAGGACCTGCAAAAGGAGGGACAAGATGAAAGGGCTTTCCCCTTTTTCTGCTCCTAATGGAAGAATTTTCCTTTCCTGCCCCTTAACATACACGGACCAGCTGGTCGGGTCTAAACTTCCACTGTTGTCTGTATTCCATATGGTTCTTGATTATTTCGGTATTTATGCTTATACTAGGCTTAAACAGGCTGCTTTTGTTACCTTTTAGGCAGATGAGCTCTGTTCTGACTTTAACATTAACATCAAATCCTTTTATTTCAAGAATAGAAGACAAGAACAGTTAAAGTGACTTGCTTTACAGCAATCTATACAGCATTTCAGGCAGCTGAAAAAAGTGGCTCCTTCTGGTGTCAATCAATCAATCAATCAACATTTATTTTTATAGCGCTTTTTACAACAGATGTTGTCACAGAGCAGCTTTACAAAGAATCTTTACAAAGAATCTGGTGTTCGAGCCCCCAATGAGCAAGCCGAAAAAACCTCAAGAGGAACCAAGACTCAAAGGGGAACCCATCCTCCTCGGGTCAACACCAGATACAAGACAGCACTAGAAAGGAGAGTGTGTACTCTGGTGTACTCTCGGTCTGGTTTATAACTTTGCAGGCCATTTAAATAGACAAACAACCACATAAGACACTTAAGTAAAGGGGAAAAATTAGAAAAGCATGAAAGGTAAACATATTTTTTAAAGGTATAGCATAAAACAACGCACCACAAATAAAACACAATAAGCACATACGGTCAAAGAGTACATGCTACTAACTTCTTACTGGAATGATAAACTGTATTTCAGGCAATGCTCTGATGTAAGGCTAATATCAAGCCAGTTATTAAGCATAAACTAGCCTGCATTAAGCATTTTATTTTTGTATTTTAATTCAAAATGTTTGTCCACCATTTTTGTTTTTGGTTATTAACTTATAAAGTCTTATTAACTGGATGCAAATTTCTAGTTTATTATGCAATATCTGGGCAGAACTAAGCATTTTTTTTTCATATGGGCTGCTAAATGCTACCAAATCTGAGCTATTAAACAGGTCTTTAAAGAACTGTCCATCTCCAGGGAACCAAAAGTAAATGTTAAGGTTATTAACCAAACAATAGGCCTGTATTTGAAAGTCTAATATAACAATGTCATGCTTTGTAGAACACTATGGAAACAGAACCTCAAGTCCTTAATGATGAATATATGATTTTTGTTAATATCTGGATGCTTGTTTTTGTATTCACGTGGATGAAGAGTGGTTGGCTAACAGCAGTCCTTCTTGTGAAGCATGTGGCAGTATGGGATGAATCAGACGTCGTCTTGTTGGTGTCACAGCAGGTCATATGTCAGCCCGGCAGGCAACGTTTGGGGCAACACATGCTGGCTAATGTCATATTAGCATGACAGGAGGACAGGGACATGGCAGCTCTAGAGCATTAGATTACAGTGTTGTGATTACTGAGAAGGGGTCATCCAGAATGGACAAGACAGCTCAGAGGCATCTTACATTGTCTTGCTGTCACTGACATGACAGTGAAAAGAGGTGGCAATGTATCAGAACTCCAGCAGAGTGAGCTGACCTGTAGTGTGGGATGAAGGAATAACAGTTGTAGGGCTGTCATAAGGTGGATAATAATATTGCAGGTCCTTTATTCATAGTCAACAATTCAATTCACAATTCACTGTAATATTACATTAATAATACAGGCCTCTACTTTTATAGTAACTTACTTACAATATAAAATGCTGAGCGAGCAGCTTGGTATTGTCCAGAGATAGTCTGGAAATGTGCTGAGCAAACTAATAACTTTAATTTAAAGCTGTCCCAAATCTTGTTACATTTTTTTGTTCCACCTTAAATGGTGTTGCAGTTACATTCTGGCACCTGTACAAGCTATAGCATTTAAGGTGGAACCAAACATTCGATAAAGAAGCTGGAAAATTGGAAGACTGGTTTAAAGAAGGATATCAACCATGCCCACTGACAGTTCAGTTCTTTAAGAAGGGTATGAAAACTACAGACATAGGCCTGACCGAAAATCCATATTTTATTGTTATTGTTGTTGCATGTAAATTTAGTAGGGGATAAGCATACATATCTCTGCTGTGTAATAGTCTAGAATTGAGGTACTGGCCCAGTTTAGCAAGCTCTTTTGAAAGTTTGGGATTTGTGACTGAAAGAGGAGACAACAGTGTTCGAGATTCACTTCATGTCATTTGCATGTATTGAACTCTCCCTATTCCATTAAGCCTATATAAATCCATATTCTGTGGCACTCTCATATGGTCGGTTGTTAGTGTGCCTTTAGACTGACATATGTAAATGACCTGTCACATTCTGTCTGGCCCTGCCCTTTTCTTTCTTTGGTACTGGGTGTTTCTGCCTTTGTTTACCTCCCCTGATGTTCTCGTCTCCCATGTGCTTTATTGTTGTTTGGGTCTGTGTCTCCTCCCCTGTGCTGTTGTATTATCACCTGTGTGTTGTCTGTAGCCCTGCCCTCTCGTTAGTCCCAGATGTTTTTCATTTGTTCTCTGTGTATTGGTTGCTTGCTTTGTCTTTGAGCTTGCATCCGGTTTCTTTGTCTCGCTCCCCGTTAATCAATTTAAATACAATCTCGGCTGAAAAACGCTCTTTATATCTTTAGTGTGAAAGGGCGGGGCTAAACTGTTGTAGAATAAGGAATTAGGGATTTATGTAAATATGTTGGCTTTATGAAATCATAGCCTGTCTATACGTGGATTGTATAGGCTGGATAGTAAACTGTAAATAATATGTTTTGAAACTTTAGCAATATGCATTAAACTTAAAGTGAGGGAAATATAGTTCTCCATGACATGAGCTCTCATGGTTTTGTTTTTTTTAGGTAGGTTCAATCAAATACCATTAAATATTATGCTATGTAAAATATGTCATCTGTGACATCATACTGATCAACTGAAACTATTGTATTTAAATAAATCCATAGCAGCTCTACAACAAAAATGTGATGTTTGACCAGTATGTTCTTACTGTTAGACTTTTGTTCTACAAGGCCTTTACTTGAGCTAAATGTGTGCTTGGAATTTCAAGCCCCATAGGCGCTTAGTGTAAGTCTCAAAACTGTCTGCATTCATACTTCAAACTCACAGATGTCCAGGGAATGGTCTCACTCTCTACCAGCGCAGCACTTTCGAGATAAAAACAAGTGGGCAAAGAAAAGAAAAATCACTGAGAGCTTGCTTCATGCTAGGAGCTGCCTTTAAAACCTCAGACTGGTGAGGCAGGCAAGTGTTTTAGGGGATTGAAATATTCAGGATGACCAAGTGGGAACAAGTTTTTAAGAACAGGTTGTACGATGCATTAACAACTTAACTGAAAAGTATGTTCTGTGTTTGTGTTCATACCAACACACTTCCAACCTTATACCTCATGTGTTAAAGCTCATGGTTGCTTTCATATTAATAAAGCTCATTGTTCCATTTCCAGTTCAATAGGGTCAGTTATTACTGGCCACTAATAAGTGGTCGTACAGCGAATGGTAACTGTTGCACATTTGATGATGCATAATTTCTGTTAGTCATTCTCATGGTACAGCTCTCACATAATATTTAGTGAAGGGATATTCTGGGGTCAGAAACTGACCAGTTATGAATAGGATGGAGGATGCTGACAAATTATGCATGATAACAGGTAGACTGCAGTCTGTAAATGTACACCCATATAATGGACCTCTAAGGTAAGGGGACCTCATAAAGTGGTTTCCCTTGTTTAGTTTCCAGTCATGATGGCCATTAGATACAAGTAAGTCATTTTCCAGCATCAGGGAAAAATAAAGCAAAAGCATGTATTGAACGGAAAATTATACAGGATCCTCAACAAATGAATATAATATTACATTTTCAGTATCTGCTGTGTCCATCCCTCCTTTATTACAGCTTCACTTATTTTCTTGCTTTTAGTTTTTTACAAAGAAATCTGCAGTGACATTTCTTCACATCTTCAGAGTTCAGTCTCAGAAGTTGGTTGCATTTTCAGCTTTTCACAAGCCTTTCAGTAATGTTGTCTGGGCTCAGGGCTGATCAGTCCGCTGTTCTGCAGTTTCTTTGTCTTAGGTGGCAGGTTTCATCTTTTTGTCTGTTCTTTCTTCTTGACAGCTCACATCCTGTCAGACCCATAACACTGAGCTGTCTTCAATACCTGTGGATTTCAGAGCTGAAGCAAGAGTGAAACTAGGTGTATCTTATCTCTCAGAGATGAAAGCTTTTGGTAACTGTTTATCTGATGGTTACAGTTTTGGTGCTGTACTAGCTCTTCTATGGTTATTAGGTCCCATTTTCTCTACATCTTTAATTATTTGTTAAACTCTCAATTTGGACTCTCCTAATTCTCCACCTATTTTGCTTTGACTTTCCCCTTTCTTAGAAACATCTCCCGATAAAAATCTCACCTTGTACTTAATAGGCGTTGGATAAATGATGGATGGTATATACACATTTGTGGTTGGATCATAATGGCATATGTGGCGATTCAGAAATACACTTTCATCCTGTGCAGTCCTTCACTTTCCCATGTTTTCCAGAATGGCAAATACTAATAATAGGTGAATTACTATGTTTCAAAAGAAGAGCAAACCAGTGAGAGAGATATAGGAATATTACATTGCGTTTGAATGGACGACCCAAATCTACCATCTGATGAAATGTTGAGAGGAGTAAATCACACTCGTGGTCCCGGTATGGGCTACGTCTCCATGGTTCAAGGCTGTGTGCTGTCAAGATACGGTGGTGGAAATGGAGCATTTAATATCCTACTGCACCTCATTGGACATGGGACTTCAGATTGTCGTAGGTCAAAACCAAAGGTCTGTTGAAGGCCAGAGGTAGGGGACAAGGAAGCATGCCTCATTTCCAAGAAATTTCTTTACTATTGTGTCAATGCTGTTCTCTTGTTTGCACAAAGAATTCATTTTCAGCTTGAGTAAAGTCAAGGTTTTCTTCCAGAGACAAATGATGCACATAATGAATTTTAACATAAGAATAACCACATTGTTGCTGTCGGAACAAAAACTTGTTTTTTTTTAACCATGCAGTTACATTTTTCTTTGAAGTTCTGCATTCTTTGCAGTTGTGTGTGTTTGTAGTATTACCTTTATTTATATTTCCAAATAGCAGTAATTCATCTTTACCTGGTCATTTCCCCAGTCAAACATGCTCTTTCTGTTATTTTCTGCTAATGCTAACCATCTGGTTCTGTTTCATCATATCACCATAATAATGGCAGTTATTATTGGTCCACTTATCTTTTTGATCATTTGTGCCTCTGAAGCTTCTAACTTGGCTAATTAGCTAAATGACCTTGTTTGCTGGTTACCTTAACTTCATAAAAAGTGATATAATGACACATTAACAAAACATTCTAGTTCACAATCTTGAGTGCTTATTAGTCATGTAACAGTGTGTGGTGACCTAATCTTCTAGGTTTTGGTTGTTTGGTTTTGTCTGCATGTGTTAACAAGGGCTATCAATAATTTCAAGTACTAGTAGGTCCTTTTTGGTATCACTGTAGGGCAAGTACTAATAAAACACGAAACTGCAATCATCGGTACTAGATTTTTGATCAATAAACTTTCATTTTACGGATGCCAAAGGTTCAGTTACTTTGTGCAGTGGAAAAAAATGCCTTTAGGTTTCCAATATGTCATGAAGTGTGATCTATGCAGTCTGTTCTGATTGGCTGCCCTGGGCTGTGTCTCATTCAAAAAGCAGTTCAGATCGAAACATTCTTGTATAGTCAACTCAGCTAAATAGGCAGACATGAGGACAATGCATTTACATTACAAAAACAAATTCAGAAGAATTTAAAACAAAACATATATGGACTGATTGTGTGGACTGGGGAGGAAATGGTCTTTTTTGAAACTTGTTCCATGTTATGGATCTTTTAACATTGTCAACTTAAGACTGGATACATGTTTTTGTTCTATTCTGTTTTAAATTCCAAGTTGTTTTTAAAATGCAAATGAAGGCTAAATATAGACTCAAGTTCAGTTTCCATTTCTCCTCCCATCTTCATTCTGTATTGTTTAGACTTCAGCTGCCTGTAGTGGTTTGTCCTCCCAGTTGCATGGTGCAGATGAAACATGACAAGTGTGACTGAATCAGATCCATCGCTCTGGCCTCCTGCAGCACCCTGGCAGAATGTGGCATCGGTAGCAGATAGACTGAGAGAGAGGCCACAGGATGCACTGACATATGAAAGCGAGAGAACGTGTGAAAGGAGAGAAAGATTGCAGAGGGAGATGGAGTCCACTGACCAGAACTGAATGTCCTTTCATTCTATCCTGTGCTTAGTTTCAGGCATTACAACACTTAGTGCTAAACTCTTAGAAGGTCAAGGTCATAATTACAGGGGTTTGTTAAAAATTGTTAAAGTTATTCCGGATAACAGGCCATAAAAATGTAAGCTACTCCTTTTCCTAGCATATAAACTCACCAGACAAAAGATTAATCACCCTGTGTGTTTAATATGGTAGTAGCTAAATGTTTCATTCCATGTGTGGAAGACTGGTTGCAAGGCAAAATGATTGATAAAAAGAAGTGATTGAATTTGGGTGTGTCAAAGGCCATAGTGTGAAGGAAGACGCTGAATCTGCAGGTGAATGGAAGCTTACAATCATATGGGTCTGCCAGCAGTGGTAAAAATCCCAGTCTACAGGAAATTCTCCTCAGACTTGTGCCATGGAAGGCATTCGCTAATAGTGGCTGAGCTGATGCAGGAGTAACTCAACACTGATGTTGAATCGCAGCTGTTATTCGTGCTCGTGAAGGTATTACACGATTTTGGGTACGTTTGGTCACAGGTCTTGAATTTTTTGTCTGGTGAGCTTATATAACGAACAGGATTTAACAAATGAGATTTGCAAGGGACGATGGAAAATAAGTAAAAATGTTTAATAATTTTATAAATTATTACTTCTAATAATAATGCAAGACCTTGTAGACCACTAAACCTGTCACTGCTTTCATCTTTAAGAAAAAAGGGTTAACTTGTTTAAAATCTTAAAAGATTCAAGTATAAAAACAGGGTTTAATATTCAAATAAATAAAAAAAATCAAGTGCAATAATGCAGTGGACAATTTGCAGATATCCCAAAGATCAAGGTATATAAAATGGGGCAAGAAAGCATTTAGTCAGCCACTGATTGTGCAAGCTCTCCTACTTAGAAAGATGAGAGAGGTCTGTAATTTTCATCATAGGTACACTTCAACTATGAGAGACAAAATGAAAAAAAATCCAGGAAATTACATTGTAGGATTTTAAAGAATTTATTTGTAAATTATGGTGGAAAATAAGTATTTGGTCACCCACGAACAAGCAAGATTTCTGGCTCTCACAGACCTGTAACTTCTTCTTTAAGAAGCTCTTCTGTCCTCCACTCGTTACTAAATGACACCTGTTTGACCTCGTTATCTGTATAAAAGACACCTGCCCATGGCCTCAACCAGTCAGACTCCAAACTCAACCATGGTCAAGACCAAAGAGCTGTCAACAGACACCAGGAAGAAAACTGTAGACCTGCACAAAAGTGAATCTACAATAGGCAAGCAGGTTGGTGTGAATAAATCAATTGTGGGAGCAATTGTAAGCAAATGGAAGACATACAAGACATTGATAATCTCCCTCGATCTGGGGCCCCACGCAAGATCTCATCCCGTGGGGTCAAAATGATCATGAGAGCGGTCAGAACTACACGGAGGGACCTGATGAATGACCTGCAGAGAGCTGGGACCAAATTTTGTCTCTCATAGTTGAAGTGTACCTATGATGAATATTACAGACCTCTCTCATCTTTCTAAGTAGGAGAACTTGCACAATCAGTGGCTGACAAAATATTTTTTTGCCCCACTGTAAAACTATTCCTGCAAATTACACAATGCTGTGCCTCATCTGCTCTGTGGGAAGACAGGTAGCAAACACTTAGTATGAAACTGGTTTTGAACGGGCTTTGTGTGTGATACCACTCTCAAAGTAGAGAACATCAGAACTGTCTGATGTCACAGTCACTTTTTGTATAGTTTTGTGAAGTTAGAGTTTGCGATTTACTCAAAAAGCTTCAAAGCCCACATGGATGTGGTATTTTGTGTTTTTTTCTCCACACACAAAACACATCTGTTTGTGCCTTTATGTCCAGATTGTGCCCTACGGTCTTGCCCAGGGCAAAAATACAAGCCGTGCATATTGATTTCTCATTTGTTCCAATTTCCAGCCCTGCCCAGAGCTACCGTTTGTATGGAAATGTTAAGTGTCCTCTATTAACCGCTATTGCCGAGCAGATAGTGCCATGCATATTTTATTTTGTTTTGTTGTCATAGTGAACTCTGCTCTTTCCATGAATAACAATGGCGAATGGAGTCAGCGAAGGCCTGTTTTCTATTGACTGCATTATCCTAATAAACATGAGTTTAGAAGAGAACCCAGATACGACACTCTACTCTATTATCCCTGCTTATTCGGTAAACCACTCACAGTGTCTGGTCCATGTCTGTGGTCTTGTTTGGCCCAAGCTTGCTCCCTTTTGCTCTACAGGCCGCACTTAATCTTCCCAATGGTGTGTGGATCAAAGGCGCTCAGCACTAATGAAGATGAATCATCCAATATCATCGATCAATGGCAGTGGCACTGTAACCAGAGTCCGCTGAGGGAGCATGCTGGGGAGGACAGTGGGTTGAAGTCAGGATAGAAGTTCCACACTGAGGCAAACCAGATACGCTGTAATATGGACCTCTCACCTGAAATATTTGCTGGGGCTTGTCGAGGTGCAAGATTTGGCATAAGTTTGTTATCAAGATGAATTATGTCACAATGTTTCTGAGTATATTATCTAGGTGGAGATTTTAAAAAATGTCTGTGCTGTTTTACTTTGGGTTAAATAAAACTGTGCCTGGTGAACACACTTCAAACTGTGCTGCTTTTAACCAAGGCAATGTCATGTCAAAAACATTCAAATTAGTAAGAAAAGTGCTGGTCAAAGATTCTCCCAGTAATACCTGGATATTTTCAGCCATGGATATCACCATCGCTTTCATTATCTTTTATTAAACTTGAAAAAATGTAGCGATGCAAAGAAACGAAAACTCAGGACAGGCTGACAATAGCGCACAAATAAGTAAGTTACCATAAAGTAAACTTCGGAAAATAATTACAGGATGTTATCTTTAGAATATGCCACCCAGTGACACATCCTTAACAAAAGGGGAAGAGTTGGTTGGTCAACAGAGGCAATGAATTAAATTATAGTAAGTTTTTTTTTTTAAGATATGGCTGAAATTTGGCATCGCAAATTCTGAATTTTTAAGCACAGTGTTATGTAAGATGTTATGTTTGTTATCACATCTGCAGTGGAGAAGCATTTAGATACTATACTTCCTTCTGACTCCTGACACCTTCAGATCATAATGACTTGTCTAATGTCTCTCAAAGACCCTGTAAAATAGGTTCACATGGCATGTTCAGTGTAGATTTGCTGCTACTCGTACTGTTTGAGTGCATCTACGCTGATTAGCATGAGTGGACAAAAAAGGAAATAAGCTTTTAACTACTGTTTCTCATTTTAAACACCACATCACCATATGCTTTCATTCAGGAAAAAAAATGAAAGTGAAAAGTGACACATCTTAAGTTTGAATCACAAAAATGGAAGGATTGTACTTACAGGTTTGATAGCATGCTTTGTACGCAGGAATTAATATCAGATTAAACTTACCAAGCGAGAACTGTTTGCAGTTAATGATGATGAGAGGAAAATGCCTCCGAAAGCTATGTCCCAGAAAGTCATTACTTGAAATGTTATAAATATATTATGTAATGTCTGGATAGTGGTTTTACAGTAGCTTTGAGATCAGGTTTTGACTTTTTTATATCAGGTCTTGGTAGAAAGGTATAAGCAGGTCCATACATTTTTCAGGTTTGATCTCTATTTTAGCATCATCAACATATGAAAGACATACAAATAAAACCTCATAAGGCACATTTAGTAATGTGTTTCAGTTAGCAAATACAATGGATATATTTTACGCTGTACATATTGTGGCCACTGGTTCATGTCACCAACTCTGTAATCAGATTAGGTTTCTTAACAACGAACTATTTCACATCAGAGTCTTTTCCAAAAAAAAATTGTTTGCATCTCAAAGATTGAATTTTGAGAGGAATGGAATTCTTTTTGAATTGTGGCACTATTGGTGTATTTCATGCTTTAAATTATTTAAACCTGAAAAAAATATGATACAGATTTTGCATTGTGAAAAGCATCTTCAGGGATCACATTATGTATTGCCATATCAAGCACCCATAGATAATCGTTAGTTTGAATCGAATCAAAAATTTCTCCACACTGAAACCCCACCAATCTTTCCCCAGTAGGGCATGCTGTGGTTTCTGTTGATATTTATGGAAGAGAAGGAAGGAGGTGCAAAGAGGATCAAAGACGCCTTGGTCTGCTCTCTGAGGCAGCAAATAAGCAGTCAAGTCAGAGCTTCACAATGAAATTATATAACTCTGTGCCCGTCTCTCTGCTCATTTAGTCCGGTCTAATCCATAACCTGCTTACAGCCATGCAGGTAATATACTGCTGCATGCATTCAAATGAAGCAGAGGATCACTTAGGCCACAAAACAGTCATTTACAAACAGCTCTCACAGTCAGTCGTCGTTTTCTCGCAACTCGCAAACACCTAGTGAATAATAAAGCAGTTGTCTTCTGTTCCACAGTAACTTTGGTGAACTGACTTCAGGTCCCTCACTAGGACAAGTGTTACAGCTTCCTTTTTCAGTTTACTTTTGCAGTTTTACAGAATCTTCTAGATTGCTTTTCTGAAGCCAAAATCGGCCAATTCTGCCATTATGAACTGATAGTTGGACTACCGGACCATTTCATGTCAAGGTAGATTCAAAAGCACAGCCTTTTGTGCTGCACGTTTGAGGAGTGATAGCAAATAAATGGAGAAATTATAGGTGACAAGTTTGGAGAGAAAAAAAAAAGAATAAAAGAAGGAAGCTTTCCCTGATGTCTGATAATCGGCAATGGGCCTGAATTCAAATAGCTTCCATTCATGCTCTCCACTCAGGTGCTAAGGAGAAATTAGGTTGTTACGCCTATTAGTCAACCAGAGAAGTTTCAAAAGATAGTTATATTCATTTTTTCTTTTTTTTTAAGGATGCCTACCTGCACCTTTCTTTCTCTCTCTATATCTCTTTCTCTGCTAAAGAGTAATATGACTGGACTAAGCTTCTTCTACTCAACAATTCTTCATGGTGGATTTTGCATAGTTCACAGACACCACAGCAGAGAATCAGTTGCAGAAGGAAAGTAACTTTTGAACTGTAACCTTTGAACCTTTCTTGTTTTGTTTCCGCTAAAATAGCCTTGCCTGTAAAAAATATTATTTAAGCTATGAGTGATCTCAATGTTGACTCCCAAGCACAACATGCCTATTTAAAGTGTTCACTCACTCATTTAAATCAACAAGTGCAAGCCCAGTCGTGAAGTTTCCCTGCTACTAAATATTCCACAGTTACCTGCCGGTGGTATTACAACAAAGTGGAAGTGATTGAGTACTCTGAGCCTTTTCAGAGTAGCTGAAGTTGTTATAGCTGCAAAGGGTGGGCCATCATCATATTAAACTCTATGGATTATGAATGGGATGGCACTCAAATTCATATGCAATGTGAAGGCAGGTGCGTGAAAGCTTTTGGCAATATAGTGTATGTTTGAAGGGATTAGTGCCGACACTTGAATGGTCTTCTTGATTTCAGTCGTATTTGCTAATTCCATTCATACATAATTGGCAAATGAAGCCTAGATCCTAGCCTAGATGTTTGAAGACCTACTGCCTGGGCACTTGTTTCTGACCACTGTGCAGCATAAACAGCGTAGTTTTGAACCAATCAAAGTAAGACTGCATCAGGTCTTGGTTAAACAAGTTATTGCAGTAAAAACCTCAAGGTAATTTAATGATTTATTTGCTGGGGGATGTGTTTGCACCACCCAGACTGCATTCTGTTATGCTGATTTTCTAAGTCAAAATAAACGAGCATATCCTCTGACAATTCTGTAAATATGCCAGTTAAGCTGCACTGGTTGAGGCAGATTTGACGCTGGTGCAAAAAAGTTGATTACGGTGTGCATTTACAGACTCTCTCAGATCATAGGCTTCAGACATTAGAAGAAACAGATTTAGTTCTACTGTGACATTTTAGCCCTTGTACAATCAGGTTAAGCTTTAAATAGCTACCATCAATTATAAGATTTACAAAAATCCTACTTCATATTGTAAAAACTCTCAGAGGCATACTGGGTACAGGTACAGCTGCTAGTCTTTGAACAACCAACAGGGTGAAGCAGTTTTCCTACAGCGCCTCCCTGAGGCAGACCAGTGCTGTATCTCTTACAAGTTTAAAGACTGTTGGTTGTCCCTAACAAGCAGTATCATTTATTATCAGGTTATCAGATTTAATTTTGTCTTTGAGGCATTTAGAGAGTTTTGTGCCATAAATGTCCTTATGTTTATATATACCAAACATAAGGATCATGCAAACTGTCAAATGTTGAGTAATGAGCATGCCCATCAGAGTAAGTTTCTCTGAAGTGAATTCAGTGCTATGTTTGTTGATCCTTGAAAGGTCTTATGCAGTCCACTTCTAGTTTGTTTTACCGTGCGTGGCTCCCAAGGGAGGGGAACTTTGGGGAAGCTTGTGTAAAACACAGCCTACACCGAGTAGCTGTTGTTGCATGGGGAATTTTGTGCTAGACATTTGTCTTTACTGCGTTTCCAGTCCTTCCAACTGAACTTCATGATATTTCTGTACTATCTGCTGCATGAACCATTAGCAGGCCTGTTAGCTGGCTGCAGTAATCTTTCTATTCTTCTTTGAGCTTAACAGGGGCTTAGCACTATGATATTACGTACGTGGTAGAGTGAATATCAATTTAAAGATGATAGGAGCCAGTGACAATAACAAAACCAAAAAATTCCCATTAACCACCTAAGCTGTGGCAGTGCAGTCTGTTATGTTAGGGCTGAATACAGTTTGTGTTGTACCACAGAACGCTACTTAGCTAGTTAGCAGATACAACCGTGCTGCCCAACACCAGAATCACAGCTGGACAGTTCTGTCTGTAAAGCACCCAGGCTTTGGTTTTGTTTAAAGTTGACATGCTAATTTAACATATGCACTGTAGAGATTCTGCAGGTTTTGTGAGGCAGAGGAAACAAGGCTAATGATAAATAACACTGACCAACACATAAATTGCAAGTTCTCCCCTATAGACTTCTTATGTTTCTTATGCTAAGTGTTATGTAGGCACATGGTAGTTGTTTCTAATGCACTAAACAGTCAGTGTGTCTGTTTTTATTGGCACACACACAAATTACATTTTTGTTCTGTTTGGAAGTTACAATGCAACACATGCTTGATGTGGAGCACACCTCTCCACACTTTAATACGCACTAAGTACTATTTATTTGCTGAAATAAGTGTATAGGGAAAATATAAGAACATAAAAGGTGGCATATGGAAAACTTCTGGTGCGTTTCACCCCCAAGATTTAAAACTGGGGTATTTTGCATTTACATACAGACACTAGACAGCATGCAAGATACAGGAAGCCAGAAGCTGTGTGTATGTGTGTATATATATATATATATATATATTACATACACATACAATGCAGAAAGCAGAACACTAACATAATGCTCAAACAGCCCAGACACATTTGCTCAGTGCTGGATCAGCGTCAGCTCAGGCCTTCTTAGGAAGAAACGAGAGCCATAATTCACTTACACAGAACAGTTCATTTGCATATAAAGCGCTCTTATTTTGAAATTTACATGCAAGGCAGAGATCTAGCAAGAGCTCTTGGCGCTGTGTGAAACATGTTAATACCTCACTTTTACGCATTCGGCCGCACGTAGTCCCGTCTGCCGCAGTTGCGGAGAGCTGCTGTGGAGGATGAAGAAAGACTTATCGCTCTTTTTCACTCGTTCGTTCTCTCTTCTTCTCTGTTTTAGCCACCATATGCCAGTGCAAAGTTTCAAAAAGTTCATAGGCTGGCAATGTAACGAAAGGCTGTTGATGGTTGTGTATAATGGGAAGCTGCCTTTTCCCAGTTTATCCAAAACATGTCTAATGTGTAGAGGAGGTACTATTGATGTTAATTGTGACCAGGTGATTCATTTTGAAGTTTGTTTTTTCCATCAGTTTTGCTAGTTAAAACCTCATTTACTTTAATGAAGTATTGATTAGCAAATGGTTCATCAATATAAAAACTAAATACTTTCTTTTTTTTTTTTTTTTAGAGGATACAGCTGTAACTCACTGATTTTTTTGATTGGAAGGGTGGATGAGTTAAAGTGGCAGTATGATGCACAAAAGAAATGAAAGAACAAGTTGAATTATTCTTAGTATGATACGTAGTTAACAAAATGCAACCAACTTTGGAACCAGCCGATGTTTTTTTGGAAAACTGAAAGCAGGTGCTTACAAGCCATTAAAAGTCTATATATATATATATATATATATACATATACATACAAGAATTTATCCTGCTCAAGCTCACTTCTGCCTGAAGTGTATACATTTGTAGACCAATTCTGCTTGTAATATAGTAAGGGATACCCAAATTGTAATAATAATAACAATAAAAATAATAATAATAATGATAATAATAATAGTAACTTTGACCTTTCTTTAAAGCACTTTCCAACTGAGGTCAACTGACCATCCAAAAGCTCACCTACACAATTTGTGTTTTGAAATAATAGCTCTTTGAATATGTTTGGTTATTTCTTATAGATAATTTAATTGTTTTCCTCTGATTATGTATGCTAATTATTACGTGTCTATTATAAATTCTATTGACTATTTACTAATTTGCAGAATTCACAATTTTCTACATGTGTTGTCCTACTCCTCGACACACTGGATTGATTAATTACCCAATTTCAATGTCATCTGGCAAACACAGTAAGATATTCGGACAGGAGTCGCTCGGGAATGTCACTCGGGAATGCACTCGGGAAAATCATTCAATTACCTCTATATGCAAAAATTGCATATCAATACTTATGCCCATCAAGCAATGCAGATCACTAGACATGTAGATCATGCATTATGTAAATTGATAAATAGCCATTGCAGGTTTATTGTGTATGCATTAATGAAATACCTACATGTGTCCAGATAAAATTATGCTTGAAGCTCATATTCATACTTCTGTAATCATCTAGATGATGAATCTGGTTATAGTCTCTCAGCAGTAGTCTGACCACACATTGCTGCACAGTTCATTCAACTTCCTGTAAAGGGCTTTCCCTCCTTTCAGCCATCGTTAACATTTTTCTTATAGCATAAACCCATTCTTCTCAGAGATACTGGTAATGCCAACACCTTTTCTCACACACCCAGAGTCACTCATGAAGTGAGTAAAAACTCAACGTTTTGAATGACTTGGAAAGTGTTGCTAAGTGGCTTTAAGTTTGTTTAAGCTTGTTTGTAAAATCAAGCTGTATAATCTCACAGGCTTCCAAGAGTCTATGGAAGTTTCTGTAACATTACTGGCACTTCCAGTCCAGCAGAAACTTTGCTCAATATCAGGTCTTTATTAGGTTATTACATTAAGTTACTCAGAGACAGCTTTGATCTAACAATTTGAACATTTGGGGTGGCCATTAGAAAGCTTGTGCTAAATGTTGGTGGGAGCATTAATGTAAACCGAAAGTGAGACCAATCCGACCAAAGCAATTGATGGTGCACTTGGCAACATTGTCCAAAGGACAACAAGCCTGCTGCTAGCCCAAGGATGTAATAAAAAATTAAGCTTAACAGTCCCTTTAAATAATTCTAAAGAAATACGACGATGTATGTTGTGTCTGCACAGACACACCTGTTGTATAAACAGATAAAAAACAGCATTTTGAGCAAGCAATGTAATATGACTATCTAGCTATGCTATCATTTTTTTTTTATTTCATTAAACTTTTAAAGGGCATGGGTTTTGGTGGTGTGTTTTTGTTTTTGATCCCCTTTTTATGCAAAAGATCTTGTGTTCTTATTACAAGATCGCAATGTTATGCCCAGTATTACATCCAAATAGTCAGTAGGATAGTCAAAACTAGATAGATCTCAACACTTGTATGTCATTTTTAATGGACGTGCCTGTTTCCCCCTATTCACCTAATGCAATTCCTAATTTTTCTAAATTTGGTGGCATCCCCTAGAATATAAGAGCACACAAGGTGAATGAGGCTCATTGTAGTAAAATATTTGAACTTTTTCAAAGTACCAGGGAATGTGCTCAACAGGTACCATTCAGCTATTTAATGCACTTAACAGCACTTGTGCACTGACCATCAAATCCATTAAGCACCCAATTACGATTACTGACTGCAGAAAAACAGTTTTTTTCCCTTGCTAAGACGCAGTTGGCCAGAACGTGCCAAAAGGTCCTTAATGACCCCTGTACTTAAGTGCATGCTCACATCTATAACCTTCTTTACCTCGTAGAGTGAAGTATAATTGGTATGTGGACACTTAATGGACTAAGCGTGGCAGCTTTAAAGGACCTAAAAAACACCATTATTAGTGAGTGGTTGCTAGCAACGCTGCAGGTTCATTATAAGTAAAGGAATGAGTTACTTTCTGGTTATTATAGCCTCTAAGTAATACTCAATGGAGAGAAGTTATGTGGATGAATTTGGATGAGTAGTTTAAAACCAAGGGATTTTATTTGAATACACTAGGACGTTATGCAAGGCTACTGAGGTTGCACTGCTTTTCACTTGGTGAATCATGTAACAGTTTGGCAGATTTAGAACTTTTTGCCCTACAGATGGCAAATGTCTTTTTGGGTATGGCATTTGCCACCTCATTATATGTCTTGTCTATCACATTGTGGGTCAACACATGGTCCCAGCATGCAGAGGCAATCAATGCATCGCTAACCATAATAGTGCAGCTAAATGTTGCATAAAAAGCCTGCTCAGTTTCATCTTCCTAAGCTTGTTTAGTCTGAGTGATATAGATTGGCCCATATTGGGGTTCTACAGATTTAAGACCCTCACATACTGTGCGTGCGTGCGTGTGTGTGTGAAAAAGTGAGTGAACCCTTTGGAACTATCTGGATTTCTCCCCTTATAATAAATAAGATCTCATTATCAAAGTCGATGTCAGTTATAGGCGACCTAACTAAATTAATAACATATAAACAGCTGTACCCTTTATGTCTTTTTTTGAGTAAATAATAGTGCAGGCTAAAGAAGAGTTAATTGGCAAAAGGGGAGTCAATTAAGAAATTGGAAGTCTATGCCCTAAAGGTGCTTTGCCCTTTTAATAAAGGCAGCACACAAAGCCTGCTTACTGGCAAATCTGTTCTTCCTAAAAAGAAGGTCATTATGAACCATGCTTTGATGCAAACAACTTTCAGAAGACCTCATGAGACATGTTATGGAGATGCATGAAGCAGGAAAAGGCTATAACAGCATTCTAAAGACCTAGATGTACATCAATTCATGGCAAATTTAGGACTGCTGCTACTTTCTCTAGGAGTGGCCATCTTGTTCAGGTTACTCCAAGAGCAGGCAATCCTGCAAGGAGATGAGAAAGAACTCAAGGGTAACAGCAAAGGACCTACAAAAGACTCTTCAGACTGCAAAAACCTTTGTTCATGTGTCACTGCTAGACAAATACTGAACAAGAATGTTGTTCATGGAAGGACATCACAAAAGAAGCCACTGCAATCCAACAAAAACAACAACAGCAGCATTGCAGCATGTCCCTAGTTTGCCCAAGAACACCTGGATGTTCTACAATGTTCTGGGGAAATAATGGTGGAACTTTTTAGCACAAAGGTACATCACCATGTTTGGAGGAAAAAGGACATTGCAACACCAAAACTGCATCCCAGCTGTAAAGCATAGTGGATGAAGCATCATGGCTGGGGCTTGCTTGGCTCAGGCTCTGAAAATCTTTAAGGAAACAACTAATTTAAAGGGATATCAAAACATTATTTAAGTAAACATAAGGGCAGCAGTCTATGGCTGAAGAGGCACACAAGTAAAACTACAAAAGATCTATGTTTTGGAACTACCAATATTTTGGAATTAAGTCCTGACCATAAACCTATCAAGGGCTTAAGAAGACTGTGGAAACAAGATTGGATTAAATTGTTTCTGTCCACTTTATTAGGCACACTTACCATGTAATATGTTAAGTTAGAGACGATAGCTCTTCTGTTGCTTTAGTCTTCTTCTAGCCCTTCATCATTGGTCATAGGACGTTGCCCACAGGATGCTGTTGGCTGGATAGTTTTAGCTGGTGGATAATTCTCAGTCCAGCAGTGACACTGAGGTGTTTAAAATCTCACAGCAGCACTGCTGTGTCTGATTCGGGTTGTGTTACACAGTTTTGTCTTATAGCCAATGGATAAATGGTCCCAAATTTTTGCAACATGATCTCATTACATTTACTTGCAATAAAATTTAAAGCATTTATTACTTTCTATTGAGTTTTCATTTCAGAAATGACTTTGTTAAGACGGTTGTGATACACTTGTGATTGTTGGTGCTCTAAATGTTTTGTCAATGATTATAATTTGGCTTAAACATTTCTGTTTCTTTTCTCTCCCATTTTGCCCACTCTAACTGATGAACCTCTTGATTCCCAACATAGGTAAGTCAGTTTTGTTTCACCCCTCCAGTTTATTCACGACATGCTGGGCCATATTTCATGCAGTAATTTAAAATCCTGGGGAGCGGATAGAACTTTTTATCTTGCAGCTTTCACATTCTGTCCATTGTAAGTAATGGTGCATGTAGTATGCACTCCATGAGTTAGTCACGAGTGAAAAATATGACTATGAAAAATGAAGCTGAATGGAGCGGATCTGAGATAATGCATTTTAGATGTGTTTGCGCTGTGTTTGACGTTGAGTGATTTGAATATGTCCATAAATCACGCAGCATTAGAGAATTGGGTTTGCTGTTCAGGGGCCCCCAGATGCATACAGATGTTTTGTTCTGTTTTTTTGTGATTGGTTCTGTTCTTGGATTGATGACATCAAGTACTTTCTCTGGGCAATGGATATAGCCCCAAAAACCCTCCCTCTGGAGCAGCATCTGTAATCTGGGACGGTGGAATTTTCCTGTTTGTTACCACTGAGCACATTTATAGCTACAGCATAC
Source organism: Prochilodus magdalenae (assembly GCA_024036415.1). Classification (NCBI taxonomy): domain Eukaryota; kingdom Metazoa; phylum Chordata; class Actinopteri; order Characiformes; family Prochilodontidae; genus Prochilodus; species Prochilodus magdalenae. The sequence continues at coordinate 354,032 of JAMWET010004698.1, forward strand.
CATATCCGTCTGGTAAAATGGAAAGCTCAGAATACAAGATAAGCAGGAACTGTAACTGGGGTAGTCCGGCTAGCGCTACACATATAGTAGAGGGAACTTTTTAGCTGAAAATAGAACTCTCTAAAGCCTCAGCATGTAAAGCTATACAGTATAAAACCTAACCTTTGCTTACTTTTAGTCTCTGGAGCTTTCTTTGAGCGCTTATGGCTTTCTTGGCCCAGTTTGGGAAAGGTATTATCATTTTAAGGCTCTTAACCTTAATGAGTACAGAGTCCTTAGTGTATGGTAAAGGCGAAACTACGCTCTTTTTTTCATAGCACTCTATACAAGTAGAGGAGAACAGGGCACATCGGCCTGAATGCAGCACAACTGTTTTCGTAGTCAAAATCATTGTCTTCTCACGTTCCCATACCAGCATCATCTGTGAAATCTTTTGCTGACTGAAATGTAGCATTATTTGAAAGTGCAAAAGGATGAACACCCCAAATTACTTGTCTTGTCCTAATTTTAAGCAATAATAAGTTAACACATCCATAGTCTTGCATTGTCAGAATACCCAGTACCATTCATCACCTAAAATGGCCAAGTACTGACTACTACTGCAAGAAAAAGCACAAACCCTGACAACTTTCTGATTGGCAAAGTTATCAGATATCTCTACTATTTTTCTGTCTAACAGATTATAAACCATATTACTCCCCTCTTTCAGTTGCATAGAAATTGTATTCAAGATGGCCTAAATTCCTTATATAAGTGTGTGCATGGACATATCCTTTTCCAACTGAGCTATCAGATGGATTATTAATGGATTTTCCGACTGCATGTAAGTGTTGTGCATCTAAACGTGCAGTAGTGTGTTCGTTGTAGAAAACATAAAGCATAATTTGACGAAAGATGCCCAAACTTATGCAGAAAACTCACTGCAAAAGCTAGCCAGGCTAAAGTTTTAACACACCGTTACGTCCTAGGTCAAGCAATAAACACAGTCCAAATATGTACAGTAAATGTATAAGCGTCTGATATAGCCAATGTATCAGTGCACGCAATATATCAAACATATTTCTTTAGGGTTACGAATGGAGTAGATGAGGGCATTTTAGCCCAGCATCGCCTAAATGTTATGCTGTATAATAAATAATGATCTGCATTCATACATGCTAGTTGTGATGTGGACAGTAATGTTGCATGTATTTAGGACAAAGTGAGTGTCGGATTTAATCAACATAGAAATGTAGCTAGTTAATTGTGTTTGCTTCTATTTCCCAGACTGTTCCAGTTACTGCTTCACCCAACCCCTTTGTCTGTTACAGTTAACCACGCCTATGGGGCAAGCTGTAACATTTCACACCACTTTCAGCTGAACTGTTCACAAAACATAGGTGTTTATTGTACATGAATCTTGTATATTAATCTTATTTGAAAAAAAGCAGAAATCCAAATACGTTAAACACTTCACTCCCCTGTGACTCGCTGCTGTTAATTCATTTCACATTGGAACTGGATTGGTAGAATTTTCTGACATAATCCATTACCAGAGAATTTTAGCCAAGTGCAAGGCTTATAAATGGAGATTTTTATTTTTCGCGGTGCAGCTGCTTTTGCTGGACTACGCTCTTCCAGTAAGATTTATTGTGCGCTTAACACTCAGAATAAGGCCCTTGGTTTCGGGAAGTTATAGCGCATTGATTCTTTCAACACTGCAGTGGTTATATACATCCTGTAGGGAACAGGTCGACTCGTCTCAATCTTTGGGAGATTACACCTAGTGATTCCATGTGCTGTGACTGTGCTGTTCTTCTGTGAGTGAATAGAAAGGTTTAAGGATAGATAAAAGGAAAAAAAACAGTTTTCTTTCAGGGACATACTTTTTCTTCTCCGCTTTATGAAGTCTGTCTCAAATGGTTCGTAACGGCAGAGCTGCTGCTAACACGAACCTTTCTTCAGCCTGCATTACAGAAATTCATTTTTGTGGTAGACCTTTTTGTCACCACTGTGATTAGATCCTCTTAACTGCACACACCACAGTTCACTCTAGTAATAATACCAATCAGTTACTTGCTCTTGTTTGGCTGTTAGGTGCCTGAGCACTCCACAATCTGTTCCACAGCCATTATTTAGCTCTGTGTGAAGCGCATGAGGACACATAGTGCTAGCAGGACTATGATCATGGCTGGCACCGTGATTGAGGCTAAGGAGCTTTTCAGCATACATCGGTCCTGTTAGTGTTGCTCTTTTTTCTTTGACACCCTGCTATTTGCACTGTGGTTAATGTTAGGAAGCTCAGTGTTTTTAAAACACTGTATATTATTTATTGCATTAGTGTTGAAGAGAGAAAGAAACAGCGCTAAACTCTGACTTTACCCAAGCATCGTAAGCTCTTCAGGTGGCTCAGCAGACCTGAATGTTATGGGGAAATTATGTTTTTTATTTACACATAATGATTTTTTAAATTTATGGTTTGATTTGAAAGTGGAAACTCATCAACTCTTCTTTATTGTGAAGGTGACAGAATTCAAAGGTCATGATGTTTATAACGCACATATAGCCAGTGTGTTGGTTATGGAAAACCTCCAGTGAACCCTCATGTGTCATATGTAAAACACATGTAGGTCCTCATGTATAATGCTGGTTACGGATAAATAATCCTCTGCTTTCTAAATGTATAAAAATGATGCAACCTGCACCCATACCCCAAACAACTAGGAGACAACATAAAGCTGTGGTTAGGAAACAAGCCAAGACCGTCTCCAGCAGTGAACGGCAATGACAATGTATGTTTCATTTTACTTCACTTCTTTTGTTTGCTGTAGAATGTGGTTTCTTATTAAGAGTTGGTGGCAGAAGTGGTAAAGACCTAAAGGAAAAAAGGTGAAAGGTTCGTTGGTTTCCTGTACTTAAATGATACGCTGTCAGGGCAGTGCTACTCCTTCATCCTCTCATGTTGGACTAATGAAAAAAAGGCACTACACTAACCCAATATCACCTGTTGCAGCAAGATACCGTTAAAACTTATTTTTTCTCATTTTGTTAATAATTGTATTTAAAAATTTTACATATTGCACCTTTACATTTTCATTGGATACTCTTTTAACACACACATAGCAGTGTAGTAATTAACTTACTGTCAACCTGTCTGAGGTGTTTTCAACTCTCATGACCCAGGATAAGCAGTTTAGATTATGAGTGAGTAAGTGAGGTTTCTGTCATATAGCTTTTAAAGGCATTTGATGCTTTGGGTGTCTGGTTGCAGTCACACCTTTCCTTAATTTCTCTAGAATTGACAGCATTTCACATTAAACCATACGTCTTTACCATTTAATAATGTAGAAAATAATTTGGCCCTGACAGCTTTTTGAAACAGCTCTTTGAGGGCCATCATTTAAAACAGAGGTTATTTAAATATATCAGTTTTAGCGACAGTAAAGGATAAGCAGAGGTCAGAAATGGTCATGCATAAATGAACACAAACGTCATAAGTGCACAAGAAAAACATACAGTGGGGTGCGAAAGTTTGGGCAGCGTTGGTAATTTTCCTGATTTACCTTTAAAACGCATTGATTGTTTGGATAAAAAATTCCGTTAAATATATCATATAGGGGACAAACACAGTGATATTTGAGAAGTGAAATGAAGTTTATATGAATTAGTGTGCAATAATTGGTTAAACAAAATTAGGCAGGTGCATAAATCTGAAAAAAAAACCTTTTTCAATATTTAGTAGATCCTCCTTTCGCAGAAATAACAGCCTCTAAATGCTTCCTATAGCTTCTAATGAGAGTCTGGATTCTGGCTGAAGGTATTTTAGACCATTCTTCTTTACAAAACATCTCTAGTTCATTCAGGTTTGATGGTTTCCGAGCATGGACAGCTCTCTTTAAGTGACACCACAGATTTTCAATAATATTCAGGTCTCGGGACTGAGATGGGCATTCCAGAACGTTGTACTTGTTCCTCTGCATGAATGCATTAGTGGATTTTGAGCAGTGTTTAGGGTCGTTGTCTTGTTGGAAGATCCAGCCCCGACGCAGCTTCAGTTTTGTCACTGATTCCTGGACATTGGTCTCCAGAATCTGCTGATACTGATTGGAATCCATGCGTCCCTCAACTTTAACAAGATTCCCAGTCCCTGTACTGGCCACACAGCCCCACAGCAAATTTATGCACCTGCCTACTTTTGTTTAACCAATTTTTGCACACTTTCTGTAAATCATATAAACTTCATTTCACTTCTCAAATATCACTGTGTTTGTCCCCTATATGATATATTTAACGGATTTTTTTATCCAAACAATTAATGCTTTATAAAGGTAAATCAGGAAAATTAACAAGGCTGCCCAAACTTTCGCACCCCACTGTAAGATACAAGCCCTTTATAACTGGAAAGTCTCAAAAGCTCAGGATTTTCTCACGCTATTTATTAGTACCTCAGTGGAACGTATATGAGAGTTAAATTAGAGCTAAGGGATAAGCCACGAGGACACCGAGGGTGTCTCTTAATAATTTAGTCCCAGGCGAAGCCAATGGAATTGTCAGTGCTGACTTTAATACCGTGTTTAAACTCCATCCTAATGGACCTGGCCTCTGCTGTTCTACACGGCCAGAGAATTTATACTCTTCCTGCTGTAATTTTGTTCCCCAGGAGCAAGAAGGTTACCCTTTATCCCCAAAGATTGCACATTACCCAGCTAAGTGCCTTTTTTACTACCTCTCTTCCATCATTCAGACTTAAACTTTGGAGGAGATACTATGTATAAAAAGGGGTTTGAAGCATTAAGGCGTTTTAAGTACTGATGGCTTTGACTCATTCAGCCATCCTCTTGCCTTGACGTCTCATTGCGTTTTTGTGATGGTTTTGTTTTAAGATGCCAAAGGCTTATCATAAAGTGTTCTTATTTCCCTTTTGATATCAATATTAAGAGAAGAAAATGAAATAGAAGTCTTTGGCTGGAGTTTTTACTGTGGCTCGGTTTGACAGCGGCGCTGGCAGATGCAAGCAGCCACCGGCAATCCATGCTTAAATCCAACTCGCGACTCATCGTCCTTTCTTTTTGGAAACTTCACAAGACGTAGGCCTTGCACAGTAAATTATATTGCAAATCATTATCGCAATAAGGGTCTTTGCGATACTGATATCACAGCAGATGACAAATCCGTTATAACCAATGGTTTATTTTTCTGTGAATATCACCAAAAAACGCTCCATGCCAGTGTTTCTGGGGGTGCTAATGGAGCACACATAGTAAAAGACCTGCTAATATTCATCCTACCGAATCTCTCTTAAATTCTACGCTTGTGGACCCATCATTTTAGCTCAGTCCACCAGTTTACTAAGGGTTTTAGGTCAGGGGAATGGATTCACTGTGGCCAAACCTTGATTTTGTGGTCTGTTAACCATTTTTGTGCTCATTTAGAGGTGTGGTTTAGATCATTGTCCTGCTAGAACATTCAGTCACAGCCCAGTTTAGTCTTCCTGGTTGCAGCTGTCAGGTTTTTTGGCAGCTTCCAGGTTTTATCTGAAAAGTAAAAACAGCTTTGTAAAAACAATGCTAATGCTTAACTACTCTGGCTCTGCATCACTATTGTATTGTGCCTACCTTTACACCAGTGCATTGTAAATTACTGTTACTTAATGGCTATTGTCACAAGCATTTATCTTGCCGCTTGTCTCTATCCTCTTCCTCTTAAATAATTCCACATTACAGCCTTCTTTCCTCCACTTACCAAAAGGCAACCTCATGAATGTTGCACACTTGATCTTACACAAACACACTTCAGCCCTGATTATTACTGCCCATTAAACATTTCCCTGGAGAACTCCACATGGTTGAACCATCAGAGCATGGACTGTTTTGATTCATTCAGTACAATAATTGCCATAATTGCCATAATTGGGCTGTTTTTAATAAGAATGAATCAAATTGATCTGAAAGTCAGAATCCCACTGAGTGTAACAAAAGAGAGTGAAATGACTGTAATTCACCAGCTCTTTAAAGTCCAACCAATAGTTAAGGCCAATACAGTGCCTTCAAAAACTAGTTTTAGGAAAAGTGAACTGCATCTAGGAAAGACATTAAATATGGCCAGATTGAGTTGAGTCCATAAGGACATCTTTGGGTCGCTAGAGGAGAAAGAGGTTATTTGATCATTATTGGATGAGATGCAAAGGCAGGGCATTGATCTGGTATCGATGTCCAGGTGAAGCAGAGATAAGAAGACAGACAGGTGATAAGAGGGAAGAGCGTCATCCTGATAGACAGAACGAAAGAATACAGAAAGGGAGAAAGTAGCCTCAAGGTGAGCTGAGGAATTCCCGAACCTTGTCCCCAGTACTAGCGCTGACCTTTCAGTTCAGTTTCAAAACAAAGGCTGTGCAGAACTGAATCTTATTAATTTCATGGCCATTACCAATAATTATCAATAACTCAATACCTTTTTTGTTTGTTGGGCCCAATCTGAAAGGTCATATTGATTCATTTTAAAATGGAAATTAAAATTTCAAATAGCTGTGGATGGTGATATTATCATTCTATTTGATGAAATGTGCCTAACAGGATATAACAGGATAAACAAGTTATTGTTTAAACTGGACAGCTTACAGGCTAAAAGTAGTAATGTTCACAAAAAGGCTTCAAGTTTAGATTTTTACAGACATACAAAGATGGTTGTTGCAATGCAATGGAGATGCAATGATTTTTTTTTACTTGTGTACCTCACTTAAAGACAGTTCATAAACTCAGAGTTTATTGGGTTAAATACCTCCACTTTAGACAACAGTAATAGTAATATAGACTATAACCGAAATAGCAGCTCCTGTTATGTGGTCTCCTTCATTTTGCGATTTTCTTTTAATAATGATTCAATTTCCAGCCCTACTGAACTGTACCAAAAGTGAATCAAGCAAACTGAATCATTGTGAAACCTGCGATTTCATGATGTGTCGACTCCTAAAGAATCGTTCTCAGTAGATAAGTACTTTTTGATTCGAAAGTCCTCAGGAGGGATTACCATAGTTCAAACAGTCCATTGAACTTCAAGAGTTCAATCGGCCATCCACTCGTACGCTTCATGCATGCTTAAATATTTGATGTGTTACTTCATATCGTGACATGGAGTAGATTGGCTCATTTCATTTCGTATACCCTCCTGAAAATGTCACAAGCCCTTCCAAGCCTCCTCATAAAAGCCACCGCCAAAACTCGAGGAGTTCACTCTGAGACGCATGACAGCCCTAAAGGGGTTAACGCAAGAAGCTCCAAAAATCTGGGGCATTACAACCCCCTCGAGTCTTCACGTCTGGGAATAAGAGAGGGATGAGGGAGCTCAGAACTCAAAGCTGTTTGAGGAGCGGGGGAAAAATACTTCGCACACATCACATCACATCACAACCAATGTGCTGCATCGCTATAGGCCAAAGCTGGTTGGATAACTGTTTGAAAAGCTCATGATGCTTCCAAATGGCCATTATTTCATCAATAATATAGGAATGCTGAGCTGTAGCAGTTAGATGCTTACTGCACACTCTCAATGGAGGTTTGCAGTCTGGGCTTAGGAGCTGAAGCTTCATAAGAGAAAAGTCTTCTCTGTGCCCTTTATAGATCAGTTTAGCATTTAGACTTTGTATTGTAATTAGAGGTTATAACTGGGCCAGAGCTGTCCTCCTGTACTAAAATCTGCTAAAAATGTCAATTGGCTTCAATATGTCAAGATTGGCTTTCAGAATCTTTAATACTCACACATACTTTCTCCCTAAGTTCATACTTTTCCACTAAACATCCTTATTCTACTGATTTTCAGTCATGTATAGCACATACATTCAGCAGTGTGTTCACATTTTGTTACATAACACTCTCTCAGCACTCTCATACACTTATATCTGAAGACATCTGAAATCATGTGGTCATTTTGTTGTCACCATATTCACCTATTCATTAATAGAGGATTTGGCAGTTTCACACTGAAGTTTGAATTGTGTCGGTATTTAAGAGTTAAAGTTTAGCAAAATGTTTATTTTATTTTGGTGTGTATGAGTGTTAGCTTGCATGTATGTAGCATATATATGTCTGTGTGTGTGTGTGTGTGTGTGTGTGTGTGTGTGTGTGTATCTTTTTAGCATTTCTGTCATACAGAAAGCCTGAATAGACCCTGCCTAATACTGGCATTATACTAACTACAGGATTGCAACACAACTTTAGAGGTCTGTGATGCCCATAAACAGAATCTGGTCCTAGATCAGCTCAAAAGAGCTAATTCTGCCCAGAACTGGACATGTGCAGTAAGGTCCAGGAAATGTATGAGGTCAAAAGTAGAATCTCTCATGTGGAAAAGCTGCAGTTCTCTGTTTTCCAGGCAATGGGAGAGATATTTTTTTCCCTTAGTTTTACAAAGGGAATAGCAAATAAATGCGGAGAATATCAATTACAGCAGCGACTTTCTTTTTGGGCCAGCTCTGTGTGCAACATTCGCCTGAAGTGAGGTAAACGGGGATGCGCCTGGAGAATGCTGGAGATAGAGAGATGGGAAAATAAATGATCAGTTACAGTGGCTGCCTTTTTTCAGGCTCTGCGTCTGTGTGCGATGTTTGCCTAGAGTGAGTTTCATCCCCAGAGAGGGAGAAATAGGACCAGCCACCCACAGAAGCCCATGTGAAATGGATTTCTTCAATAGAAAAGAGAGAAAAAGAGAAGGGAAGAGAGAGAGACACAGAGCAAGGGAGATGGAGCCTTGATAAGGCGGTGGTGTACGTTGCATCAGTTGCGGGCAGCGAGCTGATCGCCTTGGCTTAATGGTCAATCACGTGTCACAGTTTTAATAGTAACTGAAATGCTTTTTATTGCTGCCTTCAAACCTTAAGCCATTAAAGTGCAGTTATTTTAGACAAGCAACCAGTGATTGTGGTGCCACTTCATTCAGATAGATTTTCAATAGCATTAAGTTTAGGATTAGTTAGAACCAAGATGACCAGTAGGTTGGGGTTTAGAGTTAGGGTAGGGTAGGGTGAGAGCTATGTTTTGGGTTAGGGTTGAGTCGTTTTAGGTTTTATGTGGCTCAAAAGTTCAAAAATGTGATAGATATGATAGATAAAGATGCTAATATTGTATCTAGTATCTAGGAGCCCTTAGCTCAGCCACAAAGCAGTAAGCCATGCAAACTCACAGAGCGAGGCCACGGGTGCTGAATCACATAGTAAAAATGATCCTTCCTCTGTTGCATTACTTACCAAAGAGTTCCAACTGCCCCTGAAAGCACCATGAGCACAAGAACTATGTATCAAGAGCTTCAAGCCTAAGATCCCTATGCACAAAGCCAAGGGTCAGCTGACGTAATGTACTCAGAGCAGTGGAAATGCACTCTGGAGTTATGAATCACACTTTACTGTATGGCAGACTGATGGATGAATCTGGGTTAGTGGATTCCAAAAGAGCAATACCTACTGGAATGCAGAATCCAGTGTTGGAGCGAGTGTTAAGGTTAGGTTCAGGTTTTTGGTAAATATTAGGATTAGAGGGAGTGTTAGGGTTAGTTTTCAGGGTAGGTTCAGGTTTGGGGTTTGGGTTAAGGTTATGGTTGGATTGATGAAAAGTTTGAGAAAGAGATTGATGTAGGTTGAGGTAAATGAAATAATTTTCAAAGCATCTACAACAGCCCGTCAGCATAAAGTGTCAGACATTTCTGGTTTATGGGGCTTATCTCTCGTTACCAGATGAAAAGCATTCTTTTGTGAAAGCAACAAAAAGGCTTAAAACCCTAATTACAGTCCACTTGCAGTTGGATCATGACTGACAATCATGATACAGCATATAGTGTCTCAGTAGAAAATAAATAAATTAATAAATGTATACTCAGTAGATAACCCAAATATAACATATACATAGCATTCAGATATACACATGACTCCAAAGAAAAAACTGTAGCAGAATACAGCAGAGAAGATTGCATTCATAAAATAGCTGAAAGCTGCAATCACATATAACTGCCTAACATTCTGTTTTTACAAGGCTGTAACTCTTTCAGAGTAGCTCAGTGATCTGAGTTACAGACTGACTTAACAATCCTAATGTCAAAACAAACCACTTTAAGACGGAAAACTAATAAAAGAGGTATTCAGAGTGGCAGCAGGTTTACTGTTTCATTCAACGCCTCCAATCCTCATCTATTAAGGCATTTGGTAGTCAGGTGTCATAATGAATGAACAAAGCTTATTAAAATTCAAGCAGTTTCCATCAGGCTGTGATCATGTGCTTAGGATCATTTTCCCCTAATATTCCCCTAACTGTGCAAAGCCTGGCTTATGCAGATGCATTTGATAACTTCACATCTTTGGGTGCTAATCTGGGTGAAAATTTGATTGGAAAGTTTGATTGCAAAAGATCCTACCAATAGATTCACTTAAAACTACCACTGGAGGGATGGCACTGAGGTTTTATGACAACACAAAAGGGGTTGATCTGTCATATCACTCTAAAGAAACACTTTTAAAACCTTTATTTCTGAGAGCGTGGTTTGCAGATCATGCCCTTCTGCTAATGCTTAAAGTACCCATGAGTCGATGTGTACAATAGAAGAAAACCAGTACAAGGACAGGGTACTATTGGAGAACAAACTCCTATATGAGTAAATGTAACGGTAAATAAGGTAAATGAGAAAGAGAGAACAATAGCAAGAGGTGAGGTGCAGCAAGCAACACTGTGTTCCAATATCTGTGAATCATATTCATATACTCCTATTGAGATGATTGCAGTTGAGATGATTTGCCTTTCAGCTATGTCAAGCTTACTGTCACAAAAGGAGTGAGGAATCGGTTAAGTGAATGATTTGCATACAGTAAGTGTAAAAACTGTGTTGTTTGGAAGGAGCTGAAGAACTTGCACAGATTGTTGCGTACAAGGAGAATAATGGAAGTACGCCAGACTGTGATGTAAAAAGAACATTGGTCGGTAATGAGGGTAGGAGACTCTCTCGCCTCCAGTGTCATTCTTTTAAAGGATCTGTATCCTGCATTTTTCTTGTTTTGTTCCCCTGCGGTCCTTTTTCGTTTTTTCGGTTTAGGTACCAAAAACAGTGAGAATTTATTTTTACTTCATTTTCCAACATGCATATGAATAAAAAAGTTTTATTGTTATAACAGTAAGCAAAAACATTGGCATAGATTAGGAACACACAGGAAGCATAGCGCTCCAAATGAATGCTCTTTTATAGAACATAGCAGCACCTAAACTAAATGGCGGACATAGCAAGATGGTTATCATTAGTAAACACTGCAGTACTGCCCCACAGCACAGCAAATACAGCAACTATTTACATTATTTAAGTCTCTCTTACTACAAGTCTTGCACTTCCCTAGTTGCTATGCATGTCCATGAGGAGTAGCAGGTCACAAAGAACATGCAGAGTCTTAGCAGAGTCTGAGCAGAGCCCATGAGGCATGTCACCTCCCTGGCAGCCCCTCTGCAGCTATTCAGAATGTCCAGTGCCAGTCTTTCCCCAAGGCTGCATCCTCTTTCCCGGAATGCTGGAGCAGAGAAATGAGCACTACACTCTCCGCTCCAGTGAGGAGGATCTTCTTGTACCTTGTGGCATCCCTCCTCATGCTACTGGAGGCGGCGGAAGCAGCAGCGGCAGCAGCAGCGGCTTTCTTTCAGCCATTGCTCACCTTCTCTGCCACCCACTGTTCCTCTACCGTTGTCTTCAGCACATTTCTGCGCCTCCAAACCGGGCTACTATAATTTACTTTAAAATCGGTAAATTGATAGGTAAAAGTGTTCAGACACCATTAATTAATAACACTTTGCTGAAAAGCCATTGTTGCAATTACAACTTTGAGATGCCTTTGTTAAGAAGCAGCTAGCTTTATTGGCACATTGTGGTTCAGTTTGTACTATTTCTCTTGGCAAACCATTTAATATTGTAAATGATAGCAAGGGTCCCTCTGCGATTTTTCAAAATCTAATTTCTTTTTAATGAGTTTGAAGGCAGGAGGTTGGCTAGGCCATACAAGCTCCAAGGTCATTCTTCAGAAACCACTCATAATAGTATAATAATGTTTGGGGTCATTGTCTTGTTGAAATTGCCAAGAACTTTGAAAAGCTCTTTTACCTTCACCTTGATTGCTATGTGTTGTGTGAAATCTTCACAGCATCTATTATTATAACACCAGATGTAATTTGCACAAGGATATATTTATTTTTATAGCATTAGTTGAACTTGTTTATTATATTTTAAACCTTTGCATATATGTTTATATGTAATATGGTGTCTAAATACTTTTTACCCATAATTTATTCCTGAAAATAAGGCCATTGGACAAATAAATTAGTAACCTTATGCATTTATGGTGGTAGTAACTTCAGGCTCTGTAGATTGTGTCACACAAGGATGATACGGCTATGAATACCTGTAAATTCATAGATAAAGAAGAGGTGCAGTGAATGCCTCATTCAATGTGTAGAAAATGGGTCGCAAAGCAGATATTCATGATTGGCAAAAGTTAGTGATTGCATGTGGGTGCGCCAAAGGCCATTGTGTGACAGAAGTAGCTGAATGCAAGTGTATTGAAGCATAAGGGTCATTCGGGTCTACCAGCAGTTGCAAAAAATTCCAGTCTACAGGAAATTCTCCTCAGAATTGTACCAGGGAAGGCATCCACCAAATCTGGCGCAATTCTTTGATGCAAGAGAGGCTGAACATTGATGTCACCTACACTTTTTTCCATGCTAAATTGAATCACAGCTGTTGTTCACTCACATGGAGGTATTATATATAAGGTATGTTTTAATCACAGGTGACTAATTTTTTGTATGGTGAGCTTACCTTTGTTTATGCGTATGAATACATACTTACAAAATGTGTCTGAAAACTGTCTGTAATGAATGGAATAAGTGGTTTTTGTAACCTTTACAATACCTTACTAATTCAAGTTCTTTTTCATAATATGGAAACTGCATGTATTTTAATGTAGATGCATTGGGTATCTTTATCCACGTAGGAGCAGAGCGTGTTCACTTTGAAGATAGACAAGAGCCACACAGGTGTATGTAGTGGATGTATCAGGCAACAAGATAAAGGGAACAAGAAAAGAAGGAAAGGCAATATAGGGTACTTAGTGGGTGTCCATTTATGTTTACCCAGCTAGCACACAGCACATATCTCCATCTTCAGGCTGGGGACTGAGAGACCGTGGTGTCAGTGGAGGGTGCCTGTGGTTATTGATGGCCTGTCAGGAGCAGTGATAGCATCAGCATTCTGCTCATCAGGAAGTGCGAACACACACACACACAGGCCCCCACAGATACATACTCTGCCGCCACTGAATCTCTATCTCTTCACAGTTGCAGGACACATGGCCACATGAATGCAAACACATAGGCCTTTTTTTCGCATGAGTGTTTATCATAACCCTATGAATGACAAAACTGCCTATAGTAAAGCATGACGTCTTCAGGGACAGTACTGGCAGGGACTTATTTCATAAGAAATTTATTTCTGTAAATACATTTGCTCTTCCCTCTGGCTAACTGAGCATTGCAGTAGCTAAAGTTCCACTAGAGCCTGACCAGTGTGAAAATGATTACTTCCACTATACTCTACTATATATTCCAAAAGTATCCAGACATTCCTTCTAACTAGTGATTTCTGCTACTTTAAGGACCAATGTACTGACACAGGTATTCTATTGAGTAAACAAGTACAAGTGTATCTCCATGATCTGCATAGAAATATAATTGATAATAGATAAGTATGCTCTCAAACTGCTAAAAATTAGTCTGAAGTACCACACCCAATGCTAGGTGTTGGCTAGAGAGGTATACTGCTTTAGACAGAAGAATGGTAAAACTGAATTCTCTGGAATAATGGAGCAGTATCATATACTTACGGAATGTCATTTGTGAACCATTAGAATTAGAATCTGTTCTTGAGGCAAATCCTCACAGCAATGTTCCAACATCTAGGGTAGGTTGTCTCTGTAGCAATGTGGAGGACAGACTTGATTTCAGTAGATATGATGGATAAGCATTATACCTACATAAACCTTTATGACAACTGTCATGAACCTACATTGCCATCAGCATCAGTTATCATAAAGGCTACTTTTGTCAACTCTGATGTCATTTCCCTTCAGTCAGTGTTATGACAACTTATGCGTGCTCGAATAATCCTATATAAATGTCTAAACAGGTTTAGGTCAGTTGTTGTGAAAAGTTTATGTAAGTGTCATGTAGCTGAATAAATGCTGCCTTCCAGCAAAGTGTAGCTGAAAGATTGGTGTTGTTTTGCTGATGGGCGTTGCCAATTGCTCAGCATGTTTTGGTGGGGAGTCACTGTGTATTGAAGGTTACTGACTTATCAGTCAACAGTAAATTGTGTGATTAGCCCTTGACTTTGGCCCAAATTAACATCCCTTACATCAAAAGATGTCAGAATACCACTTCCACTCTTTCTTATGTAATAGAGACACTACAAATATGCTATTTTCTAACTTTAGATGAGCATCTAAATGTAGCTTAACATGCATAAACTACTTAAACAATCTACTCCCCCACAGGCAGGAATACAAAGCTAACAATATCACTTTCTACAACATGAGTGAGTGTTATTTCATGGATATGTTGCAGAATTGGATCAGATTCCCTCAGTTTTTTTCCCTTCCATATCATTCCAGCATTTTCTGCTGATATTGCCCTATACTGATACCTGCCATCTCTACTTATATCTGTTTTGATGTTCTTTCAATCCTTTTACTTAGCCTAGACATCCTCTTTCCTTTAGCTGTGGCCAGAAGGACTTACCCTTTTTTATCCAGCCCTGAATTAGTGCTGGTGATTTAGCATTGGGTAAATAATGCTAGCTATTAGCCTATAAGACTCCATTCCGAGGTCATTATACACAGCACTGATTTGCAGCACGCTTATTGCTTGTAGATTTAAAACTCTTAATTTCTGGATTTAGAGCATAATCACCCAAAGCTTTCAACAGCATAATGTGCAAAAGCTATATTTCACCATGCAAGGAATGAGCCTCAGCAGTAATGATGGCTGTACCGTTCCGAAACATTCATTAATGTCATTGCCGTATGGGTGACGCATGCTGACCTGTTGTGGAACTGACCTCATAAATGTGACTTGTAGCTTTGGCTTTCTTCAGCACTGACCGCTAGTCTGCTGCTAATAGAGAAGTTTAAAAGGTCCATGGGGCAAGTAGCTGATTACATTAATCATCACTAGCTAATCACTAAAGTATAGCAGGAGGGATTGACGTCATGTCTGCCAGCTGAGAGAAAGCTTGCCGTGTGCCAATAAAAGTGTGGCAGCCCTAGTGAGCTATAGGTAGGCAAAGGTAAGCAGATGGTCTGTGCGGCATGGAGACAAGAAGATGACAGCCCTTTGAGAAATTCCCCAAGCACAGAGCTTATGTGTAGGACAACACGCTGCGTTTTGCCTGCTCTCACTGGCAGGCCGCGTTGTTCCATCCTCCTTAATTTTCACCTCATTTACACACTGTGCCATTCTGTCTCTCTTTCTCTGCCTCTTGTTCTTCTCACTCTTTTTAATGCACTCAGCATGAGCGGATGTGATGCGTCTGGTTTCACCAGTGACATAAAGAACGCTTAAAGCAATAAGAATGTTGTTTTAATCAGAAAAATCTCGGGAATGCTGAATTTTAAAGCCATTTTAAGAAAAAAGCAAGACAGGAGGGCTTGAGAACGTAGAGGGTTAAAGCTATGGTGGAGCATTACAGGATGCCGTCAGAGTGGTGCCACAATGACCATCTATGCAGATGACCCTCTAGAACTGATTTGTTTATTTACTTGTAAAGCGAATTCCTTTTACATCCTAATTTAAAGCACCAACTGCATTAGACACTTGATCGTGACTAGCCATATGATATGATTAGCCAAACCTGTCGTCCAGTGTACAATTTATGCCAGGCTTTAGGTTGGCTATATGAGGGTGAGCATTTGTAGAATCATCTGTTTCCCTGTTTTTAGGTAGCTTATAAGTCTACACTAAACAGGTGCCAGTGTTTTTTCATCACCTAATTATGGTACGGATGTTTTACCATCATAACAGGAGTTACCTGAGCCCTTTAAAGACAAACGCATGAGACATACCTTCAAGGCTGGAGACATTGAGCCTTCTGACAGGATGACATATGTATGTATTGTATGTCAAATTTTGCTAGAATAGGTCTACACTACATCTGCAGAGTCTTCTGTACTGCCTGTCCGGTATATGCAGGTTGATGGCCATCTGCTGTTTTTACTACTGCAGGGATTTAGCACAGTGTTTTTGTTTATAGTATTTGCATTAAATCCGTCTGTAACGTCTAACAGTTGTTTACAACAGTCTTTACTGAAAGCTGAACTGAGTTTGTGCTGTAACGAGTGAAATGAAACACTTGTAGGTACTGTAGATAGGTATGTGGCCAATTTTAGAATTTCTAGTCCTTAAATTGTTCAAATAAACTGCCGCTCCTCTGCAGTCATGCAGCGTTTTCTAAATAAACTGTAGAAGGGATTCTGTGTTTAATGTTAACAATTAATAAGTAACTATTTTTGTACAGTGGAAACTCTTTCTATGGTTTCATTGCACTAAATCCTTGATACACTGAATGCATCACTCTCCCACATTAAACAATTTTTTAGGATTATGTGTAAAAAAAATATGCACTGGCATCTAAGAATGCATGATCTGAACATGCATATCTTTTAAGTTTATGTTAGGTGATGGTAAAAACAACCAAACATTTAAATTATTTTCAAGCCCTTGTACTTTTTGAAACAGTTTAAAAAATGCATGCTTATCACTTGTAGGATTCAGTTGGGGTAAGATACTCCAAACTCTTGGACTTATGGTCTTATTGGGTGGGAAGAGCCCGCTGTGGACACATATACTGGCAGGTCTATTTCTAGCTAGCATTTATATTTAACTTTTAGCATATAACAGCAAGCAAATAAAATTAAATCGCTTTTTTTTTAATAGATAATGTTGCAGACAATTTACAGGTTGCCAATGCTTAGAACACAATTACTCCTATTTCCTGAAAAGACGAATAACTAATTCTGGTTACTTACAAACTATGAACTGCATTAATAATACTTAAATGCAGACAGTCACATTGTAGTAATAAGTCTTAAGTTGCACTAAAAACTCTTTAACTTATATTTGGGGTGTTATGTATTTGTTATGTTCCCAAGTTAGAATTTTTGAGCAGCTGTGATTTTTCCAAAATCTGTGACCATCTGGCTAGAGCTTTCTAAAAGTCTGAGTTACGAAAGGTGTGAGGAAATGTGAAAAGAAAAATATCTCTGGTGTATGAACAATTTTGGTATTTTAGCTATTTTTCCATCCTTTTCTCACCTCTCTTCTAAATTTGCCAAGAACAGACGATAGATATATTTAATTCAAAGTAGATGTTAAAGATTTATCAGCTGGAAAGGTTCTGCCTCAACAGTGTTTTAGCAGTTCCTGCTGTGGAAGTGCTTGGTTCATAGTGCTCCAATGGCAGGGAGGTTTTTCATGGAAATCCACACATGCAGATATTAGCAACCCTGCCGCTGCATTTGCCTGATGTTTTTTTTTTTTTTTTTACATCTCCTCAAAAACAAAAACAGTGGTGTACGTTTTTAATGAGCAGTAGAGTGTGGTATTAGCATTATTTCCACAGTGCTCTGTCTCTGTAATAAAATAACAGGCAGTTGCTGCAATATTTTATGCAATGAGAAAAAAACAACTGAATTCTGTGACAGAAACACACATCAGAGCTCGTTGGTGATCATGGCAGTTTTAATGCTTGCTGTCTGAATGCCAAGATCAGTTTCGGAGAACAAAATCTTTTTATATGTTTCCAGTATTTTATTTAATTTATGCTCATATTGGAACAAGTTAGAACAAGTTATTAATTGTCCAGCATTCCAGAAAAAATGCAGAAAACAAACAAGGACCAAAACAAGGACAAGTGGCCATTTCATTGCTGATAGTTTCTTAGTCTGATAGAAAGAAGAAAATTTTTTCGTCTATTCTTTTTTTTCTGTAGCAATTTCTTGACTGTCGGTTACCCTCAATGATGATGCATGTTAACATTTGCAGAAAATTTTCTTCTTTTTTTTTCTGCAATTTATTCCCTGTAATATGGTATCCAAACTTTTACATGCGACTTTATAAATAGAGTTGCTAGACTAGACTTGAATATCATCAAGTACCCACATTCAAGGACTGTTTGAATATTTTTTTAATGCTGCATTTTAAAAGCAAGCAACAGCTTTGAAACAGCATTGAGAAGGCTCACAGTTAAGCTCCCAAAAACTAGTATGAACAGAATTTCACAGATAGACCTTAAACAGAAAAACTCCTTTTCGGCCCTGATCTGCATCTGAAATCCACCCACAGTTTTCATGTGTAGGGTTCTGGTAGTTTCAGCTGTCCTCCAAAGCTACTTCACTATAAGAAATACCTTAGGCTTCCATGTAGATGCTGAACACTTTAGTTCTCTTGTGATGATTCTTTCTAGCTGACACTGGGCTCTTTTTTTAACAGCAAAGCCAGGTTCTCTCCAGCCAGCCCCACCCCCTTTGGGTGAGTGGCAGGGCCTGTCTTTTGCCGAAGGCAGCGAGCCTTAAACACAGCGTAGTGTACTCCAGAGACAAAGTGCCCAGAGCTACGCCAGCTGCTGCAGTGATACCCACAGCAGGGTGTGAAAGCTGTGGTGGGTGGGCAGTAGTGGTAATGGCTGGCAATAAATGAAGGTGTGAAGTTTTTGCTTCACAATCATGAGTCATCAGCAGGGATGCTAGAATGACAGTGCTCTCACCGAGTCCTATGAGTAGAGATGTGCAGATCATGTAAATCCTCAGATACAAGATGGTACAAAGTGTTTTCTTTTAGATATAATTTACAGTACTGTGCAAATGTGTAGATATAAACAACCTTTAAACATACAGCCTTTAAAAATTAAACAGCTGTTTCTGAGAAGATTAGATATGCATGCAATAATCCACTCCTAACAACAGCATAGGACTTGGTAGACCACGTAAACACCAGCAGATAACAGCACATCAAGCTGTCATCTTTAAAATAGAGGGAAAATTGAGCCCCACTCTTGCTTACACCTGAAGAAAGTCCAGAGGTGCTTACACTGTATTGGCTTATTCATTTCCTTTCCCTACACTCCTATAAGCACAGTTCACAGTACAGGTTCTTTGAAGTGGTGTTACAGAAGAACCAGTTTTGTTCCCTAAGCATAATTGGTTATTTAATGGATGATTCTTTTTTGTAAATAAAACATTATGAATATGAAGAACCTGCTTAACATGCAAAAGAGCTTTACCTAGAATATAAAACCAAGGTATACATTACTGTGCAACATTTAGAAACCCTTCATTTCCTGTTAAAGTTGCAACTAATTACAAATAATTCGTTTGTCAGGAGATCTTTCTAAGAAGGTCAGATACAAAATAATAAGATTAAAGACAATAAGACACAATGGAAAAATGAAAGAAGAGTTCAAAACTTGGAGTTCAAATAAGAAACATGATGGCACTCCTAACAACCATGACCAAGACCAAATAGACCATCAAAAGTGTCCCCTTCAAAAAAAAGGTACGTCAAGCTTTCATCTCCGAGAGAGCAGAAAAACGAAGATCCTTCCCTCAACTGTGAAAAAACAACTCAAATCTCTGGGTCCAGAAAAATGCTCTTAAAGGTAAAGAAAATCTGCAAACAAAGATGGGGCTCAGAAGAATGTGGTGTTGAACAATGGCCTCAGTCCAGACAGCTGGTTTGTAGAAGCAGAAAATGCAATGAATCAGATAATTTGAATGCAAAAATCAAAGCTGTCCATTTTGTTTGCCATAAACAGTTTATAGGTACGCGTTTAGAATAGTGCTAATGAGTTAAGCAAAGTTAAGCAAAGCACACATTACATACATAGAAACATAGAAAAGTACTGGCATTAAAACGGGATGTTGGGGAACATGTTCACCATGCCCAATACCAAGTATCAGCTAGAAGGGTATAAAGCCCCCAGCATTGGACCTGTCTTCTCTGGAGTGCGAAGCTCCATCTAATACCTTTGGAACAATTTAGAGTGGAGTTTGAAATCCTGAGCATCCAACACCAGTACCTGATCTCACTAATGCTCTTGAGGCTAAAAGCAAATAAATTCCCACAACAATGTTCCAACTACATAGAATGGGGAGCATCATCACCTACTGGAGCAAACCAGACTCTCTTGCTGCATTGATGGGCCTTCAGAGTCCAGATTTATTATGAGGTTTGGTATGTATGTCCATAAACCATTGTGAGCATCAGAACACGGCAGTCCCCAATCCATGTATGGGGTTGGATTTATGGGCCTTATAAGGTCGTGGAAACCATGTTTGAGTTAGGTATATATACTCTGTGTGTCAGTAGGAAATCACATACGCACAAAGACTGGTCTGCTTTTCCTCATGCATGAAATTTGAATTAAAATGATTAAAACCTTTGACCTTTCATGTTAGGACGACACAGCATCTAGTATAAACCCTTCCCCAATAAGTGGAGGCAGAAGATACATTGGATGGACAGGTGTTTACAAAAGCTTGGGAATATAATAAGTACGATTCCACTTTATGTACACTATGCAGGCTGAGGAGACACCCTCTTAAAGTGGTCACTTAAATGATGTCATATCGCTCCCAGTATATAAACAGAATGATAAACATAAATCTAATGTGGGTGTGATTCTTAACCTGTTGTGCTTAAGAAATCACATGATTCAGTATAAACAGCTGCAACTGTCATATCCTGACTTACAGGCAAAAATGGAATTGGGTTCTTTTCTTTAGCACCACTGAAGCATTCTGATCAGTTACATATTCTTGAATATTAACAGAAACATGGCAATCCATTTTCTGTCCCTCAAACTGAGCCGATGCCGTTATCACAACAACAGGCTCCACGCCTCATTTGCTCGGCCAAGCAAACTGAATCGTCTTTATGGATTTCCAAATGATGCTCTCTCTAGCGACAGCAGTATTAGCAGATCACCAGGCAGTGCTTTCCTCAAGAGCGTTTCACTCTGTGTAATTGAACCGGGAACCTCAAAATATTCGTTCATTCATTTATTCATTCAAATACTAAACCCATTAGGCCTTTATTCTGTCCTGTCCAGCTCCCAGATCAAACACATACCTGACTGCGTTTCATTTGCAGCTGCATTTGCTGTACAGCACAAAAGATCATGAATGGTCAGCAGCAAATCTGCTTAAATCATTGATGTGAAATGGTACAAATGGTTTTAAATACCAACTGAACACCTGCCTAAATCACTGTCTCTTGGCCTTTTGATTAAGTCTCAATTGTAAGGTTACAAAATACTTTAGACACGCCATGATAGAATTACGCTTAGTGTTTCTTGGCAGGGCCTTGCTTAAGCCTGCCCATAATTTGGAGCTACAGTAAATAATAAGAAACAGCAAAAATTATACAATTATTCCACATTTTTAATAATTTAACTGGTTTAAACTTTTAACCATGCTAATGCAGATGGCTTTCTTTTCTTGTTAAGGCTATGTTTATTAGGTTATTAATAAATTAGTTTTTTAATTATTTTATGCAGTTCGCTAGCAGCTGCTAATGTAAATATAAATACAACATGTTGTGACAGGACAAGCTACTAAATGTTTAACATCAAGGCATAGAACATTTCTTTTTTTCATTTTAACCTACTTTTCAAGTTTATTCCTGCCCACAGATTAGTCATTCTACTTTCTCTTTAAACAGAAATATCTAGCAACAGTGTTTTGTAATTATAGATATGTAATATAAAGTGCCCAATAATTGTTCCAGCCATGCTCAAATGTAAAATGAAACCAAATAACAATGTAAATAATTTGACAAATGCTCGCAGCAGTGCTATCTATTGTAATGGATTAGCTATTTAGGCTGCTAACTAGATTAATCCTGGGTTAACTTTTTTATGGCCAGCTTTACCCACTTTCCCTATCACAGGATACAATTCAGGGCAAAGGCTAGCATGTCCTGAAACGCCACCTCATTTCTTCAGACCCCTGCTAATGCAACACACACTCGGACAGCTCAGTGTTTTTGGAGGAGAACACTAACTACCAGTTATCTACACTAGCTAACATACACCCATATAAGCTAGCATCACACTGCATGAGGAGGGAGAGGGCAATCCTACCCAGCCAGAGAGAGAGTGAAGCAAATTACGTTCTCCTGGGCTCCTGGCCTTAGATAGCTGTGGCATTGCTAGGAACCAAACTCCTGATCTCTACATAATAGGGCCAGTGCTTAGACGGTTGCCCAAATAGACAACATTTCTAAGGAAGACTGTCACTAAATAGATACAATAGATTTTTTCATAACTAGACCATAACATGTTTGGCTCCATAGCCAAACCTGACCCTGAATTTAACCTTTTAAATTCAGGGTCAGCCACATTTGAGGTACCAGTCCCAAATGCCATTTCTCTTGACTTAATTATCCCCTTTAATAGCCCAGGAATGGTCAACAGTTTATGTGGACCGTGGCTAATCTCTTTAAGTGAAGAGGTCTACTTGTACTAATTGCTACCAGTTGCTATTCCATACCTCTGTTAGAACATGGTGTACCCTCCTGTCTCTCATATCCCATGTCAGATATTCCCCAGTAGGGCAGTATGCCTATTAATTGGCTGGAAATGGGCCCATCTCATGCATCAGTAATAATAACAGCGCTACGGTACATTTGCAGCCGCCCTTGTCCCACTCTCCATTTCAAAATTGGCACATAAAGAGAACAGCTTCTTTTAGAGATCACTCGCTCTGAAATTAAACTCTTCAAACGAATGGGGAGATAAAGTCTACTCTTTATAAAGGCTTTCTATTAAGGACCTTCTTATTGCCGACGAGACGCTACTCTCCATTTGACTGTTGTAACAGGTAATTGTTTTTATCGAATTAGGCGGGATATTCACTTCTGCAATTTCTGTTATCGCTGTAATTTGAAGCGCATTATGACCAAGTACAGTGTTCCCCTCGGGAGCTAAGGAAATGGTAGGGCAAGTTTAGAAAAAAAGGAAGTGACTGACACCAGTGTGCAGTTATTGCTTTTAATGGCATATTTTCCCTTTACTTTTGTGAAGAAATTACTGAACTGGGTTTTTTTTTTAAGTGATGGCTTCAGTCATATTACACTAGAATTAGCCATAGTTTTCCTAGGTAGCGCTTCATTTAAGCCTGCTCATGAGGAGTAGTAATAAGCAACAGATAAAACAATTAATAAAATAAACATGCAGATTAATGTTCTAGCTCCACAGACAGCTCTATCATTTAACTGGTTTAACATTTGAATCTGCTATTTCACAAGATGAGATCTGTATGAACTGGTTTCTAGAGCAAGCAGATTCATTTTTTTTTAAATGAAGACTGTGTTTACACATGAGTTTAGTACTATTTTTGCTATTAGCTAGTATAAGTATTAGCTGTTTTTTTTACCTAAGCTGCCAGATACTTCTAACTAACTGCAAATGAGAATATTTCACTGACTGCTGTTATGTAACATGATTCTGACAGATCACTTACAGTGCATATCCTCAGTGAGTAGTTTGGTTTGTCAGAACGCCAGTCTGAAACTAAGCTAGCATTTACTGTCCATTCTGCTGCTTTGATCCACATCTCCACAATGATGCCCTGAAGAACCTGTAAATGGACAGCTTTTAATCAACCGTTTATGTGAATGATAAATGCGTATGTAAGTAACATTTTATAGGTCCACATAATGAATAGTTTCTGTAGCATTTAAATGCTTCCCCCAGAACAGTACCTCCAGGCTAAGAACCAATTAAGACATTCTCTAAAGTCAAGGGAAACAAATGATGGAACTGTTTTCAAAAGTGCAGTTAATTTCACAGAAAGTGGGACTCCTAACAACCGTACCCAAGTATTTAAACCTTTCATCTTTCAGAGAAAATGATGCTTCACTGCTCATTCAGATCTAAAATAATCCACTGTAAGGATGCATCTGAAAAGACATTACTGCTGTTGGAACCAAAAGATGAAACTGATGATGGAATGATGGAAACACATTTTACTTTTAATGTCAGGGAGACTTTTACTGGAATGTAATAGAATAAGATTTCCAGGTCATTTGGTTCATTGCTTTTGGTCTATGAAATGTACACACATCGTAATAGTCACCAGGTACTTTTAATTGCGCCAAAAACAATTACCTGAATTGTGAGAACCAGAAAACAACCAACTTCTAACCTTTAGCTCTCTGCTGAGTTAATATGTCTGTTAAATACTTTTTGCTTAATCCCCATTTTTACTGGAAATTAAAGAAAAAATGGAGGTCTCTGACTTCTGCACGATACTGTATGCTTAAGAGTGTAAGCCACAGTAGGCCCAAGAGCGACTATAACACAACATGACCGTCACTTTAAATCATGCCCCACATCTTGCCCTGTTGTGGTTTTGGTTCCTCTTTACCACAAGCCACAGACCTTCAGTTTCATACTAAATACATGACCTGAGAGACAGACTATTTATATGTGGTCCTGCCTCGTGTCTTTAAGCATGTAGCCAGCGTATGGGTTTCCCCTTCGTGCATACAACACAAGGTTTCTGCAGAGCTAATTGCATTAGGGGTGCGTTTTTTTCCCAGCCATAATTTGCTGTGCCGTTAGTTCCTTTGCTTTTGAAGCCAAATCACTGCACCTTCCTTTGATTGGAGCAGCTGTTTGGCACTCCTGTGTGTAGGAGCTCACTGGTTTAATCGCTCGTGGAAGTGGCTTTGAGGGAAATTACTACACTTCATGGGCTACACTTTGCAGCCAGGAGGAGCATAGATTTTTTTCCCAGTTTCTCTATATCTCCATGTTCGTAACTCTGTGCAGCATTACAATCACATATTTGCTTTATCCTTTTTTCATCTTACGTTTCCAGTCTTTATATCTTATCAACAAGTGTAATAATACATAGAAATCAAAATAGGAGGTTCAGCAAGTGGTTCCAGATTGGGTTCTTTCCCAGAAGACCATTTGGGAAGCCTTTTCCAAGGATTATCTGTGAGATTTTCAGCCATTCAGGTCAATGAATTGACCAGTTAGAGTGCACCCTTAAAATGGGACAATTCAAGGGTGGTTATACAGAACAATAAGACCCCAAAGAACCATTTGCTGTTCTTCACAGTTCAGAAAATTGTTCTTTTTTTGTTTAAATGGTTCTTATAACAGCACCTTCATTCACTAGAGCTTTGTCATTACTCCGACCACGGGTGGCAAAGAAACAACACTGATCACTTTATGTTGTGGTGGAGCTGCTTTTTTGTGTGAAAGAAATTGCCAACATTAAAAACATATTTGCATCATGTTTGCATAATGTTTGTTATTCAGTCTACATCATCTTCCAGACATGCTATACAAAAGCAGTACTACCCTCTAGGCCTATCTTTTGTGCTATTGCTTAATAGGGAATTTTATTGATTTTACACAATTCCTACATAGTTAAATGGTTAAGATGTAAACACAAAAAATCATTCAAGTTCAAAAGAGTTGTTATAAAAAGTGCCTAGAGAACCTGGCAGAAGAGCCATAGAATTGTTCATAGCAATTGTTATAGGAACCAGATAGGAAACAAACTACCTCACAGAAACAGTTACCAATAGGCTGCCTGAGGCATTGTTTAATGCTAGTTTTGAGACATGATTTTAGCTTAAACCATATATTCGTGCTGAAGATGTACACACAGGTTGTTGTGAGGGTAAATAGACCCTCTCAAATTTACTTAATGTTAGCATGATCAACATTATGTGCAGAGGTTCAAAGGCATATGCAGGTTCACTAGTCATTTGCGCATACATTGGCTATGTTCACTTTGTAGACTGGTTCTCTGCTTTCCTACCACTGTAAAAAAAAAAAGAAAATCTCTTGGTATGCTTTTCTACTATTAATCCTTTTCACATCTCTTTACATCTCAGTTAATTCCCCTGGTGCTCTAATTTAAACAAAATAAGACATGGTAAGACATTAAGTATTTTTCTTATTATCATCTTTCTCTTTATTATCCTTGAAAATTGCATATTTATGTGATTTATGCAAAACGTACAAAATGTCATTTTTGGGGAAAAAAAATAGTTGTAACTGTTTTCATGTTCGACATATGAACATAAAAAAATCCAAAATAAATTTTTTGGTTTCTCAAAAACATGATTGAAGCTGAAGAAGTGCTAAACAGTTCTAGCTGAAACATTTCCTTTGCTTATGTGTGACAGCTGGTCAGGCTGGTGCTGCCAAAAGATTGATAAATGCTGGCCGTAGAGGGCCAGGATGTGTGAGATGATGGAAGCGCAGCAATCTATCTGATGGCAATGTATATGTGGTCCTATTAAAAATAGTCCAGCTTCATAACAACACCTTGAACTCAGTTCAATACTCTCATCAAGACACACACACCTTGAACTGAATACTTTGTGACCTCAAAGTTGTATTTAGCAATATAACGGGTATCATAAACAAGCCAATAAACAATAAACTAGTGAGAATGATGACTGACCTCAAAAAGTGACCTTAAGCCAAATATCTTCTCATCCCACCAGCACAGCACACAACAATTCCAAAACTGCTGTCCATCGAACTGATTTCTTTGTTGTTAACCTGCCATCTTATATGTGTGTATATAACTCAAAGAAATTGTGCTATAGAAGGAAGCAGGGGGAACAATAGAACTGTATACTTTGTATTAAACACATAGACTAGGATTGCTTTAGATACACTACTGTATATGGCTAAAGGTGTATAGACACCAAATCATCACGCCTGTATAAACTTATTGGACATCCCATTTCTGTTGGGATGTCCCAACAAACGTCCATTACTTGGGCATTGGCCCTACACTGATGGGATTCTTTCCATAGAATTTTGGAATGTTGTAGTTTGTGCCTGGTCAAAAGAATATTTGTGAGGTTTGGCACTGACGTTGGATGTGAAGGCCTGATTTGGAATCAATGAACCAATTAATCCCAAAGATTTGTAGTGGGGTAAAGGAAGGGCTCTGCATTCTACCATACCTAACTGATCAAACCATGTTTTTATGGACATTGCTTTGTGTACAAGGGCACAGTCATGCTGGTGCACGATAATTATGTAAAATGTCTTTGTATACTGTGCATTAAACTCTGAAATATAGGATCTAACCATTATCCCTGCTCCACCAAATGTTAGCACTAGGCATTCTGGGTAGGTGTTCTCCTAGCATCCATTCAGTCGTGCCGTGCTTTGCACCACTCGCAGTCACAATCGACACTTGCACATGGTGATCTTAGGCTTCTATGAAGCTCTGTAAATTAATTCTGTAAAGCTTCCAACACCTATTTTTTTGTGCTGATGCTGTTCCAGAGGAAGAGGAAACTCTGTAGGGAGTGATTGAAGAGAGGAAAGGTGTTGCACCTACAGTGTGAGCTTTCCTGATTTACTGCTTCATGGTAGTTTTTGCTTTTAGATGGTTTCATTTCGCAATAATAACACTTACAGTTGACAAGAGCAGATCTAACAGAGAAGAACAGTTGCGGACTGACTTTCAGTACACATACTACTGGAAGATGGAGATTGTATGGCTACATTCTTGGTTATATCGATTAGCAATGAGTGTGGCTAAAACTCTTAAACTTAATAGACCTTCATTTACTTTTGACCATATTTAGCATTTTAATTATGGCTCTATCAATGAACTATGTGATTTTGCTATTGCATGGACACAACGGTATTGCATCGGTAGTGTTGATAAAATTCTAACACATTCTTGACTTGGCGGATGTGTCTACTGGGCGATTTTCTCTGAGATCACTCTGTGAAAGTTTCTTTAATTTGTTCAGCCTCTCATTCACAGTGCGGTGATGCTTTTAACTGGAAATGCTTCTACACTTTAATTGGGGCCTTTCATGATTAACAAATTGCAGAGGTCACAAACGCAATTACACGATTCATTTTACATCCTTAGTATAGCGCACATGCCGCATTAATGCCTCAGTCAGGAGTCGCTGAAAGTGGCAGACCATTTTATTAGTACTGTAACAACAGAAGCCTCAAATAACAAGCCCAGCAATAGCAATAGGCCTAATAAAATGGGCTTTCTCCCCCCTTCATAAATTTAGTGCCAAGGCTACTGTTACAACAGTTCCTGGTAGAAGCATTTAATAGCATTTAACCCCGTAATCTGCATTCTCAGTGTAATATGTCAGAAGATATGCCCTCATCACCATTTTGATATCCCACGCTTTACATGCCAATACTAGAACAGAGAAGCATATCATGCTACACACAAGAATATTAATATCCTACATATTTAGTATATATTCAGTTTTCCACTGTGTCACTAAAAAGTCAGTTCTGCATGTTATACATATTTTTGCAAAATTCCCTAATAATAACAAAAACCATGATAAACATGGAAATGGGACTGTTAATAACTCTTATGGCATGAGTTTATGTATAACCATATAGTCATCGTCATACAGCATAGTCATATAGCAAAATAGTGTTCATTTCAGCATTCTTAACTGTATAAGTAGTCTCTTGGAAGCTTTCCTTATTTCTGAGATGTTTATTTTTATAACAGAAAACAAGCCATTAAAAAAATAGCTCAGCAAAATTTCAAATGCACACTTGACTGTGCTGTGACTGAGCTATGAGACTAACATTGCTGACAAACACTTGAATTTTGAGTCGTCTCAAACCACAACAGGAGTAGGACTGCTGACTGCTAGAACTATCATATACATCAGTCCCCCAATTTACCATATTTACTTACAAATAGCAGCTCTGGAATTGTTGCCCATAGCGGTAAAGTTTGTTAACTACGAAAGTTGATCTCCTCTACAGTTTTACAGTAAAGAAGCATGATTTGTGTTCCAAAATGTAGGGTAAATATGGTTCCTTTAATTATTATTTAACATTGGTCAGATTATCATTGAATTAGTCAGCCAGTGAATTGGTCAGGTCCTAGTACACATACAGTACTATACATATGCATACATGTTTCTAAATGTGTCAGGCGAAACATCAGGTGGAACTGCCATGTTAATATAGGTCTGACTGTGGAATAGCACACTGTAAAGGCAACCATGCTTGTTATCGGCCACTGCCTGCTGAAGGATGGTGAACATCTGTAGTGGCACGCGGAGCAGCGTGTAACAGCTGAGCACCGAGGCCATGAGGCCGTGCCTGGTGTTAATGGACAGGGCTGTGTTGCCGCGGGGCTCGTCTAGGGTGCAGTATGTGTGTGTGTGTGCTTTCTGAGTATGTGAGGGAAAATGAAGGGTGCAGTGGAGTATGGAGCATGCAGCTGCCACGCACGTGCGTAGCAAGGTGGCCCAGGTGGCCAGGAGAGAGACCATCTGAGCTGTGGTGTGTGGTTCAGACATACCTGGGGTAGAGCGCGTTTGAGCATTGACATGTGTACTGACAGCCATATGGACATTGGAGATCATGCATATGTAGTATACTAACCATTCAATGAAAGTGGCATTAGCAACAACTGGTTAGTGGTCTATCTATCTATCTATCTATCTATCTATCTATCTATCTATCTATCTATCTATCTATCTATCTATCTATCTATCTGTTCCACCAACCACCACTATCCAACAGCCAACAGCGTCATGTGACCAAAAATAATGATGGACCACAGAATGATCAACATATACTGTGCAGCAACAGATAAACAGATGTCACTTACTTTACATCTAAAAGGTGGATCAGCAAGGTGTGAGTGTCTAATAGAGTAGGCAGTGAGTGGACACAGTGTTTGAAAACTCCAACTGCACTCTGATGCACTCGTACTATCACAACACACACTAACACACTAACACCTCATCATTGTCTGTGCAGCGCTAATAAAGTACGCATGGAAACAGACTGGGGTACAACTACAAAGGGGACCTTGTGTAAGTGAACTGGTATGCACAGGCATATCTTTAAGAACCTTTGGT
This sequence comes from Prochilodus magdalenae, assembly GCA_024036415.1. Classification (NCBI taxonomy): domain Eukaryota; kingdom Metazoa; phylum Chordata; class Actinopteri; order Characiformes; family Prochilodontidae; genus Prochilodus; species Prochilodus magdalenae. The sequence goes on from JAMWET010004698.1 coordinate 383,995, forward strand.
ATGAACTAAGAAGGTTCTCTTTAGAGGAATGAATACAAGATATATGCTAATTGAAACTTTTAAAAATGATATAAAACGAACCCTCTACTGATTTGACATGATGAACATTATCCACTGCAATGGCGCTACCGAGACTGCACTCTGAGCCACAGCCATTCATTGTGTGAGAGTTAAATTGACTCTACGCATTCAGACCCTTAAGGCCCACTGCTTCACCCTGTATCTGGCATAAGTCAAGTCACACTCTCTGCTTTCAACTATTCTCATACAGCTATCAAACATTCAAACAGGCTTAATATGGTCGCCACTTCTCTGTGATCAGTAACAGACGCCTCTTTATCTCCATCTGTTTCCACGTTAAGCTCCACTGTCATGCACACTTCTTTCGCCAGCTTGCCTTTACGCTTCAGAGGCAACTATTTGATCACTTCCGTCAGGTTCGACATTACACTGTCTCGTGCGTTAACAAAAAGAACTCATTCATGTATTTGTTTTTCACATTAGGAAGAATCATTTTAGAAGCCTTAGACCTTATAATAGCAGCAAATTTTGCATTGTCGCATTGTTGCATTGTCGGGAATAGCATACAGGCTTCGATAGCCAATGAAATGGTTGCTGTGTTTATTATGTATTAGTGACATGGTAAAAAGTACTGAACCTGTTCTGTTCCTTGAGCCTTGAAAATGATAATGCAAGTCAGTTGCCATCCTGCCAAGAGGCACAACTTTAATAGAGAACTGCTTTGTCTTGTTTTGTAAATTTCTATATATTCTATATAATACCTCAACACAGCTTCAAAAGAGAAGGCTTTAGAAAAACCCTCAGTCTGAACTACTGAACTGACATGCTACACATAGCGAAATAGTGTTAAAAAATGATTTTAGTTCACCACAATATTAATAACATATTGTTAAACACCAAACAATGTCGTGACGCCTTTCAAACTCCCAGAACCCTGTACTTTATTTGAGTACCTGTACGAATTTGGCTACCATTTCTGCTGTGGATCCAAGAATACCGACCTTATATGGAGGGGCTACAAAACAGTGGTGGATAGTAACAAAGTAAGTGTAATTAGTCGTGTGCCTAGGTAGTTTTTCCGTGTATCTGTACTTTACTGAAGTATTTCCATTATGATCATTTGAATAGACATCAGTGTCACACTAATGAATGACCTTCTACTAAAGACTGTTGGACTGTGAGACACTAGAGTCTCTTCACCTACAGTGTGTTAATTAAAAGTCTAGTTACAGAAATGATAATAGGACGTTAGAGCCAAAATAAAACATGGTACTTTTACTTTCCATTCTTAAGTACATTTGAAGTTAAATACTTTAGTACTTTTACTTAAGTGGAGGTCTAAAGAGAGGACATTTACTTTTACTGGAGTAATATTTCACTTTGTGTGTCTGTGCTCTAACTCAAGTACATGGTTTGTGTACTTCGTCCAACACTGCTGCTAATAGACTATTGGCTGAAAGAAGCATGTTGCATCATTGCTTAAAAGTAACTGTAACTGTAAGTCTTTAAAGTAACTGTAGAATGATGCCATCTTTTCCATTCATATTCCAAACTACACGGGGCAGGATATCGCCAGAATTTGCATAGTTGCTCCTCTTCTTGTTTAACTTCTTACCACTCTAAAAGCAATGTTGGGCATCAAGCACTACCCTAGTCTCCATCGCCAATGTCGCCAACTCTTGTTCTGCTTAAATTTTTTATCTCTTCTTTTGTTTGCTAAATCATGGAATAATTGTTACTCGTCTTTCTATTGGTTACCTGTCCTATATATGTGTATATGTGTATGTCACTAATACAAAATAGCGAATAAAATTTAAGCTTGTGTTTACTGTTAACATTAGTGTCGTGTGATAAATTGTGTGACCACCAAACAACCTCCAGAAAACCGTATCTATTTTTACAGATCTCGTGTAAAGGAAAACATGGCTAGGGTATGGTTGTGCCGTCTGTTGGCAAAGCGCTAATGTTGCCCACCACTACAGTTAGGGCTTATAATTATATTGCAGTCTCAGTTTTGAAATTTCTCTTTTGCCGTTTGTGTTTCCTTTTCTTTTTTGTGTGCTAAAGCATTTCCGTGATATAAATAGTAATAATTAAATAGTGATAAATAGTGTCATAAAAAGGTCAAAACTATTGGACACGTTAACTGCCCCTTTTTTTGGACTGTCTTTTGTGACAGTCAGAAGGTAAGTATAGTGCATGTGCCAGGCAATGCAGTAAGTGTAAAAATATACAGAGTGACGTGTTTCAGTGTTAGGTTTTATTGCGGAGGCGTCCTCTAAAACTGGCCATGTTCCATCTGATGCCCAAGAGCAGTTTACTGAGTAAATGATGGATCATGAAGCTTTCTGCAGCTACTGTCACTACAAATCAACTTCAGTGATTCTGCTGCATTCGCCACCTCACTGCAAACTGTAGAACAGAACAGAATCTGATTTGAAATGATTTTCAATGTAACATATTTCTCTTTATATAACCTTTTTATTTTGCTTTGTATTGTTGCATTCAAAGTATTTGAGTAGGAACAGAGTGTTTGGACATCCTTACTTAAAATACCAAGAAAATGAGTTATTTTCATAACTAAAAAAATTTCAAAGGTTGAATACAAGCCAAAAGTTGCCAAAACTGTGACCAGGAATGCATTTCATTGTATTGTACCACTGAAGGTTTTTGTATATTCCCACTTATATTTTTTATTTCAAGTTGCCGCACAGGTTGTGTTAGAAAGATTAGCAGGTTAGAAAATCTGCTGAAAAGAAAACTAGATCTCGAAATTCGAAAGACGACACCTTTGCATTGGTCAGTTATTTTTTCTATCATACAGTTTGGATTTCTTCTTTTTGGATGTTTCGTGATGAGCCTACCCTTTTTCCTTTAAAAACTAGTGCAGTAGGAGAGGAACGTACCGGTTTACATTTTTTTTCTGCGCACAAACTGGATCCTCGTTGAGGTTACCTAAAGGAAACAAAAGAAAGAGAATTAATGCAACTTTTTAAAGATTTGGTGTTAAAACTCAAAACTCATATTGAACTTGAGGTCAATTGTTCTGAAGCAATGTCATTCATTTAAACCTAATAACTGTATGTATAATTTCTTTTTTTAAATCACATTTCAGGGGTAACCTTTTAAGGAACACTTAAGGAATTTATACAAGAGCCTAATTCTCTTATACCCAGGTATCAGCAAGGTACTAGCTAGCTAATTAATTTAAGGTACAAAATACTGTGAGCCTGCACATTTTTTTTCTTATCTGTTGCAATTAAAAGAAAGCCTTCCTGAGCTTCCAAATATATTCCGTGGTTCAGACGTGGTCTTTTGCAGATTGGTTTGTCCTCCGCACCAGTCTCTATAATCTGTCTGGTGGCAGTTAAGATTGGCCCAACTCACCTTGTTCCTAATGTAGTGGTGCAGTGATTCCTTATTTAGGTTTAAGATTTAAGTTCCTCCTTCTAGTTGCTGTACTTCTAATTAGTTAGCCATTTAATTAATTCATTAGTTGTTAAATGTTTTACTGAAAAATAAGCACTCAAAGAATGTGTTTACAGCCTGGTTGCTCATGTTTACCAGGGATGCCAGTTTTTGTTTTACTTAAGTTTTAGTACTTCAATTTTAATATCTAAAAATATTATTATATGTCTAACAGTCATGGATTAAATATATATAACTAAGTACATTGCAACTTCTACTTTTGATGCCAAACCAAAACTATAAGCCTTGTATTAAACCAATATGCCATCAGTGGTAATGTTTTGCAGTGGTATGTTACAGGTTATTAGACAACAGTCCTTTGATCAATCTGCTATTCTCTCACCAAATAAAGCAGTGTGATAGTTGTTTGCCAGGCAACATTGTTCTGGAAACAGCACAATGGGTATTGACATCTAGCCCATTAATACAGAATTCAGATGATTAGTCTGTATTTTACAGCAACTACTCTCTCAGCCAATCAGTTTCTGTATTGAAACAACTTTATAATCTCAGTCTTACAGAATTTCCTATAAGGCAGCAAAAGAGGATAGTCTATAAAGAAGCTAGAGCAGAGTAATACAACAAAATAACCTCAATATCTTTAATTACCAAGGCAGTCATTAGGTCGTATAATGGTCTGATTTAAACTTCTGATCTGGAGCAATTTCATGTCCTTCCCAATCCTTTGCTCTTAAGTTAATTACTTCGGTCTAGATTTATTTTATTACCATTAATGGCTTAGTAATTACTTTCAAAAGGCACTCAAACCTGATACACACACATGCAAACACATATGAATGTAACAGCAGTGTTAAGTAAGCCTGTAATCTTTAATTAGCATTCTGAGCACTGTAAGTGGTCACGTATTGGTGACTTCACTGAGCCACACATGACATTTTAGCTATAGGATATCTGTCAGAAATACTTAAAAGGCAAAAGTGCTTTAAAACAATATTATAATCCTTGATTTTTTGAGAGATAAACAGGAAGAAGGAAGGAGGAGAACGATGAAATGTCAGCACCTGAAACAGTAGTACAGGAACAGGAAGAATCCTCTGAAAGACAGGTGGCAGACTGCCTCTGGCCTGAGTAATCAATGAATGAGTGATGTAGCATTGGAGTGTTCCTGGCAGAACCTGCACTAAAGTTTCCTTTCTAGAATTCTAATCTGCTTTTTGTGTAGATAGCACATTGCAATTTAATTTAATACGAATTAAATTCATACTTCACTCTGCAAAACATTCACAATATGAACTTAAATGTTCTGAGGCTGAGGATTTGTTTTCTGGCTGTAACTAATAATAAATATAAATAATAATAATAGTAATAATAATAAATAATGCCATAGAAATTGCTCGGATCCCTTAGTTATGTCTTAAATGAAAACCTAACAAGATGCAATTTAAGCTATTGGATCACTTTGGATTTCATGCTTTTGATGCTTTATGGCTGCTCTGCTCTTAAATGAATTTGATATTGATTGCGACACATCCTGTTAAATCATAATCCCAAAATAACCATGACTTCAATACAAAACTGTCTAAACTCTTACGGCTACAGTGTTGCAATCAACCAAAAAATTAAAAGAAGGTTTGTTATTGATGTAATTTGTAGAGGACTGTCAAAATAAAGTGTGATCAATATTTCTGTTCAGGCAAGCTCAGAGAGTTGACAGTAATGATATACCCAAATTTTAGACACTTTAGAAGGATACAGCATTTCAAGCTTGTTACATATTTTAATTTAAATCATTCTGGACCAATTCCACTGGTTCCACAATATAAATATAAGAGCTGGTATTTTAACTGGTGTAAGAAAAGAGTAGAAAATGAGTTATGAGGTTTTAAAACCACTACAAAATTCACATTACGCATGCAAACATGCAAGTAAAGGAACACTTACGGATTTATGAATGTTGCTGTAGAACGGTGAATGCTTAGTGCACGTTATGAATATATTATGCAAGGATGCATATAATATTCTTATGATCAAAGCAGGAGGTTTTACAGGATGCTTCTCGAAGTGCTGAATTCATGCTCAAGGACAGTTTTCCCCTTGGCTTGTTTATTTGGGAAATCCTGACTCTCTGTTTGACCTGATTATGTAGCAGCTTTCAGCTCAGTTTCACAGAGAGTGAGAGAAAGAGAGAGAATAAGAGAGTGAAAGAGAGAGAGCGATAGAGAGAGGGAGTAAGAGAGAGACATATAGAGGGCAAACACGCGTACAGATACACGCGCACACACGCGCTTACACACCTACGCACGTTATGACTCAAGGTGTCCAGAACAAACATGAAAGAGTTGCAGGCCAGCGCACTTTTCTTGTGCCTCTCCTGCAGAGCTATTTTTTTCTGGGGGCCCTTGAGAGATACTGGGGAGAGGCTATTGATAGCAGGGTCCACAGACGATTTCTGACAGTGTAGGTTTTCATACAGCTATTTTTCAACAACAGAAGGAAGATTTGTTTCCTGTGCAGGCACTAGAACCCAGTGCTTGTTTTTTTCCTTAGTTGTCTGCTGAGTGTTTTTTTCTGTTGCGTACATGCATAATTATTAAGACAGACATGTTGTATGTACACTCAACATCAAAAGAATAGTTGCACAAATTGTTGCAACTTGGGACATGCAAATTATTCATGTTTCACGTTCAGACAAACATTAGCAAGGACGGGCCTTATTGCTGTACCTGACTGATCCAAAAGCCCTGACTGTGGACATTCAGTGAGCAGTGATGCCCTCCATGAGTTATCCGGTTAGTGCCAGCACCATTGGCAGACGACTGCACAATGCAGGTACATGCATGCAGACCATTACGACAACTGCTCTTAACAGCATGGCAACATCACCACTGCAATGGTGATGTGCCAGAATCTGTGCGTAAAGGCAACGTGTCCAGCACAGTCAAGTGCCCCATGTCCAGAAGACCTAGTGTCACTCCACCTCCACACCTACCTACCGCATAATCTGCAGGAACTGTGTGAGAATATTCAAGATACATGAGATGGATTATCACAGGACACCACTAGGAACCTCTACAACTCCAACATCTGGTATATTGTGTTTGGATCATTTCTATTGATGCATTCATCAAGAAATTTTACTACAAGGCAAAGGAGAACTAAAAAGAGAGAGATTTTCTACTTTCATACTTTATAATTTATCTTTGCGCTTAACTCTTGTGCTTCTCTTGTTACCTCTGTGTACTTTGTATGTCTGCTACTGGATGTCTGATTTTCCCTCGGGATCAACAAAGTATCTGTCTGTCTGTCTGTCTGTCTGTCTGTCTGTCTGTCTATCTAAAAGTGGATCATTTTGTAGTTTGCTAACTGCTCTGATGATTTAACATAATTGGAAAAAGGACCTATTTTGTACATTATTGACCTATTGAGTTTCCCCTTATCTCTTGAAGCCACCAAGCTGGGAGAAAGAGAAGACTAGCACTAACTTCTTCCAAACATGTCAAGCATATTTTTTTCTGCTGCTCATGCAGCATTATGAGACAGCTCAACACGCTTGGAGGAGAAAGCTAACAAACAATGTGTCAGCTAACAGATGGCCACTGTGTCTAGCAAAGTGTTGAGTGATGGTAGTTTGGATAGATGTGGCCTCACTGGGGACCGAACTTTTAAAACTGCATACTTTGTAAAGCTTTTCCTAAAGAAAAAGACTGCATGCGGGTTTAAAAACAGTCTCAGAGTTTTTAGCCTATCTCTAGTTCATATTATACCGACTAAGGCCATTTCTGTGTTCAGCATGAGGAAGTTGGCAATATAAACACAAACTTCAGCGTTATATTCCACAGGAAACAAAATACCGCAACATTTTGATCTCTGCTTTTTTTCTGAACGAGCACTCGAGAGAACCGGTAATCATGTACAATTTGAGAGATGGATCTTTGCTAATGAGTCTTTGATGTAATGCTTTCCAGCTTGTTTTTGATCTGCGCACGTTCGAATGAGACTGCCGTTGCGAGGAGCGAAGGCTTATACCTGATTTAATGAACAAACCTGAAAAAGCTCTTTACCCTTGTATAAAAGCGCAAATTATGAGAGAAACATAATTGTTTTTGAGACGCACATAGACGCCACGTACATAAAAGCACCTGCTGACTGGAAACACGCCGGCATAATTTTCATCCTGTTTTTGGCTTGCTGTTTCTCTCTCTTTCTCTCAGTCTCTCTCTCTCTCTCTCTCTCTCGCGCTCTCTCTCTCTCTCTCTCTCGCGCTCTCTCTCTCTCTCTCTCTGTCTCCCCATTCTCCTTTTTCTGAATCTAATCCAATGTATGAGATATAGTAACACCGTTATGTTGCCGCAGACACCTGAAGTAAATCCCAGTGTTTTCTGTGAAAGGCACGACTTTACCATTACCAAGCCAATTTTCGGCAATTTTATGCTGCCTTGTCATGTCTGCTTGTGTATGAAATCTGAATGAGTCATAGCCACTGTCAGCCACCTCAATATTTTCTCGATTGTGTGGGGTAAGACTCAATACACAAAGGCTGACAGCGAATACAGACGTGGCGTGGCGAGTGTAGAGTTAATCTATGTTCGCTCACTTTATTCATTTGACAGGCATATTTTTATTTTTTCAGCAGATTCAGGAGTTTCCTTCCTGTGAATCCCGCATGAACGATTTAAATTTTAAATATGCTTTAATACTTTTTCCAAGAACAGTCAAGGACATGTTTTTACAAACATTGCACGTCCCTCAGCGTGGCAGGCACAAGCTTAAACATATGGCTGATTTTAAAAAGACATGAAGGTGATGAGCATGATGGTTTGAACATGGTTTGTGTGCTGCATATGGAATATAGTATAAAGGTCTGACACCAACCTTTCAAAATTGAACAGAAAATGACACAGATGCAGCTATGATTTTTCAACATTCTCCAGAACCTTTAAGGTCCTTCCAGGGTTTGGCTTCCCCCATGTGTTTGGATAGTTACCCCATTGAATATGTTGCTTTAAACATTCTAGCCTATAAAGATCTTTAGACGGAGATGCGTTTGGAAAATACAGCCCCCATTCAGCAGCTCGATAATGAAGTCATATCTTCCATATGGGTGTAAACAAACAACTCCAATCAATATTTGCACAGTCTCCTAATCAGTTTACAGGAAACATACTAGAGAGAGGTCCTAATTAAGACTGCCTGGGGAGAGGGTCCCCAGCTGGCCCGTCCAAAATGGCTTTGAAGCGACCGGCTCTGTTGCTAACTGTATGAGGAGGGACTCCACCTCAATGCCAATAAACTGTAATGAGCTAACATAACGTTTGTGCTCATAAAAATGACTAGCAACTGGGATTTTATCATTACAGATCCAGGGAGAGTTCTTAGTAGGTTCATACATTTAGATATTTGCTTAACTATTCGAAATGAGGTTAAGTATGTAGGTGTTTTGTGCAAAAGTCAGAGACCATCCTACAATTACACAAAGGCCTCACAGCAAAGTTCAGGTTTAGAAGTTGGTTGCATTTTAGCTCCTTACCAAAGAAGTAATCCCAAACACATTTAATAATGTTAAGGTTTGGACTATGGACTAGTTTTGTGAACACGAGCAGCTGTTTCCAAGAATTTAGTAAACCTTTAGTAGAAGTTAGAAAGCTAAGCAAACAGTACGCTGGATGAGAGGAAACTGTACTTGTTCTAATTGTATAAACAGAATAAGCTGTAGCAAAATATATTCCAGTTATATGTACCATCGTCAGTACTTAAAGTGACCAAATGCATGTGTCGTTACAAAGAGAACATAACTATGCTTGCATAATTGGGTTAAGTTTAAAAATGTGTCAAATATTGAATAAACATCATTGTATTTATTGTATACAACACAAAAGTATTAAACACAAGATTATTTTGTGTGTTCCAACTTAGCAAGTGTAGAAAAAAAATAAATATCATGGTACATAGCACAACATTTGAACACTTTCAATAATGGACAAATCAATTTTAACCAGCAGATCTCTTCCTAATTTGTATTTTTGGGTTTTATAATCAGATTTAGTGCTTCACACCAAAGATGAACACTTTAGGTAGTGTTTATCTGAGGGTTTTGTTTATATATAACAGTTTTATAAACTTAGTTTTTGTTGTCCTATGACTTTTCTCCTCACTTTCTCTCTTTTTTATATATATATTTATATATATATATATATATATATATATATATATATATATATAGATATATCTATAGATCTTACCTTATTAATTTATACAGAAGATTATATCTGCCCTTTTCAGGCCTGTATCTGGCCTTTTCCAGTGATAGGGTCACTATGTAATATACGCTAAGCTGGTTACTGTTGTGGACCGTGATATATGGCTACATGTGAAGGGCAATGTAAAGACAGTAGGGGGTGGCTGGTGGCTACTATAAAAAACAACATAAAACCCTGCACATCAGGCAGCAGAAAACGGAAGTGGAATGTGAACTGCTTCTTTTCCCTGTTGTAATTCCAGTGTGGAATTAGTGACATATGAGTAGTCAGTTAATGTAGCCATTTAAGGAACTGGCCCACTGAAGCTAATTTATTTGAAGGGAAAATTACATTCAAATCTGCTTTGCTTTCTGGTTCCTTACTGATGGGACAATTCTGTTTATGTGTGTGCACAAGTGTGTGGGTATGTGTGTGTGTGTGGCTTGTTTTGCTCTTTGTTTTGTTTGTACCTTGAGGCCTCTGAAATCTCATTATGTTTGAATTATTCCCATTATTATTTTTTTTATCTCTTTCTGTGGTCATCTCCAAGGCTTTAATCATTGAAACTCATTCAGGGCAATTATCTGAATAAGTAAACTAATGACCAGATGCCAGATTTGAGCACGTGAAAACAGGATAATTAGCATTGGATGAGCATCCATGGTGCATTAACAAAAAGTTTCACCCCATGTTAGCAAATAATTGGAACATTCGTTGTATGAGAACACTGGCTTTGTTGAATTTAGCATGGTGGGAATTGTAATTGCTGTTTCATAGAAGAAGTGAAGCAGGGGGCAAAATAAACAGTGCATCACCCCTTCACAGTGGCCTTAAAAAATGCAAATGCATTTGTCTCATGCATGAGAAGTGTTTTTTTTTCATATCTAGGTGTTGACTTATGGTTACACTTTTTCGAGTGTTTTATTGTAATTTGTTTTTGTATAAATGTGCATTTTAACAGGCGAGTTTTACCCTATTGCATTTAAACCAGCTCGCTGATTATGAAGTTCTAGGCAAAATATTACAATATTTATCACAATATATGCTGGGATGATTCAGCGGGTCGAGGTAATTCTGCTTTAGATGACATTTTCTATCTTCACCTATTGGCAGCAAATGGAACATAATCTAGCCCTAAGAGAGCACTTTAGAAAATGACAGATTTCACCTATAACAGCTTCACCTCCATATGCTCACATATCCTCTGAAATGCCCTTTCTGTAAATCTAATGTGACAAATGCTTGAAATTGCTGTGGCAATCAGTAACTCTTTCATCCTTAAAGGGATACTCCAGTATTTCCTGTTCTAATGTCTGTTTGCAGCATCTGTATTGTGGGGGACATTTACCACAGGGAATAGTTTGATGTATTTTACAGTATACAGTAAGCCTGTTGAGTCACAACTTGCCCACAAATACATAGTTTTATAGCTAATGTTTGACAAGCGTTGCAGAATGTTGGCAGGTTGGAATTTAGATTTACTATGAAACTACAAAAAAATTAAGGTTTTAAATATCACTACCAAACTCAATCATGCTGTAACGCTAGGTAAGTTGGAAACAAATTCTCCACCATGCCAGTGTTAGCTTTAGAGTTAAAAAAAAAAAGGCTGGACCAGAGTGATCTTGCTTGTTATATGTTACACTCTATTGCATTCTGTAAAGTTTGATACTTGACAATTGCTATGAAGGAGAGAAGGGCGGTTTTGTGAACAAGTGTTTGAATAGCATTACTTTAAAAACATAATTATTCTATTTTATCAATGAAGGTTTTTAGACTGGCTTTACATTGTGAAGCTCCTGTGCAACTTCAGCCCACGCAAAACTTAGTTGAAAGCATCTCAGCTTTGGAAGACAAATGATTGATTTCACCCGACCAGTGTACAGGACGGTTTATTGGGGGAGGCCCCTGACTAGTAGATTTTCAATTTGTCAGTTTCCTAAATCATGAAGGCAAACGCTTCTATAAGCTAATGTTTCTTTAACCTTCCGCATTAACTAGCCAACTAACAGTAACGGCTGCTTAAATAGCTGTTAGAGCCACTGCCCTTTGTTAGGCTGTTTATGTGATTTGACAGACAGATTAATTGTTTCCCTGCCCCCTATTTTTACACAGAGCTCGGTTTCAGTTGAAACCAAAGAGTGGAAATGATTACAGATTGGAAGTCTGAGATATGGTCAGCTCTGAACTATGCAGCTATGCACAAATGACTTTATTGTAAGAAAGTTATATTGTAGGCAACTAACAACATGCAAATAGTCGCAGCACATGCGTTTCACCATATAAAGCAACCCTTGATACACTCTAAAGATAGAAAATTGTTTTAAGTTTGTTGAGCACTGAAATAACACAACAAAATCTGTTACAGTTACTTTGTTATTTCGTATTTCAGCAGCGTACCATTGATATTTATTAAACGTGTGTTTAGAGTAAACAGGTTTTCTGTTATTAATCGCTCAAAGACTGCATGCTACGCACTGTGTGCAGCAAATAGTGATTAGGTTGAATAAAGCCGGAGTAGTTTTTTTAAGTAGCTAGCATACATCTCTCCTGGATGTAGCATGGAAGCTGATTGTAAGATCTGATGAGGTAGCGTAAATGTGATTATACCTGCCAGATCACCTTTAAGCATGGGCAGCCTTCCTGGGTACAGCCTAATGGGAATAAACAGGCATGTTTAATGCATAAAGGGTGGGCTAGTCTCTTACAGTCAGGTGGAAGAGTTATCAGTGACAGATGGGGGGATGTACCTGTCACTCTGTCTTAATCAGCCGTGACCGCTCCCTCTCGCATCTTGCAAGGCCAAAGCATTAGTCCTGGGGGTGGTTCAACTCTGTTTCGGGTGTAAGCCAGAGTGACAGAAGAATTGATAGAGAGTAGAATGCAAGACTGCTCAATCTCAGTGTTCTACCTTTAGTATTTAAGTTCCCGTTATAGCCATCAATAACAAAAGTGTGGTGTAGTGTCTATTAGGTTATAGTTATTGGAAAAGAGAAATTCTGTCAAAATACAGCTTCTGAATTTCTACAATAAAGAAGATACTTTTTATGATGATTTAATGCAAATACAACTCCTTCTTTGACATACAGCTTTGTTTCTCACATTCGAATTTGGAAGTGCCGAAAGAAAACTCCTAATACAAAATGAATTTATGTAATGTAATAACAGAGTAACTCACTATATAATTAAATGTTATTATATACCGTAAATATGCAAAGGTTTGAACACCCTCTTGGTTAAATTACATATTTTACTAATATTCTGTACAGGAAGTGAACTTAAATGTGGAATGTTTCTGCTAAATTTTCTACATGTATCTATTTATTTGCTGGATTTAACATGTTAGGGTAAACATAAACCATACAAAGTGCAACATTTCTGATACAGGCTACATTTTATTTTCTTATTCGACCAGGGGTTCCCAAACTTTTGTGTAAGATTGTGATTTCTAACGATGTCAGAATTAGCTTGTTATAACATATTAATACATATTTGAATTGTCAAATTATTAATAGCACTCTTTAAAAAAAAAAAACATTCTCCTAGATTGACCCTTAGAGCCATCTATCATTCAAATCATGCAAACACAGCTTTTATGATAAAAACAAAATTATTTTCATCTACGGTCATGCAGTTTAAAATCAGAGTACATAAAGTCCAAAATATCATTTACAAGCCAAGTGCACCACTTATGCTGACAATATCAGTAATGGTAGCATCAGACAGTGCCTTCTGCAGACAATGCTGGAAAGTGCTCCCAGGACGCCTGTGAATAAATCAACAAGCAGCAAACGTAAAGTAGAAAGCTACAGTTCCGCTCTTAACACAGTCAGTGTTGTTCTCAGTGGATGTTGGAAAAAAACGTTCACCCTATTTTCATATTCACCCAGCGTTCATGTTCAGTTTCATGTTAATAAGGCTAATAAATGCATGTAAATATAAGCACATATCACAAAGTGCTCTGTTTAGGTTCTAAATTTGAGCAAATAAGGCAATGTGGCTAATTATAATTAGTTCCACAAGCTAATGTAATACAATAAAAAACAATCTAATTATGATTAATTATTTTAATCATTTGACGGTCCTAAGAGTTACACTCGAATAGTATACCAGATGGAAGAGAATGACTCTCTACTTCTAAGAGTAAACTGGTGCCTTGGCAGAATGGATAGTGTAATTTTGGAAGGAGAGATTTAGCTTGGGTTGGGTGAAAAAACATCGTACAGACTAATGTTATTTTAAAAACAATTGTGTTTTGGCATGCAATGGGTTTCTGGCAGTAGGCACTTAACTTTGGAACTGCTTTCTTAATCAAGTCGGGTGCATTAAACTTGCTAGCACACTGTAGACAGCAACTTGCCAAGGCGTCTGTGCTGTGGCTCCTCTTTGCCAAATTAAGATGAATCGAGGGAAGAATTTGGGTCTTAGGAGCGTCGTTGTGGGTGTGTGAAGCTCATTGCCTTTATTGGGGTGAAATAGAGAAATGGAGAGACTAACTCACTGTGAGAGCGTTTTGTCCTGGAATTGCTCTGCTGGGAAAAAGCCAATAACAGTTCATACTTGGCCCATTTGAGCTGCACAATGCACCCGAAAGCTTTTGCTCTGCCTGACACTGCCGTTCTTTCTCGCTCCGTCTCTGCAGTGGAGCAGCTGTAATGATGTCGTACTGTTTCAGCAGGGGCAGTGAAAGAACATCAAGGTGAACGTCAGACTGCAAAGGTGAACAATGTCTACTAGAACCCATCCATAGCTACACAGTGCATATTGGGAACTTGGGAGTTTTCTACCATAAGCTTAGCTGGCAAAACTTGCATTTGGGAAGCTATGATCCTACATACAGTAGGGAAGCTATAAAGCTATGAAGCTGTATGTTTTCATAATAAATTATGTCATACTATGATTTTTCTAATTATTCACTGGGTATTTTAAATCTTATGTGTCATGAAATAAAGAGAGCCTCCAAACAACATGTGTTGACCAAATCAGAAAGTTTCTATGGATGTATTGTGCAATATAAAGTTGCATGCAAGCCAGTAAGTAAGGTAACTATCTATCTTAATTTTAGCTGAACTTAGTTTCCTTATTTTCTATTGGGTTCAGTGCTTGTTTTTGAATGTGTGGTGGAAAAACGGCACTAGAAAGCATTTGGCCAGTATATGTTTGAGGTTACTGGGAAGTGTAGTGTACATGTCTAGCTTGTACAATAACAGCTTGCATAACATATATGCCTGCTATGCAACAGTGATGTTAAGTACATTTAGTTTATCTGACTGCAAATATGTAGCAGAATCTGACAAAATCAGTTTTTCCAATTCTAGAATAAATAACTCTTAGGATTAGTTCCAGTGTAGCAGTAGTTACGTTTTCCACTCTGAATTAAGCTCTGTGCTGTTGTGACCTAATGTTTAAACTACATAGTAACAAGCAGCTGACTGGAGGTCAGTCTGTAATCACATTATCCTATTTTTTTTTATTTATTTGACCACTTTTTTTTTTTATTTGAATCTTTTAACATCGTTCCTCTTTCTGTGGAACCAAAGTCGAGTAGGATATTTCAGGAGCTGTCTAAGATATAATTATTAGAATGTACCCAGAGGAACCGATTTGTGTGGAACTGCTAAGTGTGCCGTGGATAATAAGAAGGCTCCACATCTGTATATGTGGTATGCAAAGCATATTGTTACCAACCATGCAGTGAGTAACCACCACAGAATGCTATCATAGTGTTGTAATTGCTATAATTTCTCTTTGCTTGGTTTATGCCGATGTCTGCAGACCACCTGGTCCAGCTGATGCAAAAACACATGGTCTCAGGCAGGAATGCATAAACAGCCAAGCACAGTTAGCAAAGAGAGATAGCAGGGCTGATAGCAGTTTATATTAGAACAAACTATTAGTATAAACATGGACATGAATAGACAATTTCAAATGCAGAGGAGGACAAAATAAATATCAGCTAGGAAAAATGTAAAAAGACAATATTAAAAACCTCACTCTACCTAATGCTATCAATAAGAATAGGCATAGGAATATAAGAGCTAGTTTTTTAGTTTGGGCCATAAATATCGAAATACCTTCATCATACAGTTAATTTTGCTAGTGCCTTTATGGAATTCTAGAATTACACTTGTCACTCACTAGGCACTTGTTTGATGCTTGTAAGAAACAGTACAGTGTACTAACCTTGTAGCAGTGTAGCCCTTTGAAATGGAGCTATTGGTCTTTCCCATTTCTAACCTTATTTCTTATTCCGCCTTAAATGCATTGGTTAGACTGCCACTTGTATTTGCAGTCAGAGAAGGATCTGACACTATACGAGTTCCAGAAAGCCTGAAATGACAATCTTTCTGCCCACTTTTTGGATCTTTTGGTTCTTTCCTCTGGCATTTTCTCAGACATCAGGCTCTATTCCTTACTTCAGAGAAAAGAGTAGGATTTGCATTAACCATTGGTGATTCATTGAGAAGGTACATTTTAATGGATGTTTTTATCGAGTTTACCAAGTTGAATCAGGTAAACAGCCATAACAGATTCTATGACACGTTATCTGATGGCACAAATCTTTATCTTTGTTCTAAGGTGCAGTGTATGAAGCTCAGATCATTTCAGTGCCATTAAAAAAGAAGTTGCACAACAGTCTGGCCATGAGGAGCTCCTTAATCAGCAGGGTGTTTAACAGATTTATTGTCATGGTAACAAACCCTCCTGCCAATATCTGCTCTTCAGCTCACTTGCATTGTTTCCTTTGATCAAGCTTCTAAAAGTCTGCGATTATGGCTATGCTAATGTCGCTAATGCAATTTCTAATTTGTCTAGGGTGTTGAATGGCAAATTCCTTAATTAGTACTTTAATACACAAGCTAACATGAATGCTTTAAATGTCCTGTTTCCTGCCTGCATTTAAAAGCAGGGATATGATCCAGCCTTTAACCCAAGTTTGTGGATCAGGCCCATTTTTTGTCCAACATTGGTCTTAGTGATGCACAAGACTGATCAATTCATTCGGACAGCAGTCACTCCACATCTATTGAGCCAAGGCTTAGAGATGCCAGCTCCAATCAGCTCACCCGAGTTGAATTTTAGGGCAATTTCTGCATGTAGTACCAAGAACAACCTGTAAAAATCCTGATCTGTGCTTAATTGGATCTGGAATCTTTAAAACCTATGGCGTTCCCACAGTTCTTTTCTTCAAGTTTAGGGCCTTTGTTCTCTAAGAAGCACAGCGATGAAAGAAATGGACAGAGGTGTAGTGGGCTGCAAATGACACATGTGAGGCAAATCAAATCAGCAGGGTTTCTACTCAGTAAGGATGGACCATAAAGTAGACATGTCCGAATGGGCTATTTCAGCAGCGGCCAGCCTAGCTGCTTGACAAAGCTGTCCTTGTGCACTGGTCTCCAAACCCTAATTACAATAAATCATGTCCACTAGCTCACTCAGAGCTGTCGTAAAAGAAGGACAGGCAGTCGCCTCTTTATGAGACCTCAGTAAAAAATCATGTGGGAGAAAATGGCCGTGGTGTGGCTATTTTATTTTTAGTATTCCACAGATCAGGCTAATTCTGCAACAGTATCACAGCGCCTTCAAAAGCAAGGCCCTGTCATTTAACAGTATTCCAGATGTTCGTCAAAGCATGAATCTGTACACGCTTAATAGTGAAGGTGCTGAAAAGGATTCTTTGGTGGGATGTCCTCGAATGACTACTTAATTTTTTATTTTTTTGAAAATATGAAGTTTAAAAAATGAAAGAATTCCCACATAATAAAGGTTATTTTGCGGTTAAATGTTTTTCATTAACAGGATAATTGTCACGCCTGCTGGCTCTCTTCTCACCCCCATTTCTGATAACACACCACCCGATGACATCACTTTCACATATCTGCCATCTCCCAATCCCGTTTCGTTTTCTAGAACCGAGTCTCCAGAGTATTGATTTCACCTGTGGTTAATTTAGTCTGTTTGTATATATACTCCTCTCTCTAACACTGACCCTTTGCGAAGTATTGCCGCTTGCGTAGCGAGTGTTTCTCTCTGTTATTACTCTTGTTTGCTACTCTGGTTTTGATTTTATTCCGATTCGCTAATTTACTCTTGCCTTGCCCTTCTGTTATGTTTGCCTTGCTTTTGTTGCTGATGTTGCTCGCCTTGATATTAACTCTGTTTTCAGTCTGTTCGTCCATCATCACAATAATAGATGTATTCCTATGTGCATATTATTCACGTTCTGTGGTGAAATGGACTTTTGGAATAAGACTTTGTAAATCTCAGGTTTATGGCAGGTCACATTAGACTTATGTAGGTGCCATAAATCCTTTTAAATGCTGTAAGTAAAGAAAGTAAAGTATAAAGTTCTAAGCGAAAGTCTGGAATATTAGCAATGTGTCATTTTTCTTAAACTTATATATCCAGACCAAGAACCATTTAGAGAAGTTATCCTACATACTACATTTCTTGTTTATTCCTACATTCACATCTTGTTTGGTGAAAGTTCCAAAGATCTTGGTTCACTTGTTAAAGATTTGTTGCTGTAATAGAGATATATTCCCATAATAGTACACAATTGTTCTCCATTTTGGCAGAAATTTGATGTGCCAACAATTTGTCCTTCTGTTTTTCTGTAGTCATTAATGTGTCTCAAGCACAGCCATACATTTTCAATCCAAAGACTGTCCACAGAATTCAATCTAAGAAGGAAGCACAGACATGTTTTAGAATTTTCTTTTTATTTATTTGCTTCTATCTGATGAGGCTGCCAGGCTGGAAGAATGAGCTAGAACATGCTTTCTTTGTGTCAGGTGAGGCTTGCAAACATCCTAAGCCAACGTTAAAATTACAGTAAATACAAGTACACAATACAATATGATTTTCAAAACTCCCTTAAAGGAGTTAAATCCATTATTTGCACTTACTACTCAATACCTATTATAAGTCCTTTATTAAATTAAATCAGTTCTGGTGGTGTTGGGAATTATTAACTGTGTTTGTCTTAAGTATATATATATATATGTTTTACTGTATTATTGTTTATTCGAATTTATTCTAATGTATATACTGTTTTTAATGGCAACCCTAATTTTGCTTGATTTCCTAAGGCTTTTAGAAACCACTTTATGTAATTAAAATATAAATTAAAATATTTAAAACAATTAGCAGTGACCCAATTGTCTTACCAGTGCTGGATGATTTTGAGCTAATATAAGCCCAGTTCAGTAATTGCTGCAAGTTTGGATTGAGTGAGAGAAACAGAACTGAGAATTCTGGCTTTGTCGGAGGAAAAAATAAAACAAGTTTTCATAGATTCTGCTGTGGCATTTGGACAGTAGGGCTAAGTCACACTGTCTGGACATGTTGGCTGAACAGTGCCTGATAAGGCTGAAGAGTAGCTCTGGGCTCACTTCTTCTGCCCCCTCCACACTGGTTTGGGGCATGGTCTTTTCCACACAAGAGGAGACAATGTTCCTCTAAGTCCAGTTCTGGCTGTGAAAAAACCCAGGGAAGTGGAACATGAAAGCCCCTCAGAACTAATAGTCATAATTCCCTCTGATTTCCCATCAGACATGCACACCACAGCATACAGCTGGGAGGTAGAGGCAAAGAAAAAGGGAGGAAAAGGAAAACCAAGAAAAACAGAGTGGGGTATGGAGCAGAATAGAGAAAGAGGGGACAGAGGAATGCAGAAAAACTGAAATTAGAAAAAAAAACAGTAGACTGGATGAACAGTAGAAACAGCAGACTGGATGAACAATGAGTAGTTTGAAGAGAGAACAGCCAACACTTATAAACGGTTATAGGACTATCCGTATTAATTTGTTTACATTTAACAACAGTCTACAATTATATATTATACATATATTATGTATAATTATATTATAAATATACCCTTGGAAAGGCCTCTTAGTTTATATATTTTGCAGCCTTTGGAAGCTATGGATTATTTGGAGTGGTTCAGGTTTATTTATTTGCCCTATGTTAATTCATTTAGATACATAAAAAAAAACAGTGTTGTGCAGTATGAGAAACCTAAGTGGGACGGTCAGTAACGGCAGCAGTATTATTAACTATTAAGCTATAAGCTATAGAACTATACATAGTGCGAGTCATTATCGCTGGATATGTAAATATAAATATATAAATATATCTCACTTCGTAAGGAGGCAAGAAATATATACAAGAGTACAAATATAACTGCAGGCTGTAAAAAAAGACAAGAAAGATGCACAGTATATACAGTAAGTGTCAGAGTGTCCAGGAGGTAAAGATGTACAGTATATACAGTAAGTGTCAGAGTGTCCAGGAGGTAAAGATGTACAGTATATACAGTAAGTGTCAGAGTGTCCAGGAGGTAAAGATGTACAGTATATACAGTAAGTGCAGAGTGTCCAGGAGGTAAAGATGTACAGTATATACAGTAAGTGCAGAGTGTCCAGGAGGTAAAGATGTACAGTATATACAGTAAGTGCAGAGTGTCCAGGAGGTAAAGATGTACAGTATATACAGTAAGTGTCAGAGTGTCCAGGAGTTCAGATGTACAGTATATACAGTAAAGTGAATAGTGCATAAATAAATGAGTCTCTGATTAAACAAGAGAGTTTAGTCCTCAGCAGTCCTCCTCCCTCTGCCGGCCCCGCTGGGAGGAGTTGAAGAGCCTGATGGCTCTCGGGACAAAGGATCTCCTGAGTCTGTCCGTGGAGCAGCTCTGTGACAGCAGCCTGCCACTGAACTTGCTCCTTCTGTCCATGATGATGGTGTGCAGTGGGTGCCCATCATCATCCATAATAGACAGCAGTTTGTGCAGTGTCCTCCTCTCCGCCACCTTCACCACCGAGTCCAGCTCCACACCAACAACTGACCCTGCTCGCCTGACCAGCTTGTCCAGACGCATCTCGTCTCTCTCCTTGATGTTTCCTCCCCAGCACACCACAGCATAGAAGAGACAGCTGGCCACCGCAGTCTGATAGAACATCATTCATCAAATCATCATTTGATTAATTAAAATCAATTTGGAGACACATAGACTCACTAATGAGACACACTGATCCTGTGAAGTACCAAGAAATATATGATTACTGATAGCTCCCTTTGTGGAGAAGTCTACCTAACATGAGTGAATCTGTAAGTTGGTTAGTAAGTCAATCTCAGGTAGTTAGTCAGTCAGTCAGACGATGTTTGAGTCAGTAAGTATGTTATGTTTTGGAGGCAGCAGTCTGACTGATCAGCATGCTTGTTAGTGGGTGGTGTTTGTTTGAGAGAGACCTTCATAGGCATCACATTCAGGACAGCCTTCAGAGCAATCGTATCTCATAACTTTCACTCTGTCCCTCGCGTGATATTCTCTGTCCACTTATTAGCTCCTCTCTGGCTGGATTTCCTCAGTGAATTAAAATGGATCCCAAACAGCAGCGCTTTGCCTTGCGTTGTTTTTGGACTGTTATGACAACTTGTCATGTATACAGTGTATGAGGAACAAGCCGTCAATTGTTACAGATAACTGCGACTACTACTTTGTGAACCTTTTCAGTTTGCCATCTGTCCTCTTGCACATGCTTGTTTGCCAATGCACAAAATATGTTTAAAAAGAAAACCTGTTATAACCTGTATAAACCTGTTATAAGAAATGCACTTAAGATGGCTAATATTATTTTCCTAAAATGTGTTTTCCTTTGATTTATTAGTCTGAAATGTAGCTCTAAACATTCACCTGCACAGGCCATTAGAGCAGGCAAAAGAATAATTTGCTGTGTTAAATAATTAATTTCAGAACTTTTACATTGTCCTGTAAGTTGCACTGTTTTCATCATTTTGTAGCACCAGTTCCCTCTGTAGTTTTTCCCATACACACTGGCTTAGTGGGCTGCCTCAAGCCATTCAGTGCAAGGTTTTCTTCCCCTGTAAAAGCCCCTTTTTTCTCAGGCCCTCAGCTAGTGTCTTTCTGCTTCTTTTTCTCCTCAGTCTGTGAGGACAGGAACACAGCATTATCTCAGAGAATAGGATCAAACTGACAAACTGTATATAGACAGAGAATCCTACTAAACAGTGAACCACCAGTATTTTAAGCTGAGCATTCTATTCTAATAAAGAGCATGCAGCTAGTTTGCTGGCTACTCTTAACTACCATTAACTTCAAGTAATAAGTTACAACTGAACTGCTTAAATTTGACGACAGTAGCTATTTCTAGCTATGTACTAACAAAAATATCTGAAGTACGTTAATCAGTGTTATTGGACTACCTTCCACTAGAAGTATCTATCCTAAAATGTCTTAAAATTTGGTCAAAAATAAGATACCTTGGGAGACAGCTGCCCTCCGCATTTGTTCGAAAAAAAATGCTGCCTCAAAATCTCCTGAAATCACCAGACCATGGAGTCAGTAAGTCAGTCAGTCAGTCAGGTGCTTGCTGATATAATCAATGGAGTATTGACAGATGACCAATTACACAGAGAACTTGTGTATGTTCTCCAAACCAGACTTGAAATGTGACGCTGTGAATGTAAAGAGAGCAAGAAGTCCATCTTTGACTTACTGATGGAAAGTGAAGCTGCCCCTTGAGACCGGGCAGGGCCCATTAGTGGTTAAAGTTGGTCAACTTGACGGAGACTATCCAGCCCTAGAGGCATGATGTGTCAGTTACTGGAGTTTTAATTGTTTTAATGAGGCAGTGCTCTGGCAGCGGAGGATAATTAACAGACTCTGAGCTGCCACAGTGTTGAGACAACACACACTCACAATTATGGACTCCTTCCTCTTCTGTTAAATATGTCTGTGTCAGTCTAGTGAGGGAATAACTGCTGATTCCTTAGCCTGTATCCTAAAAACATGTCTTTTCTCTTCAGTCACATTTACAGCAATGCTAAAAGGATAAAAAACAATCCGAATGTGGTTCCTAGTGGCCATTCCACCAGCAGAATGAAAATAATAGGGTTATAAACAAATTAAATTCTTTTTTTCTCTGTAACTTTAGCATAAAGATTTTCTGTGTGTGTGTGTGAAGGGCTGTGATTCAGTGTTGAGCTGCTAGTGAGCAACCAAAACTGAAAGAGGAGGAACAAGAACACTCCACTGCAGAAATACTTCACACCCATCCATAAAGATGGCCGAGCTGCGATAAAACAGACAGCACAACTGCAGCCTTCTTTAATATCCAATAAATCTAATAAATAATAAATCCTTTCTTCCCACCTAAAAATGCTGACTTGTTTGCTTACCTAGGAAGACAAAAATCCTGTATGCCTCCACTTTCCATCAAAATATGTTGCATGGTCAAAAACTGCATGGTCAAAAACTGAGGGACCTCCAAAATGGGCCAAATTGGGCACTTTTCAAAGCAATAGCATTTAGTAAAAGAAGAGAAATGTTGAGTCCAATTTTACATAATAGAAGCCATTGGGCAACATTGAAATGTGTGCCCCCAGTAATAATACAGATGTAACAATTAGAGATAGGTCTGAAAGAAAGCAAGGAAATGAGTTTCAAAGAACCTCTTTTAGCCTTTCTATTATTGGGAGTGTAGCAGTAAAGCTCACGTAACCAAGTCAAGAAGAAACCGAACCTGTAGCCGAATAAAGCAACTGAGGCATTTTGTTTCATTGTGCTGTGGATTGCAGTTTTACTCCTGAGAGCTGTTCCAGAATGGCTTATGATTGAAAACAAAATGTTGTGCTTGGTCTCAGTAGCGCACTCTTAGAAAAATGACGCCTGTCAGCACATGTGCTGTCTCTGAGCTCCATTGGCGGTACCTCATGCTCAGGCCCAAATGTTCTGAAATGGATCACGTTCAGATTTCTCCCAGATTGTGGATGGGCATCTGATTAAGAGACATAGCACACAGTTTGCAGTTTAGAGATCCCTGGCTCTTATTTCTAACTTTGATTATATTCCAGATCCAAACTATATGAACTGAATACACTCTTTCAATTTTACATCATCGCTCTCCAAAATCGTGATGAATCAAGGCCACCGCAAGCTGTGGCATCCATAAATTGGACACCATTGTTTTTAATATGATTTCAAGCTCAATATCTTAGCACATGACAGCATGCCATTGCATGTTTTGTCATTTCTACATTTATTTAAAGCTTAATCTAGACTTCTGAAAGCCATAATGAATCTCACATCGCTTAAACTCTGTAATTTAAATTAGGGGACCGATTTTAGCAATAGGTAAGTCAACTCACATAACATAATTACATAATTCTACAAGTCCTGGGGTGCGTAAAGATGCTTGCCTCTGTCGAAGCTAATACAAACGCCACGACTATGTTGCAACTAGTGTCGGAGTTAGATTGTTGGTTTTACATCTACCCTCTTTATGTTGGTCTAAGTTGGTTTATGCTTATCTGGTTCTGGTGTGGCTGGTCATCCAGTATGGACATGCCAATATCCAAAACACAACATATGCTGGTTTTGGTGGTGACTACCTATGCTGCTTTGTGTTGTTTTTAGCAGGGCATTAAGTAATGTGTAAGCTATATGAAAAAAAAACACACACACTAAGAATGGGCAGCTAATTAAATATATATACATGGGACAGATTTTTTCAAATGTCATCATAATATTCAAATACCACATCTGCAAGTACTTTCAAGTTTGGACTAAAGACTGAAATGATGATGAGGAACTCTTAGAGGAAATGTCAACCTCATCACTCTTGAGTCTATATCCAGCAGGTAATCCAATCAGCAAAATCATCATGCATTGTGTCTCGTCTCATTATGACTAAAGATATAAAGACTTTCAATTAGTGAGCTAATCAGTTCAGTACAGCAAAAACGCATTTCTTGTTGTGCTGTATTTCAGTTATTGAAGAAACTGTTGTATTGACAGTATACTGTAATAAAGACTGCAGTTACCGTTATAAGTATTACAGTTACTGTAATAAAGAAGATTACTGATTATGCGTACATTTAAATGAAGGAAAGGCGTCCTAGTATTTTGGATGGTTTCAATTTCATACATGGCTAATTAT
The DNA here is from genome assembly GCA_024036415.1 of Prochilodus magdalenae. Lineage (NCBI taxonomy): Eukaryota > Metazoa > Chordata > Actinopteri > Characiformes > Prochilodontidae > Prochilodus > Prochilodus magdalenae. The sequence goes on from JAMWET010004698.1 coordinate 408,644, forward strand.
CTTTATTTTTAAAAAAAAAAAAAAATAAATGTCTTTATTTCTAGAATAATCTTTGCTTTGATCAACAGATTATGCAATTACTACAAGAACTTGTAATGACAGCCCTATTGGAAGTATCAGCTTTTTTTTTAGTTTGTGCATCACCATAAAACCTTCTAGCTTACGATGCAAGGTCATTATCTAACCAGCTGTGCTCAGTCCTAGCCAAGCATTTGAGTGCTTCTGGTGAGAACATATGTCTTATTGGAGTAACAATCAGTGCATATTCTCTACAGAGAACACACTAATACATATAGTAATGTGCAGTTTATTTGCTGAATTCAAAATAATATAATAATAATACATAATACATGCAAAAGTCACAGCACTTTTATTTCCATTATCTTCAATGTGAAATGCAGCAAATAAAACAGAAGTTCTTCACTAAAACTTTCAAAAAAATATGTTTGTGGTTGCTTCATTTCATTTTACTGACAGTGCCATTTTGCATATAACTATATACAATAAAACGAAGCATCTGAACAGTGTCAGACAGCTTTGCTCAGGAAGAGAAAAGTACAGAAACCTTCGGCTGGATGTAGCACATTGGGTCCTTTCTGCAGATGTGCTGTGTGGGTTAAGTGGGTGGGCTTTGTAGGCAAAGTACTTTTTCTTCTTCTTCTTTTATTTATTTATTTTTTTTGATCAGGCTGTCAAAGGAACGGCTTTTGATCGCTTATTCTCATTAGAGGGACCCGTACCTCTAATCTCACGTGTGTCGGTATTATTAGCCACGCTCTGTGCTGAAGGTAGGGGTTGCTTTTCCGTGTAGAATGTTATCCCCTGGGCCTTGAACTGCCTTCATATATAATCTGCTTGCTATTTCACTTTCATCTGATAGGAAGTAACCTCAACATCCCTCCTATGCTAACTTAGCACTTATAAACACGGTATCTAGTTTGGAAACTGAAAAGTAATTCATGTACATAATTACAGAACAGTAATTTCACTAATGATGAGCATGCTATTTCAGAACCATTCATGTCATAGTTACCATGAATTGCTCAGACAGACCTGTCTGATAATCGTAAGGTATTCAGAAAAAAAGTTTTTTTTCTGTAAACATAGCATCTCCACAAACCTGGCTGCTTCAGACTCCAAACTAAACAGCCACCAGGTGAGGGCAAGCACTTGCATGCCAGTAGAGACAAGCAAATGTGACTTTATAGTTGTTAAATACATTATTTAGCAGGTTAGTGTAGCAATATATGCTGAGCCCAGTGAAGTCAAATAAGTGGGCAGGGGTTTACTCATACAGATGTTAAGGAGCCAAAAACGTAAAACAACCAATAATATCAGCCATGTTAAAGTTGTGGGATGGATGGAACCAGCTGTGTGAGCAGAAGATGACTGGTAAAATTCCCTGAACTGGCAGGACATGACTGAAATGGCCTTGAGCAAAGCACTTACCCTGAGAGGGGGCATCCCTTTTCAGTTCTGAAGCAACAGTAGGGCTAGATTATTTTTAATGTCTCAAGAATGAAAATAGGGTTGCATTGATGATGATAGTTTTGAGCTACCAGGTACTGCATGGTGGTTAGGAGTCTCTGTATATCTTTTAGTCATTTTTGGAAACAGATGCTTTTTCCTTTATTTTCCCTTCTCTATATGTAATTGGACTATCTTAAAGAATGAATGAATGTGTACTCAATGGCTCAATTAAACTAATAAGGGATGTTTTTATTAATTACGCACAGCAGCATATTATTAACTTAACATGATGATTGGATGTCAGCCAATGTTATCCTATTTTGTTTATCAATATATAACATGTCTTTAATATTTGCACTTATTCATTTTTAATCATAATTAACATGCACTATATATGTCAGAGCATTTTGTCTATTTGTCTGTTTACAAACCTCAGACAAACCAAAATATAATGATTCATATCATGGTAAGTGGCTTCTGCCATATTGCCTTCCCTTTTTTACCATGCCCTTCTTTATCATATCCTTTATTCACAAGCACATGGCACACAGTTAAAAATGCAGTGTCATCTTACTCTGTTAACACTGTCTGATTTATCTTCTTGGACTAGAAATCAGCTGTGAGGTGAATATATTCATCTTTTTACATGGTCTATTTACACCTTATCCAGTGATCTCATATAGTGGTTGTTTCCTCAGGGATAAACCTCTGGCTGAGTATATAGAGAGTAGTATTTATTCATTTGCATGGACGAGAATGATGGAGCCAAGCTGGGGATATTACAGAAGCCAGAGTTCCTAACCTTAGATGACACCAGTTAGAAACAGGTGCTTTTGCAGTGAAGCAAACAATGCTGCCAGCCATTTGTCTGACATCTGCCATTTGACTGGCTTGGCAAGCCTGGATCCAGGACATTCTGTTCCAGCATTAATTTTGAGTAGCAAGATCTTGGTCTTTAGCGCATAATGGAAAAGCGAATTGTCTAATCAACTTATGATGAGAGGATCCCTAAAAAAAGCATTAAATACCAAAAAATCATACCAATATTTCAGGCACAAACACAACACACATGAATGGCTGTTCATTAAAGCAAATGTTAGTTGTTACATGCTTATATTAACATTACACAAACTTTCTACCATAAAGTATGAATCAACTCTTTGTTCTGTTTTTCAGACTATACACCTAAATGGATGAATTTCAGTCATGAATGCATCAGTTACACATAGCATGGCTTCATTGTTACCTTTTAAACAGGATAAATGGTAATAGGGATAAAAGGATACATTACCATGTTGTTTATGGGTTTCACTCAAGGTAACTTTAAAGGGATATGTCAGTCAAAATGAAGAAAGATTTGAAAAAAAAAAACCCTCTTTGATGATGTATCTTGAAGTTGAAAGTAATTTTTAAAAGACTACAAATACATAATTGTGGCTATTTTGTGGTGCACTGTTTAAATTGAAGTGGCACTCACTGAAATGTTCACATAAATTATCAAATAAAATATAATGCATTGAATAGACTTCATAGAGTTTCTTGGCTGACTTGACATTCTAAGTACATGGCGTACTGACTGTTGTTACCATGGAGACTTGGTGTGCGCAGCCTACGGCAGCACCACTACTTTCCATTGGTTGAATGGGCTGTAGGTTGAGCAGACCAGCATGTACACAATTTAGAACAAGTCTATTTTTAAAGAACTAAATGGATTTTTCCTTTTTAAAAGGACACTAATTTCATCTTAACCTCTGATGCATTCCGGCCCGTTTCCTTACCTGCTGATATCAGTTTTCACATGGACCTGTATTATAGTATGCCCATATCAGACCCATAGCATGGGGGTGGCTTTTGACAAAAACACCTATAGACGTATGGAACTATCACAGAATGCAAGAAACATGGTTTGTGATTTTCCCTATAGATTGACTTTATACTACAAGACGTATATTGGATCAGTAATAGAATCAGCTGAAAGTCCAGATTTCAGTAGGTTGCGATTGTGCCATCTCTATTTCAAACTGCAGACACTTTTCTACTTTCTACTTTTATCCTAGCAAATATAAATACAATGCAGTAAACCATGGGGTATAATCATATGGCCCATGGCAGAAAGCTTTTCCAAGGGCACGGCTCTTTCACCTGCCTTTGTTTTCCCTCTCCCTCGCGCCTTCTCGTTCTCCGTCTAATCGCCTGCAGATGTTCTATTCATTTTGAAAGGCAGGGGCGTGGGTGGAAGTGTTCTACTTCCCAGCACGCTTATCCTAAATACACATGAACAGGCACGTGCACCCAGTTCACAGTCTCTAACTCTCTGTGTGTAGGAGGGGAATGTGTTGTTCATGCTGATTGTTGCAGACTTCCTCATGCTGTTCAAGTTTTTCCCAGTCCGTTTTTTAATTACAACAGAAGTAACAGATACAGTCATCACTGAGGTCTAACTCACTGTGACTGCTCATTACTGGTACGTTCTAGAAGCTTCAGAAATAGGAAGACCAAGTAGTTCAGCAGGACAGGGTGGTCGGATGTTGGGAGATCATATCATATCAACCTGTGTTCTTTCAGACAGGGACCAAAAGTGTATTAAAAAAAAGAATAAAAAATCTCTCAGGCATTTGGCAGCATGTTGACTACCATTTCATATAATAATATCTGTCTGAGAAGAATTAAACACTTTGGATGTCTTGTTCCTGTTCTAACTCTGTAATTTCTATGAAGTGAAGCCTTTCACACAAATCCACTCTGAATGACTCGGTTAACATCTTAACAATTGAATTATTCAGAAATGTCAAAAAGCAGTCAAATTATTTTTAAATGAACCCGAGCAGCTTTAAAGGTTTGTCCAGACTGGGAATTTTTTTCCCAAAAATGTCAAATGAAATGAGTACTGGCTTCAACTTCTACATTATGTAAAATAGGCCAATTCATCAAGTACCTGGAATCAATTAAAACACCGTTTGTGATTCTGTCTTACAATTGACTAGAATTATCGTCAATTACCAGTGTTGATCTAATTGGCGATTACACCTGGCCTCATAGCAGAGTTGCATTAGCAGGTATCCAGTATGTCAACCAAAGACAATCTGTACAGTTTGTACTGTAGCGTCAGCATAGAGTAAGACAACACAGGAATCGTAGCAGTTTAGGCAAAAGCTTATTTTACTGAACATACCAACAGTGGAGCCTGGTGCCCAGTGCTTCTAGCAGCCCGGAGAGCTAGCAGGTCATCAATACTGATGGTTACTGACTGCTCTTACTGATGGTAGGCACTAACAAGGCACCACTGCCTTGCTAACCAGCCCCACAACCCAGTACAGAATAAGCCTCGCAACACATACATGCATGTTTTACGTCTTTTAAGTCTCTTTACCTGCTTTCGGGCTGTCTGTGTCACCTCTGTCACCGCTCCTAATGACCACATCTCCAGGGTGTGTCCACGGTCAGACAAACCAGTAGCGGGATGCTACAGTGCTTTGGAGTGTTCTTCTGAGTCTTGTAGTTTAAAGTAAATAAATTCCAATTAAGATATATGATTCGCTAGATTTCGTTTGCAAATGATGATGGCATAATGGTGTTCCTCACATTCTGCACAATGTTGCTCTAATGAAAAACACACTCCTACAGATACAACATATTTGGGAATATGTCATGACACCTAAAGACAAAGCCAGAATACAGGGCTGACCATCTTAGCCCTGGTCTTCACTTTGAGTAAAACTCACTTCTTTTTTTCATCGCTTAATTCTTCTTTCTCTTTCATTCGCCTTTCCTCTTGAGGAAAAAATAGCACTGCTTCTCCTTTTACCCTCTCAGCCATGTTGTGGATAGCTAGCATACGCTGTCCAACAGTGATTGATGGTGATTGGTGGACGGGGCCAAGAGGGCATTAGAGACATAAGCAATCTCATCCAAGAACAGCCTGATGCCCTGCTCTTCACCTGGCTGAAGTAGGGCCAGAGGAACCTTCAGAAAAAAGGAAAGAGCAAAATGTCAAATTCAAAGCATTCTCCTGGAGACAGAGACAGAGAGGGCAATTTGGGCTTTTCTTTACCGTGTGATTTTTACTATTTCTTTTCTCTCTGCCTCTCAAATCATCTCAAAGATGAAGTGAAAGCACCTGGTGATGCCAGACAATCGATAGACTGTGGACACGGGGGATACAGGTCAGTCCTACCTCAGAGTGAGAATGATGGTGAATGGGTGAAAACAAGGGCAATTTTTTTTTCTTTTTTTTTTGGATGGATCTGGCTATAGCAGCTGGTGCTCACTCTACATTGTTCGCTGAGCCTATTGACATTTCAGGGAAAATTGTGCTTGTAGGTCTGACCTCTACAATAAGAATACAATGTATGATAAGTAGGGAATTGCTGAACTGACAGAATCCCACCAGTTTTGTGTGTGCAAAAAAACCCCAAAAAACTCAGATCAGCCCTGTTTCATCCACATGGAATGTCTGAGGCTATAACTAGGTCCCTGGTGCTGCCACATCTATTCATGAGTCCAGGAGAGTGTAACTGTCCTCACTCTCTCTGGGGTGGTAGAATGGTCCCTCTTCTGCCCATCATCCAGAAAAACAGAATGGTTAGTTAGTGTTCTCCTTCAAGCGTGTTGGGTTTCCCAATGACATTGCATTAACAGGTCTCAAAATGCATTGACTTCATTCAAGTTTCTCAGGGAAAGAACATGCTACTCTTTATGGGGAGAAATGAAATGGTGAAATCTAAATTTGGGTCCAAACACAACAAAATATAGTATCATAATATTTGTCAGTAAAACACATTTATAGGAATACTATGGATTTAAACATTTTGTAGTGTTTGGTATGCCCCTTTCATACTGTTCAAATGGTCAATTTCAAAATGTATGGTCAAAAACTGTGGTCTACAAATAGTTTAGATTTAATAGTTTAGGTTTAATCAGATTTCTTTCTTTATCATTTTACTTTTCTACCTTTTTTATTATTATTGTTATTTTTTATTTTTACCCAGGTAACACTTATAAATCAACAGTGAGGTGGGTGCACTCATCTTTTTACACTGACCTACTCCGATGGTCTCCAATAGAGGTGGTTTCCCTAGGGATCAACCTCTGGCTGAGATGTATTTATTCATTTGCCTGTAAGAGAATGGTATAGCCAAGCTGAGCATATTACAGAAACAAGAGTTCTCAACCTTAGATGGAGATTTGATAAGCGGACCCTACTGCATCATCATGGCTTTTTATCTGCTGGATGGGCTGTAGGTTGAACCTGAGATGCATTCAACAGACATTTATTGCACAGAGTGTATAACTATATATTAAAACAACTATGTGGTTTACCTATAAAAAAGAACACTAATCTGTCTTGTCTTCCAGTGCATACATGGAAATGCATCACAGTATGCAAGTGAAATGGCTCGTGATTTCCTGATATCAACTGACATTTAAGACCAAGAAATATATTAGAATACATATAGTTCACAAATGTAAAACATTCAGATTAAAATGAAAAAATGCTAGATTTTTTTTTTGTGATCTCAAACTCCACTGAACCCCATTAATGACTGTATTAGGGAGAAGAAGAAAAAACAGGTTAAAAATGAAAGGCTTGGATGGCTGTATGGGCTTCATACAGTGTATGTCACTTGAGGGTAGTGCCTTTAAAAACACAAGTACAACACATAGGAGTACAGTAAAATTGTGGACTGAATGGGACTCTTTGAGGACTGATTTCGATTTTCTATGGTATATCTCCAAAGAGCCCTTGCAGAAGCACTGCAAAAGCACCGCTCCTACTGGGACTAGCTAGGCATTCCCCTCGAAGTTTAAGCCAGCGATTGCAACAATTCAAACTGTGAGAGCAGTGCGTTTTTTGTGGTTTTGTGGCTGCCCTGACTGTAGGTCATCATTGCTATCTTCTCTTCTTGAATCAGAGATAGAGTGGATAATCAGACTGTTCTTACTGGCTGCAGATTACGGACTCTCAAGCACAGCAGAGAACAGACCCTGCCGATTTGCTGATCAAGTTAATTTGACTTCAGATTAATTAATCCTTATTTCCTTTCTTCAAGTGCTTCCCTCTTTTTTACCTTCCACTTCAATCATCTGGAAAGCCAGTGGATACGTAATTTCAGATCACTGTGCCTCTGTTACCCCCCTCTCCGAAGAATAGATTGGATAAAAGCAAATTCTTGTTAAGCCAGCGTTTTCTGTAGCCTTTGAATACACTCATTACCAGTCAATGGTGACTTCTTGACATATTACATTTGTTCACCAGGTGTATAATGAGCTTGGAGGAGGCATCCGGTTCCCTGTGTTCAAAACAGGTTCATTTAGCAGCAGGAAGACCCTGCAATTAACCTAATGGAGGAAAAATAAGTTGGTGCAACGTGGAATTTGTCACCGTGGAACTAATTATTACAGCCCCATATCCACTTCTTTCGTGTGATAGTCAATCCATTATTATGAGAGCTAATAAAGCCTGATTTATCATATATTATCGATACAGTGCTATAAAGACAATATGGTTCCTGCACCATTGGCACTTGCACCCCTACTGCAGTATGTTGGTGCAATTAATAGCTACCAGTCAGACGATGTCATGAATGGCTATGATGTAATGAATTTTGGGCTTTTTTGGTATTTATAGTTGTTCCATTGTCCTGACTACCTTTGAAAAACACCATGAAACATGTTATATATTTAAGCAGGACTGATTTATACCATGTTGTTAACGTGCTTTGGCCCGTAATAAAGCTTTGACAATGTGATAAAGAACAGATCAAATGAGAAAATGGTCTCAGATATTTTTGTATTCCTGTTTCTGGCTCTTTTGTTTGCATGCCTCCTTTTAAAAAGAATGTCGTTTTAGGTTTTGCATTTTTATTGGTAAGCTTCAGGGGGAATAGGCAGTTACGTTGCATACCTGGCAACCAGAATGGGGAGTCAGCCAAATGTAAAATGTTTGTGCGGTGTCTCCACTGAGGGACAAGTAAGTAAATACTGGCTTTCCAAATGTTTGCTTGTGAACATGATGCTCTGCTTTTGGCATCTAGAAACGAAGCAAATAATGTCTACAGGGTTCCTCGTCAAAAATCCAACTGCCCTCTCAGTGTTTTAGTATATTAAAGATATCTTTAACGAATCATCACACATAATCACACACTTATTAGAACTTTTATTCTTTTGAGGAGACACTGTGTTCACTCACTGTCCATTTTGTTACACACACCTACCAGCTTACCTGTTCTTGCACGCTTTGTGTTGGTCATCCTCTAGTCCTTAATCAGTGGCCATAGGATGCTATTCACAGGACCCTGTCGGCAGGATAGTTCTGGTTGGTGGACTGTTGTCAGTACAGCAGTGACATGAGGTGTTTAAACACTCCAGCAGCACTGCTGTGTCTGATCCACTCACACCAGTCCAACACACCCTAACACACCACCACCCAAATATACCAGCTTTGTAGTGGTCCTCTGGCAGTCCTGAATATTGAAGAACATAGTAAAGGGGGCCTAACAAAGTATGCAGTAAAACATAATTGTATATTGTAATTGTATAACTACAAGGTGCATTTATATGATAAGTGGAGCTGATAAAACAGACAGAGAGTGTAGATAAAAGGAAGTGTTTCTACAATGCAATGCTTGGTGAGCGTATATGCATGTGTGTATATATGTGTATGTGTGCATGTGCATACAGACACACAGACACACACACACACATACACATAGACACAAACACTGTGACCATTTGCTTAAAAAAGAAGAAAAAAAATACAGATGAGGGCAACTGCAGAAATAGGCACTCATTTAAACATAATTTGATGGAGAGGCAATTTCACCAGCATCTGGAGGATTCTAAAATTGCTGTAATTGGATTCATAACAGAGAAAATGTCATGTGATTTAACTCACCGTTTAGCACCTGAAAGGCTTAAATACTGTTCCAAAAGCGGAATATTGAAAATTGATCTGCTCTGTAAATGAGTTTTCCTGACCATGCAGTTGTTTTAGTTAACAGAGATTGTAAGCAAATCGTTATTTTGCTCTGCTTTAATTAACTGTAGCATTTAGTATTTGTATTTATTTATTGTTTTCATATTGGCTGCCTGCTCTTTAAAGCTGCTTCTGCACATTAGAAAGCAATGGCTGATGCCTGCTCGGTCTAAAAGCTAAATCAGGCTGCTCCAGGTGAACTGCTGTCAATGATGATTATGTTCGTCTAGACTGGTAAAGCATTTGTATAAGTGTAATAGTGAATCACTGTAACATGAGTGGATGAAAAACGTACTGTCCTGACCGCATATTTTAATCTCTTGTCAATCATGTTGAGGGTTCCACTACCTTTTAGAGCATTTAAGGACAGGTAGCCACTGAAAAAAGAGTAAACACAATGATGGCTGGAACTCTTGTCCAAAATCTTGGCAAGTGACCATTACACCAACCACTGTCCAAAATTTGCATTCAGCAGCAAACAAACGTAGTGATATAAATAGAAGCAAAATGAGAGTTAACATTGGCACTGCTCTCCACTGCTGGAGACGCTCTTGGCAAGTAAAGGGATGAAGTTTGATGTTGGACTCACAAATTTGCTTCTAGATTTTGATAAGAATAAATGTGTGTGTGCTGTGGATAGATTGCATTTTCTAGTGACTGGTTGCCCCCTATTGTTTGTAGTTCGGCAGGTTGTCATTCTACAGGTTCCTCCTTTAACACTTACAACACTATGTAAGGATTCCTTTAGTGTCAATTTAAAGGGCCCATATGCTACATTTGTTTGTTTTTGTACAGATGTACCCAAATCGGTTTAACAATTCATTTCTAAATGAACATTTAATGAACAATTATGGTGTTCATATTTCAGACAGCAGATAAAAGCAACCCACGCTGAAACACTCTTTACATCTTTTGCATTACTGGGAGAGCTTAAACTGTTGAGTAGGCTGTGTAGGTGGGTATATGTATATGGATATGCCTGTTTTACCTGTATGATTTCCATATAAAATGTATATGGACTGCCAGGTGGATGGTACAGGTGTTTACATATCATACTAAACTATTTGATTTGTTCTTAGAACATTCAGTCTATCTACTGTATTTCTGCTGAAACCAGAGACACTGTTTCTAATACATACTGTGTCAGGACAGACCCTTAAGCCTGAATTCAATGTGTCCCAGTCATATTAATTTTCTCCTCCCAAACCCTATTGCTTCCATTAACCTACAGCCACCAAACTGCATGTACTCACTCGGGCAGGTCCCTAAACTCTAATTCACAGCCATACTGGCCCACTCTACTCTATGTGTAGACTCCCCCCCCTTTACCCATAGCAACCACACCTTACCAGGAAGTGGGTGGGAACCATTTAAGGTGTGCAACATTCCTCGTTTCCTTCAGGATTTTATCAGGTCTGCCCAGTTGTTGCATTTCTTATCCTACTTTTCATCTGTCTTTACTGCACTGGGAGGTGTGCTGCGACCTTGGCTGTGAGGGCAGTGGGCAGTGGAGCATTGTGGGTAAGACTGGGCCAGGCGGGATGCCAGCCTCTGGGCTTCTTGACATTCATGCTGGAGGAGTGAGAATGAAAGAGAAGACAGGGAAAACCATCCATCTCCAAGGTCCCTTCATAACCTGGGTACATAGCTGCAGGTGAGGAAGAGACAGAGATGGAGCGACACTGCTTACTGACCTGTGTCTTCACCTCCCCCTCTTTTTCTTGCTTCTTCTCCGTTTGCTCCCGCTACTGTTGTATGCTTTTCAACTGTACCTTGCCCTTTGTCACAGTTCCATATACTTTAAACCTAACTGTAAGGCATGTTTTTGGGGGTCGGTCCTATGGAGATTCTCTGTATTCTACCATCCTTAACAACTATGAAATGACCTGATGGACTTACTTTTTTTCTCTTTTAAAGAATGTATTTTATTATGGGCCCAGTGCTAGAAAATTGCTAACAGCAGTCTCCAAGGTCACTTTTAAAGTTTGATGCACTCCTACTCTGAAGTGAAACAGGATTTGAAAGGCATTGACGTCTTGTGCCAAATTATTCTATCCTTGCAGTTGCAGTGCTTTATAGCATCGATGGACTGTGCTTTTAAAACGACACTTCTTATACTCATCATCTGCTGCGTTCACATGTACGCACTTTAAAAGGTGCCAAAAAGGGTTCCTTGGAACAATACTACAAAAGACGATTTACTTTTTCTTCCGTAAAGATTTTTTTCTTTAAGGGATTTTAAGGAACTGTATGCCCAAGGACAGCTGAAGATTGTTTTATAACAAATCAGCACTTCCTCAATCTTTTTTATCCATCTCGCTCTTCTACTTCCTTCTCCCAAGTATACAGGCTTGATAGGAATTGTGTGTTCCTAGATAGGAAGGAACTTCATACAAACTTGTGCCCTTTGGTAGCTCTTTAATCCCCAATGTGTGACTCTGTGCTGTACTCTAGTAGGGCAAAGGTTCCACTCTGGCATTCACACTTCCCCTTCAGGCCACAGTTTCATATGCTCATTAAATCACTGGCCTGCTGGTGTCCGCGAATTCTCTGCCCCAAGTTGCTCGTGTACATGGAGGAGTAATGATGCCTGAGGTTTCCTGTGCACCGGTGATGGGGGCGAATTCATCTCAGTGGTGCCTGTGGCCAGTTTAGCGTGAACTTTGCAATTGTCTCTCGTACCTTCCGCTGGGCCGATAGCTCCCCACTGAGATGAAATGATCCCCTGGTCCATTGCCTTTGCTGTAATATATAATAATCAGACAGAGATGAGCAAAGTACAGGTCAGATTAAATGAAGCAGAAACAGACTGTAAACTACTGAAGTCAGGGTTACATTTGGTATGTTAGTTCAGATATGCAATAAATATCTAGAAGTTCATTTACAGAACTGATGAAAGCACACATCAGCTGAGTTCTGTATTAATGCTGTTGGTCTTGGTGAAGTAGTCTTTGGCAGCCGTGTTGCTTTAGATGGTAAAGGTCTGCCTTAGAAACGCAGATTAGACCTGCATAACAACGGAGTGGACGTGGCTAACTAACAAGTAAACAAACAGACAAAGCAAAGCACATAGGAATGGATGAACCAGTAACAGGTATCTACATACAGATGGGCTAGCTTTAGCATGAACTGGGTTATGTTTAGTTTGTCTAATTGACTCTAAAACGTTTTTTGTGTAGGGAGAGTAGGAGATATCAGCCACATGACTGGTTAGGAAAGGCTTATAGAATAGTTATTCATGATCAGGACCAGAGAGAGGAAGGAAATATGGTGAAATACAGCAGACATTTATTAGGCTTTGGGACTTTATACACAAGACATACAGTACTTCTTACATGTATATTTGGGTCCAGAGGAACTAAACTTTATTAGAAAGTCGACACAAATTAAGATCCTCAGGGCCTTAAATAAATTGGAAATAAATAAATAAGTAATTAGTAAATATACTTAATTAAGCATTCTAACCCAAAGCAGTTAAAGGAAGAATAATTGCAGTTTGTAGTAGAATAAAGGGAAATAAACAAGTTAAATAGATACTTAGCAATATTATAAGTAATAATAAAATGCAAAATAAGATATTAGCACTTGCTGTAGTAAATATATTTCGCAGAGCAGTAAAGTGGGATAATTGGGCATTCATAAAATCAAATCTTTGTAGAATATTATTTTATTTTCTTATTTTGTATTTACTTATCTTATTAGTCCACTGGAGGATGTGTCTTCTAGTGATTTTACCGCACTTTATCAAATCACTGTAACTTGCTTAAATATACATTTTAGTCTACTATCTTGAGTGACCTGATTGCAAGTGGACAGTGAGCTGTATAGCTACTTACACCTGATATTTCCCAGCATCTTAAATGTGTCCCCAGTGACCACTTATGATTGGATTTCATGCTGTTTGTGTACAAGTGCTGCAAACAGGAGCAAAGATAGAAAACAAAGCTAAGCAAAGCAGCTCCCTTCTACTCTGCTCTAATGAGGCACTTGGTTAGGGTGGTCCATTGCTGTTGCTGGGCACATGCCAGTAGCTTTTTATCTGGATGTATGCATCTCTGAAGATTTGGTTTGAGTGATTAGAACATAATTCACCTGCGAGATTCACTGGACCCAGTTCACACTTAGGGCTGTCCACTTGTGATTGTATTACCCAAGTCTCCAGTTAGTGCCAGGTATGGATGGGTTCTAAGACTGTAGAAACGATTACATAATAATGCTTGCAGAAGACATTTGTATGCTAGAGTAACACTGAAGGACATGCATTGGACATGGCATGTTGGCCAAAACAGAAACCCCCTTTACAGTAATCTGTGATAGCTACCTTTGTTCTGTTTGTTTTTGTTTGTTTTGTTGATGGTTAACTAGTTAACCTATTTAAGGTCCTCTGTGAGAGAAATACAAACAATCCACAAAGTACATGTACTGTTGTTTCCCAAGTAGATCACATTTGGGCACGCTAGACATATTTTCATTTTCTCAAGTTAAATTTGTAACTATGACCATTGTTCACATTTATGAGTTTCAGACACTAATCAAGCACAGCATAACTGCATCCGGTTGACATAAGAGAGTTGCCACAAACATCCAGGAACAAGGGAGCTATGACCCTCTACATAAGTCATGGTTAAAGTTGCCTCTTGTTTCAACAAGGCTTTTGTATCCTTTTAACCTGAAGCATAAAAGGACCCTATGTTGTACCGAGCTACATTTCATGTAGAAACATGCTTAGCCTCACTTGAAATTTGGCCCCTCTGGCAGGGCAAAGCGTCGAACAGCTTGCGTTTCCTATTTCAAAATCCAGTCACTTTGTACACCATACATTATTGTGGTTGTTGTAATTAGTAATTAGGCTTATGTAGTTAAACACTGTATGCCTATCTAAAGCCGGTATGATGCTAACTTTGCTGTTAGAGCTTTGTTTTTTTGAGAATTCATTCGGGACAGTGAGATTTGATATATTCATAACTACTTTGGTCAAAAAATGCATGATGTTTTGCATTGCATAGTGATCTTAGGCTTCTGTGCGGCTGCTTGGCCATGGAAATTCATTTCAGGAAGCTTACAATGCACAGTTATTGTGCCGATGTTGCTTCCAGAGGCAGTTTGTAGCTCAGCAGACCCGCTCTGTGAGTTTGCATGGTCTACTGCTTAGAGGCCGAGATGTTATTGCTCCTAGACTCTTCCATTTCACAATATTGGCACTTACAGTTGACTGGGGCAAAAAATTCACTGACTGACTTTTGCCAAAGGTGGCCTCCTATGACAGTGACAAGTCACTGAGCTCTATAGTTTGACCAATTCTGTTCCCAGTGTTTGTGTACAGATATGCGCCATGTGCCTGATTTTATGCACTGGTTAGTAATGGATATGACCAAAACACCTAACTAGGAGAGGTATCCACACACTTATGGCCATATTGTGTAGTTGCAACGATGTCCTGATCTTACCAGGCTTAGCTGGTCAAATGGGGGTTGTCTGGCCTGGGCTTCTAGGATTCTAACAGCAGGATTATAACCAACCCTGAATTGTATAATGTTAACATGTTTAATTTTTTCATCCACGGTTGTAATCACCTGCTCCTCACACTCTATTGACAAGCTGGTCAGCTAAAACCTGGGAAAAAATATATTCCCATTTGCTCTCGATCTCCACCTCAGTTGCCCTCATTCCATTAGCCAGAAACTACTCACAAAAAAGCGTAAAAAAAATCATGAGCTGTATCATTAATCACTCCTTACACTTCAATAAAGTGCCTGATTGCAGTGCCCCCTTTGTTAAAACAGTATGTTAACGACTTGTTGGAATGCCTCTACCAGAGGCTCATCATGTCATCCTTTCCATGGCTCAGTATGTAGCGCAAAGAGACTTTCCTCTTGCTTGATGAAGAAAATGAATCGAGACAGAGAACACAGACTAGAAAAAAAGGCATGGCTAAATACTTGCTAGTGCTGCCGAAGCTTGCATTTACATCTGAGGAATCTATCCCTCAGCAGAGGGACCTCCTGCGGAGATGCCATTAACATACACACGCGGATGCATGAGGAGCCTTTGCCAGCCGTCCACCTGCGCACACACACCAGTGGATGATTATGCCCAGCTAGCTGAGCCCGCCGGCCTGATTCTGCCACATCAGTGCTCATGAGCTTCAGATGTGCGTGACAGCACGGCATGGATAGCGCTGAAAAGACACACATCCCTTTCTTCTTTCAGCAGCCTTCTGGTTTCAGGAGCGCTACTGGAAAGTGTCGATATGTAGACACTGGCAGTACGGCAAGGGGCATGTTTGTTATTGTATATTCCGTATTATTCATGCAATGTATTTACAATATATGCAAAGTGATTTAAGAATTTATGTTTAAGGTGATTGTTAGCATGGAAGAATGAATCCAAGATGCTTAGATGTTAGATGCCATCTTTGATAGACACCTAATATTCTCTGCCAGTTTAAATAGAGATTCCACTAATTGTTTTTAACTTCTCTGTTATTAAATGTTTGAACTCTGAGGGGTTTGATGTGGAATGCACTGTTCTAAAGAAACTTACCAAGTCAGTATTGCTCCTGTTGGTAATAGGAATCAGATGTCTGAAGAATATAACATGAACTGCTTACAAATATGCGGCCTGATGCCTGAAACATAGTGGCCAGCTTTTACAAGCAAGATATTACTGCATGCTGGAAAACCTTCAAATGCGAGGTACATAACTCCAATAGATGAACCATTATCCTCAAATAGAAAGATGCTGTTGGCTGTTGAGAAGTCCATTGAGTCATCTGTGATGCTGGGTTTGATGTTCCTGCAGGCTGGTTGTAGAACAGAATAATCCTGGTGGTTAAATAGATATAGAGCTTATTTTTAATCTTGTGCAATCAGTGCATGGAATTTTGTGAAATAGTTTATGCATACAATATAAATATGGGAATTTAAAAATAGTAGACCTGGATGTGATTCACATTGTAGTCTTAGGATTTGCAGGTTAACTGTCCTGAAAGTTGTGTTAATGCTGAAATGAACTCTTGTTCATGTTTCTTCCAGCATTTTTGCTCTAATCCTCTAACTTTTACAATGACTGAACCTTAAAGTGATCTCCACAGATTCACTTGCAGTGCAGTAAGTTAATTATTTATAGATCCGGCAGAGAGCTCAGTGTCTTTTAGGCCAGTCAATGTCAGTGACACAGATATTTGCTTCTTTTGTCATTCCTCATGTATTCATCAGCAACAAATTTGAATAAAATTAAATACAGTTATGTATATTAACCATTTAGTCTTAGCCAGCAAAGACTCATCATTTAATTCAATTTCATTTAACATATCTCTCATTATTTACCTCTTACTCATATATCATGTTGCATAAAAGGAGCGAAATGTAGAATAGAAAAATTAATGTGAAACGTGAAGAACTGTTGGCTTTGACATCATGTCAAAAGCAATGGAAATGGACCACTATAGGACCATTGACCAGATATTCCTGAGTGGTGAATAATTCTCACACAGCCGTGAAACCAACAACATAGAGGTATGGTGTGGAAGCATATGTCTGTTTATTAGGCACAGTACCACTGTTGGTATTTTTAAACACTTTGTGGCCACGGCAGCTCATATTTTTAGTTGTCATCATGTAGCTTAGTTGTCGCAAAAACTTCTACTGGAGTTCTATTTTTTTATTCTTTCATTTTCATTTTATTCTTCATCTATCAGGCTTTAGTTTCAAATTGCTTCTAAAATGCTGCCTTCTTAACCAACACTAATGCAGCTAGACTCTTCAGAAACATAGTTCCTCAGGCCCAGGGATCTTGACCATTGCTGTAGTCCTTTAACAATGGCCAGTTTTTGCCCACATGACAACTGTTGGCTGGGTTTTTTGATGGGCAACTCAGCCATGACATTAGATGGTTTACCATGTCAGTATCACTGACACAGTAATGGTTCACTAGTGATCCTTGTCCATTGATGGACAGGGTAAAGGGGGATAACACATTTTACAGCAGCAGAGGTGCCACAGTCTGTCACCTACAAGGCACACTTATGTTGTAGGTGTTTCTGATAAAGAGGCCAGTGAGTGTAGATACAGGACACTGAAACATTTTGAAAATGGATTTAGGAAGTTTGAAGCATTGATTGTTTATCTGCTATTTAAGATGCCTTTAGGCAAGACACTTTTAGATTTGAGATAATTGACTACGAGTGATTTGCATGTAAGTAAATAAATAACTAAGTAAATAAATAGATAAACGAATTAAGAAATTCTGTTTACAGTCTTGAATAACGGGAGAGCACTTCTGATGTTCCATCTGATAACCATAGAGCAGTGAATGCTGTGAGAGGGGAAAAAACAGGATTGGCCTTGTAAGTGCAGCCCTCTTTCTCTCTCTCTCTCTCTCTCTCTCTCTCTCTCTCTCTCTCTCTCTCTCTCTCTCTCTCTCTCTCTCTCTCTCTCTCTCTCTCTCTCTCTCTCTCTCTCTCTCTCTCTCTCTCTCTCTCTCTCTCTCTCTCTCTCTCTCTCTCTTTCTTTCTCTTTCTCTCTCTCTCTCTCTCTCTCTCTCTCTCTCTCTCTCTCTGTCTCTGTCTCTGTCTCTGTCTCTGTCTCTAAAGGGGCATGAAAAAGAGGGGAAAAACACAAATGTCAATAGATTTATCAGACTAAATGCCAGCGTGTGCTTCACAAATTTCACTCCCTGCTTATCAAGGCCTCTCGCTGATGCAGAACAGTCCCTTCCTTTCTTTTGATTAGTGTCTTTCTGTCTATGTGTGTATATGTGTGTGTGTGAGAGAGAGAGAGAGAGAGAGAGAGAGAGAGAGAGAGAGTCACATTCGTATCTATAGCACACCTACTTGTTGGATTCAGTTTGGTCTCCAGGTCTCATTGTAGTGTTTAATCTGGTCGTCATAAACTTACACTGTCTCCTAAGGACAGAAGATTGGCTTTAGAATGCACACTATGTTGCATTGAGTAATAAAGGAGTGGAGTAGGGTACAGAGGGCTTCTTGCCTTAAAGCAGTTCCTTTACGCACACAGTAAACAGAGTAAAGTGATCCCAGGAGATGCATTTATTAATAAATTAGGTGAAGAAGGAACCAATACTTCCACCATGTGTGAGTAGCACCTGTAAGTGGAGCAAGCACTGACATGTAGAGTATATTGAGTACATATGATCATAAACCTTGTGATTTATAATTCTAGATGCAGTTGGAATATAGCCTTTTCTTTCTTACTGATGATGTTTAGTGTCCATGTTTCATATTTGAGTTAGGCCAGTACTTCAAACGTTTGCAAGTAGTGAGCACTGTTACATATGAGATACTGTAACATCTGTGACTTCTGTAAATACAGTGCTAGTTTAGGTGGATAAATATCCCTTGCATCTTTACTTGGATTCTGTTTAAGCCATATTTCAGCAATTTTTAAAATATTTTTTTATATTATTTAATAAGACAATTGCGTTGCATGGGCAATATTTCAACAGTTTACATGCAACAACTACAAGGCACTGTTATAATGTGAAGTCCATTGAATGCATTTACAAAACAGCCTAAATCCATCGGTTATGAAAACTGGGCAAGCTATTTGGCTTATGTATCTTCATGGTACTGTGTAACAAGCAGTGTATTTCAAACACCTAGCCATTAGGTTCTTAGCCATTCAAGCATGGTGGCAAGGTAATGTTAAGGTGACACTACTTCAATCTGTGAGTTTTGAATTTTTGAAGTTTTGATGTGGTGGCCAAATAAGAAGGTGGACATTAGGCAAGAATAGCAATGCCCTGCAGTTGTTATAAAAGGGATAAATGTTTACTTGAGGCCAATGGGAACAAGTTAGACTTAATACTGTAAGCGTGGATTCATGGGAGGCAAACTGATGGCTAAATTGTTAAAGCATTAGGACCCTTGCAAAGAAACAGGTCACTAATTTGTGGTGATTTGCTAATATGGCGGTTCTGCTTAAAGCCCTAGCAAATGTGGCTGTAGGGATTTGGGTAACACTTTATACACGTTATGGGCTAATTAACATCAGTCATGATATCGCATGTATATGTAGTAATTTAAGGGTCAAGTGGTACATACTTGGTGTACTGGGTCTCAAACAGTGGATAGAGTTTTAAAAATATATAGTTAGCTATTGAGTTTCACTTTAAATTATGTCGCAGTTCGGCTACTGTGCAACTTTTTTAATGTTAAAGGTGGAGTGCAAATTCCAATAATAAGCTAATATCAGCTTAAGACATTATTAATTGTAGTGTGTCAGTGTAAATCAGCTGCAGGCTGATACAACGGAGTTGATTGCTTAATTTTTAACTTATGATGTGTTTTCATACATGAATCACATGAAGTTGGACAGCAGTAGAAAGAATCCCAAGGTGGCAATGAGAAGGATAAAATGAAACGCCTGCATAAGGAGGATGAGTAAATATCTGAGCAAGTGGGTAGCGAGAAATGTACTTAACTAACTTAGTTAGCATTAGTTTGTATCATATTGAATGTCAAGATTATTTTTATTTTATCACTAGCATGTCAATAGTAAGGAATAAAGATAATAAAAAAGGTCATTTGTACAACTCAATGCTGTTTGTTTCTGTGTGTGGGTGTGTGTAGTTGGGGTTTGGTGGTCTAAAAACTTGCCCCACTCTGGCCCCGCTTGAGCCCTAATCAAATACTTACTGTACATGAAGGTTGATGGCTTTATAAGAGTGTGACATTAGCATACATGACTCACATTATATGTGCACATCAGTGAGAAGTATGACACTGTACAGCTAACTTATATTTGTCAAATGGGTATTCTGTGTAATACTGCATACTGGATAATGGTTTCAATCCTTTTATTACTCCCCTAGCTTCATTTTATTCTCTTTAATGATTCACTTATGGAAATGATGTCCTTTTCTCAAGTGAGCCATGAAATCAAATGTCCAGATTTCTCCCTATTAGGAGACTATTTGAAGCCACTTGACTGGTCGCTTTCAATTTGTATGTCTATGCCAACAGATTTCTTTTGATTTTACCTAAAAGCCATTGGCAGTTCCCTATGAGCAAACAAGTCATACACTATGTACCTTTCCTGTTCATTACTACTGGCTGATCTGTCCATCTGCCCTTCTTGCAAATATTAATTTCCTTATTTTGGAACTGGAATATTTGAACAAAGTCCACAGCCAATCCAGTCCACCCAAAAGCTAGAGGAACGATACTCTGAAAGAGTGGCAATAGCGAAATACTGAACAACAAAAGGTAGCCAAAGATTTGCTCAGATAAACTCTTTTTTTTACATTGATGGCAATTATCATTTATTATCATTAATTATCATTTTAGCTATGAAAAGGCATAGTTATTAGGAAAATGATTTAAATTATTAATTATAATTGTAATACTGAAATATGTAAGTTTTAGGTGTGCAATGTAATGATTATGTGAAGATGTTTCAACATTATTGTGATAAAGGATATAACTATATTCTATACTGGATGTTGGGAATGTCAGTACCTAAGGTACACTAAGAAATGCCTTTTACATGTGGCATTGTATCTATGTGCCAAAGCATTATTATACAAATATTAAAAATGGCCCATCCCAGGCACCAACCCGACTCAATACCCAAAGAACCAAAGAGCATCTGTGATTGGTCAGAATCCTCTCAGCAAGCAATAATAGAGTCTGTAATTTATTACAGGTTTGTTTGCTGTTTGCATATTGAACAAATTATGCGCTGCATCCTCATATAGATATAAAGCACCATAAAAACTAAAGATTTAGATTAGTTCATGAGCATTTCAGGCTAATTCGTTTCAAGCTAAAAAGAGAGCTCTGTGCTCTGTTTGGCCTCAGAAAGCCTCACTTTGCTGCTGGCTCATGTTTGAAGATGCCACAGTGGATAATCCCGTTATAGGATTGTTATTTCCTTTGTCCATTTATCTCTTCTGCTCTTATTCTGTTAGCTCACATTCACACCTTAGTGTCAAAGCTTAATATGATGACTATCATATGCTCTCCAAATGCCAAAAGATCATTGTGCTGAGTTATAAACAAAGCAAGGGCAAATCTTTTTTTTTTTTTGCCAGAAAATTGGAATTTAGAAGGCATTAACTACCCTGCTGTTTTGCCTTTGTGTTTGTACATGCATAATAGACCTATTCATGAATCCTAAATTTGCCAACAATTATGAAAGGTTGGGATCAATACACAGTTCACAACTTGGCAATCTTTGCTAAGTACTGCTAAGCTAAAGTGTCAAAATCCTGCACTATGAAACAATAGATCATGCCAGTGAGTTAATAAATGGTGTCATTTCCGTTAATTTTTTTTTTTATTCTTGCTTTATATTTTGGAAGGTAGAACAAGGAAACACAGTGTCTGCTCTTTCTGGACTGTTAATGGTCCCTGCTTGTGCAAGACCTTAAAGTTAAAGTGCGGCAGGTGCCATACTTCAAAGCTTGTTTACAAAAATGCAGTTGATCTGCAAATTTGCATAATTGTTATGTGCCTAAAAGTAATAATAGACACCAATGAAAGATCTTGCAACAAGAGTGGTGACATCAGTATAATACTGATCTGCAAAAATATTCCTTGTTGAATCAGCCATATGTCCACTGCTGTCTCACAGCCACTTCTGAGAGAACCAGATGTGATTGTTGAAATCCACCAGAAATATGATTTTTTTATGTGGGCTGGTGTTCTTTATATGTTTATTTATTGATGTACTTGTTATGGTTTGCTCTAGGTAAAGAGTGCACCTCACTGGTAGAAAAGTGACCTCGTATAACTCTAAATTAGCATCTTTCCAAAGTGCATTAACAAAGACCAAGAGGTTGATACAATCTTGTTTGGATCAGGTCTTCTAAAGGCATATTGGATGTCAGCCAGTCTGCTGGCATTCCTGCCAAAAGGTCTGCAAGCCATCTTTAAAAGCTGAACCAAGTTAATCTTGTTGCATTGGGTCCTCTGTATATTATCTAATATCTTCTATCTACTATCTGCTTGTTTTCTTTTTTCAATAGTGTTTTTTCCATTAAGGTTTTAATCCTTTATAAACTGAACAAACTCAACAGCTCCATTCTCCATATCATGATACACTAAACATTTTCATTAGGATGTCCTATCTGGACTGCATCGTAGACCAGTGAAGCACATGCACTCTGTGTCTACGAAGCCACGCTATTGTCTTGCTTGACTGCATTTTGATGGCGTTTTTCATATTTCTCTTCCAAATCCCATTTTACTCCTCTGCATCAATGATACATTTACACATATGCTATAGGCATTAATGCCCTCCATAACAAGACAGATTGTTATTTGGCATGGAGAGCACAAAGTCTCTTTTTCCCAAAACATGCTAACTTGTGCACTTCAGACTGTAGTACATATTTCCATTGTTTTTGAGACCCTCTGAGAGGAGCTTGGACCCAGAGAACTTAGTGGTGTTTCTGCATAGATTTCTCAAGTTTCATTCCATTTACATGATGCAGCGGAAGGCTGTATTAAGTGACAGCAGTTTTCTGAAGCACCCCTGAGCTCATCTGGCTATGTTTAATGCAGTAGTATGATAGTTTCACATGCAATGCTGTCTGAGAGCGAGAAGGTCATGCATATTCAGCAGTGGTCTATCTTACCTTGCCCTGCACAGACTGAGATTTCTCCAAATTTCCTGAATCTGTTTAAACTATTAAGTATGGTAGATGGTGAAAGACCTAAATTCTTTACCATCTTGAGAAATGTTCTTTTTGAGCTGTCTGACAGCCACAACCCATCTCTGTGTACAAATAATGAGCCTTTGGTGTGCGCTCTATTTATAACCTGTTATCAATTCACCTCCAACATACAAGTATTAAACAGAACCAAATTAGTCAGCCAATTATTTTCTTTGTACTTCAGAAAAATTAAAAAGGGTAAATGAACAAAACACAAAATGGGGACTGTACAGAACATAAAGTGGCCACAGTATATGCTTCTTTATTTATAATAATAAAGAAAATAAAAGTAAATGTTTATGTTCTGAAGAGTTAATCCAATTAACTTCTAATACAAATACACTTCTGCTTTTCAGACCCATAAGATACTGCCAAAGGATATGACTTCTAAATCCAAATACCTCTGACCCAATGACATAGCTCCATAGGTAATGGATAATAGCCTTATAACAGTCAGCACACTTATAACACACTCTGTTAGGGCTGCTACGTTTTAAAATATGAACTGATTCAAATTTATACTTAGTATTTAGTTAGCAGTTTAAATGAGAAACATTGTGTCTGCAAGTCATAATATAGCCACATTAGGTAGTCTGAATGTTGGCGGGGAGGGTTATTAGCACTCGTTTAGTTTCACCAAACTGTCTTGGCATCACTGAAAAAGAGGAAACCCACTTGCAGATTGACACTGCATGCATAAAAAGCAAACTTAAACTTCATTTATAAATTGCACAGGTCTGATTGGGTCTTGGCAGAACAAGCCACCAGACAGCAATCAGGCTAACATGCTCCATTAATAATATTCAGCTGGGGTCAGCTAGATCATTCATTAGTATACCTGAGTCAGCAGCAAACAAAGTGAGGAAAATGGCACACATTTGTGTTATGTGCTTCAGTTTTCCACATTTTTTTGGAGATAGGGGAAGAACATTCATTATTTATCCAGTTTATGCTCAGACATTTTTAATATATTCTGCTGATTTTCTTCTGTTATTATGTAAAACAAGTGTTTCTTGTAGAACACCTATAGAATATGAATTTTTTAGATGATATCCAATAAACTATTAAAAAATAAAACAATTCAACACCATTTATAGTTACATTCCATGAGAAAGACATTCAGAAAGTGTGTGTCATTCAGAAAGTCACTCAGAAATTCTTATGCCCTGTAATTTCTATGCAGCACCTACTTCATGTATTACATCTTTAAACAGCAGCCGGTACAGTGCAGTAACACAGGCTGTCTGTTTCTAATGTAATAAACTGTTCCTGGCTCCATAATCAGCATAAAGGGCAACCTTCACCTAGAGTTCAGATTAAAGCCATTGCTTTAGCCATTCCCTAGATGCTGTACACATGACATTGCCAGGAGCAATGGTGAGGCCCAGGGAAGACAATAGCTGCACGCTTTAGCTCATTTGCTGGCTCAGAGGAGCAGAGGGGTGGTGAAGCTCGCTATGGCCTAGTAAGCACTAGATGACTGGGGAGATCATGAACATTTACTTCAGCCCTGTGGCACAATTAGTACCCAACTCCACACAATAACTCAAGCTTTGGGGACACAATACAGACTCAAACAGCAGAGATTTGTAATGCTCGTTTGAGACTTGTTTTAGTTCACCAAATCAGATTTAGGATGTGGTTATTCATTGTAGCACGACCTTGACCATGGGCACTAAGAATGGACTTGATTAATTAAACATGTGATCTTTGTGTTTGTTTACTTAAGCAAGTTTTTAAATAAGGCATGTGTAGTTTGAATTATGGTTTGTGACCAACACGCTATTCATCCTCCTCCAAACTTCACTGTTGGTACTATGCATTCCAGTATGTAGCATTCCCCTGCCACCTGACAAAACCAGGTTCATCCATCAGACTGCCAGATAGTGAAGCGTGATTCATTGCTCCAGAGAACAGGTTTCCATTGTTCCAGTGACAGTGTGCTTCACACCACGTCACAAAGTGATATTGAGCATGTGTGCAGCTTCTTGGCCAAGAAAATTCATTCGATGAAGCTCTTGACATTCAGTGATGTTGCTTCTAGAAGCAGTTTGGATCTGTTCAGGACTTGGCAGCCCCCTCTCTGTGAATTTGCATGATCTACAGCTTTGTGGTGGTCCATGTGATGGACAGATGGGCAGGGCAGAAATTTCATAAATCGATGCCGATCGTTACAGGTGGCATCCTATGATGATGCAATGTTTGAAAGTGACTGAGCTCCTCAGTATGACCCATTCTACTGCCAGTGTTTATGTATGGAAATTGAATCATAGTCATGGATGTGACTGATACAACTGAACTTAATGGGGGTGTCCACATACTTCAGGTATATAGTCGACGCTATAGTCTCGTGTAGCATTTGTAGGCACACAGGCATCTGATATTGCCTCTCATGTTATTAGAGCTGGTTTTAGATATATCTTAAACAAAATTACATCAGAAACCATCAGATACAGGTCACATAATGTGATGGCTGCATGCAATAAATAAATGGAAAACCCTCCCGGCATACCTTAATTAGCCCTTTGCAGTAGCTTCAGGTGCATTTCTTACGCATTTTGCATGTAAGTGCCTTACAATCTGAAATACAGAATTTATGGACTGTATCAAAAATGCAAAATGCTCTTGCTCATACATATGCATTTAAGAGAGAGCCAGGCAAAACACATAAGGATCAGACAAGAAGCAGGTGGAGATATATTACACTGCCCTTGATGACATGTTCCACTTGATTCATTAAGGTTTAAGCTAACTTAAGCCAGACACAAATTTTAATTTGTGGGTGGGGTTACATGCATATCTTCTGTCTTCATTTTCCTCTTCATGTTATACAGTCAACTTCTCATCAGGATATTGTGCATGTGGATCTTCAAACAACACAATTCATTGATTAATTGATTCAAACGCTTATCCTTATTGACCTTGTACTGATAAACAGAACTTATGATTACAGCAATTCCTATTTATAGTTCATATGGCCACTGTTACCCCTCCTCCTTTTTTGCATAGCCACAAAATGCATGTTAAGTTTCCAGAACAGAAATTCAAATATAAACCTGCATGTTTATCTCAAATGAAGATAAGTAAGAGTAGCACAAATATCAGATCAGTGTCATTAAGGCAATTAAATGAATTCAGCATACATCTGCAGGGATAACTTGAAATTCACTTTACTATCCATTTTAGCTAAAGATAACACTCACTATCAGGGCAGTGTTTGAGAGTCTGACTCTCTGGACTGTTGTACAGGTGGGACTTTTTTTCAGAGCAGTATCTGATTGAAAATGTTGGGAACTATTGACCCCAATCAGATAGCAGTCGATTCAATTCCAACACTGAAATTTCCATCAGACATTCCTAAAGAACTCAAGGCATCAGATACTGAGACTACAATTCTGGTAATTACAGGAAATACCTCTCATTTATTCCTGCTGGAAGGATTTGCCTCACAGAGATCTCCCCGTTACCCTGTGTTATAGATCCTAAAATGAGCTTTAACTAGGATTCAAGGAGACTTTATTGCCATTCGCATCACATGATGTGGTACATGGGGTGGAACGAAACTGTAGTACTCAAGGACCTAGTTACACCCAAACAGCAGTACTTACATAAATAAAATATATATAAATATAGAAAGAAAGAAAGAGATTGGAGAACAAAAGCATGGTGTAATTTGATATGACTTTTTTTATTAATTGTAGCTGTATGAAGCAAAGACATGTTGATATGGTTTGAATTCGATAAAGACAAAGTCAGAAGTTCAGACTGAAATCTTCTAGTACAGAATGTAAGTCAAATGCAAACATGCCATTCATTGCATAACTTATGTAATTAAACAAGTTATTACATGATTATGTTTGAGCCCAATAAATCATGCATGCTTGAAAAGTTAATGTTTTACTCAGTAGGGATTTTTAGAGATTTCTGTGAACTGAAATTATACATGTCTGTACTTTTTAGATCACTTCAGTCAAAAAGAATCATGCTTGAGTTTGGAATATTGCAGTTCTGTTTTACTTTATTGTTATGTTTTGGTGGGGAAGAAAAATGTTACATTTCTGAATGCCGAAGCTGTACAACTGTCCAACAACAGAAATGAAAAATAGCAGCTGCTGCTCTATTAAAATATATTGTTGTGGTTTGAAAAAAAAAAAAAAAGTATCCCCTTATTTCTTCTACATCATTTGAGTACGCCAGCTGTTCTTTACATTGTGTAGCAATTTAATGAAAGCTGGACCCATAGAAAACCTCCAAGATGACATGGAGATAACTTTTAACAATAATTCTAATTCTACATGAGGAATGTTAAGAAGAAAATTATTACTTTAAAGATAACAGTACTCTATTATGTCTTTTACAAACTTCAGGCTGTACATTGAATTCCATTTAATGTGCATTGCAAGTAGCTGAGTGCAGAACATTCCACTAGAATCCCATTAGGGAGCTTGCTGAAACTCGCTGAAGATGTTACACCCTTGGCTACATTAAGCAACAAAATGCACCAGATTCTCTGATGGTATAACTTGTAAGGTCAGGCTGTAAAGCATTTTTGTCTGCGCTATTAAATTGCAGAGGGAAAAGTAATGGATAGTCATTGCTCAGTTGTCAACAGATGCCAGTGACAGTGGGACTGTAATTGTTTATCAGCGGCTTTACTTCCAAGAACTGATCTTGGACTGGATTTTAAGAACTTTAAGAAAAGAAAAAACATTTATTGACATTATTGTCAATAAACAATAACCCTACTTTAAAAAAATATTGTGTGGTAATAATAAATTAATAATAATAGATTTAATAGGAATTATTGTGCATATAATTTTTGTTCATCCTTTTTTGGACTTTAGACTAAAACAAAGGATTGAAAAAGAGGTTATTTCAATTTTACACATGGGGACCTGTATGACCATCCGCTGACGAGATGCGCAAGCACATTTAACTTAATATATTCAGTATATATGTATAACTGTTTGGAAAGCTTCTATTATTGATTTTTGCTGCTCCTCAGATTCACTAGCAATAGAGCAACCAAACTGGCAGCAGGCTGTGCTAGACCTACAGAAAAGTAAGTCGTCATGTGTATTGTTATAGCCTTTCAAATGAAAGGCTTTGGTTTTTTGAGAAAATGTGCAGGCAACACATTCTAATCGGCAAACAGCGCAGGTCTATTGTTTAAAAAATTGCAACAGTGTCGCAATGGCGCAATTATCTCCACATGGGAAGCTGTTCATATATCAAGGTTTCCCTTTCAGTGCAGAAGAAAAAAAAAGAACAAAAAAGAAAGAAACAATGGCTCCCCACGCAGACAGCAGTGAAAGAAAGTGGCAGAAAATGACACAACAATTTCAGTGGTGTCAAAATGATAAACAAAATGCATAAGTAACAATGGGTAACAAGTGACGAGGAAGCAGCGCCGGCAGAGAGCGGAGATGTAAACAAACAATTATAAATGTGGTGGATGAATGAAAGAGCTGTGGAGCTTAAGTGAGACGGACTAAAGCTGTTATATGGCTTCTCATAAACAGACATATTTTACGGCGCATATGTACAGCACAAGCAACATGCTAACTAGACTTGCATGGACTTCACTTGGATTATGATCAACTCAACCTAACATGGTAGGGATGAAAGAGTGGGTCTTTTGTGTTACTGCATTGCCAGACGTAGACTTAGTCACAGGCAGTTTCTACAAGTGCCACAAGTTCACTGGAAGCAGTCAGGTAAGCCTGCGTCATTAATCAATTTTCTGTGCTGACCATGTAGTTAAAAAACGAAAGTGGGCCATAAGTAGCAGTAATAATGTTTGGCTACACAGATTAAAATTATCATGATCACGACATAACAAAAAAGGAACTTATTTGGCAACACTTGAATGAAGGACAGCATTCATGAAGGTACTTAACATGTACATAAGCCCTTTATAACAACTGACATAAAGGTTACAGCAGGAATTCCATTGCACCATATATTGATACCTGCATAAAAATATGAACAAACATTAACAAGTTTAAACCATTAATGCTGATACCAAGTCACCAAATATACAGAAGCACAGCATTTTAGTTTTTAAAATAATTTAACATGCTATTTATTATAGTATGTAGTATTTTATATGGTTTCTTTCAGTTTCGTATTCTAGAAATATTCTTAAATTAATATTTTTTAAATTAATATCAATGGATCTTGGATCTTATTGCCAGCAGATGGCTTCATTCTAGCCTCAACATGAAATTGGAACCGAACAAATGTTTGGAAAATTATGTCTGGACTCCACAGAGCTTGAATAGTCAAGTCGTTTTGGGTTTGGATGGAAAATGTAAAGCCAGGGGTCTTCATTTCTGGGGTTTAATCTGGTTTTTAATCTTTAATTTTGTAATCACTGTCAGTTGATTACTATCGGTCAGTCATTACAAAATCCAAAATGGGAAACTAGATCCAAGGTCTGGAATTGAGGAGCTCATTTTTAGGACCTAATGCACAGCACAGACATGCAATCAATCCAACCCAAAGTAAGAGAGAGCAATTTATGGAAGTTGGAAGTTTCTGAAATTAATTAAATGGTTAGAGAAACTGATGGGCAATAATGTAAAGGAGCAGGGATTTATGTGGTATCTAATAAAGCTATAAGCAGGTGCACAGTTTGGACTGAATAGTAGATGTGCAGTAGGATAACTTAAATGAACCTTAGGCAACCCAGCATATGATTCAATGAAGGTTCCATTTTCTGTTAGAACAGTTGACTCTTAGCTGGCTAGTTTGTGGCATTCAGTTGATGCTTCAATGACCCTAAAAAGAGCCAAGTTTCCTGAGAAAGAGGCAAGGGTTTTTTTTGTTGGCCTGGAAAATAAATTCGATTCTGTCCACCATATTGATTCATTCAGCTTGGATAATAGACTTCTTAGAACTAATGGGACAGTAAGTACACAATAGTGTTCGATTTTTTTCCCCCAACAAGTACAGGTGCCACAAATGACTATTGGCTGTACCCTAAAAGCCCCTCTGGGCCAAAGCCAGAAAACTAGATACAGAAAAATGAATGAAAAAAGACAAAAAAAAAAAAGATTTGGGTTTGGACAGGATAAAACTCTTCTGGTTCTGAGTTTTTTTTTTTAATGGAAGTCTTTTAAAAAAACCTTAGCTCATTATAAAACAGACAAATTTGCAATCACCTTCCCCTTTTGCCATGAAATGTCTGCAAATTACCTCCATGGTTGCCTGCAGACAAAAGGATTACTGCTTAATTAAGCTCACATTAATCCATTTAACTTGTCCTTTTTCTCCTGCAACCGTGGCTTTTGAACTATACGAGTTTGTTGTTCCTGCTGACCTTGATTGCCCGCATTACCGATCCAGGAAGGAGACTCTTACAGAAATACTCCAGTTTTTTTGATGCTATCTCTATTTACAGCATCTATAACATGCAGTGGATCACCACAGGACAGGAACGTTGACTCCAGAAAACGCATTGACTCCATTCAAACACATACATAATAATAGAAGCCAACAAGCAGTTGCTTCAGTGTCTGTTATAGTAAAAGAACAGAAGAGCCCAGAGGGTAGCCCTCAGGGCCTTCTAGACCTTCAGAGACAGCATAGTGAGTTCTGTGAAATGAAGAAAAAAAAACATGTCTGTAATTTTTCAATCGTTTTTGCTGTTTGTAAACAAAAGGGTTAAATTCTTCAAACATCCATACAAAATCCTCCCCTCTGGATTTTATTTAATTTTCTCTAGTATCTGCGTAGCCACATAGGAGCTACAGTAAAAGCCTAATGTACCTGATCATCCAATCACATTTTGGTTTAGGTACACCAAATGTGTAAACAAAAACGTAAAAAAAAAAAAACGTCTTCCGAAAGTTCTAGACGCGTCACTGATAAGGGCATATTGCATCCAGGTTTCGGGGAGATGGTAGAAAAGACAAAAGTGGCAGTGTTTCTGTGCTAAGACACTTTAACTGAAAGGGTTGCCGTAAACCTGCTACTTGCTAAACTATATGGTAATGTCTATTAAAAGCCTCTAATGAAGGACTGATTTTACTAGCTTCAAATACCTGTTTCACCCAGAAAGCCCAAAAAATTCCATGCAGTTTGTCATTAGCTTAACGCTAACATACTAATACAACCCCATGGGGTCACGAGCAGAAATTAGCATTGTCATAGGATGCAATTTTTTCTTAAGTTCTTTTATGTCCTAACTTGAAGGTTTGGCTCTAATAGTCATGATTCGCCATTGCAAACCCTGTTGATTTAAACTCACCAACTTCTAACAACTGAATCAGTGCATAGCATCTAAAGGGATTGTTTTTTTCTGTAGTGGGAAACACATTACAATGACTGTGTGTGCTACAGATGCAGCAGAAAGAGAATAGGCTAAGAAATGCTGAAGTATTCCTGTAAGATTCCACTTCGCCTGTAATAAAGTACAGTACATGCCACCAGCCAGGATTGTTGAGGAGCATCACTTTTGTACTAATGGCACTTCTTTAAGGCAAGCTTTGAATTCAGGCCTTGTTTCTGTGTTTGATCTTTAATTAGTGTTCCTCTGCAGTGTGTGCATCATCACTGTGAATGGATTTGTGACAAAATGGCAGGATGTTAATATTTTGGACTCACGGCCAGTGCTTTTCTGATGAATTAGTAAGCAGCTTTTCGCTCAGCCGTCAAATGTCGACTGTGATTCGTTGTGACAGTGAAATTACTTATTTGGCGTTTCTGTCAGCGTTGCAAGCTTGTTTAGTGTGGAGATGTTTGACATGTAGAGCTCATCGTAGTACAAGCTACAAATAAAAAGGACATTTGGATCAACTGTTGCTAATTGCATCTATTAACTCAATTAATGAGCAGATTTTCCTCTGTGAACTCACTGGTCTCATTTATTTTACCCAGTGAAAAACACACATACATTAAATGCAAATTAAATTTAGTTTTGGGATTTTAGTTTTGTGGTTTGTATGCTTTGAATCTGAACTTTTCCCTGTGAAGCAAGGACAAAAAGAGTTGTTTTTTTCTGCATGATAAGACTACATGCACAGCACCTTTCATCAGATTCAAATAAAAAAAAAATTCTACTGATAGGACCCATATCATGGAAAATCATGGAATTAAATGTAATTTTATTTATTTAAATTTAATTAAAATTAGGCAGCAAAAAAAAAAAAAACAGATGCTTTTTATTTCTTTAGTCCACGTGTTTATTCTGCCAGCAGTAGGTTAGCCCCGTCATTCAGAGAGTGTTTATACACTCGTCAAAATGAATAGTTGCACAAATGACTGTGGGAGGAGTGAAACTTGTAAATGTTCAATTCATTCATCAAATGTTCAAATGCTGCAAAATAGTCATACAAAAATTAAAACCTAAAGGTCAAACATGGATGTATATATCAGGTGGAAATTTCAATCTGCATTTTCAGTGGATGTGTTCATGATTGCATTGCAAAGCAAAATATAGAGACTGTTACCTGGGTTTTTAACTTCTTCTTTTTCTGCTACTTTAGCAACCACCTGAAATACCATAGTAACTCACTAGCAACACCCTAATATTGCCAGCTGGGCCTTGTGGCCTTGTTGCTGTTGTGGTTTTCTAGAGTGACTGAACTGTCTTTGGGCTGAGTCAGAACTACGTTTGTGATTCAAAGCTGATCGTACAACATCAGTGCCTGACCTCACTACCACTAGAAAGGCTAAATGCAGTCGAATCCCCAGGCAAAACTAAAGTAAAGCCTTTCTACAAGAGTAGAAGCTGTTTCTGCAGCCAGTAATACCACTGATTTGAGAAGAAGCACTCACAGAGCAGTTGTCTACACATTTTTGAATCACTGATAAGCAGTTAAAAATGACACCATGCTTTTGTTGTAGACAGCAATAACTGCAACTTATTACAGAGCTGTTACGATCTGTCATAGGAGCTTGAAAATAAATATTAAGACATCTAAGCTGAGAGAATGAGCTTGTTTGTGAGTATTAATACACAGTGAATGTACAAAGATATGCCACTTATAACTCTCTTGATCAGATTCATCATTTGGATTTATTATCTGGCTTAGCAATGCTGTACTGCTTTCAAAGTAAAGCAGATTCAGTGCCAGCAGCCCTGTCATTGCATTTAGAAATACTGTTGTAAGGATACTAAGAAAACAAAAAGACTGACCAATTTCTAGACTTTGATCGAGGAGCAAATCCATTAAGAAAGGAAAAATGAAGCCGTATTTACTGGGGAGCACAATGCCTGTACTGGTTATAGCCATATATGGTGGTTCATATGTGTACATATTTGATGAATGAGACAACCAGGCCAAGTTTCATTATGTACTGATTGATGACAGTGACCTTTATGTGCCGATGCTCTATGATGAACATATCAATTATGTGGTGTGTGCTGCAAGCATGACCTACCATGATATTTGTACAAGAAACCTACATTAAAATGGTCACTGTTATAAAACCATCTCCAGTCATTTTATTGGAGAAGGAAACTTGTGCATGTACATTAAGCTATTAAGATTAGATTCCAACTAATTCCGACTATTTCTATTTGTACATTTATCAGGAAGCATTCACACAATATAAAGGGCATATGGCATTTTCAAATAAGGTTAAAAAGATCTCATAGTTAGGTTAAGGTCTACTTTTAATTGCTGTTTTAAAGATTGTCTTCTTTGCACTAATGAAAGTGGGGTCTGAACTGTCCTTTAGAAAGAAGAAACCCCACCATGCTTGTATAAGCTGAACCGAAAGTGCCCAGTATTGGCTAAAACATTAAAGCAAACTATAAAAGCAATGTGACACATTGTGATCAAATGTGTCATTAATTGCCCAATGTGGAAAAAAATGTTATATAAAGTATATACAAAGTATAAAGTCCTTTGTGACCTCCCAAATGATTATCTTTTGTTGATTTTCTAAGTCTCTTTCTTCCTTTACTTTGTTACGTATAAATATTATAATTCTTTCAATTTGTAAAACTCATCACTTTGCAGTCCTTTGGACTACATGTTAACTTATTTTTTGCTTAGAAAACCAAGAAAATGCGTAATTTGACTGTAAAGCATTTCCATATGATTTGCTGCATTACATACCATTAGGAACAGCCAGTTATGTTTTTTTTTACTTCATTCGAGCTAGCAACCTACTGACAGCAGTGCAAAATCAAAAATTGGAACTTTGAAACCTTTGTAATAAAACATTAAATTGGTTAGTGAGATTTGATCCCTTGATGCTCCATGCTTGCTATAAGTTTGTAAAAAAGCTTTTTTAATGGTTATGTACAGGATATGCTGAGAATCTTAACATAATTCATTGCAGTAGATGACATGCAGGTTGAGGTATTTTGACTTTGAACTGAAGTATTATAAGTATGAAAAGAATCATTGAGGAATTGCTCTGAAAGGCACCACAAGTTTTTAAATTATTACCCACCCAGTCTTTAACCCACCATTGATTACATCTTTAACCCTCCATTGATTACAGATACTGCATATGTGCATGATACGGACACAGTTTAAACCATGGATTCCCAAACCCACTAAACAGTATATTCACCATCCTATAATTACAGCATAGTGTAAGCAACCCCGAAAAAAATCACACAGCAAGAAAAGGATGTTGAAATTTAGTAAGAATTATTAGTCATCCATAGCATACTTAATAAAGAGGACAGAGACAGACTCTGAAATTTCAAATAGTGCCAAATGTATGTTGTTGACATTTGAAGTTTTGCAGAATGAGAATCATCCTTTCCATTTTGGTTTGTCATTTCTCGAACAAAACAAATGCAGACTCTATTGATATAAACTGTACATTACTATTCAATGTATTTAATGTATAATTACTAATAACTAGTTTGTCAAAGAAAATGCTATAGCAGACGATCTGTATCAGCGTATCCAACCCAATTATGTGTAAGAACTATGTAATTGCTTCTAATCTAACTACTTTGTTTTTGCTATTATATGTCAATAGCACAGCAAAGGGAAAGGACTAAGCTCAGCTCAAGACCTAAACTTTACTGTAATCATGATTCTAACTGTAACGCTGTTGAAAGCTAGGTTGGCAATTAGGATAGCAAAAATCTACACTGAACTATCCAAATAACGCAGGGCCAAGTAAATAAACAAATCTAAAAAGTAAAACAGAAAAAACTTCAAATGGAAGGTTTCTATGTGCTAATTGTGTAAAAAAAAAATCTGAAAGGCATTTAAAATTACAATGTTCTTCTACCCTGCAGCGAGTAAAGCAGGCTTGTAACTGTCAGGAGGAAGTGATGCGTGTAGAACGGGCCTCTCACACAACTCCTGTACTCTGACAACCTAATCTTTATCACCTGTCAGTCCGCTGAAAGACTAGCGCTCGCTCTCTTTCCCTCACATTCTCTCTCTCTCTTCTCACCCCACTGTATGTTTTGCTAGGCAACGAGCTTGATCCCTGACTGTAACAACTCCTCAGTGATACTGATAACATCAATAATGAAAGATTGTTGGCAACAAATTTCCTCATTGATTGGTTAACAGTGTCACTTCATCGAGACAGGGGAAAGCATCTGACATGAAGCCTGCACTGACCTGTGGAAAGTGGTGCATGATAGAAACATCAAAACAACAAAAGCAGTTTTGCAGTCTAGAATCTGAATTTATAAGTTTTTGGGTGTGACTAGCTTCTGTCTCCACTTTTTGGCCAGTTTATCAAAGATATCTTCCCTATAGGTACACTTTGTTGGTTCACCCTCTTTCCTGTCCATCAGCAGAAATGGACCACCATGTGACTATCACTGACCAGACATTATGATGGTGGTGGCAGCCCACTGACATGGTAGTGCTATGGAAATTAATGTTGTCCATCTGTAGCCCAGAGTACTGATTGTAGTCCATCTGTAGCCTCCTCTTTCCTGTCCATCAGCAGATATGGTAGTATGTTAGTGAATGTTGTACTGGGACAAGAGTATCAAGCACATCAGCTTTGCTGGAGTTTTTATGCAAAATGTTAGATGCTATTTGTGTCTGTTTCAGCGGTAAACCGTGCATGAGTGTTCTGTATAAAACTGGCAAAAGTCTAAACCTGCATTTTACGGATAGCGTGCATGGGAAAACACAAATTGTGCCTCTCTTGCTCTTGCATACACCTGAGGGTAGATCACAGAAAATGTGAGAAGATCATGCAGAAAGTGAGAGCTATTGTGCAGCTGAGTTTCACCCTATATAATAACATTTGAGCACCTAGCAGAAGTGAGTTTTTCTCAGCCTTTTAAAGCCAGATGTAAATTTGTTGTAAGGTCTTCGAAGCATGTTCAGGGAGGCTTCCTTTAACTATGGCAGCAGTCAGAGTGGCTAAACGGAAGCACGAGCCTTAAACATGTGCCGAGCAAGCCATGTTGCTGTTTCACAAACAAAGGTGTGAGTAAAATAACTGACTCTCAGTTTCAGAGCTGTGTAAAAAAAGAGTGCATATTTGCACTGCATCTGAATTATGAAACTTTTCTATGACATGGAAACAAGCAGCGTTCCAGCACAAATGATGAGTCAGCTTCAGCATGTGAAGTCAAGCACAGCATACCAGCACTTCATTTACATATCATTTACATGAAGCACACCCTAGCACATAACTCTGTCTTATAGGGTACATACTGCTACATCTTGCAGATATGCTGTTGGGAAGTAGCTCTTCTTCCATGGACATTTTGTATTAGTCATCCACTAGTCCTTCATCAAGAGGACAGTGTCTGACCGCAGTACCATTGCTGACTATGTATTTTTGGTTGGTGGACTGTTGAGATTGAAAAAGGAAAACCAGGTATATCAATTTTGTCTTTTAATACATTATTTGAACACAGTAGCTGCTGTCTACATTGTGTGAAAATTACGTAATGAAAAGACCAACAGAAATCACCCAAATTGCCCTGTCCTGTAAAGTTGGCATTTTGGAGATACTTGTTTTTCTTCAGACAGTGAAATATATTCATATAAACCTGGAAATAAACACCAGAAACACCAGTTACCCTTGAATAAGTAAAAGTGCACATGTACAGATCACAAACGACCCACTGTTAGTTCATGCATACGCCCAAGGACCATAGGCCCATATGTGTATGTGTGAGGGAACTGTGCCACATAGTAATGTAAATGCACTGGTTATGGCTAGAACAGCGGTACATATGGCAGTGGAGGAAGCGGAGCTGCATGTACATGGCCGCTTATTTGAACCTCAAATCATTAATGATGATTGTGCCCTATCCCTGGCTTTAGGGTGACATCATTATTCATAGTCAGACAGCCTCAGGATCTAATTTAATGGGAATAATTTAATTTAGGGTAATGACTGCGCAATTCACCCACTTCATCTCACCTGGTGGATGGCCTAATTGACAGCTATTAAAAGCTTTGGGGAATGTGTTAGGACAGAGCACTAGCTTGGGTACTAAATGGATCTTGGTATAAACACGTTGGATTTCATTTTTGGGGGTATCATTTTTGCATAGCTTAAAAGGTAAAAAATTTGCAGTGGGGTACATTTTAGATTTATATTGCTGTGCAGTTATCAAAATCGGTCATGCATTATAAACAACAAGTACATTTGTTACAAAACAGATTATTACACGAGTCACTCGAACCACCACACAGTCGCAGTTGCTTCAAAAGAGGAGCTGCAATGAGTTTATGTAATCGAATAAGCTAGTCAGAAAAGAAAAGCATATAGCAGTGTAGTTTTCTGTAATCCAGTTATACATATGACTACACTGTATGGAGTGAATCAGATTTGATTAAATTCATGGTTGTCACTATTGCTTACATTAGTAATTCAGAAATCTAACACATGTATAATGCATAAGGTAGCATGTGTGCTAACAGACAAGTCCACTGGCATACACTATATAGCCAAAACTGTGTGTTTGCATGGTTTACTGCTTTGTGGTTGAACTGTTAATATACTCAGATGCTTCCATTTCAACATTGCAGATGCCTATGGTGGATCTAGCAGTGCATAGACATTTCGCTATCTCACTTGTGGCAAAGGTGGCATTCTAGGACGCTGCTAAATTTAAAGTCACAGAGCTCCTTAGTACAGCCATTTCAACTGCTAATGTTTGTCTGCTGATGATTGCATGACTATGTGCTTTATTTTATACACCTGTTATGGGTGTGACTGAACTACTGGAGCTCGTATTTTTGGCAATATAATGTATGTCTGGAGAAAACCATATAAGCCAGTTTAAAGCTAGAAGAATTGTGGTCACCAAGTTAAAATGAATTAAATCTGGGAAATACAAAAGGTCATCAAGAACAAGTGGTGAAACTAATGTGATATTGGTACAACATAGCAATTAGGTGTTTTACTACTTTTCACCAAAAACAATATAACAATTCAATGGGTACTTAAATGAATTTAAGACTGTGAAATGTACTTAAAATAATCACTCTCATCTAATAGTTACAGTGTTTTTTATTAAATAGTATATCGTAACTACAATGTTATTAATATTCAATTTTAATATTTATAGAGGCTAAATGTAGCCAAAGTTTTTTCTAGCTTTGTGTCAAGTGCCTGTCAGCACTGATAAAACCTTTTTATCAAAAAAACAAAAATGACACAGCTAAGCTTATTTTTAGATTTGACTCTGCGGATTTTGAACAAAACTGAATCGACTGAACTGATGGGTGTTCAGACTGTGAATGGAATGAACTGATGGGAGTCCCATTGTTATCCGTCTTTAACATTGAGTCATTGGATCTGCACAAGAGACCTTGCGCCTGGGAGGAGACAATAATGTTAGGTTTTCATGAGAAAGCAGTTTCTGTTAGCTGGCTTGCGTCAATCAAAATTCTACTTGTGAGCCAGTTTCTTTGTATAGCCTTTATGAAGAAGTAGACTGCTGCCATTCAGGATAGTACTAGCAAATCCATAAATGTGTGAATATCTACTTTGTGATTCATTTTTTTAGGAGTCTTTTAATGAAATATAACCAAACATAGTTGTTCAGGCTGTAAATGAGATTTTTAACTCTCATATTTTGTTTTCCTTATATATTGTAGATGAAGACTGTAGAAAGGGCTTTTGTTCAGGATATCTGCAGTTGCAGTTACAAGTTTACATACCCTGGGAAAATTTGTGAAATATTTATGACTGATATTGCAGACAGCTGAAGATAGTTGAACTTAATTCAAAAGAGGATAGACAAGGGTATCCGAAGACTTGTCAATGCCAATTAGTACTGGGCCACAATGCAGCCCGCTCATAGCTAACTCACAGCACAGCTAAACGGCACCTAAGCAAAGCTTAAAATGCCTGAACCTGAGTTTAACAGAACTTTACATTCACAGTCATAAACACTATGTTTGAAGAGGAGTCAACATAGCCTACAATGAAAGTATATCATCTTTACTGTGAGGCTTGGAGGTGGATGTCTTATGTTTTGCGTGATGTAAACAACAGCTGCACAGGGGGTTGTATTAAAATTGGTGGTAAAATAAAGCAGCGTGTTAAGGGAAAACTTGCATTCATCAGCTTAGTAGCAGCACATTGGCTGCACTTGGACCTTCCTACATGACAGTGAGGGTTCTGGAATGACCATTACAGTCTCCTGATCTCAGTTTAATAAGGCACTTTATGGGAGGGAGAATTCAAACATTCAGTTTATGCAAGGCTAGGTAGAATGGGTAGCTTTACCACCTGACACAATAATGGGCTTCATCCATGATTGAGACAAAACACTGTAAGTGATCATTGATGCTGAAGGGGGCAATAAACAGTATGAGGAACTAAAGGAATGCAACTTTTAAAACTTTACATGACATAGAATTCTTCTAATAAGCCACTGAAGATTTTTCCTGTGGGCTACAGAAGGAGAGAACTGCAGGATGCTCACAGGTCACAAAGCAAAATATTAAGCAATTGGCTTGAGAGGTCATTTGCATGTTGCGCCGCTTTTCTTGTACAGCATTAGTAATGCCAATGTTCTTAAGCTAAAATTTAGTTAGCGTCTCTGGTCTTTGCAGAAGAAATGCACCTGATTATTCTGGAAAGACAGATTACACCACTTTCGAGTGTCAGCTCAAACATATGGACTCTATTTAAACAGTTTAATATTGATAAGACATTTATTATTTGTGTGCTTATTTATTAAAATCAGTTCTATAAACTGCGCAAAGGTATCATAAGATAAAATGTTTTCCAGTCAAGCCTGTTTCAACAGTGTGTATTTTCAGGTCAACTTTCCTTAAGGCTTTATTTTTGCTGGAAATGACACCTTGGCCACAGTGTACACAAAAACAGCCCTTTTTCCAGCATAATTAGCCTCAGGCTTATCACAGTTAGCTCATGGACAAATTGCTGATCTTCTAAGGTTAACACAAAGGCTTTGAAGTTTAAAGCAGGAGCTAGTTATCTTCTCAGGGCAGCTGGATTAAAAGCCAACAACAAATGACATTAATCAAGTATTTTTTTATTTTATTTGTTTTATCTTTATAATATAGCATTAGGAACTGATGTCTTCATAAGGCAAAGTAAGACTGTGTGCTTTTATGTGCAGTGAAATCACCAGAGTTTAGAAAATTCCCGCAGACTTCAGTTTTACCTTTGAAGTTTATTTACCATTTGAGGTAATTTACCATGTGAGATTTTACTGTAGAGAAGTAAATGACACACTGGGCATGGAATACATCACCAGACTGGAATAGCAATTATTATAATTATTCTATCACTACAGAATAAATCATAAGTTTGTAAACAAAATATTTCAAGACACTGCCAGGTGGGAATCTGGGTGATAACACCCAACATAACACATCAAACTCTCAATAACAGTAAAGCTGTGAGGTCAAGTATACCGGTGAATGTAATGTAACTCACTGATGTTTTTTTCCCATTCTCGCTTTTAGATCTATTAAAATATGGGTACGGGTACACTGTAACTTGTACCAGACTCAAAATGGTATAGAATGGAAATTGTATGGTTATCGTTATACCATGGTATATCATTAACCCCAGCAATCAGCCTAAACCGTGCTGACAGTAAACTTAGCAGAACACTTGGCTAGACTGTAAAGAACATATGTGTCATCGTATGGAGAGGTACATTTGGCAGGTCCACTAAGAAACCAGGCTTTCCCATGGAGATGACCATCTGGTGCAGAATTCTGTCCATCCTCAGAGAGATCTTGGTGTGTTCTTAATCAACTCTGTTTTGACCTTAGTTGTAGTGATCAATGCAAGCAGGTCTTGTAACTTAATTCTGGAAACTTTGGATTTCTGAGATAAACTTTGAAAATTGTTTTGTCTGTTACACCACAAGACAATTCTGGCTGAAATTGGAGACATCAAAAGCACATCAAAGAAGACCACCTGTCTGTTTCCGGCAGCGTTGGTTTTACTCAGCTGAGGTAAGCAGAGTTATAGCAGTAGTGGTGCTTGACCAGAGCCACCGATGCTTCTATGAAATTCATATTAGCCGTCCACCCTGCAGGGTCGTGTTGTGCTATTTGTCTCCCAGTAAGGAGTAAATCTATTTTGGATATGTCGACACTTTAACGTAGAGTGCATTTCAGGCCATTTTCTCCTTTCTTCAAATCCCAAGAGATGTGCTAATAACATCATATGAAGGCAATGTTTCAAATACACATTGCAGTGGTGCCCCGCATAATTTTTATCTTATTATAGATAGACGATTTATTACTGGGTTCAAATACAAATAAATATAAATAAATATAAAGGCATATTCTCTCTGCCCTTCCTCAACACTTTGACATAGATACGTGAATAGGACATTGCAATAATTTGAATAATTTGGGTCAAAAATAGTACTAATAGTACTAATAACTCTAATCACAAATACGACGTAACATGACATACAAATAATTTTTGTTTGTATTATTCATGAATTTACTTACTAAAATGAAGTTAACTGGGAATAACAGTATATCTGAAATGAACAAAATATGTGAATTAACATATGAATGGATCAGAGCATGAGCGGGTCAGAAACTTATCCCAAATGTACTGGATGTGGCTCCAGAGAGTACAGCTCTTGTTCCACAGCCCAGCTGCAGTGCTTTGTACATTTTTCGTTGAACATGATGAGCTATCCCTATTGTTCTATTGGTAATGTCTTTCTAAACTATGTGTGCAATTGAAAACATATGTCAGCACACAGCGCTAGCACTAGGTTCATTCCCTAATTATAAGTGAATATGTTTGGCAAACTGGAGAAAAGCAACAAATTTGATAACCCAAAGAAAGACATTCATAACATTCATAATAGTGTTGAAATACCGTTATCAGTGGTTGTTTATCCAAGTAAACTTCATCAAACCAACCATCTGAACCAACCATCACTAACTCTGGTATACATTAGGTGTCAATGGAGAGGGGTACAATGCCCTATAATCCTGTAGATGTGATATTTCTTGCTCTTATTTCAGCACAGTTACAGCACTCTGGATTTCTCTTTTTTTCTGAACTCCACTATGTCTAGGCAAAGCCTC
This sequence comes from Prochilodus magdalenae, assembly GCA_024036415.1. Lineage (NCBI taxonomy): Eukaryota > Metazoa > Chordata > Actinopteri > Characiformes > Prochilodontidae > Prochilodus > Prochilodus magdalenae. The sequence goes on from JAMWET010004698.1 coordinate 451,232, forward strand.
CTAGAGTGTGCAAATAGAGTGTGCCGATACAAATTATCAAGATTCCAGATTTGCTAGCAATGCAAACCAGGGTTTGTTAGAAAGAGCATGTTACACACGTGGACAAAATTGTTGGTACCCCTCGGTTGATGAAAGAAAAACCCACAATGGTGGAAAGTGAAAGTCAAACATTGCTTTTCAACCATGCTTCAACAAAATTATTTAAAAAAATGAACTCATGAAACAGGCTTGAACAGAAATGATGGTACCCCTGAAAAATGTGACCAAAGGGACATGTTAAATCAAGGTGTATTTACTAATTAGCATCACAGGTGTCTACAATCTACAATATAATCAGTCAGTGGGCCTATATATAGGGCTACAGGTAGTCACTGTGCTGCTTGGTGACAAGGTGTGTACCACACTCAACATCTACCAGAGGAAGCAAAGGAAAGAGTTGTCTCAGGACATTAGAAAGAAAATTATAGACAAGCATGTTAAAGGTAAAGGTTATAAGACCATCTACAAGCAGCTTGATGTTCCTGTGACTACAGTTGTAATAATAATAATAATAATAATAGGTTACACTTATATAGCGCCTTTCACAAACCCAAGGACGCTTTACAAAAATAAACCAAAAAAAAAAAAAAAAAAAAAAAATTTGTATGTATATATATAATTATATGCAATATTATTCAGAAATTTAAGATCCATGGGACTGTAGCCAACCTCCCTGGACATTGCGGCAGGAGGAAAACTGATGACAAATCAAAGAGACGGATAATACGAATGGCAACAAAAGAGCCAAGAAAAACTTCTAAAGAGATTAAAGGTGAACTTCAAGCTCAAGGAAGATCAGTGTCAGATCGCACCATCCGTCGATGTTTGAGCCAAAGTGGATTTAATGGGAGACGACCAAGGAGGACACCATTGTTGAAAACAAAACATAAAAAAGCCAGACTGGAATTTGCCAAACTACATGGCTTGACAAGCCACAAAGCTTCTGGGAGAATGTCCTATGGACAGATGAGACAAAAATGAAACTTTTTGGCAAGGCACATCAGCTCTATGTTCCCAGACGGAAAAATGAAGCATATCAGGAAAAGAACACTGTCCCTGCTGTGAAACATGGAGGAGGCTCTGTTGTGTTCTGGGGCTGCTTTGCTGCATCTGGCACAGGGTGTCTTGAATCTGTGCAGGGTACAATGGAATCTCAAGACTATCAAGGAATTCTAGAGAGAAATGTGCTGCCCAGTGTCAGAAAGCTTGGTCTCAGTTGCAGGTCATGGGTCTTACAACAGGATAATGACCCAAAACACACATCTAAAAACACCCAAGAATGGCTAAGAGGAAAACACTGGACTATTCTGAAGTGGCCTTCTATGAGCCCTGACCTAATGTCTATTAAGCATCTTTGGAAGGAGCTAAAACATGGCGTCTGGAAAAGGCACCCTTCAAACCTGAGACAACTGGAGCAGTTTGCTCATGAGCAGTGGGCCAAATACCTGCTGAGAGGTGCAGAAGTCTCATTGACAGATACAGGAATCGTTTGATTGCAGTGATTGCCTCAAAAGGTTGTGCAACAAAATATTAAGTTAAGGGTACCATCATTTCTGTCCAGGCCTGTTTCTTTTTTTTATTTTTTTTAAATAATTCTGTTGAAGCATGGTTGAAAAGCAATGTCTGACTTTCATTTGTTCATTTTCATAGGATTTTTTATTTATTATTACTTTTGTCAGATTTAAGTTATTTCTGTTACCATTGTGGGTTTTCATTTCATTAACCGAGGGGTACCAACAATTTTGTGTGTACTAACCTGTGGGGTTTGGCACAAATTTTGGGGTGGTTTTAAAGTTGCTTGTTGCAAAACATTCTGTTCTTAGTTTTATTCATAATGTCTTATGTTTTATCCATGACTTACCGTACAGTACTGTCTTATTTAAAAAACCTAAAGTTGTGCAACCTCCAACCTCTTCACTACATGGTGTCCCTGAAGTCCTTTCTTGTAACACAGCATTAGGGCTGAGTTCATGTTAGGGCTGTTACGATTAAACATGACAACGATTGCTCATTTAAGAAGAATAAGATTAATGAGAATAAACAAATTAACTTCTCAATAAATCTGCACATTAAATGACTTTCAGTCAAAGAGTAGCTATTGTATAAACTCATGCACACAAAGAGTAAAGGGTAGCTCATTTCCAGCTTCACTTCTAATGGTGTAGCAGTTAGAGTACAGGAGCCTCTACAGGCACTTGTGTGTAACTGCTGTACTATGTAAGATGGAACAGAAATTATCTATCATGGATATTTATGCATTAGCCACCCTTCAACTGACCATCATTTAATTTTCAGATTTCTTGGGAAGTAAAACAAGAGGCTAACATTAGGCTGGAAAGATTAGCAGATCACAATGTGAATCTGGTACTGACTAACACAAGAGGGAGTGCTATACTGTTTTGTACTGATCTTGTGAAGATGGACAACAGGTTTCACAAATTAATTTACACATTGATACATATCAGTAGCTCTTGACCCCTTGATTAAAGAAGACATGTGAAAAGATAAAGTGGTATAAATGTGAGGACAGTCACAGCTGGAGGAATATGTTACTATGAACTGACTGCTGGCTCAAAACTATGATGAGGGTGATGTGAAACTCTTGAATTCAACAAGCAGCTCCTCTGTGTCTAAAGACACCGCTCATGAGGTAGAGTACATACACCTCTCGCCACTCCTAGTTTTCCCTTTGGCTGTTGCCTGAATCCCTAATTTAATAACACTACTGACCAGCTCACACTACATGATGAAATTAAACCTTGCCTCAAATCACTTCAGAGCTTGTACAGATGTCTAAAGAGACAGGCTTTTTTTCACCTCACACTACTAGATGGTTCAGGTTATCAGTCACCTCCAATCAAGCTCCTAAAAGCTAGAAACCCTAGAAAATTGTTTAATGGAATCAGTCGTAGGACAAAACACATGTATATACATTCTTTTTATGTACAGGTATTCTTGATATCAGGCGTACCTGATATTCCCAAATCGATGACTAAGGAGGCCAGGTCAAATTTTAATACCTAAGTGACAAATCACCACATAAAATAGCTCTTATCCTCCATGTAATTACAACACCATAGCATTTCACACCGGAGAAGTGGGTGCCTATTATCTCTTAATTGACGAGGACAAATAATAGTCTTCCAAGGTAGAATCCATCCAACAATTTTCCCCCACAGCTAGAACTTTGCCACTTCATGGGGCCATAATAGCAGGCTTTGGCGGAGGAAAGGTCGAGAGTCGCTCGCTTGCTCTGCACAAGTACAGGACCTGACACAGCTGGCAGTTAAACACTCACTTTCTAAACTGCCGTAATTGGCCGTCATAATCGAGGCGGTGTAGCGACATGCTACGTGCCGTGCAATTAGTGACACGCTGATGAGAGATGGCACATGTCAGGAGACTGATGCAGCCAGGCCCGCTTCAGCGGTGGTGGCTGAGCAGTGGGGGTTTAGATCCGGAGGCTAAGGGGGGGTGATTGGGGTGCTGCAGACTCTAGCTAGCTCGCCTGAAGGAACGAAATGAAGAAAGGACTGTTTGTAAGCAATTTTCCCGCCTCCATGTCGCTGGTGGCAATCATGGGCTTGCATTTAGACTCAGCTTGGGCTGTAAGGGAACTGATTTAGAATCAAGCGGCGGTGGTGGTCTGCAAGTGTGCATGTGCACTCAGTATATGCTTGTTCAAGGCCATGAAATCTTGTTAAAATTTATTTCTATTGTTTTTAAAAGTATGTTATTGCAGAGTAGGTACATTGTTGCTTAAAGCCTTGTAGCCAAGCTTTCCATAAAACAGTTGTTAACTGCCTAGTAAGTTATCAGTCCTAGTTAGCATCTAGCCTCCAACAATTTTGATTTAATTAACCCTTTAAGGCAGACACAAAAATGTGGCAGGTTCTCTCTATTTTCCGTTAGAAGCTTGACTTCTAAAAGCTGCTCCTCTGTTTGTTTTCATACATAAAGGATATGGTCTAGCAAAGAAGATAATTCATAGATTTTCATTCAGTATGAATGACAAGCAGCCTTTTTGAGCAAGAATACACAAGAAGTCCATTTTTCTCTTCCTTGTCTTGGAGCACCCACTTCAGCTCAGTAAGGGGATGTTAACAAGAGGTCTATTTTTTGTGTGGTACTTAGTAATATTTTGTGTTGTACTTTTGTCTTGCCTCTAGAAGCAGGTATGGTCTGGATTCCCCTTAGCCTTCTATTGATCTTGGTCTTGACTAAACTACTACAGATTCATAGTCTTGATTCTCCTGACCTCTAATGGTCTCAGCTACAATGCTATTAATGTTAAAAAGCTCTTTGCCCACCAGCTAAGGACAAAGTGGATAAAAGATGATCCATGTCTTTATGGACCTTGCTGTGTGCCGTGTTTGAACAGGAAGGGGCCATCCCCAAACTGTTCCCACAAAGTTGGGAGCATGAAATCCAAAATCTCTTGGTATGTTGAAGTTCAAGAGAACCTGAGCCTCTTCTGACCCCGTTCTGTCATTTTACGAGTTGCAGTTTTGCACACACAGATATATATATATATATATATATATATATAGTTACTCTAACCAATACACACTCTATGCATTGGTTGTGGCATTGTTTCCACAAGCTTCAGCAATATCACAACATTTATTTCCGTCTGGAGTTGCATTAGTTTTTCCCCCAGATCTTCTACTGATGGTGGGAGATTTGGACCACTGCACAAAGTCTTCTCAACTACATCCCAAAGATTCTGCATGGGGTTCAGGTCTGGACTCTTTGTTCTGGCCAATCCATGTGTAAAAATGATGTCTCATGGTCCCTGAAGCACTCTTTCACAATATGAGCCCTTGAATCCTGGCATTATCCTTGAAAATGCACGTGCCATCCAGGTAGTTCAGGTAGTCAGCTAACCTCATTCTTTGGGCTCATGACATTGCTTAACCTAGACTTGATCAACTCCAGCGACCCCAGATCATAGCAGTGCCCCCATAGGCTTGTATGGTTGGCACTAGGCATGATCTCTTCTTACCCTCATGCACCCATCACCCATAACGGGATAAATCTGGACTCATCATTTAGCCCCATTGACAAGTGGTTTTCTTAAGCTGCTACACAGCTGTTTATTCACAATCCCTTGAGATTCCTTCCCACTGTGCGTGTGGAAAAGCTCTTACTTTCACTATTAAACACATCCCTGAGCTCTATTGTTGTTTTTCTACGATTTGATTTCAGCAAACATTTAAGTAATTGCCAACCACATTCCTTCCTGGAAGATGATATTTTCCCACTCTCCTTCCACTTTTTAACAATGTGTTGGACAGTTCCTAACCTGATTTTAGCCGTTTCACCATCTATTTAGATGTTTTCTCTTCTTGATGCATGCCAATAATTTGACCCATCTGAAAGAGATTAACATCTTTTCCACGACCACAGGATGTGACTTTTTGTTGTTTAACAAATGAGAAGCTACTCACTGCATCGGTCGGGGTTAAATAACTTGTTGCCAGCTGAAACATAATCACCCATGCAGTAATTATCCAAAAGGGAGCCTCTTACCTATTTGCTTATATATATTCTTAGTATAGAATATAAATTGAACCATCTGTATCTTTCACTGAGATTCCCGCCTTAGAAAACCTGTGCACTTTGGTGACTTTAAACATTTAATGCGGTCACTCATCCGTGACGACTTGTTTTAGCAGATCATGGAGGATTATATTCAGTTACATATTTACTTAGAAGCATTCAACCAAACCAACCCAGTGTGACAGCAACACTGCTATAGAAAGCTAGATTCTAAGAGCAGGAATTGTCTCTTATAAATGTTTCACAGTAAACACAGGACATTTTCCGTGTTTGGTGCATCAGTAGAGGGAATATCGCTTCAGGCATCTGAGGTTCAGGAACAGATTTCACTTTTTCAGTCATGTGAAAGAAAAGAGCATCTCTGAAGCAGGTCAGACTTTCCAAGTGTCATATTTTCAGTTAAAAATAAAAAACGGTCCCATGGGACATGACTCGCAGTCAGGGAAACCAACATGTCACTTCCCAGAGAAGGCATCACGGCGCCTAGATGTGCTAGGTTAAAATGGAGTGAATGTAATGAAGTTTGGGAGGAGGATCATGTATGAATGCACTCCTCCCCCCAATGTTAAGCTTCGTAAACCTTCATTTCTTTCTTCCGTTTCCCGTGGCTAAGTTTTTAAACTTTTAAACTTTCTCTCTGTTCCTCAGTCCTCTTTCCCAGGTCACAACAGAAGCTGCCCAGAATGCCAACCCAGAGTTCTTTTTACTCCTACAGCCAAACAATCTCCTCTCAAACTACAGCCATGCCAAGGTAGAGGCAGGCAAAATGACGATACTGATTAACACTGCTTTTTTTGAACTGCTATCTTTAAACCTTGTTGAACCTTGTTGAACCTTGTTGACGGCTCCTCTCTCCACTCCACACAGCTATGTCCCATCAGGAACGGGTTTTTCAAAATACCTATATTTACTATATACTCTTAGAAATCACTACAAAGCACCCTGCTGTTATTTATCTTGTAAGTTACAGTATTTAGTATAATCAGCGTGGTAAGTAATGCAGTACAGGGTAAACAAGAATAAATAATTCCATTACAGTAACAGGGTACAAAGTATCAGTAGTAGTGTAATCACAGTTGTAATCACATTATTAGGCAGTGACTTGTTTTGTTACTTGCATTACTTACATGTCTCTAACAGAGCAATGTTGATTATGTATAATGCATTTGAAGCATACATTATATCTATATAGGTAGAGGATATGTGTGCCCGTGTGCTACCTGCATCCGCTGACTCTGTAAAGTTGACTGTGAATGTAAGTAGAGCAACACGAGCCCAAGAATCATTGTAAACGTGGTGAGCAATGTGTCAAAGCATCTAGATGCGCTAATCAGAAACTGCTGGAAGGCAAAATAGCAGGCTAGGCTGGATGTCTTTTTTAAGAAACAGATTTCTAGGCTTTACAATGTTTCTATCAGCTAGTGTCTAGATTTTCAAACAGCATCAGTGTTTCATAATTATTTTTTTGGCAACTGGCTATCTTTTTCCTAAGCATTGAACACTTCTGACAGTGATTAGCTTCTTTACAAAGTACTGAAAAGACTAGTACATTTCCCTCTCTACATTCCAGTTAGTTCATAAGGGTTTTAGAGTGTATCCTAGAGGTAATGCATAGTGAGGAGAACTTTGTTCCAGATACTAATAAGTAAAATAGTCCCATTAAAGTTTGAGAGAAGATGCTATTCATTAGTAATCAATTGCTGTTTGTAGTAACTATCCCATCACTGGGTATAACACACAAACTGGCTCAACTGGAAGCCACTCTGTCGATTTTCTTTCACTGGTTGCTTTAAGAGATTATTTAATGCCTCCCAAAACATCAAAGATGATCTTCTCCTGCAGGCAGCCCTCTTCTTTAACCTGCATTCAATAGATCGCCTACAATCTCAACACCCACCCCTTTTCCTCCTATTGGACTGGATCTAGCCCCACTTAAACCCCAAGAGCACCTCTCATACTCATTCCATTCACATTTACCCCTGAAAGTCTGATTCTTAAAAGCTCCACGTCCCTTCTGGACTTAGAGGTCGATGAACCAATAATGAAGTGACGGCACCTCTTCTAGCCATTTCCCACTGGGCTTTATCCTTAAACGCACAGAGGTAGAATAACCATCCAAACACCTGTTTGAGGAGACTGCAGGAGGGAACCGTTATAGGAGGAGCATTAGGTGATTTGTGCGCTGGCCGAAGGTGCCCTTTTTGCGCTGCTCTGAGATTAGTTTCTGCCAGCTCCCTTGTGGTTCGGGGGGGATTCGGGATGGAGAAAAGCATGTGCACCATTTGTGTGAAGAGGGGACGACTACCCAGAGAGACAGGTTCCTGATGTTTAATGATGTTTACACAGAGCTTGGGCCGTAATGGGTGCTCAGCTCACAGATTTTAAACAATCAGGCAGCTCTATCCCTGTTGCCGTGGCTGCCAGACATCACATGATCACTGAGTGGGCTGTGTGAGCCGCATGGCAGATTTCTTTTGATCCTGCATGTATTTTTCATGGAGGGGATATTCCTTTTCCGAAATAAGGAAAAAGTGCCACTGCTCATATTCTGATTTGTTCCCTTCATATTATTTCACAGAATCTCAGTATGTGCACCAGTGGTTCCCAGCCTTGCTCATGAAGCCCCCTAACTTTGCATGTTTGGTGCTGTTCGATTGTGAAATTGTGCACAAGTGTTTGGGGTTTTGCAATATTGTGTGTTCTTTATTTGGTTCAGTTGATTTCCCTTTGTAGCTGATGGAGTGCATCACAAAACAAAGGTCCAAAAGTTTTTCCTTTATTTTTTGTTTATTTTTCTTTCTTGTTTTTAGGGGATTTCATTCAGTTATAAGCTCACCTGACAAAAAATATTTACCTGTGACCGAAATGTACCTAATTGTCAGGCATAAACAACTGGGCTCGATGCGCACAGAGTTAAAAGTCAAAGGTGGTTTGTTTGACAAATTGACAGTCAAGCACAACAGCAATTTCCAGTCAATCATAACAAAAGGGTAATGCAGGGTCATAGTAGAGACAAGCAGAGGTACAAAAAAAAAAAAAAACAGGAAGTCAGGCAGACCAGCGAATGAATCCAAATGGAGAGTAGTCAGTAAAAACAAACGGCGAGTCGAGAACCAGAGAGGCAAAACTAGGCAAACTAAACAAGGGAATAGGCAAGAGAGAGAGAGTTGAAGACTAAGGGGTTCATACCAGACAATACAGCAAAGGCAACAGAGAAAACTGTGTGTGTGTATGAGGAGTTTGTTAGCAGACTGGGTGATGAGAAGCAGGTGGGACAAATTAGTTCTCAGGTGAGTTAGAACATGAGTGAATGCCATACTGGGGACATGTAAGTGATGTCATCGGATAGTGCACTCTGGGAAATGACATCCGTAAGATCTGCGGTGTCGGGGAGACCCGGAGGCGTGACACTAATAGTGTGTAATACCTTCACAAGCACAAATAACAGCTGTGATTGGATTTGGCATTAACTAAACAAACAATTGCGTAGTTGGGCCAGATTGGTTAATGCCTCCCCTGACACAATTCTGAGGAGAATTTCCTGTAGACTGGGATTTTTATCACTGTTGGTAGACCTGTATGACCGTACGTTTCCATACACCTTTAAATACAGTTACTCCATTCACACTATGGTCTTCACGCCATTAAATCATTAACAACACTGCCCATCACCGCCCAGGCATTTATAGCTTGATTATCCTTAAGCACTGTCATCTGCAGGAGCCTGAAATTACTGCCACCTCAATATTAATATAACATTAATAGAAATATTTTGTCCTTATTTTGCGAAAGGGTTAGGGTTACTAAAAAAAAAAAATGTGTTTTTCCACATTTTGTGTTTGGTTTCTAGTTTTCGAAGCATGATAAATATGGATATTAGATGATATCGTTCTTCTTACACCTTAAAATCTTACAACTGAAATTGAAGAAGAATAAAAGACCACCAGGTTCTTACTCAGTTGAATCTGTATGCAAGTATAACAAGCAATTGTAACATCACGCCTTCATCAATTGGTGGTGCAAACAGTGGTGCAAAGCATTTGAGTGCAAGTACTGGCAGATATCCAAATGATCTCACTCGTGTTAACAGGAATGCCTTGCCAGTGTAAATGAACTGATAGAACTGATAAGTGATGATTGTACTGGTCCAAAAATCTAAAGTGAAAATGAGATTGAAGCGACAAGAGTGTTCGAGAAGGGCGTGTGAAAAAAAGGAAGTTGTCTGCTGCAGATGACTCACCTTAAATTGATAGATGTACTTGTGTAATAGAATGTATATGTAATAATGTCTGTGTCTATTCAGTAAAATGCAAAATAAGTGCCTTTCACCATCCTGATGAAAGAGACCCTTGATTGGATGCAGTCAAGTATTTAAAAGCAATTCAAACAAAAAAGTTTTGTCTTTTTGGTTGTAATATACTTTTCTGCCAGCCCCTTAACGAATCCTTGGTAGACCCATATGACCGTACGCTTTCATACACCTGCAAAATCAGTTTATGCTATGACCTTCGGCATGCCCAAATGCCATCACTCCTTTTAGCCAGTTGAAATGATAGTGATAAATGTGGAATAAAATAAAACAGTTCTCTATAAAGATAGGTGATGAAACAGACTCAGTGCAGATCTGCATATATAAAAACTGTCAGTGGCACAAAATAGCATTCAAAGACAGTACTAACACATCAAAAACGTTCACGTGCTTGCTTGTAAAGACACAATTCCAGTTTGCTTCCTGTTGTGTAAATCGTACAGTTTTATCTAAATATATTCCATCAGTATAACTAAAAAAAATATCACAATTCATCTGATGGCCATCCAAAACAGGTGGAGATCACATTTTCTTGTTGTTGTGGTAGAGGGTTTTACATCTCATAGGTTTCTGATTGAAACTCGGATTCAAAGGATTCAGCCACAGCTGGTTCATACAGAGGAACCTGGATATTGCGTGTAAACGTGTGTGCGGAGTTGGAGAGGAGTCTGTCTGATTTGCCCTTTTTGTTTATGTTTGTGTTTAATTCATACACATTGCCTGCGATTGTGTGAGATTGTGTAGTCCTCCACTGATTACAATCTAGTTGCTTTGTGGAGAGATGCTGTAACATACTCTATTGTTCCATGCCAAAAACAGAATACATCAAAAAGACTTACCCCCAGTGAAAAATGTGGAATTCAAAGGGGAGCTGAGTACAGAATATTTTTTCAGCCTCTGCAATAATGGATACGAGCCAGCGGATTTCATTAGGGAATCTTCGGAAAAATAAATATTGCAGGTTTCATCACGTCGAGGCACCAGAAAGTACAAATCTCCTTATCTTTAATCCTGCTCTACATAAAACACACTTTAACAGATGAATAAGCTTACCGCTAATGCAAAACATCTCAGGGTAAAGCCATTACTGTGGGGAGACTTTTAAAGAGGCTGAAAAATGCACCAATCTGAGAAAGGAAAGGATCTAATCCAGGAGATTATTCCCAGATAATGATTGTGGAGAAAGGCGAAGCTTCACTGGGGGCAGCGGTGACGATCCCAGTACAAAACAGCTCTTTGAATCAAAATGCTAATGGCAAGTTTTAACTCGGCTTTTATTCCTGCCTTATAAGGTGCAGCGCGCGTTCATTGTTGGGGTGAGATCAGTAAGGAATCTTTGTATTTCTTCATCAGTGTTACGCCATGCAGGGGCGATGGTTTCTTTGAAAGCTGCCGTGTCTGCACATATTTGTTCAAACCAGGCACAGCGAGACTAGCTTTCACTAATTAGGTTCAGTTCTTTACGGAGGTGATCTCATTAGTGAAATAAACTGCTTCATGTTCGGAGCAGGAACTTGCAGACCCAGGAGATTAGGCTACAGCTGGGCAGTAAGAAAGGAAATTTCTATTTTGAGATGTTCTACTACCAACACATAACAATATGATATCATGATATTCAGTGACTTAACTGCTGGGGCTCAAGGTGACCACAGTGACAAACGCCCCTCCCCCCCCACTTTTTTTGCTTTTTTAGAAGTGATCTATTTGGACAAGCCAAGGCTAGAAATGTGGCTGCTCTGTACATTAGTTATAAGCATATTAGTTAATTAGCTAATGTATACGTACAGTAGTACATTAGTTAATACTCACATAAAACTGATAGACATTTGATGTAGATAGCATCATATTATAGAGACCATCTACAATGAAGAAGGCAATGCTGCAAAAAAGACAGGTAGAGCTCATTATATGGGAAAATGTGTGTTACATAGGACAGGCTGTGCTGAACCTAAACAAAATACACAACAGACCTGTTGTGGTGGTTGGGTGGGGGGTTGGGTCAACACATGATCCATGATAAACACACCAGCTTTAAAATATGAATGGTTGAACCAAGTTCAGCGGTGCTGTAAAATACTCCCCTATACACATACAAAGCATATAGCATCTGAATTTTATATGAATGCATCAGGTTACTCGAGAACAATGTGCTGTCCATGGAATAACCTTTATCTGTTCTGTTGCTTGGTGACCACTTCCTGCTGTAAACTACATTTTGTGTGTTTTATAATGATAGATTATTATTATTATTATTATTATTATTATTATTATTATTATTGTTATTTTTTGTTATTATTATTATTTTTATTAATATTATTATAATTATTATTTAATAATATAATAATGCATACTGATATGACTAGAAAGGTGATTGCATGACAAAAGGTTCAGGCTGTATGAATGTGCAAAAGAACTAAATTGACTAAAGGTGAGCCACATTAAAGACCAACATGGTAGACAGTGTGAATGTCAGAAGGTGTCAGCAGAGTTGATTGGTTATTCTGGTCAGGAAGACAAAACCGAGGGAATGGAAAATGAGCTTACCGATTGGTCGCCAGTGGCGTGTGACAGAAACTTTAGCCCTGAAACTATGATGAAATAATAGAGAAAGAATGTGGCACCTATCCCTCAGTGGCAGGCACGTTAGCAGGATACCTGTCACCTTGGGAGGTGAGAGAGCATGTTTATTTTTGAGCTGAGGAGGTAGAGAGGGATTAAGACGACAACAGTGGCTGGAGAGGCGGAATGGACGAGCTACACAGCGAGTGAGGAAAGTCAACATTAGGCAAGGGATAGCAGGAGGGATGAAGCTGTCTGCTGAGTAGTTTGACACTTTAACCACCTTATCAGTGTTCATTTCACAGGACTGAATCCTTGTTACATCCAGCCTCTCCTTGCCTACTGTTCCCCGTGGCTATTCTAGGCTGTTCTAGGGTTCTCTTATCTGTGTCATGTGCAGCATACTTAGTCAACTAAGATTCTGTCAGCCAGCTAATCATTCAATCCCATTGCATTGCTAACTGCTGTACATGTGCATGAGTTTTTCAGTGCTCTTGGTACAGGTGCACACAACACAAAATGCTTCATGTGAGTGCATTTATGAGATTAGATTTCAGGGTAGGATGTAAACTCCTGTTGTGCATGAATGTCAAAACTAAAAAAAATGTCACGAGGCACATCTGTGGGTTGTCTAGTTGTATGTTAGCACTAAGCTAACTATGGTGCACAAACATTCCTGACCTTTAAACAACATTCCTGGCCTTTAAGAATTTAAGCACAGATACATAAAGATTGTCTAGGTACTGAAGTCCTTACCAACAGGAGAGTTCGCTTAGCTTTGGAGAAAATAAAATCTAACTCTGAGAGAAAGACACTGTCATAAATTACAGTCATGTTAATTATGTATTTGTTTATTTATTCTTGGTTCCCAGAATTATTAAAGTTTTCTCTGGTTAAACAACTTGTGTAGTGTAACGTGAGTTGTCCATGTGTAATTTTTTTTTACTTTTTTTTGGGCAGACCAATAGAAATGATCCAAAACTGCTGGGAATAAAATCATGTTACATTATTGTGTATAAAATATGTAACTAAAAGTTTTATTACAAGCCCCAAATTAATCAAAGATCAAGCCTGTCCTATCACATAGAAAATCCATAAAATATTCAGATACTGTCAGTCAGAAACCACTGCGGACCTCCTCAACCCTGTAGAGGGACTGTGCCCCTGTACACCTGCTCCATGACAGTGCTGATTGAAACAGAAAGAAGTGGAACAGCTGGGGATGCTGTGACAAGACACTGCATTCCATTTCTTCCCTCATCTTCAGACCCCCTACCTATCCTCCCCCCTTTTGTTTTCCTCTCTGAAGTGGTGACACTGCCTTCAGATGGCCTGCCAATTTGTAGCCGCAGATTGCGATGTGAAGCTTCTCCTCCTCCTCTGTTAGTTAACAAAGGCTTGTGCCTGTAGGCCGCTCCCTCTCACTACAGCAAGCTATCACTCTCAGAGGGACTGTGCCTTCAAAATTAGCTCTAATGCTCATTCGCTGTGGGCCTCGCTTATTGTCTGTGCTAAGACTCTAAGCCTCACTGGTAGCTCTGTGTTTACAGCTGCAGGGTGTAAAGCAATTTGCTGCTCTGTTTTGAAAACAATACTGATCTGCTCTTATTTGCTTATCTTTTTTTTATCAGTTTTATTGATTCTAAAATATATTTAACAATGGTGCAGCATAATCTTTTAGTAGAAACAGTTCATGTCAATACTGTACTGTGTTGTTGCTTTCTTCCAGCAGATAATCCCCCATAAACATAAGAGAAATAAAGTATCCAAAGTCAATGAGTGCATTAACACATATGTAATGTTGTGTTAATGCACTCAGTGGCTTTGAATACTTGATTAATACATACGTAATAAGCTACAGTATAAGCTCAGTATAAGTAGCTCAGTACAGTATAAGGAAGCTTTCTTTAGCCAGCCAACCTTTAGAAAGAGAAATGGAAATATTGTTGGAGAAAAGTTGTGCATGTCTATGCCTTATATGGTAAATATGTTTTTAAACTGACCTAGCCATGCTGTACCCAGAAATGCTTCTGCAAGTGAGTTTGGAGAAGCTTCTCAGAACATTTGGCAAAATGAATGAAGCCTAATTAATCTGTTTTATTTCCCAATGTGCAATATGGTACTGTTGATCATACAAATGCAATTGATGACTGCTATTAAAAAGAAACACTTATAAGCAAGTTTGAGGCCGTGCTCTACCTTAAATTCCACATTCACATGCGAAGTCATGTGACCACATAAACAGCAACGTGACAGTGGGTAGAGCTTAACAGAAAAAAGGACACCAACAGTAATACATTATAGTTCGTTTTGGGTTTGAATTGTATGTTAGCACTGAGCTAACTGTGGTAACTGGTGCAACATTCTTGGCCTTTATAAATCAAACAAAGTTACCTGAAGATTGTCTAGGTATTGAAGTTCTAGCCAACAGAAGAGTTAGCTTAGCTGTATCTTTCTGGATACCATGGAGAGAAAATTGAGGCCATCTCTGGTTAACCCATAAGAGCCCACAGTGACGTATGTGTAAAAAGCCATTTAAAAGTCTTCTTACACCTTTATCCTTCACCTAAACACATAGAGTCCCTAAGTGACCTATACCCAACATCCAGTCACATGACAGTTAAAGAAAATATGACCTCATTTAGAAAATGGCAATGTGGTTGGTTAGTGCAGTTAGAGACAAAACCAGCTCATTTTAAAGTCTTGTTTTTGTACCTATAAGGTTTCAACCCATTTAAGAGCTCTAATGTTCATATACCCATATTCTATATTACATATACCCATATTCTATATTACATATACCCATATTCTATATTACATATACCCATATTCTATATTACATATACCCATATCTATATTACATATACCCATATTCTATATAACATATATTATATTCTATATTACATATATTCATATTCTACATTACATATGCCCATTCTGAAGCCAATTCTAGAACACCATGATGGAATACCAGTTATGAAATCGTTGTTGTTGTGACACATGCTACCAGCATTATGACTCTATAATACTTACAGAAGACACCATGTGACCTCTTTGTCACAGTAAGACTGATCTTTTATGATCTTATAGCTGACCCTTCATTATTTTCCCTTAAGGGGTCTGGGCTCTTATGGGTTAAATAACTGTGTAATCCATGTGTAATAACTTATATATAATGGTCCAAAAATGCTGGGAATTACATTGGTATTTCTGTTGTGTGCCTATTTGTATTTGTGGCCATCAAAGAAAGCTGTTTTTTTAAACAAAGCTTGGATAGGCCAAATAATGATGATCCGAACTCATGGTTTTGGGGTTGCAACCGAAACAAACCACCACATACAAATGTGCATTAGACTTCCACTACTCAAAGATACTACCCATGAATTACTTCCGCCAGCCAGTCAATCACCAACGAAGCAACCAGATATCCACCTGCTAATTGAACCTCTGGGGCTCCTCTTGCTTGGTCTAGCGATCTAAATCCCAAATCTCCCATTAACTCCCATCTCCACCGCTCTTTGTAATGACTCTTACACGGGACCATCCAGTCCAAGCTAGCAATCCGTATTCTGCATTCCGTCTGCCTTGAGCATCTATTATGGCACCAAGCTAAGTGCTTTGGGAAATTGGATTTTATGCAAATGGAATAGGACAGAGAGACAAAACAAGAGAAAATGGGAGCGTGCCTGTGGTGTGTTTGCCTGGCCCAAATCCACCAAGTCTTATTTCACGCTGGGGCATTCCGATTAGTATGACATTAATAGGCTGCATTTTTTTTTTTTTTTTTGGAAAGCACAGACTATTAGAAACAACTTATAATGTGAAAAAGGAGAAAACGAACAGCCTGATCATTCTTAGCAAACTGCCATTAACATGCACATCCAGGCCTGACATTTTAAGAGGCGTACGGGATGGATGCGTTCCATTAATTGCCAGACCTCTTGGACCAAGGAGTCAAATGTGAGGATGGTGCGCCCGGATGATGGATGGCGCAAAAGTCGTCGCATGCTAAAAGATCTCTCAAAGGATTCTGTTTTTAAAGTATTAATTTTATTAGAAGGGGAAACAGGACAGTGCTTTGATCCAACAGGGGACTGCCCAAACAAATGAGACATCAAGGCAGTGGTTAGCACAGAAGGAAATAGTCTTTGAAAGTCGGATCTTCTCCCTTTAGATGTTTTTCGTCCTTATAACGCTTTCCTAAAGGGGCGATTTGACAAGGCGCAGATGTTTCGTTATGCAGATTATACGACTGCTTTAAAATTCCTTCCTCGCATTTTTGTTAGGGGACTCTCTGGACAAACACGTTCTGTGATCTCGGCAGTAATGAAATGATGAAATGATGAGATGATGAAACATGCACAAAATCCTGTGTTGTCAGAAGCGTCTCGCATCTGCATTTACCCTTCTTTCCACTACGCTTTCGAATCTAATCACTACAGCTGAGCATTCAGAAAACCTGAAAAATGCCTCTTAATGGCTGGAAATGCACAGACACGGAACACTGGTCAGCATGGTAAGTAAGAAGATTCTTCAGCCAGTATCTGGTATGTATTAGAGCTGGCAGCACTACATTCTACAGGGGGGTTTATCAGTAAGACCTTAGAAGCAATCCTCTGCTGAGGAAGCCATGCAGACACACATGGGCTGCCAGTGATAATGACCATCCTAGTGGACCAGAGTACCATGACAGGTCCTCATTTCCTACCTTGAGCCAGGCAAAAACAGATAAAGATAGGCAGCCACTTGTAAAATATATGCCACCCAAGCAAGCCTCAGCCCACGTGGCAGTGGTAGATGTGGGGAAGCGTGGGAAGAGCTGCATGTTGATGGTGGTGTTTGTGTGTGTCTGTGTGTATGTGTGTGTCTTCTGAGTTGTAGCATGGTTTGAGAAACTATGGACTATCCACGCAGTTTGTGTACCATATGCAGTACTATGGAACCGCCCGTCATTCTTTGAATTTCCAGTCAAAGTATTTTTAAAATATTATGGTTTCTATTTTTTCTGATGCTGAAAAATGAATAAACTTGCCTGTTTTCACTGGCAATTAAGTAAATGAAGAATGATCTTTGAGTGTTGAGCTTGCATTTCAGGAGGTATGGTGTTGGCTGTGACCTTTTAGCCATATTGGTAAAGCTTCCACACAACTTTTATTTGGATGACGGTTAGAAAATTTCACTTTAAATTAATAAATGCTTGTCAGGAAGAATATAGCTAGTTCATTCTTGTCTTGCCTTCCATTTGGAATAATGTGATGTAAATAAGAAAGCAACGCCTGCCAAATCGAATCCTCTGGAGTGTTCTAGGCTAGATGTTATAGCTGTGTAGACCATAGGTAGCCTACGCATGATGAATAGATGTCTTGTCAGTACACTTGAATAGATTGGCTACAACCATGCTAATGTGATGAGACATGTATACATGATTTCGTATTTCCAGTACATTGCAACATTGGACTGCTCTATTGTCACTGCAAAGAACAATCTGGCACTTGCTGAGGTTGTCTGGCATTTTAGATTCCTGGTAAAAAGCACACAATGAGCAACAGTGTTATTGTTCAGATAGTAAATCTGCTCATACATGGCATGAAGGGCCATGGATGCCAGCTTTTGGTTTCACTTGGCAGCCTACAATGCCATGGAGTGATTGTTATTCAGTTAAATATGAAAGGACTGTCATTTTGTATTTTGCTAGTAACATTGAGATGAACCCTGGATCTAATCTGTTTTTTTTTTTTGTTTTTTTTTTAAATAGGATTATCGATTATTGTTCTAAAGCTTATACTCATTCCCATTTTTTTTAATTATTTTTCCACTGGTGGCTATTCCTCAGCAATGTTTTTGTGAAATATAAGCCAATAAAATATTGTCCATTACCAGATTTTTTAGGGCACTGTTGGCTCTCTGTGTGGGAAATGTGTCTCTGTGTTGAGCTGCTAGTTAGCAATAATGGCAAGGGGGTGAGAACCTACTATGAAAATATTTAATACCTATTGATCAAAATGGCTGGGCCAAGATAAAATAAACATTGCTGGAGCTTTCATGATATCAATATATATACCTGAAACTGTTCATTGTTTGCTGACCCATAAAGAATAGTTCCATGTTATGTATAAATTGTGCATATTTCCACACAATTGAAACTGAATAAATTGCAGTTTATGCTGACTAAAGGGGTTAAACACTGAAACAGGAATATTGACATACGTGCAACATGCAGGTTAAATGCATGTAATAAAACCGAAAAACTAACCCTATACACCCTATGCAATCTTTGTGAAGTGTGCTTGTTGAGTACTGTGTGGTTACAGAAGTAGTCTTACTTTAGGAGCAGCTACTTTCTTTAGTGTTTTTAAAAAATGAAAAGGTCAGGATTGTTAACTTGCTTATAGTCTCTGTCTCAGATGCCCCGCCCACACCAGCATCTGATATGTATATGCACTTCCATGTACTAGTTCTAGTGTCAGTCTAGAAACTTTTGCAAGCAGGTGCTGTGTGATGAGGTATAGAGAAAGGTACAGATGCAGGTTCGCAATTTTTTTTTTTTTGTAGTAACTGTTACGTGAAGCATCACCATATGTTTTTTTTCCCTGTGCATGTGTTTTTGTTGTAGTCCATGTTAAATGACTTAAGTCCTAAAATGCAGTATCGATACTGGATTAATGAAGTGAACGTGTGAGTTTGGGGATGTGTACATGGCTTTAGAACATTTTTGTTTACCACAAGAAAGGTAAATACAGTTCATTTTTGAATTGGACATTCATTGCTTCTTGGGGAGTGTGGCTGACTGCAACCTCAGAAGTCCATAGTCTCCTTCTACCCACACATTGTATGTCACACCGAGTCAGATGGTGTGGCCAGCCTCTAGAGCCTTCACATTCATGCAATCAAGTCCACCTACTCCTATTTGGCAGCCGAAGCAGCCGGCGTTTCTCAAATTGAAAGTCAGCCAGGCCAGCAAATAAAACTGGCCCTAGTGCCCTGCTGGACCAATAAGCTTGGCCTTTACACATGGTGGGGCGTTGGTGTTGCGGATCATTGGGCCCTCCGAGAGAACTCCCGTTGCTAAGCCCAATCTGTTTCTGTCTCTCATCGTCAGGCCCACAACCTGAGTGTGGCGAGGCAGAGACGGAGGAAGGTTGCCCAGCACCCTGTGGCTCGGATTGACGGGCGATGACAATGAAGCTTTAATGAAACGTTAATGAGACGTTCATAAAACGCTGACACGTCTCAGAAGCTCCTGGCTTGCAAACGGGCCCGATCATGCTGCGTGAACAGGCACATTCGCTCGTTGCCGTGTCGGCACGATAATCAGAGATGTTTGGGAAGCCACAGGATACTGATTGAGTTTGTGCATCATGATTAGCGAGAAAAAGTGATGCTTCGGAATCTTAGAACTGAGCATGGCTCTCTGGGGGAAATATAATGATGGTAATAAGGGTTGAGACAACCTTAGCATGTACGATGGAATATTAACTGTATCCGGACTCTTAAAAAAGATGTCAAAAAGTTTATTTTTGTTTTTCTTTCTTTGGAGAAATGCCTCAAAAGACTCAGTTTTCTTCCTGTGTGTGCAGTCACGTATACATACAGTTGGGGAAAATAAGTATTTTATACACTGCTGATTTTGCAAGTTTTCCCACCTACAAACATGGAGAGGTCTGTGATTTTTATTGTAGTAACACTTCAACTGTGAGAGACAGAATCTAGAAAAAAAAGCCAGAAAATCATATTGTATGACTTTTAAATAATGCATTTGATAAAGCAGAAAAACAGAACTTAATATTTGGTACAGAAATCTTTGTTTGCAATTATAGAGGTCAGACGTTTCCTGTAGTTCCTGACCAAGTTTGCACACACTGCAGCAGGGAATTTGGCCACTCCACCATACCGCTCTTCTCCAGATCTTTCAGGTTTCGAGGCTGCCACTGGGCAACACTGAGATTCAGCTCCCTCTAAAGATTTTCTATTGGGTTCAGGACTGGAGACTGGCTAGATCATTCCAGAACTTTGAGATGCTTCTTACGAAGCTACTCCTTAGTTGCCCTGGCTGTGTGTTTTGGGTCATTGTCATGCAGGAACACCCATCTTCAATGCACTTACTGAGGAAAGGAGGTTATTGGCCAAAATCTCGCGGTATATGACCCCATCCATCTTCCCTTCAGTACGGTGCAGTTGTCCTGTCCCCTTTGCAGAGAAGCACCCCCAATATATGATGCTTCCACTCTCATGCGTCACGGTCGGGGTGGAGTTCTTGGGATTGTACTCATCCTTCTTCTTCCTCCAAACACGGTGAGTGGAGTTGATACCAAAAAGCTCTATTTTGGTCTCATCTGACCACATGACCTTCTCCCAAGTCTCCTCTGGATCTTGGTCATTGGTGAGCTTGAAATGGACATGGGCATGTGCTGGCGTGAGCAGGGGGACCTTGCGTGCCCTGCAGGATTTTAAACCATGACAGCGTGGCATGTTACTAATGGTCCTCTTTGAGACTGTGGTCCCAGTTCTCTTCAGGTCTTTGCCTATTGTCCTGTAGCCCATCCCAGCCTTGTGCAGGTCTACAATTCTGTCACTAGTGTCCTTAGACAGCTCTTTGGTCTTGGCCATGGTGGGGGGTTGGAGTGTGATTGATTGAATGTGTGGACAGGTGTCTTTTATGCAGGTAAAGAGTTCAAACAGATGCAGTTAATACAGGTAGTAAGTGCAGAATAGGAAGGCTACCTAGGTCTGTGAGAGCCAGAATTCTTGCTGCTTGGTGATCAAATACTTATTTCATGCAATAAAATGCAAATAATTATTTAAAAATCATATGTGATTTTCTGGATTTTTTGTTTTTAGAGTCTGTCTCTCACAGTATGTCACAGTATATCTCACTGTGTGATATATTGGCATATGTGTAGACATATTAGTGTAATTAACAAATCTTTTTGTTGTAAGAAAATTATGAAATTAGTCAAGTTAATTCTAGATTTTACTTTTAACTGTTTTTTTGTTTTTTTTTAACTTACTTTTTTGAGCTGTTGTCTTGTTCTTTTGGCTGGAAATTTAGCTTATACTGAAATGTTGCTTATTTCTAAAGATAATGTAAAAACAAGCATTTTCTGCCAATACAATCATATATTGTATATAATAAAATGTCTGGACATAAGTTAAACAATCATATAACATTGTCAAAATGTTTAATAGTATGTGATTTTATTCCCTTCTTTTTTTTTTTTTTTTTGCAATGATGTTCTTTAAACTACTACCATACCAGAACCACTTTTGGTTCCCCAAAGAACATTTTAATGGATAGTTCTTTTAAAATACTCTTTTTTAATGAAGTTTAAACAATCTCTAAATAAAATGGATGTGATAAGGTTTCCTTAACATTCAAGCCACAAACAATTTAGCTTGTATGCAGTTTTGTACGAAGTTTCAGTCTGTAGCTAAGTTTGGGTGGGGGCTGTATATGCTGGACCATTATAGCTATTATGGAGAAGTAATAGGATTCTCCTCTATTAGGAAGAAGCCAGAACTCTGCATAGTGAGCTGTCATGGGCCACTGTGCATCTCCAACTGTCTCAATGAGTAGTGTGCGCTGTTAGGACTGTATATGCACATGAAGAGGACACACGCAGAATGCACCCACACTCTCCTGATTACGTTCATTTCTGTATATTTGTCACACATACTTGTTTCAGATCTGTAAACTATGTTTAAAATAATAAAAAGACAATCGGAAACAACACAAAGCAAACTGCTTTAAATGATCATTTCATTTACTGGAAGTAGAAAAGGGCGTTCCAGCAACAACACACTGTGTATAAAAAAGGGACCACCAACTCAGTGACTCAACCAACCAATTAACCGGATTTAAAAGATCATTGGGCTCAATTAAACGAGAAACTTCCAGGCTTGATTAGTGCCAGCTGCTTTGAATCTAAACATCACTTAAATAGAACTTTTCCAGCAACGTGGGGTGAGCTGAAAGGCCTCAACGAGCTGCACTCTGTGCTGCAATCAAAATAAATTCCTGAGGAGTAAAGAGTGAAATGCTATTAATCTGTTTAGAAAGGGATACAAAGTCATTTCTAAGACTCTGGGACTCCAGCGAACCATTGTGAGAGTTATTATCTTCAAATGGAGATAATTCGCAACAGGGGCGGAACTTTTGGCCTTTTAATTTTCCTCCAAGATGTCACTAAATTCTCTCGAAGCATCTGCAGGTGTCTCCTGCCTCAGATAAAGCCAGCATTCATAATTATGCTATCAGAAAAAGACTGGGCAAAAATGGTATCAATATGTGAAACCCGCTGCTAACCAAGAGGAACATAAAGCCTCCTGCCAACTTTGCCTAAAACAAAGTGATAACCCCTAAGCCTTTAGGAATATTGTTTTGATGAGTGGAATGTGGAACTTTGTGGAAGTCAAGGTCCTGTAATGTAAAGCTAACACAGCATTCCACAACAGGAGCATCATGCAAACAGTCAGACATGATGGTAGAAGTGCGATGTTGTGGCCTGGGCAACATGCCATGACTAATGGAACCATGAATTCTGCACAGCAAAGTGAAAGGCTGACTCATTTATAGAAAGCGCTTAGTTGCGGAGTGTTGCTGGCACACTAGTAATCTAGTTTGGGGGAGGGGGTAACCACTTAGTGTGACAAATATCCAAAAAAAGAGGGAATCAGGAGGGACAAATACCTTTGCATGACACATCTGCTCCTAGCTGAAACCTCATTCATTTTTGTACTCTAATCGCATACCTGCAAATTGAGTCAAATGTTTGCATGGTGGACATGTTTTCTCTGTAATAACATGTATGCAGTATTACCAGCACGAGTGCTAAAACAGCACCAACACAGCACAGGCTTATAAAATGTTTTTCTTTTTGCTCACAGGCAAAAAAAAAAAAAAAAAAATCAGAGTAAAGCAATGAAGTATTAAAACAAGCTGAACCCCATTTATATGTGAATTGATTTACGAGTTAGCCTGCCTCCAAGGGGTCAGGAGCTTTTTTCCGACACTAATTAATTGAATGTGGGCTATGTGGGTGTGACAGGACGAAGACACGCTCACCCAGAAGCCCTGGCTTCTCCACTCCTCCCCCTCGTTCATCTCCCATGGTGTCGGCGTGATTGACGACCTGCAACGCTGCTGGGAGAGGGAGCCTTATACTAAATCTTTGACTTCCATGTGGCAGTACAGCTTACATGGAAATGTGCTCAGATGGTAGAAGAGCAAGACTGTTTTGGTGAAGACATTCTCAACTGCTGATGTAGTTGGTAGCTACACTCAGTGGGCACTTCTCAACCCAGGAAGCCTACTGCACTCTACAGTTTACTGCTTTCCTTGCTTTCCATGCAGTCACTTTAACTCAATAATGGGCTTTTAATGAGCTGATAAGTTGGGAGCAGGTGCAAGGCAAGGCAAGGAATGAGAAACACTGACGTTGCATATAGGTGGGTTTACAATCATTGACTGTATACCTTCTGTTACTGCAGGAGTGGAACTTTTTGAGTGGTAGACCATTCTCAGGCGAGGTTAGACGAAACCTGTACTTTGATAGCAACCAACCACTTTGGTGCGTTTAAATGACATTCCATGAAAGTGAGTCCCTTAAACATAAAACACTATTATTTACCCTCAGTCACTCCTTATACACTGTACTACTGCCACAGCAACTTCACTACCACACTTGAGAAAGCTTGCTGGATTGTTTTGGGAACTTCAATAATGTCTCATATAAGTGCCCATCAGTCGTTGCCATGTAGCAAAATTCATATTTTGACTCCTTAATGACCACGTAGCTCTGAGGATTCAGCAACTTTCAGAGAAAAACCTGGGTTTGGAACATGATTTTTGCCATAGAGAAGTCTCTATATGGACATAATTCTGACTACGGTGATCTATCGCTGGAGTTTTAAAACACTGCACTTACTGGCCACATTATTGGAATATTTACATTACATTCAGTGCACAATATTGCCTGGATATCTTTAATAGGTCAGCTAATTGCATCCCTGCTATCCTGCTAATGCCATACACAATGCTATCATAATGATATATTGGTGTCACTTTGATGCTCAGAATGGTTGAAAGGATTCTGAGCATCAAAGTGACGCAAGTGAAAATGCTCACACATTTCGAAGTAAGCATTTTCACTCAAGGATGAAGGGAATTATGATAGGGAAGGGAATACAGATAGTAACGGGGCAAAACAGATAGTATTTTTTACGTTGGGCTAAAAAATAGTCATACGCAAAAGTTTAAGCGCCTTTGGTCAAATTATATGGTCAATTTATTTTCCAAGTGCAAATAAGGTAAGACATCGTCAAAAGAGAACACACTTCTTACTTTTATGGAACGCATATGGGCACATTGGAACGTTTGGCTGCAGTTCAAGCCTCGGCACACCTGGGGGTTCTTAAATCATGTTATAAGGGTTATCATTCAGGTGTGTCCTGTTCCTTTAAGGAGCCATTAAGAATTAAAAGCGCATGAACACATTTATGAGGCTGGTCATGGATCAGATTCGCCGTGTTCTTCAGGGACTGGCCTGGAATCAGGTCCAGATCCAGGTTCAGCTCATGACTGATTATGCAGACAGACCATCTGTTGCCTGGCCCTGCTTACATCGATCAGTGAGAAAGCCCTAGTGAGAACTGTCACGTTGTTTCATTTGCTGTCCATTTGCCCAGCTAACTCCATGCACTCAAGTGGAAAGGGGACCAGTGGCACGCACTTGCTAGAGCCAGACGGGGGTCCTCAAGGGCCAGACAGGTGCATGTTTGGACATCTACAGGGCAGTGCAGTCACCATAATGAAAAATCCAGACATGTGGCGAGGTGGCCTCGTCCCAAGAACGGTATGCCAAGTATCCATACGAGAAATGAGCTCAAAGTTAATTGTTGTGCTTTGGGACAATATTTCAGATTTAATGTTCCTTTTCATATAGCTGCAGCTTGACAGAAATGCAAATCACAGCTATGGATGACTGCTTAGAATTTCATTCATTTTCATAAAAGCAGAGTGGTTGCAAAACAAACAGTGTTGCTTCTGTCTAGCAGGGACGAATAAAAGCAGAGACTTAGTCACTTTGTTTCCCTGGCTCTTGGACCATAGACCTGGTTCCAGGCAGCAGTCCAACATTATCAGCCAATCACTTAAACGAGAATTAGAGTGGAAGGCGGCATGCTAACAGAGGGTTTATTCTAGCTAAGGGAGATGGACAGATCAATGAGGGGAAAAATACGTCTGGCCCTGCTGCCTTGGCAGCATGGTCTCAGTGGACATCCCTTTCGGTTATTTTTGGACCCGGCTTAAATAATGACATGGTGCAAGAGTTATTTCCTCGGTAAAGCCATGCACTCTCAGACAGCTTGGTGAGTTCATGTAGCTCAGTGAGAGCACTTTATGATGGCAATGCTGTTGTCTTCCAGCGTTAGCATGACTAAGCCAAATGCTGGCAAGGCCCAGAAAGAAGATAGATGATTGTATTGTTTCCTCCGCCAATATAGTAAGTGCCACTTCCATCTGTACCCAAGTACACACTGAGTGACTGACTATACAGCAGGGTTGATTCTCACTTCAGGCATTTTTGGATCTGAATAGCCAATATTCACACTGACTCTATTAGCACAGTGCTAATTGGTATAGCACCATTACTTTAGCCAGTGGCTGTGTGGCCCTTGTGGTTACATTATTCAGAGAAGTGTCATGCGATAGAAGGTGTGCCGACACTGTTCTGTTTTTTTTTCATGTTGATTTGGTATTTTTGTTTAATCTTTTGTTTGTTTTGCCAGGTATCAAACGTGCAATCTCCTAAAGCAATCTTCCAGCTAATTATTAGATGTTTTTTCTGCTCACGGGCCCCATTTTAGAACATTTTTGCTAGAATGTTTTACTATTAATGTGATTTTAAGAGACTAAAACAATGTTCCAGGTATGAGCCCTTTAAACAAAGGCCTGGATACCTCTGTGATATAGATGATACAGTCAATTCTGGTCAAACTGCACTCTCAGATAAGATGCCATAAAGTGTTCTGTGAGTGAATGTTCTTTAAGCAATACCCAGGAAGTATCTTTTATCTCCCTAAAGAGCCTTTCAGTGTGATTAGAACCAGTGATCCAGCCAAACAGCCTTGTAGGAACCGTGTTTTCTTCTTAGTATTTGAAAAAAAAAAAAAATATGCAGATGCACTTTTACATGCCCATTTACAAAGCTGAGATTTGAGCTGAGGTCCTACAAATAAGCTGCCTTATATGAATTTGGTCTGATTAGCTGGTTCAAAGGCAACATGAAAGCTGAACAAAACTGAACCTCAAGAACAACACAAAGTAAATTACAATTGTTAATCACTATGAAACTTTCAGAAAAAAACACAAATCACGACTGCTGCTGACAGGTTGCACAGGGTCCTCAACAGTTTGTGATGCGCATTAAGGTGGAGGTGCTCCTTTCCTCTTTTGTCTATAATGTGCAAAGCCCCAGTATTCTCCTAGGTCTGAGAAAGTGTGCAACTTGATGAACAAACATTTTGGAATTAAAGTTGTCTAGGACCCTGGTAATGATTTGGGCACTGAAGTTGACTTTCTGTTTTGCTGCAGCTACATTCTGACACCTAGCATTTAAGGTGGCACATGACTATCGATTAAGAAGAAGGTGAATAGGAAGTCAATTCAAGTCACGATTGTAGATGATCATTATCCATGGTCACTAACAAATCATTGGAAATAAGTTGAAAACTACTGACATCCTTGTCACTGCCAAGAGGAGGAGACATCAGTGTTTGAGGCTCATGGTATGTCGGTACTATGAACAGAATTGTAGAAATATTTTGATGTAAATACAGTTTTCTGTTATATGGTTCCTTTAGGCAGGGCATGTTCTTTGAAGCACAGCAGCATATTTTCATTCAAGTGCAGCTTCAGTATAATCAGATCTAATTTCAAGTTCCCTAAGTCCTTCTAACAACCTCCTGGACCAAGCTTTAATTATGGCATTTGTATGTCTTTAATATAAATAGTTCTCTGGGTCAGTGCCATAAAAGAACCACATTTAGCTGCTAAAAGGCCCTTTCAGTACATCATTCTTTTAAACTTAAAATGCGACTAAAACCTTAGAAGCCTATCTTCAAGCTTTGCTTTTTAACAATGTAGTTATTGCAGTTGCATTGTGTATTGCAATGCACATGCTGAATCAGAGTTTTGTAACCTGATCCAGTGTCCAGCACCCTAACCCACCTAACCCATGGCTTCTAACGAGTTCCACCATCTTCTGGAGC
This sequence comes from Prochilodus magdalenae, assembly GCA_024036415.1. Lineage (NCBI taxonomy): Eukaryota > Metazoa > Chordata > Actinopteri > Characiformes > Prochilodontidae > Prochilodus > Prochilodus magdalenae. The sequence goes on from JAMWET010004698.1 coordinate 478,971, forward strand.
TTCTGAATACGGGTCTTGAGGCATACTTTTTAATGAGGGTGTTGCAATCAGCCTTTGTTTTGCCAAGTTGTTGGTTTAAATTAGTGTATCACCAAGCAATGCATCCTGCCGTAACCAGCATATTACTCACGTTCTGCATCAGCATATTCATCGGTATATCCACTCCACATGATGTACCTTGAACATATACCCTTACATCCATTTACCATGTGCTGTGAAATACAGCAAACAAGAAGACAGTGAGTCATAATGAATTTGTTCCACATAATGTAAGGTGAGAGCAGAGGAGAAGAGAAAACAGGAGAGCAAAGAAGATCTCTGCTGCAGATTTAGCACGTTGCTTTGGCCTTAATGAATCGTCTGGCTTGGAGCTGCCAATACCAGTCCCAGCCCACCCAATCCTCGCGTAGCCGTATCGATAACAAGCGCACGAGGTGAGCGCCAGCCTCCTGAGGCCAGTAATGAAGAACAGAGAGAGAAGAGAGCCCTGAGTAATGAGGAAGAGCAGGCGACTGCGGGCAAAAGGAAAGTGTCGTTCTCTCTGTTTCTCTCTCCCTCTCTCTCTCTTGCACAGAGAGAGATATAATGAGTAGAGGGACCATGCAGCCCACTGACCATGGAGGATATACACACTCAGAGTGCCCAGGCCAGGCTGGATAACAAGAAGAAGTGAAAAAACAGGCAGGGGAAGGCGAGTGGCACTGACATTTACCTGACTGTCTGGGGTCATATGTTTTTGTATGCATGTGTGTTGTTCATAGTGGAGGTCACTCTCTTTGACCTGCTAGGTGGTCTTGGGTAGAGCCTGGGCGATATGAAAACTGACACTGATGTAATTTTGATTTTAGGGGGGCAAAAATCCTATGTCAGTGACATAATGTGTTGACAGTATGACAGACAGCAATTATTTTATCAGCTTTTAAGCCTGGCGCAAAAATAGCTTGTTTCTGCAGTGTAATTTTTTTTCACGGTAATTAATATTATTCATTTTTTTAATCATTGCATACAATCATTAGAATTTTTGGAGATGAGCAACACTCCTGATTTTTTTCATGAGAGTCTCGCTATTGTTGACCCTTTGTCCTGCTGTACTCCCAGTCAGTAATTCCTTTTGAAATATGTGTTTCTCAGTGCCTGTGTGTGATATGTGCAGTGGTACCTGGCAACCCAACCCAGAGGCAGAGGTGTGCATGAACAAATGACCCTGCCTGACATGCGTCAAGCCGTTTTCACACTGAATGCGGTATGTGCTGTGTTCGGTGCTCCTGTCTGCAGTAAGCTGCTTTTACACCACTTGGAGTGCGAGCAGCGCTCTTTAATAAGACTGGCCTTTTGGGTAACGGTAAGGAGACACACCATGCTTCATAATGTGTCTTATAAAAGTTGGAAACATTTGAACTTTTCATGACCCTGTGTGCGGCAGTTTTCTGCTTTGCTTGCCACTGAGCTCTGCACAGTGAAAATCTGTCTGTACTGTTCAACCCATTTAGAATAATGTGTTTGAGAGTCACTGCACAGTGTGCGAGTCGCTGCCCTCCCACACTAACCTGCTCATTAATTTCCCTTTTATATTAGTAGTTGTACTTCACTCAGTTTTTGTATATTTTGCAAGATTTGTTTTAATATGAGCTATAAGTTTGAGTCGATTTACTGTTACATTCCTCTGTTAATTCTGTCATGTATGGTTATATGTAGGCAGGGGCCTTGAGGAAAGGACATTTGCAGATAAACCTCCTTTTCACAGCCTATTGCTGGCAGGTCTGAATAATATTATAAACATGTTTTAGCATAAATATCCAAGATTAATTAGACTTTTTTACTTCATTACATCCAATTGTTTGATTACAATTATTACTTTATTAAAAAGTAAATTTTTACAGTTTGCGTTGATGATGAATCAGCTTAGCAATTAGTACGCAATTAAATGATGACCAGGCCGATTTAAAATCCTTAAATTGTACCGAAAGATGCACTGTAATAATGTTACAAACAAAGTAAAGAATATGCCATATAAATACCTGCTACGAGCTTTAAATGCTTTAAATGAGAGTGTTTAAATGGCAGTGCTTTAAATACAGATGTAACACCAGCCTAATTTGTACAATAGCCTGTGTGAAGAAAACATATTTATTATGAGTAGCTCCATGCTTCATGCATTAAACTGAGATTGCTTAGAAGAACAGAGAGGAAATTATTATATTACATAATAAAAGCACTGGAAAAGCACTACATGATATTTTATTGTTCAGTCAAGCCCATTATTATTGTTAGACCTTTGTAGATATAATTAATAGTGATAGCCATCGTCAGCACTAATAGCAATAAATCAAAATAGATTTTATATCAGTTTTATTGTACTCAACTGATCAGTTGAGTCATAGCCTTCTGCAGTATCACATACTTGCCACCTCTAACAAGCAAGGCTAGAACATACATCTATCTGATGCTCAATCAAAATCAGAAGTCTCCCATGGCAAGTGCCAGACAGGTCAGCCTCTGAGGGTCAGCAGCTGCAAAATGGCTTGGCTCACAAGAGTGGCGTCCAGGCAACCTGTTGTGTGAAAGAGAGTGGAAGACGAGGTAGGCCTTTTATTTTTAAGAGCGTGTTCACTTAATCCCACCCTACATGCGTCTGCTAGACTCCTGGATAAATCAGCAACTCAGTGGGGGGCCTCTTCCACACCGGGAATGTGGCTGTGATGCATGGCTACCTCTGCTGAAAGGGATGTAGAAGCAGTTCTGGTGGTCATATTTTCTAGATCTAAGAAAAAATATAATTGTTGCCTGGGAAAGAATACTTTATTTACTCAAAGAATTAGTATCTATTTTATTTCTTCCTCTGAGCTCCATTAATGATATTTGTATGGTTAATGTGGCAAAAGCTATGATAAGCTGGAAAATGATTATGCAAAATTGAACTATTTGTGTACCTTAGAATTTAGAACCTTAGAGCATATTTGTTATGGTGCCTTTAAGACTGATCTATGCAGGTGACCTGTGCTCTGATTGGCTGAACTCTACTGAACTTTATAACATCAGTATGAACTGATGAAGTTAAACTACTGTAGGCTGAATGGGCAGATAGTTGTAAACATTCTGTAAACAGGGCTGTTATTTAGCTTTGTGTCTATATATGAGCGGTATAGGCTAAGGAGTGAACAATCAAAACAAAGTTTTGAAACATAAACAATCTTCATACTAATCTGTTACATCTGAAGGATATAATCGATTATCACAGACTGTAATTTGGATACTTGGACATTTCCCAGTACATAGAAACAGAAATCCCATTGACTAAACTACAATGTGCAGGCACTGAAGCAACCGCTGATTAGCTTCTATTATAAGTATGTTTCTATTATAAGTCCTGGAAAACATATTGACGTTATTGTCTGCTGTAATGACTTGGTTGATAGAGGGTTTAGGTTGAAAATCTGTGGAATAGCTGGCAACAATAGCAATGCTAGACTATTGCATGTCTGCTTTTGTTTATGTGTATACATTGCTGAAGAGTCATAGAGGCTTTACATGAGAACATTGCAAATCCTCAACCATGTACTCAACCTTACTTAAAACCACTGAGCAGATGAACCTCTTTGTTTAACCGTATGAAACAATGAGGTATGCTAGCCATATGCACAGTCGTGTAATTGACCCTCTAGACTCACTGATTGATGCTGTATTTATTTTAGCCCCTCCGTATTAAATCCATTCACAGCAGTGTTGGCTTTAGGCTTCTCCCATTACACATAATGACATGCTTTGCATTGCTCGCATTTTTTAAATCAAAGTGAGAAATAATTACAGGCCTTTGGATGTGTTTCTGAAATTACATGTTTCAAGCTAATACTCATGATTCCCTCAAAAGCCTGCTGCTGCACTTCCTGCTGCGTATCAATGGTCATTGATGTTTTTTCAGTCCCGCGTTCGTTGCTTGTATATTTGATATTCTTGCATGTTTGTTTTATAATAGGAAATAGACCAGGCTCAACACATCCTGTCAAGCCACTATCACGTTGATGTCAGAGCTGTACAGACTGGTACACTTATCAAATAATATCTTATCAGTTGTTGTCCTACGATGTTTCCTGCTTACTCACGGGTGGGCAAAAAAGGGGTTAATAAATTGTGCAGCAACAGAAAAACTACAGTAATTATAAACCTACAAAGTCCACCTACAGACAGGTGACAAAATACAGGACAAAACAACATAATGTGACTCTGTATGCTGCCAGAGCACCTCTCATATCCAAGTCCCTGAAGATGTTCTCAAGGGCTGGAACACCATCCTGGTAAAAGATGCCTTCCATTGCTGATGAGGGTGATGGAAAGCACTGCCTTATATATGTTGGCCCAAAATCTGACATAGATGCTCAATTACATTGAGATATGCTGAATTTCATGTCATATGATTTACTTCATATATGTAAAGCTCAATGACAAAATAGAATCAAAAACTGAAAATGGAAATCAAAATAGAAATATCTCACCAAAAGTCACAATAACTTTTTGTATTAATTAATAATGGGGAGGGGTTCACCATGCAGGTGGTGAATACAAAAGTAGCATCTCTCAATGTAAAATAGCAAAGAACTTGGGGATTTTATCATCTACTGGACATAATATCTTTAAAAGATTCAGAGAATCCAGGGAAGTTTCTGTATGCAAGGGACTAGGCCGAAAACTGTAATCTTCAAATCCTCAGAAAGCCCTACTCTTAAAACAGACATGGTTTTATAGCGGAAATCACTGCATGGACTCGGGAACACTTCTGAAAACCACTTTCTAAGAACACAGTCTAAAAGTTAAAACTCTGCCATAAAAAAAATATATATATAAAAGAACCCAGACAGGCCTGGAAACTCTACAGAAACCTCTTGGGATCAGAATTGATTTAAGATTGAGACTGACATGAATTGTGAAATAATTAAAAAGCAAGCGTCCACAATGATATGGGAGTGCATTAATATGTGGGTGACTTGTACATGCTGTAATGCTCATTACTCCTGAGCAATATGACCAGATGACTAGAATTGATCCTTTTCACGGAAGGTCGTGCTTATTTCAACAAACCTAAACAAACCCAAACCACACTCTGCAATGTTTTACAACAGGGTTACTAAACTGGCCTGCCTGCAGTTGTGAAAAAAAAATAATAATACCAATATAAGACCCCCATCTGTAGAGCAGCTGAAATCCAATATCAAGCAAGAATGGCAAAACATATCGCTTCCGCACTAAAGCATGGTCTTCTTAGTTCCCAAGCATTTACTGTTGCAGTTGTGAACATATCTGGTCATGTGTTGCTTCCTTATATGCACTTTCAACCACAATTTCCAAACATACTTACTGAAGCCTTTCCCATAGGTGTAAATTGTCAGGTGTCATGTTAGTCATGGTTTCTGTTGAAACACCCGCCAGATAAGTTCGGTCTTTGTGACTGAAGCTCCTGCCATCTGTGCCCCAGTGATGAACCCTCTTTCCAAGTCCCATAAATCTTTTTGTCTTGCCATCTTGATTGAAAATCAAGGTCAGCTGGGCCTGCTTAGCATTCATATGTATGCCGCAGAGCATGATAGGATGTTAACTTCTTAATTGTATCATGCAGTACACCTGTCTGGAAGTATCTGCACTCATTATGGGCCTACACTAATGAATAAAATGTGGGGAACCCACGGACTAGTCATAAGGTTCACTCTTCTGGACAGGGCCTTAAGCTGCTGGCAGCTATGATCTGCTTACACTTAATATTCAAATGATTTGCCCATCTGTAAATAGTATATGTTCCTGGTTAAGAAGGAGGGTAGGTAGATACATGGTAGATGAACCTAATAAAATACTAATGATAATAATTTAATGATTTTAAAGAGTTAAAAGGGTGATTTCTTGTATACATTGTACACTACCTCTTCAAAATATTTAAAAACATATTTAATAAAAGATAGATTTCAAAGTAATAGTCATTTGAAGTATATGTCTTCTTTGTTTATTCCTGCGTCTAAATACCTGATTAGGAATTTCAGCAAGGTGATTTATCGCAGACGCCTTGCTTTAGCTTTATTGCCAATGGGTTTGCGGGGTCACAGTGTTGTTTTTTCAGCATGAGTTGTGGGGTCACCATGTTGTTGTCTGTGCATTGTTTTCAACAGTGATTAAAACAAATGGAGAGCAGGAGACTACACTTGTTTGCTGTTGTCTATATGTGTGTGACGTCTTTTCTAAATTGTTTTTCCTTATAGCCAGTTTTGCCGGGTTATTGATTCAAGTTAAGTTGCCATTTGAGCACCATCGCCACGTTATTTTAGAATCGTTTGTGTATCTTCCAATCAATAATCATGCAGTAGATACACAACACTTTTCGACCTATGCCCTCAATAGCTCGATGCAAGGTAAATCATCTAACATCACCGTGGCCATTGACCAGAAAGTCGATTCTCTCCTTAGACAAATGGCCCAGCTTCTGCCTAAGTGTCTGTAATCGTTATCTTCAAGCCTGACTACTGACACCGGACCCTTAAAAGCTGACTTAGCATCGTAGAACCATCCATCTCCACCCTGACACAAGGTCACTCTGCCATTAGACTGCTTTGTATAGCAATGTCTTGTCCATGGGGTACTAAATTGGCTTCCTACATGGGTGCACAGTTCGGTCAGCATATTAGGTCACCGTGTTGGACCCCCTTAAACCCTTGACTTGGCTCTCAACTGCAGCACAGGCACCCACGACACATGGAGTTCATTGTAGAGGCTGGACGCTTTTTACAAGCTTGTGTGCAGAGGAAAGTAATGTCTGACCATGTTATTTCGAATGGAGTCCAAGTTAAGGCAGCCTAATTAGCGGTCCCGAATCCTGGGGTTAGCTATACGTGACTAACATGCCATGTGGTGCTATGCACTGACAAGTACTAATGAGTAAAATTTAGGGAATCCACTGGCTAATCATGGGGTTCACCCTTCTGGACAGGGCCTTAAAATGCTGGCAGCTAGGATTTTATGTATGATTAATATCTGCTTGACTAATATCAGCTCCCCCAGTTCTGCAGTTCAGTTCTGTATTAAACATTCTCATACCATCTTATACTTTATTGATCTTATAATGAAGACCATTTAAAGAAGGTGCTTAAACGGATTCAGAGTGAGACCATTAAAGAAGGTTCTATGGTGGTTCTCTACATCGCTGTTTTTTGGAAATGAGATACACCAAATTAATTTACACATACACATAATTTAAAAACATATATTAATTTAAAGTGTTTCCTACAACTAATAATACTTGCTTTATTTCCATTGCTCTATGGCTCATTTTCTCTTTTCTAGTCCCTGTTGCACTTAATGGTTTGTATTTTTTTACTAATCATCTTGTGTACTGTCCTACAGAAAAGTCAGGTATGTCCTATGCAGAATGACCAGAAAAAAATGATATCATGAAATCCTTGCTTGGAGTTTTTTAGAGAAATCAGCAGGGACATTTTTTCTTACACCTTTAGTCTAAGAAGATGGTTGCAGTTTCGACTTCTCATGACCTTGGTATTCCCCACTGCAATATTGGGTACATGATGCCGTTGAGGTTTGGGTTCTAGGCTGGCTATTATATTTTTCTGACTACATCAACAGTGTCTTTGTTTACACTTTTTTGCCTTTTCCTAGCACCGAGTTGTCTTTTCACAGTGGAAGGATGGATTTTTTGAGATCTGAATTAAGAGTGGAGTTCACAAAACAGAATGTATGGAATTATTGATTGTTTTCTGGGGGTTTTATTTATTTATTTAACTATATTAATCTATACTCCTTTATCTTATCATGTAAACTAGACATCAAAACACCAAGAACAGCACTCTCTATACATTATTTATTCTACTGTATTATATTTGCCAGTGCTGCTGGTATTTGAAATAGGTGATACAGGCAGAATGAAATGCTCCGGAGTCCTCTTATACATTAGGTGCCAATGTGACAATGCTTTAGGCTTTTATTATGTGTTTCAAGTCAACTGTACTTTAAGTACAGTGAAACACACTGAAATTATAGCTCTTTGTGTCTGACTATACGTTATAGAAGCAGCAGATAGATTAGGTTGAAAAATGCTGGAATTACATTATTATTGTATTAGCATTTCAGTCCTGTTGGAGGGGTTCTGCTTTCCACAGCATGAGTTAATAGCAGGGTTCCTCCAGGCAGCAATTGGTCTTAGACATTCCCACATCAGGTATGCAAAAAAATCCTCACTGCAAGAGCAAGAGAGTCAGAGAGTTAGCATCTGTTTAATTTAAGCTATATCAGATCCTACAGGATAATACGTTCGGATGTTCATGAAGGTTCACGTTTGTGCAGCAAACACATTTGCATTCAGGGGTGCAGATCATAGTTTGTGATGAATAAACTCTGATGTCTGGTGATGTAACAATGCATAATGACACAATACAACACAATGCAAAAATATGGCAGTGTACAATGTATTTACATTTACATTTGAGGCATTTAGCAGATGCTCTTATCCAGAGCGACTTACAACCGTGCTTAGTGTTCTGTTGGATAATATTTCCAGCTAGTATAGGAAGGTTAGAGCCGAAACTTGCCATGAGCTCAGACACTGCCCGAACAAGTGCCAGCGCTGATACCTAGAGAGAACAATACACAGACATATATAAAGCAAAAGTGCACTACCTGGCAACCCCGGCCCAGCGCTCATACCTAGAGAGATGAAAAGTGCAACACAAGTACATACACATATACACATCTTCTAGTGCTTACTCACTTAAGTGCCTTACAAAGAGATGGGTCTTCAGTCTGCGTTTGAAGACCGCGAGAGACTTGGCTGTTCGGACATCCAGTGGGAGTTTATTCCACCATCTGGGAGCCAGGACAGAGAAGAGTCTGAACATACAATATAATAGCACCAACTATTCATAACACCTCCAATTACATTCATCCTAGAATTATTAATGTCATTCATAACACTTCTAACTAAACCCACACCAGCATGATAAATGTAATCTGTAAAATATTGTCATCCGCAACGCTCTCAACTAAACCTACCATATTCTCAGCATTAAAACAAAAGGCAGACAAGAGGCAGCAGTTCTCCTCAAACATAAGTTACTTTATCTGGAAAGGGCTTAAGACCATAATGAATGAATAGGTCTAAAGCAGCAACCCAGTAGACACCCTGTTCTCGAACCAGCTCAATAACTTTTACTCAAGATTTGAAACATGAATGACATCCCTCCCCTCAGCCAGTCTAGCTTCAGACTGTCTGCTACACACTATCTGCGGCCTCTTTACACCTCACCTCCATCTGCTCTCACCTTCACAACCCTCCCCTCCTCCTCCTATCACTCTGAACAACAGGTCCTCAGCCATGTACTCGGGAACCAGAGGATCAGAACAGCATCTTGCCCTGATGTTCTGAACAGTTTCCTCCTAACTCTTGTGGCTTTAATCAGTCCCTGACCAAGTCTGTTGTGCCTGCATGCTCTAAGACCTCTGCCATCATGCCAGTTGCTAAAAAGACAATCCCCTGCCTGAATGACCACAGACCAGTTACCCTAACATCTGTAGTCATGAAGTGTTTTGAAAGACATACTTCAGCACCTTGATCGATGGTGCTTGGGACCCTCAGCAGTTTGCAGATAGATCCAGCAGGTCTGTAAATGTTGGCATTAATTTGGCTCTTTCCTCCATCTTGTAATGCCTGGACAGCCCTAACACTTATGCCCTTATGCTGTATGCTATCACCACCATCATCTCTGATCTTCGACTTGATAAACTGTCTTACTTCAATGTTCCAACTATCTGTCAGTTACTGGATCCAGTTGGCCTGTTTGGTGGACACATTTCAGGCCCTCTCTCCCTCAGCACTGCTGTGCCACAGGGATGCGTGTACCAATGCCTGTACTTCTAACAGTTACACCTGTAGTGCATATGACACTACATGGTTGGTCTCATCTCAGGCGATGATTTCATGTACTGGAAGAGGAAGTAACACGGTTGGTGTCATAGTGTTGAGATGACCATTGGCCAAAGTACACCTCCTGCTGCCTCCACTACAAATTCACAGTCATAGGAGTAGAGTCTTACAAACCCCTGGGTACCACCATTCAGCAGGACCTCAAACGTGACACACAGCACTACAGTAATGCACAATCGAACCTGTATTTCATGCAACAGTTAGTAAGCCTCTAGTACAGCTGGTCCCATACTACACTGCCGTAATAGAATCCGTCATCCCCCATCTCTGTTTAGTTCATTTCCACATTTTACACACCAAGCATAAGTTGCAGTAAATGACGCAATGTGCAGATAAAATCATCGGCTGTCAGCTCTTCACCCTCAGAGATCTCTGCACATCTAGAATGAGGAAGGAGGCAGCAATAATCATGGCTGACCACTCACACCCTAGTCACTCTCTCTTCCAGTGGTTTCCATCACAGCGGAGACCAAGAGTGAGGGCTCTAAGGATTCGGATCAACCACAACCTGCACAGCTTCTTTCCACTGGCCATCATCTTGCTAAACCGAAGCCCTGTCTCACATCCTTCTGCTTTAAACTGCTTGCACTCTGTAACACCTCCACTCATCCTGAAATGTGTTATACCTGCACTCATACTGTAATGCACATTATCTCTGTATATATCTTAGCTTAATCCTTCTGACCAAGAACCTTTCCCACTGTCCTCAATTGTAGTCAGGGCACAAACACACATATACATTTATATGTATATTTATTTGCTGCTTAATCCTCTCATCTGTACATGCTGTATATTTGTACCGCAGTACAACAGTACTAGTTGTACCTGTATGTATCCTTGCACATACTTTTACATCCACAGCAGCAAAATCAATTTCACTAGTCACACTTTCAACTAGACCCACACCACAGCATGCTCAATATCAGGTATCATTCCCCAGTTGCAGTCTTAATTGTTAGACCCCTAGGAAAGTCACCACATTGTCCATCTTAACCTAGAACTGGGGCTCTTTTCTGAATGCCCTTGTTGTTGTTCTTGTCATGACTGCATTTTGATTTTTATTTATGTTTGCAGAGTTCAGTTTGCTTTAGAGATGCTTCTGCTTAGGCTTGGGAAATTAGGATTATTAGGAATGAATATGAGAAATAATTGTAATAATCTTAGAGAAATTGACAAACTCCCTGAATCCCCTCTCATGTGAATCACATTTCCATGTTCCATCATGACACAAATTAATAGAGACTTCCTGGTTTGATGACAGATAAGAGACCATGCTGACTCTGCTTTAATCAACAAAGATTTATTTTGAGAAATGTCTTACAGACCGAGTTTGAAAGTGATAGAAATAGAGTGGATAGAAGACCAGATAGGAGGATTACACTAAAGTCAGAGACAAAAGTGTCACTGTGAATAACAGCCAATCCCCTTGCTGATAACAGCAGAAGCCACACTCATTAGCAGACTAACACTCGCTGCCATTAACCAGAAACAGCACAGAGTTTTATGTACAAATATAATGAGGATATTTGTGTCCCTCTCCAGATAAACTCCACAAAAGTACTGCAAGTAAGGCAAGTCAAAAACTTTGGACAAAAGATTGAACCAGTGCCTGTTAAGGGACTCAGGAACAGATAACGTTAGCGTAATTTCAGCAAATTGCTCAGACGTTTACGTTTTGCTTATGAAACCTATTATAATGATAGTTGAGAAGCAAGTATCTTTGACCATAGTTGACATCAGCCCTTGTTGACTCTGGCTCTTTTACTTTGCTTAGAATACATATGCTTTTGAAAAAATTAGCTTAGCACACACATATGATAGCTAGTAACTGTGACTTAACTCTTTTTTTTCTTCATTCACACTTGCAAAATAAAAAAGTTTGTACACAGCTGTTCCTTCCAAACTTCACTGGTGCCACAGTGTGCCTACAACTGCCAAGCCAATTAGGTACAAAAGTCACTGTCTTCAAAATGTCCAAAATGAAAATCTGTAATGAAGAGGTTCAGCCACAAAACCCAAAGCTCAGTGTCTTTACTTCTATAACACAGTTATCAGCTCCAGCTAGGGCAGAATGCCTATTGTACTCAACCCACCGCTGTGAAACAGCAGGCTCCGATGAATATCCCTATGCCATCGTCTAGTATTCAGCATAAGCAGCAACAACAACAGGCGCATAAACAAATAATGAAAATCACAATACAGGCGGGGGATGGGAGCACGCCTCCACAGAGCACCGAAACAAACTAGCCAACTTTTCCTACATTTGTAGTCCAATAGCCTAAACGTTTTGCTAACCCTGTCTTACATTGGAACCCGTCCATTGGGCGTCTCACAATAGGCAGTCACCGTTTTTCATTGAAAGGCTCGGCAACCTGCCAGCCATGGGTTCTGAAAGACGATATTAAGTGGGAAAAATGAAAGACAACAATGAGCGGCTTATGAGGGCCGAGCAGGCGCAGGGAATTTCATCACAACCGCAGAATGGGTCGGAAATGGGAAAGGGACTTGAACAAAAACGATACAAGGCAGCTTCTCTCGGGGGTGAAGGTTTCTTTGTCATAACATGCAGATAGCACTGACCACCTGGACTGGTTGCCAAGAGATGTCTCCTTCACTGCATTACTGTACAAGTGTCTTGAAGAGTAATGCTTGTCAGTGTGGTCTTGTATGTACTGAAAGTTGGTGGTCAAGATGGTCTTTTATGGGAGAAGTTGATAGCTATAGCTGGGAGCCATTGCCCTAAATGGTGCTGCTTTTTTCTTTGCACTTCTAAAGATTGGTATCATAGGATAAGCGTCTGCACTATCCCTGAATGGTTTATGGTTCCCATAGTTCTATGCAAAACTTTAATTGGTGTAGAAATTGTACATTATGTGCAGGTTTTTATAAAACACATTTATAAAAGTGACTCTTATTAAAAAAGATTCTGCAGGGAACCAAAATGAGTTGTGTTAAGACACCACTCCAACAAACCCCTTTTTAATGCATCTGGTGCCTCGTTTCGCAAGAAAGTGTAAGAAATCCTGTTTGTGAAATCTTTTAATGATGTAAGGGTTCTTCAAATGCTGGCAAGGTCCTTCAGACCTACACATTTAGTTTACCAGTATGGTTTTTTACAAACTAAACGAGGTTTTTGGACTCTCCTGTAAAGTTGCCATTTTTGGAGACACTTGTGTTTCTTTAGACATTGACAGTATTATGCCTTGATTAATGCAAGGACTGGAACTACTAGCAATTAGCAACATAGCCTACACTTAACCTGACACTACCAGATACCTGTCAAGAGTATGAAATAAAAAAAATACAGATTCATCATTCCAGTATACAGCATAACTGTATTGCTCAATCTACTTAAATTTCTGCCATTAGCAGTTATAGCTTTAGTGATTAGTGATGCATAGATATGTACTCAATTTACAGGGCTTCTAAAATGCTTGGCACTCAATAGAGGACAGAAAACTGCCAATCAAATTCTTAATGGACAGAGCCAGCTCGAACCCAAGGTGATGTACGGCGGGGGAACGTGTGTCGTTAAGCTGAAGGAGCTGCGTCTCACTACAGTACATGGAGAGGCTTTTATGGAGCTTCTGGCTAATTTATTGCTGGGTAGTTTGTTACTCACTCTATTCCTGCACTTCATTAAACCATGGCATGCATATGCTAGAACTGGGCTTCAGGATTCTCTCCATAATTTAGCAAATGAGCGCTGGCATGCACCACAAAGACTTTTCCCTGCGAGGATAGAACTCTTTCTGCAGGGACTCTGAGAGAGAGAGTTAAGGATCAGAAGCATTGTAATAATAAGGTTTGTTAAATAAAATACTAACAACTATATAATAGATAATAATTGTTTGTATGACTTTATATCACTGCATTGCTGTAGCATGAACGGCAGATTGAGGACGTGTGTGACATGAAGTGAATTTATACATAGAAAGCATTTCACAGGCTCTGTTTGCATTGTTTATTGTTGTTCACCTGGATTTAACTGAGAAATTTTGAGGAGCTTTTATCAGTGTAGTTGTTCATACACTTGTGAACATTTGTCAGCAGTCTGAAGTCAGCTTCTTATTCACCAGATTCTTGTTTGCATTTTCTTGTTCTACCTTAAATGGTGCAGTAGGCACCAGAATATAACTGCTGGTCCATTTCATTGTGGAGCTCTGTGACCCAACTGCTAACAATAATGTTATAGGTCTCAACACTTTGCTATGCTTTCATTAGTTCTATTGAGTAGGATGTCTGGAGCACAAGGTAATTGCTTATGTCTTCTGCTTTGTTAGCAGCCAGTTCTTCTTTTCAAACCCTAAAAATCACGCCCAGCATTTGTTGTGATTTCCTGTTTGCTCCTTTCCCATCTCATTTCGGTCTGGTGCCAACCAATCTCAATTTAGTTCCATCTTATTTTTGTATTTTCGTTCTTCAGTTTGATCTTAGTGTATGGCAGAATTTCACAGACGTTGTCTTTGTAAGTCCCTTAACAGTAACAACAAATAGTCACACTGGACCCTGCGCCAAATCATATTGACAAAAAAAGTATTTCAGTGCTTTGCCAGTCACACACAAGAACAGGACGCCTGTAATCAGTATTATTGTATTCAGAAGCGGCAAAGGCAGCAGAAGTTTTTTTGGATTGGAGAGAACAATCCACAGTGTGTGATGATGCAGGAAACTGTTTCAACACTTTTACTTCCAACACACTTCCAACGGATTGGGTTTTGTTTAGTGTTTGAGTTCTATTAATGAAATGAACTCGTGCACACATTCTGCCTTCTAAGCCTCCCAGTTTTCATTAGTAGTTCTTTGTAGATTTGTGTGGATATTTTCGGTGCTGAAATCTGTCGGTTCCAACTTGTAAAACTTGCAAAACTTTTCTTCAGGTATTGTGATATTTTTGCCATGTCATCTACCCTTCACTTCTATGTTCACTTTACAGATGTGCTGTATTTTCTTGTATCTGCTTTAACAGTAATATTGAATGTGGGGATCAAGACCTAAGTGTCAAGGAGGAATGAGGGTTTTGTTCACTGAGCCAATGTGTATCCAGTTTATTATTTGCTTCAGTGAGTAACATCCCTCTCAATCCAGAGAATATTTCTGCTGTGCCATTTTTTACACCCTTCCCTAATCTCTCCCACGGTTTTCCCAGAATTTAATTTTGTTTCATTAAATTCCTTTCTTCATTGCTGAGGAATAGAAAGCATTTCATTTGCAAATGAGACAGCTGTTTTCTTTTTTTTCCTTCTTTTTTTTCTTCCTACATGCAAATGTTGAAAATGATAATGTGCTGCCGGAGGATACGTTGTCACTTTATATTCGGCTCCAATAAGGCTCAAACAGCCCGCAAACACGTGGCACATTTTCTTTCCAGAAAAATGTAATTGTTATAGTTCGATGTTCTTGGGTGTGCACATTGTGGGTCTATGCAAATATTGTATCTGTTGTATGTAATTGTTATTCTAAGGGGGTCCGCTGTATGCAGATGGCCACAACGTGGCTTATCAGTTGCAAAGGAAAATAATTTGCTGGCCAGGGCTCTTTGCTTATTCTGATATTTAAGATGTGTGTATGTGTGTGTATGACTGAGGTCCAGATACTGAGCCTTTTGTGTCTGATCCAGCCACCAATGGGAGGCGTTCTGCCTGCATGTTATGTGCAAAAGTCCTGTACAATCCTAAATGGCCAATTTAAATGCAAAATGCATCTGTGCATATGTATTTAGGGGTGGCGATGCAAAAATTCAGCAAAGTATAGTAGCTTTGACTAAAAAAGTGTAAAGCCCCCCAACACTAGGCTGTTGAGTATGTTCTCTATGAAATTCCATTCATTCTGATAGCTGGGAAGGGTGGGAGTGGCATTTATGATCCATCAGAAATGAATCAATGAATGATTTCACTGCAATGTTACAGCATTTAGTGTAAGTTTGTTACTTCAGCATTATTATTCAGGTCATTAATAATACCTTTAATTTCAAAAGAAACACTGGATGAGCAGGTGGCTACAGGAGGCTATTTCCAATCAAACTGACAGCTCACTACAAGTTATGCATGTGATTGTGTGAAAAGCTGAAGCTTATGCTGAACAGAAAATTACTTGAGCAACTAAATATAATGTCATTTTTTCCCCATTATTAATGTGCATACCAATTGTCTTTATTGTAGCCTTCATTCATTTTAGGCTACTTGATTTCAATTTTGCAATAGTTTGCATATTCTGCTTCCCCTAATTACAAATTTAGATTAATCAGCCCATAAAATATTACTTACATTTTTTTATATATTACGTTTCAGATTTCCAGATCTTGCCAGCTGCACATTACATAGGATTGTGTTGGCTTCTCACTGTAGAAGGATGGGCAAAAAGAAGGGGAATGTTTCGGATCTGAAGCAGGACTAGAGCCTGATTTATCTCTCAAAGATGAAAGCTTCAAAGACTTATCTGTTTACCTGATGCTGACAGTTTTGGTGGTCTACCAGGTACAACACAATTGTTCGCACTGTCATTTTTTTATGAACTCCAGTCCAGAAAACGTATTTTTTTTCAGTGATTGTTTTTCATTGTTTTCATTCTTAAGTTGATTATCTTAAATCTAATCTTCTTTAAAATTTCCCTGAGAAATGAGTAACATACTAATGACTGTTTTCTCTGGAACTTAAGTAAATAAAGGGTGGTCTTTGAATTTTGCACAGGCACTGTAAAGTGCACACAGCACGTTCACCAGGCCCTCTGTGTCTGGTGGTAAGGAGAAATAGTGTAAAGTGGTTGAAATTAAAGGAGCTTGAGAAACAGTGGCATATTCGTTGCTCTAGGCATGTGATCTTTCAAATACATTTGCTCCATAATAGATACCCTTCTAATGATGCTCTCATTAAAATGAAAATTGCATCACTCGGTTGGTTTTACCTGACTATATATATTTCAAATAATTGCCTTGCTATAGTCCAAGCAATAATTTATTCACCTTTATGAATTCCAGCTATGAATTCACTGTCCAAGGTGATGCTCCTTTATAAGCTGCCTTGCAAAATGTCATCTCCTTTTTTATCTCACCTCTGAATAGGAAATAAATGCCAATTCTGTCAGTTTGGAGTTGGAATGAAAAGAACATTGAAATACCAGCAGTCAAATATGAAGACGAGTAAAAGTCCATTGGACCTAGTTGGTTTAATGTTTTACCTTTGGCAGTGTCTGCTCTTTTATAAGCCTCAGTGATATGTCTTCAATTATAAAAAAATATTATTCATTTTCAGTGATATTGAGTGGTCTTTGAGAATTGTGGCCTGAAGCTATTAATCTCAAACTGATAACTGGATTAAAGGTTGTGAGTAAACCATGAACTGGACAGTGATGTAGTTTTTGGCCCTCTACAAACGTTAAAAAATGGTTTCGAAAAGATGAATGATCATGTTAAATATTGCAAAATATACTTTTAAATGATCTGTTTGAAGCAAACCACAGAAACAAAAGACCTCTTTATATACAGTTCTCCTATTTAAGGTGACAGAGAGTAATTGAATAATTTCCTACTCAGTAATTTCTTGCCATGAGGCATTGCATTAAAGAGATTATCCTGTATTATAATATTCTATATGAAGAAAAAAAGAGCTACTCATGAGCCTAAGCATGCAGATCATGGACCATGTGCATGCAAGAACACTTCCTCATAGGTATTGCATTTGAGGAATGGCTAGAGGAAGGAAATGAATGTCTAACCATTTGCTAAAAGCATATTTACCAACCAAAATAACTGGGGATCAACTGTGCATCTGTGAGAAAATGCAGGGCTGTGATGCATGCGCAGTCTACGTTATTATTTTCCAAATTCAGTTTTCTTAGCCATTGAATACTATGATGGGAAAGAATTTCATTAATTAACACCGATATTTCCCAATTTTAATACCAGTTTTAACAAGCCCTAGCCCACTTAACCTCGTCTTTTCCCCATGGGCCTAAAGGCCCAGTTTCTTCAGTTCTAGTGAAGGGCGTTTGATGAGCCTTCAGAGGGGCAGGGGATTGAGCGAACACCAGGGTTGATTTCAGCAGCAAGACCTTCCCAAAAATCACTCCAGCATTTCCATTTTTTAACCTGAAAAAAAATACTGAGCTGTTAATGAGTCATTTCAATTAACTACTTAAAAATGCTTAACATTTCAAAGCCACATAAATTCAATATATGTTACAAATTATTCTATCTAAAGCTGACATGACTAATGCATGACTAATACCGCTTGACTAATATAGCTTCATCACATACTCTGCTAGCTGGCTAGTTAGTGTGCAACTTCAGGGCTAACAGTAACAGTAGGAGAAGGTACTATGACATGGTTCAGCACCAAGAGCCAGAAAAAGCAATTACCCACACATATGGTGTTTCTGATGCTCAAACATATTGCATTTTGCAAAACAAGTTTGCATGGTTAGCTGATTAGCGCATCGAAGCTAGCCTGTCAAATGCATTTTGCGTGACTAAGTGTCCCCTCCCACCTTATATCATATGTGGCCACTTTTGTAACATATGTGTAGAGGGCCAAACTGGGGATGGAACTGAAACGTGGCCTGTGTATTTGTTAGTTGTTGATGGTTCTATTATTTCGATGCTTCTTTTAAACCTTGTACCTTGGGAGCTTGCATTTTGTCGGGCTGTGCACAGTTTGCCTGATAACCTGCAGTCATTGGCAGTGTCCCGATTCGCTCATTAGTTCCGTTTGTACTGAATTATAATGAATATGATTTCGGGCTCTGGCCAGGTCCCTTGTAGAAAGAACACTGATAGCTCAATTACATGTAACAAACATGTGGAGACAGTATGCAATGATGTAGTTTAACATCATCAACTGGCAAGCTAACCCACTGTGCGTAGCCATTCTGTTATTTTTAGCGTGGGATTCATGAACGTTTTCAGTCTGCTTGCACTGAGACCCAGATGCAGCCATGTATCAGTCACACTACCGAAAGTGTAATGGAGTTAAACCTTTCTTCATGTGATTAACACCACTAGCATACTGTTAATTGCCCTTAGGACTGCTAGTGTCAGGCTAAACATGGTTCACCTGAACAATAGCAGCTGTAGATGAAACACAGTTGATAGACATTTAGTTAAAATTTCATCCGAGCTTCAAATATTTAACTGCAGTTTAGTTGGTAAGTTAACTGAATACTGAGGGGACCTTTTGATGAACGTTAAGAGGTCAGTGTATTTTAATGTTCCACATTGTTTTTTTTTAAATAAAGTAAAAGCTAATCAAATGTTGCATGTTATGGATCATTCTTAAGGTAGTATTTAGTTAGTGGCAAATATTACCATCAAAGCACGTCAGTAAAGTAGCTAACAGCTAAACATTTCAGTCACTACAATTGCAAATGACTTGCTACAACAAAACCTTTAACGTTGGTAGTTTTTATTGTTCAGAAATTTGAAAAATAATGATTGAATCTGTTGGGTTTTTTTTTTTATTATTTTTTACATAAAGAGGTGAGCGAGATAAGCGAGAGGCAGGATTTCTTATTCTTTTCGCAGTGCAACCCTTTACTGCAGTTAAAAATATTTTGCAGTCTCCTCTTTGCCTTGAGTGTTTCAAATCTCAGTGAATGGCGTTTCACCTTGCAACAGGGCTTTTTCAAGGATAAAAAGAGGATTGGTCTTTGCTATTCTTGAGTCATCCAGTCAGAACCACAAGTGTGCAATTCACTTAGCAAAGACAAGATAGAAAGCTGTAAATGGTGGCATTACAGGTCTGGCGGGGTCTCACCTGAGAAGATGCTCAGAACTTATGGGGTGCTGACTTCAGGCAGGCACCATTTGCAAGGGAGTTCAATTAATGTGCAAATTAAAGTTGACATTTATCATTTGAACCTCATAATAATGGTTTCTTATCAAATCCAATGTGACACAATACAGAGACAATTGATGATTAATAACGAACATCTTTTAAATGAAATTAAAGCTTTATTTCTATTGGCCAGTTTATCTGTTGGATTTTTTTTCTGCTCAATACTTTACAACACAATTTATCACAGATATATTATGTACTTATGCTTGTTTCCAGGGGCTTACACTCCTCACTATGTAGTAGAGCTTCGAAAAACTAGCAAATAGTGTTATAATCCAAACCTTCTCAATGAGCGTTGATAAGGATGTGGAACTCTCTGCCCTCATCTCGAGAGCTGCTTTCACAAATTCTTCAGTTTCACTCAGAGGATATGCAAAGTCACCACAAATGTATGAGACAGGGGAACCAGTTGAGCTGCTGACTTTGTTTGATTCTACCAATCCCTGGGTTGCACTCCAACCCACAACAATCTTTCCAAAACCAATTTCACTGTGAAATTTGCCCTTTTCTGATAAAGCCTATAATGTATGTAAGCGTCTTAAACTTTTCTTATAGCTTGAGCTATTTTGCTCACTGATAGAACTGAAAGCTGGAGAGGAAAGTATAAATAAAATGCGAAGATCTTATTACACAGCACCTATTAAGTGATTTTCAAGAACATTATCGAGTAATGCAGGATATGAGCTCTAATAAAACATAACTGCACCATTTGATCCTTATAAACAGTGCTGTGGCCTTTAAGTTGATTTTAGCCAGTATTGGAGAATTACATCCATTTGTTAAGCGTGAAGTGTAGACGAACCTTAGATTTCTGCTGATCTCAGAGTAGGTCACATGGAAGAAATGCAGTGGATGATGAGGGTAGGTGCGGGAGGTGAGGGAGAAATATTTAGCAATGTCTACAAAATTAGCACAAGTGGACAACAAGTAAACAATGGAATGTGAGTTCAGATGGGGAAACACTTTACATGAACCCTGCTACAAAGAATTTGTATGGCTGTGCCATAAACATGTCGGAACACATGCCTTATGTTAATATTTGATGTGACGATGGCTAACTAGAATATATTTAGTAATATAAAACTGTTACATGATGACTAATGATAACCTATGATGATTATGGCATGGATATGTCAATACTAGGCAGCGGAGTTTAAGCAAAGAACACACAGGGGTTTATGTATATGGCACAGAGATACACAGGTGTGGGAGGTCAGCAGTGACCCCTGCCCCAGTGTCTCTGTGAAGCCCTTTTAGCTTGGCTGAAAACTAGAGTGACTGCTAGTTAAAACTTAGCTAGTTAAGTGTTTGATACTGCCTTAACATTTAGCTAACCATCTGCAACCAACCTACTGAACAAGCAGACAACTTAGCCCTTCTATATAAAAAAAACTGCTATATTGTTTATTGTGGAAGTTTGTTAGTTTTAGTTATGATTATCTGTGAGTTATGTTGTGTCTGAGATGTGGGCTGTTGAGTGTTTTGTGTCTGGGGGATCACCATGGCATAAAGCCTTTAGTTAGCGGTGACCTCCACCACACAAGGTCAGTGCATGTATGTTGCATTTTCAACTTGTGGATATAAAGAGGAAGGCTTGGAGCAGAAAAAAAAAATTTACCCGACTATTTGATTTATCATCACAATACAATTGTGCAGTGATATATTATATACAATAGACTGTATAATGGTAAGATGATAAAGAAATGTATTTACTTTTGTATAGTGGCATCTATTATTTATAGACAACTGTTAAAAAAAAGTTTTAGTTTGTAAAGAATGTGCAAACTTATTTACACCTAAAACATTGATGAAAAATAGTAATTTTACCTCATGTGTTCCAACTTTTGCATATGAAATCAAATGATTATGTATACACCTCTTAAAAGCTGTATTTGATTGCCTTAACGAGTCCACTGTGCTCTCTGTGTATTGTACAGCAGTGTGTTTGCCCCTTCATAATTTCTTATTTTTTTGCATGTGTGTCACTCTTTTCACACCACTGTAGATTGTGTCAGTTTGACACTTTTTTTGCTTTATTCTTGCTCTCTCTGACAGTCCCTCATTGGCAGGAAAGGGCAGTTAGCTTGGTTGTCAGGTAGAGTTCCAGTAATGCCATGAATCTAGCACCCAAGTGGTGGATAGACATAGACCAAAGCAGCAAATCAGAGGAAAAGGACAAAATGGGATAAGAGTGAGGAAGAGGAGTGTGACATGACAGTTAACAAGAGAAGGCCATTAAGACTGGGATTGGAGTAGATGTACGAGAGAGCAGCAAAAGAACAAGACTTGATGGCATGAAGAAAAAAGAATGACGCATGATGCATGACGTATGAGATGTGTTTGAGGTGAGAATAATGGTTAAAATGTGTGAGAGAGATGAAATTAGGAAAAAGAAATTAACTAGGCAGGAGGTATATATAATTGGCACCATCACCATGCATATTCTTATCTGTGAAAATTGAACTGCGTTGGTTTTTATGCATTGGGTCCTTTAAAAATAAAAATAAGGATATAATGAATTTATACTGTATTACAGTCTTCCATGATGAATATATTAGCAGTGAGAATAATGCACTTCTTGAATAGTGAATAATGAGCGATATCTTCATTTTGTGCAGAGGAGCCAGGTTAAATTATTACCTGGGATCGCCAAAGGACTTTTTTAGCAGAATTTTAAAAAACCTAAAAAAATGTACAGTTCATTAAAGAGCTCTTGAAAAGATCTGTCTTACAAAGCACCAGGCACATACAGTCATGGCTGTTAAGGTGTTTTTACGAATGTGGACTTTCTTTGTTAACCTAGATTTAGATACCTAAAGCACACATGTGCAGTAATTGTTATTTGTTTGCATTTGGGTTCCTTCTAACGAGTTTTTGAATGTTTTAAAATTTTATTTCTTTAGGTAGAAATACTGTTCAATTGCAAGTAAAACCGAACCATGGGCCCCCCCACATGGACAACTGTGCATATGCATTCGGTGAAAGATTCAGACTGCTGGTATTCTACGTCACCTTTTAAAGCTTATTTGTTGGAGATTGAGAAAGACTGCCCTACCCTTTTGGCATGAGATGAATGTATGCCTTTGCATGCTAGCTTGATTGTGGACTGCGGGTAAATGAGCATCCATAAAAACTGCAAAACTCTGTAAGACAGGGATGAGACAGACAAGGTTACAGTTTATATCACAATTTGTCATAAAAAACCACTGGCAAAAAAAAAACCCTGCTGTCAGATTTTCCTTGTTTTTCCCCTTAGCCATGAGACTGGCTTGCATTCCTTTATTCCTTTAGTAATTTAGCTCTCGCTAATGATTAAAAAGTGGTCTAAAAATTTTTCCTCTCTCGTTCGATCAGTCTCACTTTTTATCTTTCCCTAGCAATGTGTTTTTGGTCTCTTTGCAACCTCTGCCCTGTCCATGCTCGAAATACCAAGATAGCTCTCTCTTATAGCTAGATAAAGGCCCATAGTTGTTGGTGTGTGATGTAGTGCTGTAACGAAGTTTTGTATGTTCCTTCAGTGTTACAAAGTGCTAAAGCAGGTGCTATGGGCCCGTACAGGATTGCATTTACATGGGGATCTGATATAGGTTCTTCTGTTACCTTTACCTCTTATTACCTCACTAAGAAATTGCAGGGAGAATTATCAACTTTTCTTTTTTCAGCCTGTGTAAAAACTAAAAGTACACTATCCGAAGGGGTGGACTGAACTGAGCTTAAAATAAGCTGCAGGCTTAAGTAAGAAATCCAGCTTTGTGAGACAGCCCATGGCTCGTTTTCTTTGAGAGCTAATGTTGCGCAGTTGGAAAAGCTTTGGTAAAAAAAAAAAAAAAAAAAGCCTTGCATTAAATGAGAAATTGCAACGCACATGTTAATGGAACAGTTATGTCAATGTTATGTAGCAGAATTCCATTAAAGTGTTACCCAGATTGGCTTTTATACATGCCACAGAGAGCAAAGCCCTTGCTACTACACAAGAGCAGGAACTTCGCAGTGGCCAATGCCACCCTCAAGTGAAGCCTTTACAGCTTAGCTAAAATCTGGAATGACTTCCAGTTGCCAGCTAGTTAATTAGCCGGTATGTGATACTATATTAACATTAAGCTAGCCATCTGTAGCCATAGTGTACAAGTAAACTCAGTTTTAAATGTTGCTCCTTTGTAAATGACATGGTAAGGTTAATACTATTAGGTCAGATCTTTCTTTGGTGTGTTATTACGCTAATGTTAGCGTGATGGCCAATTCAGTATTGCCATTTCAAATCAGCCTTAGTTTTGATTGACTACAACAATATAGACCAGCTAAGCAGTTTAACTTAGAAGATAGCTATTTCCTTGCTTAACAAAACCACAGTTTCCCATTAGGTTGAATGGGATGTTTTCATAAGCTCTGTTAAAGGAATCCAACAGCACAACAATTGCTACAAAGAAATGCGCTCGAATAGGTCAGGTTTTGCATAATATTGAAGATTCCTTTAGCAAGCAACATCAATTAATTAAATCCCCCAAAACAGGAAACTTTACTCGTTTCCTTTTATCTGTTTAATAATGGCCTTGTTGTCCCCTTTGCCACTGACAAAAAGATCACAGCCGGATCCCTTCCCATCTCTGTGACAGTCATTACATCAACACCAAATCACATTATGTTCATCAAGCTTAAGGGTAATGACAGGAACCAGCAGGGTATTGAGATTGCTACATAGCTAGTGGCCAGTGTGGCCTGCCCAGCAGGTTAAATCTAATTAGTTGTGTTTGGCAGTGTTCTCCGAAAGAGATGGCTCTTTGCTCCGGATTATGGATTGTTGTGGAGATGTGGAGATGAAAGAGAGTGTTTTGATTGAGTTGACAACTTGATAGAAATACAAAGCTCAAAGTCAATTGACCAATGGTGACTGTCTTTGTTTCTTGCCGATATGAGCTGTCTGCTAGTGCGAGACAAGTAAACAAGAAAGAAAAAGAAAAGGAATGTAATTAAAGCACATAAAGGAGCTTTTTTTGTAAACCAAAAATGGAGATATGTTTGGATATAGTAAAGTGCTGTCTTGTAAATAATAGACAAGCTGTGCTGTCTATCCAGCAGAATTGTTTTTGCAGGTTATGTGGTGTGGATTATATTTGTACACGTTTTAGGACTTTAATTCTGTCACCTAGCTGCTTGAAGGTCAAACACTGTGAGTGCACACCCACCTACACCTGTTACTGCACAATTTCTTTTGGCCTTGGTCCACCATTTAAAGATTAATACTTTCCTTTTTCATAAACAGTTAGTGTTAGTCATGCCCTAGCCCTTCTTCAATGGTCAGTTTCTAAACAAAGGGTCATAGTTGACCACACATATTAAAATGCCAATCCCATGTTGGTATCAGGGTTATTATCGTTAACAAAAATGAACGAAACAACAAAAACTGAAATTGAAAAAAACATTTTCGTTAACTGAAGTTGGGTGCTGTATGTGATTTCTTTAAATATGACTGTGAGAAATCTTAAAGTTCGTTTGAGAAGCTCACACAAGAGGGCTACTTGCGAGTACCTTGACAAGCTAGCCTCTCTGAGTAGCTCCTCCTGAAGAGAAGCCACATCCCGGCTAGGCAGCACCGGGAAGGAGACAACCATAATGGACTGCTTTCACCGGCGACCGAATAGCTGCTGGTTAGTTAATACGCAGGAACACCGCAGGCGGGAGGATGCATTGGTAAATATGTTTATTGAGACGGGGATATCCACACGACTATGTGACTCGATTGCCTTCAAAAGGTTAACTTTTTCAACAGTTTGTTGTTCTAAAGTAGTTGAATACATTTTTTAAAATAGTATACTTTGTTTTGTTTTTATTACACAATACTTACCTTTTGAATCCTGCACCTGACAAATAACCCAAAGTATGAAAAAACTAAAACTATAACTAATAAACACTAAACTAAAAATAAGCATTAAAATAATAACTAATAAAAACTAGCAAACCCACTTTAAAAACGAATTCAAACGAACTGAATTGGAGGAAAAAAAATTGACACCGAAATAAAACTAAACTATAATGAAAAATCCAAAACTATTATAATCTTGTTTGGTATCACTAATGTGTTAACGATTGTCCATCATCAAAATTATATCTGGGTTAGTACTAATCTTGTGCAGATTGGGCTACGGCAATGTGCATTAGAATTGACTATAACATCGCATTTCATCACATATGATGTTCTTTCATAGTAGTGAGTTAGAGAAAGTCCCTCACTGCTGTAGAAAAGAATCAGTTAAACTAAGACTGAATGAAACAGAATGATAAGTGACAATAATTTAACTGTACTGTTCAGTCCCCAGTTAATCATGTATTTAATAACTATTTACAGAACATTTAAAGCAAACATTAAGAATAAACCAAATGTATACTTAGAATGTATAGGGTGTAGTTATTCTCAGATGGTTGACCAGTTTTTTTTTTGTTAACTAACTAAGTTTTCTTTCACATGCTTAATTAACTCTCCTGGACCCAAATGGCATTATCTGTAGTACCGCCAGCTAGCATAACAGCAGGGAAGTAAGCGAGTGCTGACTGGCTGCTGCCATCTGCACAGCAAGAGAAGGCAATGAAGGCCACTGAAGCAAAATAGAAAGTTTTCGAAAGATGGTCCCTGTTGGAGTGTTATTTTCACACACCAAACCAGAATGTGTCATACTTGATTAGATTACACTTAAAGATTACGGTTCAGTTTTAGTTCTGATGTATTTTTATTGTTATGAAGCTGCTGGAATTGGGTTAAGAGCTGTCCAACATTTCTTTTTTAAAGTTTTGGACAGTTCAGGGACAATTCAAGTCATTTCAGCTTCTACCTAGTTGTCTTTGCTTAATACAGGCCAATAAATGAACCCTTCAGAAAGAAACGTCTACACACATTAGTGTGTAAGAAATGAGAGGTTCTGCTGTATATTTGCAAATATATAGTAGTGAGAATTTCTTTAGTTTGTGTATTATACAATATATGCATTTAATGCTATTGCACACCTGTATATAAAATAATACTATATACTATAATATTGCACACCTGTACACATAGCCAGTGTGTACATAGACGGCATTTACCTGACGCTCTTATCCAGGCTGGTGCAGTGTTAGGAGTCTTGCCCAAGGACTCTTATTGGTGTAGCACAGCATAGTCACCCAGACCGGGATTCAAACCCCAGTCTCCCACATGTGGTGGTGGCTCCATGGCGGGTAGTGGTGTTATCCGCTAAGCTACATCAACCACTACAGATGTCCAGCACCACGACACTGCACACTGCTTTACATGAAAGTGTGTAATGTTCTACAAAATAATCTAATAATTAAGGGCATTTAATTTTTCAAACAGGACACAAGTTTAAATTCATGTACACCAATGCTAGTAAATATGCTAAAAATATTAAAATCTCACTATGGCTTTCTTTATGTTTGTTTGTTTGTTTGTTTGTTTGTTTGAATGTTGGAGTAATTTAGAGATGCTGTCTCTTCTGATCACAATAACTCCAAATAACTATGATCTTGTTGCCGCAAATATCCTTTTTTTCTTGGTGTCTATTGAACAAATGTTGAGCATATATCGTTCTATCATATCGTTACATAACAATATATCAGCCCTAGTAGATTACATTAGTATGAGAGTGCAAAACCGTACTTGCTGTCATGTAGGAACAGAGCACGGGAGGGATTCGAATGGAAATCCTAGCTCTAGGGCGGACTTCCGTCAGTGCTTTGATCGGTTACACCCTCAGGGAGGAACAGCGTCAGAGCATCACAATTGAGGACAGCAGGCAACTAAACTGTAAAAAGGGGATCCTGATTCTTCAAAGGTTACACCTTAAGCTGGATCTCCCCTTCTCCTGCTGCCCTACAATAGCAAGCATGGCAAATGTCCACAGGTTTTTGGGGATGACAATAGAGGGAGAGAGGGAAAGGCAGAGAAAGTCCAGGTACCTACCCAGATAGAAATGTAAATCCTTTTTTCAGACAGGAGAATGGCTGAACAAGTGTGCTGACGCTTAGATCAGTATGCGAACACCACTGAAGTAATAGCGAGTGTTGCTAAAGAGCACATACAAAGATTCCTCTCCACTGTGACAAATTAACGTGACAAATAACGTATGCTAGTTTTACGCCTTCATATGTAGATCGCAGATGGGTATACATGGTTACTAAATCTACATTCCTGCAGACTTCCATGCTGCATCTAACATACCACCTACAGCCCCACCACTGCCCCACCCCATGAACTACATTAGGACAATTCCGCCAATTTAGATCTTTGGGAAAGATTTAGTTGCTGGAGCAGGTGTGGCAGATTATAGTCAGACATAGAAAAGTAACTCTCCAGGACCAGGGTCATATATCTAGACAAATATATAAATTTACCACATAAATTAATAACGGTGTTAAAACATCATCTTGTATTTCAGATATAGAGTATTGAAAGTCTTTTAATATAATAAGATAATGAGATTTTAGTCCAAGTAATGTTGAAATGGTTAAAAAACTAATTACAAGGTTTTTATATGACAGTGACAATATGTTTTTGAACTGCTGTATACTCTATTAAGCACCTTTGAATCTTAGAACCATTTTGGGCAAGCTAATTTTCTTGCACTGAATTTTTTATATATATTTTTAAAGTTCTGCTCTAAATTCATTGAAACATATCTAGCGTAGTGTGTTTTGGACAAATTCCAACCCAGTCTGTGAGCACAGTAGATCTAATAGATCATAAACCTGCTATACAGACTCAATAGACTCCCACATACACTACATACACAGGTAGGATTAGACTCCCTTCACCAGAAACCCATTTACCATATAGTCCTATTGACTCCACTAATGAATGGTGATTGCTTCATGTCAGCTACTGAAAACCTTTCACAGAGAGCTTAATCCAAAGGGTGAGATGAGGCCTGATTCTGCATGACATCCCTGTTAGCCTCCTTTCACCCTGTCCTTCAATGGTCAGGACCCCCACGGAATCACCACAGAGCAGGTATGATGTGGGTGGTGGATCATTCCCAGCACTGCAGTGACACTGACATGGTTGTGGTGTGTTAGTGTGCGTTGCACTAGTGTGAGTGGATCAGTGCTGCTGGAGTGTACATCTCAGTGTCAGTGCTGGACTAAGAATAGGCATCCAACCAAAACTATCTAGCCCACAGTGTCCTGTGGACAGCGTCCTGTGACCACTGATAAAGAACCAGAGGAAAACCAAGATAAACTGCTCAGCAACAGCTATAATCTCTGACTTTATGTTTACATAGTGGACCAGCGAGGTAAGTGGGTGAGTGGACACAGTCTTTAAAACCTCTGTGTCTGATCCATTGAACACATCACCCCCACTTTAGTGTCACTGCAGTGTTGAGAAAGATCCATGACGTAAATAATACCTGTTCTGTGGTGATTCTGAGGGGGTCCATTAAAGAACAGGGTGGGAAGGGCTAACAAAGTATGGACTACAGTCTGTAATCATAGAACTACAGAGTGCATCTATATGGAAAGTGGAGCTGATCAAATGGACAACGAGCGCAGAAACTAAGTGATGCTCATAATGAAGTGGCTGGTGGGTGTATAGTCCACACGATGATACAAAGTTTTTATTTATCGTTACCACCACTTTTTAGGTTTAGCACTCTTTTACCACTGAAACTCACATTTGGCTGTAAGCTAAATGTTCGCAAGCAAGGTTGGTAAACTATATACCTGGAGGAGGACTGTTGTCAGCAAAAGTCGTGAGGAGCTTGGTGATTAGCTCAAAAGATCAAACCAGTAGAAGCAGGAGAGTTACAGCACGAGGACCTCATGTAAGTGGGCTTCCAGCAATTGGTTCCAGGCACACTATGATAAATATAGCAATTTCCTGCTTAAAACACACAAAAATAGAGCAGAATGTTTACCCAAATAAACTCTTCCCAGATGCAGTTAATCATCACTCTGGCAATGTTCAGTATCCAGGTTAGAGCTGCATGATTTGTACAAAATACCCTTATATTGGGGGCACAAACTGTAGCTTTTAATATATTAAAAATGCATTACTGTGCACCAGTCAGAGACCATCCTTCATTTATTTAAATTCTAGTAAAAGTTTTTTTCTTGTTTTTTAGGAGATATTTCTGATGAGATTAGATATGGGATGATCCAGTTCCACATGAAAGAGAAAAGTCAAAATAGATGAAACCAACAGTTCCACAGAAAAACAGAAAACAATGAACATTTGCAATAGCACACCAAAACTGGGCATCTGAAATATTCAGTGAGTTTTTTTGAACTGATCTGAGTCTGAAATTGTGATTAATCGGATTGTGAGAAGCACAGATTGCATCCAATTTATAAGACTGAACTTTAGAGACTGTAGAAAAATATACCTTTCTTTACTATTATCATGTCACCAGCATTATATATATATATATATATATATATATATATATATATATATATATATATATATAAAATTTGGAACAAAACCATTGCAAAAAAACTGTGCAACTTTAGTGCAGGGTTAGAACAAGTGCACTTTAGGTAAAGCGACCACTGATGGACAAAGCTAAGTGCCATGCCTGAAAAAGTATTTGTCTTCTAGAAACCCTTGTTTACTTACTGGATAGATGCCTTTCTATTTTCCCTACCTAATTCCATGCATTACCCCTCGCAATTTTCTGCCAAATGACATGCTTATATTTTTGCGCACTGCATTAGCAATACAGTCTAGGTCGAAAAGCATGGCTATTTGCATTTCTGGCACTGGCAGCACAATAATAAAGACCAACAGTAAAAAAAGAAAAAAGTTCTTTTCAGAAGGCAGTTCAAATGTTAGTCCTGAACAATACCCACATAGCCCACATATGAACACTGGGGTCCTGGTGGCAGTCATGATGCAAATCATTTGCTAAAACCCATTATCTTCTGAAGCACATAACATCCTGAGCATGTGCTTTCTTTGCCCGTATGCATATTTGTTCCCACAAAATATGCAGGCCTTTTTGCCTTTGTAAAATTGTATGTTTTACCTGGGGTGAGAGAGTGGGGGAAGTGGGGTTGCCTCCTGAATGGAACTTTATTGTTATAGACCTATGCCATTATAGCAACGATAACAGTATATAACCAGATTGACTGGAATTCGGATGGAACAAATTCTTTGACCTGAGTTTATGAGCAAACACAGCTTTTTATAAACCTCTTCCAGCAATCCGTCTGTTACCTATCTCATCTGTATGCTACAAATAAAATGAACAAAGAGCTAGACTGTATTATTACAACATCTATCTGAGGAGTTCATGCACTTACCCTCCACAGGTGTAAATCCCCAATACAGCAGACTACAACAGCAAAATAAGATCTACATGTTGGCCTCATCACCGGGACATTTATCATTTCTACCACATGACAATGTAGACAAACTTAGAAATGCTTTAATGACTAGTTTATGTTTGTTCAGACCTATTAGATGAAAAGTGATGACTATGCACTTCATTTGTTATCTAGCATTCATTCATAAGGTCTTCATCAGATATGGATAGCTTTGTTTAGTAGACTATTCTGAATAAGTTAAACTATAGACATTACTGACAGTAATATTGAAACCATGATATTCAACTCATACCAATCCAGTATTTCCCTTTAAAACAGCCTTTTTAATTAAAGCATTTCACCAGATGAGCCTCTAAAAGCAGGATATCCCATCTAGCATGTTATAATATCAGCATGATATTAATACCTGGTACCAAGCCAGTCGGACATATCTGAACGAGGATTATGCAATGATTTTTTCAATGTTGTTTTTTAGGTAATATCTTATTTTTTAAATATGTCTAGCAGTTTAGATGAAAGGTTTCAGATGCCCCTAAAATTTTAGACCTAGTTGGTATACCTGGGATGGGCAGCACTTGCAGAAGTTGAATATCTTAACTAATTATTTGTTTGGAATAATTGTTAAAAAATGAAACTGAAACTACTGTGGTACCTATATAACAGTCTGTAAATAAAAACGCTAGAACAGGCAGATGGAAGGTAGGAAAGCAGTCTGTTGCACAATTCTCTCATTTGGTGTACACCGTTGTCATTGTAAAGATGCAATTCCACCAGCAGATAACCCAAGAAGGGGGCCCATGTATATGGTGGACAGTTTTTTATATATATATATATATATATATATATATATATATATATATATATATATATATACAACTTTGTATATCATAGTAGCAGCAAGAAACCATGGTAACACTTTACTGTAGGGTACTGTTCAAGGCTCATGACACCTAATTGCTTGTCATGACAATTGACATGTTTATACATTTATACACCAATAGACAACATCTTTCATAAAGCTACTTTAGGTACGACAAACCTATGTAGGTGTTATGTCGCCTTATTAATAGAACTCTACAGTAAAGTGTTACTGAAATATTAAACCTATTCCAGCACATTAGCCATTAGTTCTTGTAAAAGATTTTTACCAGATTAGTGAACTGCAGCTCACTGAACACAAGCTCATAAAGGCTTTTCTGATTTTGATTTGATTCTGCAAATGCGTTTGAATCTCTCTGTGTTTGGTTTTTATCCTTATGTTGTGATGATTTAACTAAATGTGAAGAAACTTCCTGAATGAAGCCAATTCCACTAAATGGCCACTATATGGTAGACACCTGACCATTTGATGATTTTACTGGACATCCTGTTCCAAACTGTAAATAACATCTGCATTTTTCATTACAAAGTGAGCATAAGTGGATCCTATTTAACTGGATGTAGTTAAGCAAAGTTTGTAGAACACTGAATAGAAATTATTCTAGCTATAGCTTTATTATTATATATGGCACTACAGGTTATTTTTCTTTAGCACTTAAGTCTTCATTATATGGACCAAATACCATATTGTAATTGTTTTGCTACATACTTATATATTCATTCCAGTATACAGGAACACATTTGTGCACCATTGATTTTGATTATTGTATTCAAATACAAATTATAATTTAAATAATATTTTTAAAAAGTATAAATGCTCAAAATACCCATCTCTGCTATTTTACACAATATCCACTCATCACACCTACGAAAAAGGTATGCATGCAATTGTTCCTTTAGGACCTGGCTGATGGAGCTATTTCCTCATGCTTCTCTGTAGAATCTCTAGAAAAGACTTTCCACCTAAAACCAAAGAACACAAATCTACCTGGAGCTTTTTCTTTGAAGAGTGTATTTATAAATACTGCTGAATGTCCCGGCGCTACCTGACTGAACCCCCTGTGCCCACAGGGCTGGTAGTGTCATGCGGTGTAGCCCACGTGGCAGCACATGATTTAATTAACCCGTCGAGAGGGAGAGATTTCAAAGTGTTGGCGGGTGGGGTGGGAGTAAAGAGGGGGGCATGTAAAGAAGGATCAGTGAGACAAAAGCGAGAACAATTCATTGAAAGCTGTAACACATATTTTACCCAAGGTTACAAAACACAATTTGTTTCTGAATTTGAAGCAATCATTAAGGGGACATTTAAAGTCTTATATGATGATTTTCAGCCACCATATTTAAAAGAACATTAAACAGAAGCCTCCAAACACTAAGTATAATTTCAAATCTGTTAGTATTTAACAATCGTGAGGCCTGGTAGACCACCAAACCTGTCACCAGCAAACGAACAGTACTCAAAGCTTTCATCTCTCGGAGATCAAGCTCCATTCTGGCTTCAGATGTGAAAAAAATCTATAAGCCTCCTTCCAATGTGAGAACAGATCTCAGTGCTATGGGTTTAAAAAGATGAGTAACTGTCAAGAAGCCCTTATTGAGAAAAAGGACAAAACCGAGAAAAATTGAACTATGTCAAACAGTAGATCTGAGACGTTGAGTAAAGTTTTACAGACCTTAACATCGCTAAATGTATTTAGGGATAACTTGGATAACCAACTTCCAAAGTTGGATACATTAAATACTCCAAAGTTCGATTTTGTATTTGGTAAATTTTTCAGCCTTTTTGTTTAAAATGTTCCCTGATGCTGGAAATGAATAACCTGTACTTAATGTTCTCTCACTTCTGCACAGTACTATGGATGGAATGAATCAGTCTTCTTGAATTCAGCAGGGTTTCACCCCAGAGACTCACCTTTGTCAATTAATGTTCTCATGTTCTCAGATAGGCTTGTTAGCTGTCTTGTCTGTTTTCCTTCTTTATTCCCCTTTCCCTTCTCACATATTTTAAACCATGAAAGGCATGATAATTAGTTTATGAGAGTTAAATCAGACTAAGCAGGAGACTAGACATGCTGCTACGGCCTTCCAGGAATTTGTTTCAAAATGCTTTCGAATATTAAATTTTGTTAATGAGCTCACTTCCAACAAAGCAGAGGCTAGTTTGTGGTCCAGGCTTGTGCTTAGAAAACCTTTTAAAGCAAAGAAAACATCATAACACACTGCCTGACTTTTTATTTTTTTATCTCAGACTTAAATTTGGTTAATCATACATTAAATGACAGGTATTACCCAACTTGCCACCCCAGTTGTGAAGCGTGACTAGAACTGGGTGCACTAAAACCAGTGATGGTGATTGGGCCCAATGGGCCGATCCACTACCATTTTTGTCATTGAGCCTCTCAAAATGACCACCAATAATTGATTTTATATATTAGCATCTATTAATAATATAATAAAACAAAAATATTAGTGTATTAGTGTATATTACTATACGCTATTATTAGTGTAAACACTATTAATGTAAACACTAACTAGAGATGGCATATAACTGTCAGCATGCATCAGTGCCAGGCTTTGGATGAGATATTGGAAAGTAAAAGAAAAACACTATTCAAAACCATCATGAAGCAACACATTGACATTGTGCACTGTGATATAATTAGCTGTGTATTTTTTCCTGTGGTGTAATAGAGTGTATGAGTGTGGAGCTATTCCAAACACAGCTATAGACTAATACATTACTAGAGAGAAAGAAGGGAGAGAGACAGAGAGAGACAAAAGTGAAACTGCACAAAATTTATGGAGGCACAAGGCGTCAAATAAAAAAAAGCTCATTAGGAGACAAACCTGACCCCGGCACAAGCTTAATGTTCTTCATGAAAGATTGGTCTGAGCTCAGCCTGGTATTTTTCTTTTCTTTTTTTTATGGGGTACGGAGCAATGAGCTTGGACTGGGTAGTTAGAGTATGATAGTCTACGTTTAGATGCTCATCTCAAGTAAAATTTTTCTCAAGTGAAGTCATACACTATATTGCCAAAAGAATTCCCTTCACACGCATATGAACTTGAGTGGCATCCTATGCTTAATCCACAGGGTTTAATATGATCTCAGCAGCTATAACAGCTTCACCTCTTCCAGAAGCGCATGAGGTCAGACACAGATGTTGGGCGAGAAGGCCTGGCTCGCAGTCTCCACTCTAATTCATCCCAAAGGTGTTCTATCTGGCTAAGGTCAGAACTCTGTGCAGGCCAGTCCAGTTTTTCCACACTAGTATCTCGCTCATCCATGTCTTTATGGACCTTGCCTGTGCACTGGTGTGCGGTCATGTTGGAACAGGAAGGGGCCATTCCCAAACTGTTCCCACAGAGTTGGGAACGTGAAACTGTGAAATCTTTTGGTATGCTGAAGCATTAGGAGTGCCTTTCACTGGAACTGAGAGGCCGAGCCCAATTCCTGAAAAACAACCGCACGCTGTAATCCCCCCTCCACCAAACATTACACTTGCCACAATGCAGTCAGACAAGCATGTTTGTAAATTACACAGGTTTACCACACAGACCAATCCAAAGCTGACGTTGTGGGTTTGAAGATATGGCCCTCTGATATGGCATGGGGCAAGTACCTTGAGCAAAATGTAATGTATAAGCTAAAAAGCAAACAGCACTGATTGGCAAGCTAGTCACACTTCTTCCTTGTATTGTGGCATTCGTTGCATGGTGTAGAATTACAATTTCGAACCATTTGCCAATTTGCTTGTCTACTGTATTTAAACCATCATTGAAGTGAGCACACTTGTCCAGTGGGCAGCCCTATCCAAGCACACAGGGAGCAGTTTGGTGTTAAGGCTTGTTCCTTAACCTTCAGCCCACAACTGACTGTATGGTATACTACTGATGAATATGCAGTATTCAGTTTATACTGGTGCTGTATGCTGTTTTAAGCACAGTCTGTCAAAAATATAAATTGTGTTATAACCTTTTGAAAGGCCACGTATTACGTAACCATAATGTTCAAGTGTGTGCTGAGCATGATGTGCAATAAGGGTGTTTGATATTTGACCATGAGGTTTAAGTTTTATGTGTTCTGGATGACTAGAAAGTCAGTGCTGATGACTGCAGATGCCCCAGTCATGGGTATACTTTGTTTGTCCTAGCCTAAACCTCTTTAATTTTTGAGTGAATTCCAAGATTTGGCCTACCAGTGAATTTCTTGTAGCCATCTAAAACAGCAGCCCTGGCACTTCTGCTGAATGCAACCTTTGCTTGCTAGCTTTTAGTCTGCATTAGTTTAGTAGTTCGTCATCTTATATAAGGATGTAAAACCGACCTATGTCCTAAATTATGTTAGGGAATTCCAAATATATTTCTTGAAGTATTAAGGTCAGAAAATTAGCTCTTGTGGAAAGCTAGTGGTGAGTAAAGAATGCTAGCTTAAAGGTAAAATGCTTGTGTTTGGCAACATCCCCCACTAACCACAGAATCAACATTCACTCCAATTAAATATGATTTTCTCTCCCACAATACAGCCCATGATACCTTACCACACGGGACATACAGATATTGGCCTTTTACCGCTCCATCAGACAACTGGGAAAGCCCATGAGCTTCCACATTAAGACCTGTCCCTCGACTTAATAGAAACAGCGTTTTGTACTGCCACTGCATTTTTAATGCATTGATTGTGAGATGGTAATTGAAAAGCAAATGGACCCCTACTAAGAGGTGCTGATACTTTCATACGTCTTTTTTAGAGCATAGTTTGAGTCAGCAGATCTTTTGCAGGGCTCTCCAATCACCATGGCTTGTACAGTTCAGACATAGTTCAGTCCTATAGTTCCATTCCCTTAAGACAAAGGAAGTACATTATAGAGCCCAACCAATAACAGCAGTTGAAATTGATGACCTATGTTTTTATTGGTATAGGCAAAACTATTCTGGATAACTGGATCTCCCAATGATGGGGCAAAACCTAAATACTACTTGGTAAAGACACATTATTAGGAACGTTACTGAGAGGGCAGAGATGCTGCTATAACTACACAAACTGCTATTCCTGCCATTAGCTACAGCCAAAAACGAGTTAACAATGCTGGCAGTCCGCTTACTATGAAAAAAATAAAGTGTGTAGGTAAAAAGTCATCGCTACTGCTGTACCAGTTATCTCTAGTGTTAGTGTAAGCCATTAACTAATTCAGTATTCTCCTGTAATGTTCCCAGTGACCCGACAATTTACCTGTGCAAGTTTTTGTATGGGAGCTGTGAGCTGCTGTGAGCCTTTTTTATTAAATTATTACTGTTATCATGTATTAGCACTATTATCAGGCAAAAAGGCCTGTTTGTAACCAAATATGCATACTAGAATATCATTTACAGTGCACATGCATAATTACATGCATGCTGATAATACAGTCAATAACTAATTTCAGCAGGTACTAATAATTCATGTGGTCATGTCAACAACATCCTACCTTGGAGACATTGCATTGCATCAAAAGAAACCTGACGGATTTAACCCAGTAATCAGGTTATTCTAAGTGTGTACCACCAAGAAAACAAACACATTATATTTTACATATTTGCACCAGCATTGTGTTGTGTATTGTTTTCCATCAGCTGTACAGGTGCATACTTCACAATTTTTAATTGACTCATGTAGACTCAAGTGTTTTCCCTTTATCAGATTACTTAAGTGCATGTAAATGTGTTGTATGAATTATTGGCAAAATCTGTTTTTTTGCGGGCAACACATTAATTGTTGCATGCAAATGTACCTACTGCCGTAGCTTTGCTGCTCCATGGTCTAGCATGTGTTCTGTCACAGAGGCACAGGGTTTGCATCAAATCATGAGCTTAGAGAAGGAAACGAGAAAAAGAATGCCATTACTGGATGTCAAAACATACCTGGAGGAGCTTTGTGAGTAAGCAGATGTATTCTGAGATATTGTTTTAATGTATACTAATGAGGTGCATCTGTGGGCTTGGGAAAGATGTATATTTACAGAAGATTATTTCCTCAATGGGGATTTGCGGGCTTGTATGTATATATTATGTTAATACCCCTTCAGCATGCACACCTTCACAGCTTCTATAATAAGCTTCTATAATAAGAGAAGAAATATAGGACCAGTTTCCCAGACACAGATTCAGCCTGGTCTTGGACTAAACTGCAACAGCAATGGGGGTTCAGCACTGAAAATGGGGGACCTTTTAGTCAAGGCTTAGGCTTAATCTTGGCCTGAGTATCTAATCCCTAGCATCTCCTGTAGAAAAGGAAGCACTTGGAGGCACTAAGGCAGAATAGGGGAAGAGCTAAAGCAGTTCAAATATGTAAGCAGAATTAAACCTTAATTAGATCTATTCCACTGACGCTGAGTCAAACCACAGCGCATGCGAGTCATCCACATTTCCCCCTTTGGACCTCCATGAGGTTTTTTGGGTGTCATAAACCACCCTGTGGAGTTGGCTGGGAGAGCTGCCCAGCATGTTGTCCATCTCTTAGCCGCTCTCTTTAGCTTCTCCCGCTTCCTAATTCTTCGGGGGTGCTGCATGTCAGCGGGGAATGCCCGCAGCTCCTGCAACTCCTCTGCCAAATCAAAGGCAATTAAAACTGCGATTTTGCCTAAAGGCGCA
This sequence comes from Prochilodus magdalenae, assembly GCA_024036415.1. Taxonomy (NCBI): domain Eukaryota; kingdom Metazoa; phylum Chordata; class Actinopteri; order Characiformes; family Prochilodontidae; genus Prochilodus; species Prochilodus magdalenae. The sequence continues at coordinate 517,587 of JAMWET010004698.1, forward strand.
GGCTGTCTGTGCGCTTAATTACAGCTAACATACACTTTTCAAAGGCAAGCTTATTGGTGCAGAATTCCAGGAAGCTCAGGATAAGACGATGGTGAACAGGAAAGGAGACACACCAGTTTCATGAATTATTGATTGGTGTGGATGGACAGACCTGCTCTTGTATGGGCTGTTTTTTGAGGAACAGTCTTGCAGGAAACATGATGTTCATTGGAGAATCAGTACAAATACTGTAGCTTCAAACCAAAGCTATAGCAATGTTGAAGGATACCTTTTGAAAAATGTCTTCATAATCAGCCATTGAGTTGGAAACAAAGTCCTTCAGTGTGGTCCGATGTGAAATTGTGTACGTTATACTGAAATTACAAATAAATTAATGTGCAAAAATAATAAGTAGCAGTGATGTAACAATGCAAAATCATGATACTGCAAGGCACAACGAGTGAAACATTAAAATTACTATGTAGACCATTTTGTCTACATTTTGACCAAGGTCATTTTCTAGATTTTTGTGTATATGCCTTAAAAGGCACTTGAATATGACATAACACCCACATGTTTTATATATAATGTTCAGAACGCTCTTAGCTATCTGTATAACAAGGCTCGATTGGACTTTCTTAATATCTCTGGTGAAAACAGACCTTTACTAATGTGGACAAATTGCTTTCTTAAAAGTCTGTATGAATGAAACATGCAATATGTCATCCTCATCCATACTTTCCGAAAGTTGTTGCACTGGCTGTAAACTTCATACTTACCATTTCGCATTTGTCTCAGAGTCTACTGAACAACTGATGAATCATTTTGGACGTAATTATTAAGTCCTTAGGGATTCCCGGAGTGTCCGTCCATTGGTGTCCACACGAATCCACCACTTACACATGGTGAGAGGCAGATAAGCGTTGTTCTTAGGCTTATACCTCTGGCTGTGATTCACGTGATGACATGATTGGATGGACTGAAAAGTGCGATTCAGAAAAAGTTGAAAAACATTTGTGTTTAAACACATTGCTGTATTGCTGTAAGGATATCAATAGAAACATCGAGAAATTTGACAAGCCAGCTTGGTCGTCAACCCCAGAGGGTGAAACAACTTGCAAACAATCAGTATCAATCAACACCTCTCTCCCGCACTCCTCCCGCCTGCCAGCTCCCATGTCATTAGAAGGTTGTGCAGCATTGTGATTGAAGTCATAATTTTCCCTCATTCAAATTTTGTTCAAAACATTGTTCGAATACCTAATCACAGACCAGGTATCGTAAATTGAATATAATTTTTTTGCCTCATTTTGGAGGCAGTAGTTGCTTCAGATGTCTGGTTCTTCACTGTGAACGATTTTGCCTCTGCAAATTGCTCATCAAAGCTTGAATAACTAAATGACTTAATGTTGCAGAAATGTTTAAATCAATAGAATTCCACATTTTGGGAACGTTACTATGTCTAACTGTAGGTCTTGGTCTTGCTTTCGCTCAATCAAGGTTTAAGTGAAATACTTTTGACTAGCAAATTGCAGTGGTCCTACAACATTCAGACTGTTGTACCGCCCCTAAATGATTCAACCAACACAATGTACATAGTATGTGCACTGTTTACTTTACATAGAGTACTGTAGAAATGCCACAGCAGTCTGCTGGTGAGGCCATTTATTGATTAAATCTCTTAGTTTCTGGAATAAGTGCAGCTGCCTTGCCTTGCCGTGTTTTTTTTTTTTTTTTTTTTTTTTTTACTTTAGCCTTTTTATGTTTTACTCTGTTAAGCATACACTCCACTTTACCCTGAAGTCGCTTATACTGCTTTAAAGTGTCATCATAAATTTCATATTCACATTTAAAATGAAGTTGAACCTCAAAGCAATGTTGTAAAGCCATTAATGTAACGTGTGAAGGACCTTTTGGGTACTCGGATTCCTTTTTGTTGTGTCTGAATTGCATCAGGGACAAGCAATTTTCTTTTAATTCGTCTACTTCATGAATGTTTGATGAAGACGATGACTTGGGCTGAAGTATTCAAGCCTCTTCTATTCCAGCATGTACTCTCACATAAGCACACTCCAAATTATTCACAGCCTCAGAGAAGGTTCATGCTTCTCTCACCTCTCTTAGCAGCCACTGTTTTTCAAGAGCCAGTTGTAGACAGATGCTGTAACTATTTACTTGGTGTTTAGACGAGCTGTACTTTCCTCAGTATCTTAGTGAAGTTTAGTTTTACTCATTAAGTTACTCTTAAATAAGTTAATATGTTATTCTTTTTTTGTACTTCATTTTTATTATATTCACAATACCATCTGCACTGCCTAGTTGCTGGTCCCACTTGTAACTTTGAAGCTTTATCATTAAGGATTTAGGAGCAGAAGTATAGCATATGAAAGTCCATTAATTTGGTTAAATTGCTGAAATGCACTCCCATATTTATGACTGGTATTAAACATACCTACAACATTTTTTAATGTACTATTGATATTATTAAATTACAGAGCCCTAAAGGTGGCTCTGGCAATGGTCATTTATTTATTTAATAAGTGTGACCAAATATTACAATTTTGAGGCCACTAGTTACTATACTGAGGCCATGAAGTACTATTTTGTGGCCACAAATAAATAAATCGCTTCACAAATAAAGTAATAAGTTAACTTATAATATTCTTATTATTATAATAGACCCATAATAACTCTATATATTAATGTGTGGCTTCACTATAGTAATTTGCCACAAATTACCATAACAAAATCACAAATTATGTCGCCTCAATATAATACTTGTTAATTTATAGACACAATACATGTCAGAATGTACAGAATGGTTGTATTTGTAGTTTATGGCACATTCTTTGGCCTAACAGCACCTTGCATGTAACCCTACATTAAAAAACAGGCCAAATCCTCCTCCAAAAATCATCATTAAACAATATCTCAGTGTTTAAAGAAACCTTTTTTTACTATTTAATTCAGTAACCTACTGTGTGGAAGCTTACAGGCTTAACAGAATTTTAGCAGTTTAGTTTTTTAGAAATGTATTCGCTGGCATATCTGACAGATTTGTGATCAATTCAGGTCCATTTGTGACCTGCTATTTTTGTATTTCTACTCAAACTGGGAGCTGTTAAAGGCACTTGGGTCACTGTTTCACTGCAAAATAGTACTACTACTACTACTACTACTACTCTACCCACCTCCAGTTGTGGATGCTGGATTAGCTCTTCTGCTAAATGACTCACCAACAAAAACAACAAAGACCAAAATTATTTTAAACCGAAAGCACTCTGGGTCCTCAGCACCACTGTCCACAAGGTAAGCAGAGCTGCTCCGAGTGTTGCAGCTCTTCTAAGTAGTGAGTGAGGGAACAAACATGGTGTCTCCTTACTGCCATCTGTAGATGGGCCCCTGTTACAGCAGGGCTGACACATTCTCTGTTCATGTGTATTTAGAGCGGAGAAGTGAGAGTTTTATAATCAAAGGAAATGAGGGAAGTGGTGGACAGATCAAACAGGTTTTTCCGACGTGTTGTTGTCTCAGCTCAATAGACTTATAGTATTTAATGTCTGAGTGGTTCAATGAAGAGGAGCCTGTGTGGTTGTTTGTTTGTCTTTTAATACACACTGACAGGATTATAGCCTCTGTCTCCATATATCACTGTTGTTCTTTAGTCTGTCCATCAGAGATGACCCACTGTCTCGTCTCACCTCCTTTACTGCAGTTTCTTCTTCAGAATTGTTTTTAGAAATGTAATGTTTGATGTCTTCTCAACATGGCAAAGTAACCCTCTCTTTCTCTCTCCCTCCCTTTTCTTGTTTTGCAGCCGTTCTTCAGGTGTCCATATCCCTCAACAAGGTGGAGTTGAGTGTTGGAGAGTCTAAATTCTTCACCTGCACGGGTAACGTCTTTTTTCGCCCGGGTCACTTATTCGAACTATGTGTAGGGGCTGTGATGAAAAACATGATGCCATGGCGACGATTCATTTGACAGAGTTAAAAAGGAATTCTGCTGCTATTTTTCTGCATAACTCAATTGAACAAAATCATCTAAATCAACTTAAACCTTGCTTGTACAGTAAGAAACTTACCACTCTGAAATGTCCTGCTTCAGTCAAGCTTGCAGTCTAGCTTGGATCAGGTCTACCAACCTGACACTCAGGATCAGACTCTGGCTCAAACAGCAGAACCAACACTATTCTAAGAATAGCCATAACAGTGTGGGGGCAGAACTTGCAGCAGGATACCAATCAGAACAGAGTGGGCAACTTGACCAGTCAGAGCACACTGGGATCATCTTGGAAAGACACAGGAGAGACACAGGAGCTCTAACAGAGACAGAAGGTGAACACAGATGTACAGTATGTGAAAAATAACGTGTTTTGGGAAAACTGAAGCATGTGAATCTATTGTAGTAGACTCGTAGAATAATGGGTCCCCTTTAGGCATCTTCCTCCACAAATGCGGTGCTGCCATGAGCTTCGTGCATGTTCATAGACAGGGCGAGCCAGTAGTGGGATGATACAATATATAATGTTGATAATAGTAAAATGGTGGAAACCTTAAAAATAACCTATAGGAACTATTTTGCCCTAAAATTGAAGCATCATCATCATGAATAGATTTTAGGGGCCAAAAATCTTGGGCCAAAAGCCTAAATATTAATCCATTAAACTGCAATACTTTGGTTATTGGTGTTCATAACTTTTTCTGTGGAATAGCTGTCTGTGAGGACGCTATTAGAACCACGCTTCAGACGTCTGGTTCTGATCACCACCATCCAACCATTTACCATTAATGCTGTCCAACACAGTTCCAGTTCCTAGAATGGCTCATTTCATATGAAAATTACGAACAGCTTTGTTTACATCCTAACCTTTTACACATACAAAAACAGTATCAACTGTCATCTGTAGCTTCTCTATACACTGAGTGGGCTTTTGTTTGTTCTTAAGGTTGCATACAGTCTTCAATAAGAAAGAATTAGTGCAAAGCTCAAACAAAAGGCTGTTCCTTTGAAAATATAGCAAATACTAAGAATAGTCCGTGGGAGCGTAAATAATAGAGAAGAAACATGTAGATGAGCGGAATTGATTCAACGTAAAATTAAATGTCTTTCATTATTATTTCATTTTATTCACTGTTGGAGTTAGTTTAAATAAGTTACAAGCCCAGAATTGAATTAAGCTCCAATCTGGCACATTAATGTTTAACTTTTTATGGGTTAAATTGATTGCAGCAGACTAGAAGCCAGAGACAAGGAAATGGAATTAGGGAGAAATATGGATGAAGGCAGTGATGTGAACAAGAGGGAGACAGAGAGGAAATAGAACTGGTAATGTGGCACTTTGCTGGAGGCCACGGCCCTTTCGCACCTCACACTTTCGCTCTCAACCTGTTGACGCACCTGTTGGAGCCCACAGTCGGACAGGGGAGTGATTAACATTCTCCACGGCTGATTAACCACACACGAGACATGAAGTTGCCATAAGAGCAAATTGATTCCTTCCCCCTCCCTCCATCCTTCATATGCTCCTCTTCACTAAACGAATTCATTTCCGTAAATTCATCTCCAGTCCTCCGCGTATACCCGCTACCAGGTCCCTCCTGACGGAGCCCAATCAATTATGGCACGAAGACGAGGAAGCTTAGTGAGCCAACGAAAGAGAAAGAAAGGGGAACGCTGGGTGGAAGGCATGGATGAGGGAGATGGAGGAGAGGAAGGGCTAATTTTAGCTCTCGTCTGCCATGGGAGCACGTCGGGACAATAAAAACGTGACGATTAAAGATGAGGCCTCCAGTTTCTCAATTAATATTTCCTCCGTCCCCACATCTCACAGCCATACATAATCATAAACTGTTCTAGAGTAATTGCCGGGATGACAGAAGGTCTGTTTATTAAATGGGGCAGCCACGTGAACAACCACAGTTGTAGTAACACAATTACTTCCGATTACGATGCATTACCACTGATGCTGTTCAAGGGGCAGATGTGCAGATCATTTTGATGGACGCCTTCTGATGAATTCACATAAGAGATCGGTACTCATTAGAGCTACATTATCACAACTGTTGCAAAAGCAGAAAATTGGCATTTGCTGTGTCTGCGATCGACCAGTCACGCTAATCCCTTCCACAAAACAACAGGAAAATTCAATGAGCTTGGCCTCAGCAACCTGCCTCCACTTCTGTCTTCTTCAGAGACTCACAGATTGGGTGGTGCCAAGTAGATCATGATGCTATAACTATGATAATACATGTGCCATGATTCAGTATGATTCACAATATCACAGTGATTAATGCTTGTATGTCTGTCAAGGCAAACAGCAAACGACCAACCAGGCGAGGTGGAAAAGGTCTTTTAGGATTGGTTAGCAATACTATTATCTCTATTACCCACATTAACCATACCCACATTAACTGAGCAAGTAAAAGGAAGGAATTCCAGCTATGGACAAAATTGTGGTTAAATTGCTACGTACAATGAGTGCAGAAACGCAACGAGCGCAGATGCTTCTGGACAGGCATACTCCATGACACAGTTAAAGCAATTAACATCTGACTATGCTCTGTGGTATGCATAAAAAAGGTGAGCAGCCCCAGCTGACCTCAATTTGGGATCGGGATGGCAAAAGGAAAAGATCCAAGGAGCTATGAAAGAGAGCTTTAGTATTGATGGCAGATGGCAGGAGCTTCAGCCACAAAGTCTGCTCAGCTGGTTAATATTTTAATAGGGGCAGCTAACATGATGCCTGCTTTCAGATCTGATTGATAACACACATTGAACGTACATTGTGCTTTAGCAAAAGTTACTGTTCCTCATTTGTAAATGTCAGACAAATCATCATTTAGCATATTATCCACAAGTGGGCGAGTGCATGTGTGTTGTACACCAAGAGAATGCTACAGGCCTGAATGCTGAACGAAGTCTGTTGTGAACTATAAGTGTGGAAAATAATAAGCTTTCCTTTCTAATCTGAACCTCGTGGTTATCATAAACACAAAAATAAGGCCTTATTGTGACAAGGGTGATTATTACCATGCAGGCATAAAATAAACACACACTACTTTATTTTAAATGCAAGTTGATAGGAAAAAATATAACTATGTTTCAGTGATTCAGAGCCAGCACAGCTTTGCTAAGCTAATGCTAGGACCCCCTGGGCTTGTAACCTCATCACCACCATGTTCCCCCCCTAACCTGTTCTCCCTATGCAGTCCTCCTCACTGCTGGCTCTGCTAACGCACACACATACCCCCTACGGTCCTCAGCTATCCCTCTGCCAGCTTACCCAGCCTGGTCTCGCTGATCTTCATCTTCCCTCTCGGTTCCTGTCATTTCTCTGGGCATGAAGAGACCGGGATGCTTCCCACCTCTGCAACTCTCTCTGAGGGAGATCTGAGGGCTAGAGTCCCCTCTGATTTCAGAGGCCAAGGAAGAAAGAGCCAGTGCTTTTATGACCTTCCAGCAGGACAGGATTTACAGAGGAGTGCACCTGGAGTTTGCATATGGTCCTCTCTAATTCTCCTTGTGGGCTCTAATTAAAAGCGCTGGCTGTCAGAGCTAAAGAGGAATCGCAAATTATGGTTAGCACAAGATATGAGAGAGCTGGAAGGGAACTGCACTACCTGGCTGGAGTAACCGACTCATTTCCTGCATGTGTATGTGTGTAAGGGTAATTTGCTTGGCTTCCTTTGTGGCCACTGAATGTCCCCTTGATCAGAGTGAAAATTTGACATCTTGTCAGCTCCTGTTTATTTTTTTATCATTTAAAAACTGAATGCCAAATTATATGCTGTTAATAGAGGACTCTGCATATGTGTGCATGTTTGTAATTCAAAGCTGTCAAGCCACAGTTCCTGTGGCATTTCTTAATATACTGCTAAACTGTGCCCTCGTTGATTAGAAAGTGCACCTTCTGCAATGATTGGTTGCCATTCAGTTTGATAATAAGTAAACATTTAATTAGCGAGGAAAGGAATTATTGACATTATTGACTAAAATTGATAACTAATTAGTTGCCAATAAATTACATTTTCTGTTGTAGTTGATGTCAACAGTGAAGTGACATGGAGTGAAAAATAGCACAATGGCAACACCATCAGGACCAAACACCTCAAAAACTTGTGAACTACTACATTTGCAAAGCTGACCTTGCATGGCATGGGAGCACAGCTGTCTAAGGGGCACATTGGCTTTCTGGATTCTGAGGACTCCATGAGTTAGTTAGCTAGTAAGTTAGCTAGTCATGGTGATGTTTATAGATGGAGAATGTGCTGTTGCCTAGTGCACAAGTTTAGAGAACACAGGAAATGTTGTTAGTGCTGTTTGTTTTTGTGTCCCCAATGAACATTGCATTCAAATCAGTCCCAGCTGTTTCAGGTGTTGTTTAATCTCATTTGAACTTTACTTTTGGAAAAAGAACTTGCCAGCCATAATAAGTCATCCAGCTTCAGTGCAAATGTTCTACTGATCTGTCTGTGTTCTTTTGCAAATCTGAAGCAGGAGTGGAACTTTCAAAAAAATTTCAAATAAATTCTTTCTATTTCTTTTTTTATTGCAATTTTGGATTGGACGGTTTTATGCATGTCTAATCTGAGAAAAATCTATATTCATAAAATATATTTACATAAATCGAATGAAAAACATGTATCTCCATTTTTACTTTTATGCATCATTTGATCACATAAGCTGCCGTTTACACTGTGTGTAAATTTTTCATGATGAATGGACAAACAGAAATGGGCCAAAAATCACTTGGAAAAAGTCTGGTTCCATTGACTTCCATTAGAATTAAATTGGGTTTTGGCCTGTCCTGTAAAGTTGCTATTTTGGAGATACTTGTTTTTCTTTGGACAGAGACAATATATATATATTTGATTATCTGAAATAGTCAGGGTAGTTAGGTTTGTTGTAGCCACATTTTTGACAGCTAGTGTTTCTTTAAAGGATGACTCATTTGGGAACAGCTTTTGTGTGGAGGACACAGCTCTTAGTCACAGGTTTCAGTATTAGAAGCCTGGAAATGTGAAGTTTAATTGGCAGTAGGTACACGAAAGAAAAAGTCAAGAACAGGCAAACTAAATATGAATGCATTTTCTAATGGATTACAGTACTACAAGCATTTCTGAGATGCCACATTTGTATAGCAGTTTTGTTGTCTCTGCTACTTTGAATATTTTAACTCAATTCATGTTTGTTTTTTTTTCTTTGTTCAGTCATTGGGGAGCCACTCAACATTAACTGGTTCAATCCTCAAGGGGAGCGAATCATCTCCAACCAGAGGGTAGTACTGCACACGGAGGGGGTCCGCTCCAGGCTCACCATCTACAATGCCATCATCGAAGATGCTGGCATATACCGGTGCCAGGCTGTGGATGCTAAAGGACAGACCCAGGAGGCCACAGTGGTGCTAGAAATCTATCGTAAGTTCATGTCCAAAGTTTCTATTTTCTACTGACCTTGGCATGGCATGAGTCAGATGTTCCAAAGTTAGCATGATATGTCCCTGAGTCATCGATGGGACTGTCATGCCTCTCCATGCCAGGACTGTCAAATGGTAAAAACAGGGCTGTATAATTTTAGAACTTAGATTCTACTACAGGAATGTACTCCAGCATTTTCCAACCTAATCTCTATGTCTGTTGGATGGTTAAATACCACAGACAATACATATACATAATAAAAGAACAGAACACCTTGCTTTATCACTGGCCCGTTGGCCTCTTTTATTATAACCAAATTATATGGAAAAAGGAGACTGGGCCTATAATCTCTCAAATTTTGAGCTGTCTCTGTATTAATGTATTAATGTGATGTCAAAGTTACTAATAGCTCATTTTAGTTAGTTGTGCTGTAATAATTTAAGTCATGCAATGGTCTATTGTGATATCAAAAGAAGTTAATTGTCCTACTGCCCGAAATTAAAAGCTAAACACTCTTTCCCTTCTCCTGGACATTTTTCCTAAAACACTCATAAAAAAAACTCTGATAATATAGAAAAATTTTTTTTTCACACAGATGATGATGGCTGGCAGTAAAATAGATCTTTATAAGAATAACGGTGGGTGAGAGAAGAAGCTGCAGTGCTAATAGGCATTTTCAAACTGACATTGTCTACAAACTACAAAAGCAAGTAAACTTCTACAAAACTGCTAATAAATGAAAATAGTTTCAGGCCAGAATTCTGCAGAAGGCAGCAAAATGTTCATCAGACATTACTGAAAGTCTGTGCACCAAGTTAATGAATGCCATCTGTTTCGGCCACTCAGAGAAGCTGACGTTCCGGGAGGTGAAGACGCCACAGGAGTTTCGGCAGGGGGAAGATGCTGAAGTCGTGTGTGATGTCATCAGTTCACCTGTCCCAGCAGTCTCCTGGTTCTATAAGAACAGAGAGATCACACCAGAGCGCTTCAGTAAGAAATGTTTTTCTGTATTCTGGAATTGATGTAGTGCTCACTGACTGTAACAGCATTGCCATTAGAAGAACTCGTTGCATCTCCAAAAGCACTGTGACATCGCATCAAAGCAAACTTACTTGGTGTAGAGCAGAAAAAAGATTATTAAGTTATTGCATGGAATTATGTGCTGATATCATGTAGAATGCCCTAAAAGCAGTCAGCATTTATGTTTTAGCGCTTTTTCCCCAAAAAAGTCTGATATAAAGACTAAGCAGTTAATTAGCTCAAGTTTTAAAATTGCAAGCGAGCATGTTATTAGCCTGCATCATTAGCTACTGTAGCATGGATGACAGTAAGGGATTTACCAACAACAGGATTATTGCTGTATTTTCCATATTTGCTAACATTACAGTAAAAACTGAGCATGTGACAGCATGTTACTAGCTGCATAATATCAGGCTAGTAGCTGGTGGCTAGGGTTGAAGTTCCCAAGTCCAGTTTCTGACTCAGTTTTAGTCTTGGACATTGGTCTAGCCATCTCACGTGTCACACACCTCCACCATGCAACCGCCCCCCGCCCCCCACTTCCTTTAATTTTTTCATTTCTGAAAGATGGTAGTTTTGTGATGATTAGAGATCATTTATTAGATTTACATTTATTTTTAGAAATGTCTCTTTTGAAAAAGAAAAATACAAAATGCATTGTGTCATGTTGTTACCAGTTCCAGGCAATAAGATAAAGTCAGCCCTTGTCAAGCTTGTAACAGCAGAAGAACACTTTTTCATGCTACACAGAGGTATTTTTGAGGAAATCCTATATATAATGTATAATTTTATATATCGTCGCTGTCCAATAAAAGCAGGTATCTCCAAAATGGCAACTTTACAGGAGAGGCCAAAAACCTAATGTAATTTCAATGCAAGTCAATGGAACCAGACTTTTTATCCAAGCAGTTTTAAGCCATTTCTGTTGGTCCATTCCTCATGAATTTTTCACCCAACATAAAAAGCAAGGGCTGTGTTCAAACGATGCATAAAAGTCAAAATCAACAAAAATGGAGATACATGTTTTTCATTGGATAGTGACAATATGATAATATACATACAGGAACTTTTTCACCATACAAAGGACCTTTTTAAGCGTGTAAATGGTTCCATATAACACAATGGTTCCAAATACAACCATAGCCATTTTTAAAGATTCACTGTGAAGCAGCAACAGGTGCTTAATGGATATGTTACTAGGCCAGTAAGCTTACAAGTTGATTCAGTTTTGACATCTCTGGTTAAAAATGCACAGAGGTGTCTAGATTCCCACAGTAGGGCTTATGTGTCCAAGGGCCATAGCACTGCACCATTCAGCATATTGAAATCACCTCTCAGTTGCATTTTCTACAAGTGTCTGAAAAGCAGAGTAAATAGGCCACACTCCTGTTCAGCCCTCTTTTTAAAAGATGTCTCCCACTGCTAGAGCCGGAAAGCTTTTCCGGATGCACATAGAAGCAAGGCATAAAGCATCGCCACATGCACTGATCTTAGCATTGCACAAAGGACAACACCTAGCTGCTTCCCAGAGGGGAGAGAAAAAGCCCCCGTCTAGCGTTTTTTCCAAGCGTCAAGCCTTTAATTGAAATTCAAAGGCAGAACTCTGACAAGCTATCATCACTTTGCTGGCTGAGGAGATTACATGGTGGAGATTTCTCCCCGTTTTTCTTTATTCTAATTAGGGAGCAAGGTTATAAATATATCCCCCCCGAATGAAAGAGAGACGGCCGGTGTTTATCACGGAGAGATGACAAAACTGGAAGAAAGGCTTTGTGTGAGTGTGCGTGTGCTCGCGCCATAATCCAAGAGGTATTTCATTTCTCAAACGTCCTTTAAATGAAAGAGAACTGTATCAGGGATTGATGATAATGTTTTCTCGTTAAGGAGCTTGAATTTTAGAAGTACGGCTTTGGATAAGATCCACAGCTCTTTTTTGCCACAGCTCTGTTTTGCTAAAGGGAAAATTCATACTGCAGTCATCAAAAGAAGATTACTTAACGGTGGGTAGAAATGACACTTTGTCAAGTTTTATCCAGCCTTAATTACTGTTGGGAGGCCAGGCGTAACGGTCTCATGTGCAAATTAAATCTTTGTCAATTGAATAGGTGTGCCTACCTTTCAGCTGCCCTCCTTGGACATTTTATCTGAAACACCTGCCATATAGAGGCACTTTGCAGGTTTTCTGTTATTGACTCCAGCCCATCTGTTGCTTCACAATTCATCATCCTCCCTCTACCCCATCCATCAACTGAAGGAGCCCACCACAGGATCACAGCAGTGACACTAGCAAGCTAGGCATACGGTAGTGTGTGTGCAGTGCTAGTTTGAGTGTATCAGGCACAGCAGTGTTGCTTTATCAACATCAGTGTCACTGCTGGGTTGAGAACAGTCTGCCAAAACAAATATCCAATCAACAGTGGTCCTGTGGTCAAAAACAGACCACTGATGAAGGCCTAGAGGAGGGGTGCCCAAACTTTGGGCAACAGGAATTAAGTAAGAAATAATTTAAAATAAAATGTTCTCTCAATAGGTGCATGGTTAGGGTATTGTTCTGTGGGCCAAATTAAACATCCTCCCTCAGACCATATTTTGCACAGGCCTGGGATGGAGGACGAATACCACAAATTGTGGATGAAGAAAGATAAAGAAATTTGGCACATTTCTGGATGTTGGCCACATAAATGTTCAGCCACTTTGGCATCAACAAATTACGCAGTTCGGCCAATTTTGATGGATGCCTTCCCTGCCACCATTTGAAAGAGAATTTTCTCTGAGATTTCTGCCACTGCTGGTAGACCCGTATGACCATACACTTTGATACACCTGCAAATCCAGCTTCACACTATGGCTTTTGACATTCTCAAATGCAGTCATTAGCAATGCAATCAATGCCAATCATGAACAGCTGCTTTGCAACCAAATTACCAAACATTAAAGGAGACATTCACTGCACTGTACCACCTCTTCTCAATCTACGAATCCTGTTACACATGCAAGGTGACTAATTTTTATTCATATCTATCTATATGTCTACAAATGTGTTTTGGGTATTTCTAATAAAGTGCACAGTAATGTCTTTTCCAAAGGGTGTGGTTGCATTTTGCCATGCACAACCACAGGTGCTCAACCAGAAAATGGCTTGTTTATGTAGCTGCAAGGTAGGAGCAACTAATAAACTGGTGTCTGGGTGTAGACTTACCTGGCTGCTAAGTTAAAGTATGCAGTAGTAGAAAATCTTGTAATAAGGCTTAGTTCAGGTTCCTTTAAGGATGTCATTAATTCACCTTTGTGACACTGTGGCTCTCATCTCACACCTTCTCTTAATTCATTAAATGTGGCTGGAAGTTAAAAGCTACACTTCTTCTTATGGTGATAAAGCCAAAAGATCATATTAAGCCTTCAAGACAGTCTTCTACTAGACAGTCCTAAAACTTCTCTATGTTATGAATACTGTTAGAGGCTTCTAATTTACTTGCGCAGACAAAACATTAATTACCCTTGCAATTCCCTTTTTAATTTTTTTATTTGAATGCAAACTCATACCTTTAGTCTCTTTTCATTTATTTATTTAAAAGGAACAAGAAAGAAAACAAAAAGACATTTGCTCTGAAGACTCTGGCTTCCTGAACGAGGCCAGTTACTAAAATATCATGATAATTAACAATGATTTAAATGGAACTACTTTCACAGTAGCAGTGTATAACTCTGATTAGTTCTGCTTTATTCCCATAGCAACTGTCGGCCCAAAAAGATATGGCTAAACAAGCCAACGACCACAACAAATTCAGTGAAATGGATGAATGCGAAACGAAGAGAAAGATCCCATAAAATACTCGGAATGTAAAAATGAGAGGCGTTAAAAGGCCATCAGCTCTGCTGGTCTACTAGGCTTGAGCTTGCTCAGCTAATTTACTTCATGTCCTTAATAGAGTAACTGCACAGTCAGCGTTGTAAAAGCCATTAAAACTTTATGTTAATAACCATTTCGAGTGAACGGTGGTTTGGATGGATCCCAGCTAAAACTACATCATTGTTTAAAATCTGATACTGACTTTTTGGAGGAGTATTCAATACAGGATTCGCAGGATTGGGGCTCAGTCAAAGTAGCTTTTAGTATCAATTAGGCAGTAAATTAAGCTCACCTATGTGACGACAGTGTTGTTGCAATATGAGTTTGCTTCTGTTGTGTCTTCAGTCCGTCAGGCCCATGGGTGCAGGCTCGGTTTATCACCATATCTGGAGTTTTAGGTTCAAAATCTGTCATGTTGGCATGTCAACTGATTGAGCACATCAAGCCAAGATGACATGGTGAGGCTTGAGAGCCATCTGTCGGAGAACAAAACAGTTAAAAATCTGGAATTATTAGTAATGAAATTTGTTCAAATTTGATCAATGTAATTTTAGAGCTGTTCTTGTTCTTGTAGTAAATTATTAATCATTAAGGGGCAAAGGGGCACATGCTCCACCACGAGCAAGACAACGTAACCGTACAGTAATAACCCAGAATGTGTTTGGGGGGCCCCCATGGTGGAGGCAATACCCTAAACAGCTGCTTACGCTGCTTATTATGCGGAGTCAGCGATGTATGCAGTAGGTAAAGCTAGCATTATATTATATTATATTATATTATATTATATTATATTATATTATATTATATTATATTATATTATATTATATTATATTATATTATATTATATTATATTATATTATATTATATTATATAGTGTGAAGCAAAGAGAACTAACATTCGGCTTCTTAACAAAGTCTCTGTCCTGTTGACTTACTGACACACTGCTTAAAGAAACCTGAGCCCTAATTTTCTAACATATTTACAAGCTGTTTAATATTTAATTACTCCTCTGTTAGTTCTTTTCCTAAAACATAGAGTTATCAACTTTGCCACTGGCATTGCCATATTGTCAATCACTGATGATGTCCAATTACATCACCCTATTGCCCATTGAATTACAGTATGTAGGGTTATATAGGGTTTGGAGGAACAAGGGATCAACACGCCCCAAATTCATTGAAGTTATACTGAAACCTTAAACACTTGAAAGATGTTTGTCAGCAAGAGCACTAAAATGCTTCCCAATATTTTAAAACTGTCATTGAATTTAACTAACTGATCTCTGTCACTCTTTGCCTCCTACTTAAAAAAAAGAACCTCTCCAATGACAGGAGGCAATACACTTCTGTTCTCATTAAACCAGACACACCTTTTATGTACATTGCACTTAGAGTATCCCAGTGCTATCTAGTTCAAACTGGTAAGAGTATGTTGGAAACAGCAGTGGAAAGGAGGGTAGGTCTGCCTAAAACAGCTGGCAAGCTGTTTTGGAAGAGTATTTGCTTTTGCATTAGAGCGAGACTCAATCTATGAAGTGAAAATGAAATGAAAGCTTTGGAGGTTAGGATGGTTTCCATCAGGCTAGTCCACACATGCAATGCAACTGGAATAACCATTGCACTGCATGATTCAAGGAAGTCTCATCCAGTGTTTATCCTGCAATTGGCTACTTGCATTGATGTAGAAGATAAGTGCTATTCACATTTTAGCTGCTGGTTTTGAGGCAGATCTCAAGGAATTCAAGGATCAGTCAAAGACAGTTTCTCAGACTCAGTGACTGTTAGCCACAAAAAAAGTCTAGTCTTTCAAGACCTCAACATTATATGACAAAGCGCCAGTATCACTTTGCCTCAAGCCAGACTGTGTGCCATGGCTGTCAATTGCCTTCTGCCTTTTAGCATGGTTTCAGTGTTTTACAGCTCCTATCATATAGCTTTCATGACCATGCCTTTGACCGCCTTCCTATAAGTCTGCATATAGTATCTGGTTTTGCTAGCAACTATGATTTGCTCACTGTGACATTCGCTAGCCCATTCAACAAGTTTCCTGCTTGACTATATTAAGGGGTGGAGGACTGGAAAAAATAGATGCATTAGCTCTAAACTGTAAGGTACGAATCTGCTGTATTAATCACTCATATCACAGTCATCATTCATATCACTTCTTACAGGTGATGGTAAGATATTGTGACCTGTGTTTGAAAAAGGATAATTGTAAGGGACAGAAAAGTGTTAACATTAAATCAATGTCAAAATAGTTGAGTATGTGTAAACATTGTTTACCATTGCTTACCACAATACTGTTTAAAGACACTGAATAAAGACACCACATGATCCAGAGCCTTGCTGTTGCCTTTGCCATGGGTACTAACCATATAAGATCCCTGGCTTTTTACAAGGTAACAATCTGCTGGGTTCTTTTTCCTGAATCTGATTGACTAGTCAAACCACAATATACTTTGCGACAGCACTTTACAGATAAGTAGGTAATAATATGGTCATTTTACAGTAATAAATTATATTTAATCATTAATTAATTGTCAGTTTCCCAGATCCTAGCTAAATAATAAATCAGAAAATGGAGTAAGTGTTAACAAGACCATCATGAAATGGTAAAATGATGGTAATAAGTTGTACCTAAAAATTACCTGCTTTTTTTGTTCTGTATGTATAATAGGTGCGAATGTAGTGATAATAAGGCTGTAATGTGTATTTAATTAATCTATTCTTGGGTAACAATACATCTCTACAGGTGGGCGTACATGTGAAGCGTAAGACCATGTTGAACTGAGGTTCACACGTGAGCAAGTAAGAAACAGGATGGAAATAAGTAAATCTTCTGTTTACGGCTTTAATACTGTGTAGTTTCCCTGTAATTACTGCCTGTAACTCACACTGTGGCGGACCACTTAAATACATAACAGGTAAAAAATACATGTTTACAGCCCTGATACTAGGTAATTACATCAGAACTACTTCGCTGAAGAGTTAATAACTCTAACATTATATATTATATACATACTCAGTTATTATTCTCTATTAATTAGGAGCTCTAAAATAAGCAGGAAATTTTAGGTTAATAAAACTTGTTACCACTCTTTTATAATTTTATTACTAAATACTGATACTACTTTTCTTGTAATCTTTCTATTTATTAATGACTAGAAGATCATATATATCATATATTTAGAAAACTGTTTGTTAGCATGGTGTTTCTATTACACTACTGCTCTGTCATCACTACAGTTCTCGTTTATTATATATGAAGAACTAAAATAAGCAATAAGTACAACATGTTACCATTATTTTACCATTTCATAATGGCCTTGTTAACACTCACTACAATTTCTGATTTATTATTTATCAACAACTAGGAAGTTGACATTTAATTAATGATTAAATACTTTTTGTTGTTACTGTAAAATTCCAAATTTATACCTACTTATTACCTGTAAAATAAAGTGCTACCTATATATCTTTTGCGGACTGGATTAGAAGCTTTGAACTATTCGCTATTTGCTATGTAAATATGTCTACCGTAGTGTATAGTACAATCTTTGCAGCAATTTTTGGATGCAGTGAATAACGTTCCAAATATTCCAGAGGCCATGTAGTGATATCCACCTCAGAGGCATGCAGTACATTAAGCAGTGCCCAACAGTAAATCAGCCTTTTTTTTCAGTATTGTTTTTACCATGCATGCACCGACTTTATAGGAAGCACCTACACTGTGCAAGTAGCCTTTTGCAGTACAAGTGAAAGAAGGAGGCAATAAAGAGCAGATTTTTCAATAGGAGCACACTTGCCCTTGGCTACTCTGATTGAGCTAATTAGCTGGCTAAGCAAGAGGTGCTGGAGTAATGTACATAATTGCCTTGTCTGGCTTATACTTCAGGTTTAGAATGAGAACAGCGCCAATAGTACAATGACAGTATCACAGTTACCTCACAACAGTTTGCAAAAAAGACCATAATAAACTTAGCATATGAAATGTTGCATTTATAAAATTAAGTTAAGTTTTAAAATAACACTAGAGTTGCGTCCATTTGTCCAGAATACTTAAGTCCACACCCACTACTGATTCTAGGCTAGTTTGTTTGAGAAGCTCTTTGTCTGCTTTCACACATTCCATCCAAATCATGGATCAGTCGTGCAGTTCCATGCATTATTTTCCTGCAGGCAGGTTTACAAAATTGTAGGCACTCTGGATTGCTGGATGATTTTGGCAACAGATTTCACACTGGATCAAACATACCCAAATCACAGTGCAGGCTGTTCTGGGTTAAGATTTCCCCAATAAGAAAATAGTAAGGGGGGACAGCTTGACATGGGTTTGTGAAAATCACCAACTGATGCCATTATCGCAAAACTTGAAGTAATTCAGTGCTTGCCATTGACCTAGTTCAGGAGGCCAATTTCTTGCAATTTAGCAAACGTTTTTGGATTCTGCCTTGTTCTTTTATTAAGTTAATTAATCATTTAATAAAGGAATTATTTTGCACAAGTAAATTAGCTTCTTTTAGCATCTAATCAAGAATAGTTGTAAGACTTAGCATGGCCTTGTTTTCACCTTGTTTGAACATTAGCTCTAGCTCTTAACCTCAGGCCACATCTAATGAATGCAGAGTATAGAGAGGGTGTAAGATGAGTGCTACAAGGTCAGTTAATAGCACCATGAAGGGACCTGAACTAGACCCTATTACAAACCAAGTTACTCCTTTAACTTTTTATCAGGTAGGTAAATACAGTGCCTTTCAGAAACATTGGCACCCCTGGTAAACAGGAGCAGAACTGAGAGTAAAAACATACTTTACCACTTATCCATTCGATCGAAAATTAATTCTTTGAAAAAAAAATCTTATTATGAAATGACGTCTTTTTCTCAAATCTTTGTGTGTCAGAATTGTGGCCACCCCTTCATTTAATACCTAGTGCTGCCTGTGTTAATATCTAATATTAAAGTCTTCCAGTAGAAAGCATAATGAGATTGGAGAGGACATGGCAATAGATCTGAGATCATTTCTCCATAATGAATCCTTTCAGGTCCTTGCAGATTTTGTTCAAGTTCACATTGTGGATTCTCCTCTTTACCCCTCTTTTTTCTATGGGGTTTACGTCCAAGGCCTGGGATGCCCATGGCAATACCTTGATTCTGTGATCAGTGCAGTATGTTTGTGTTGATTCTGAGGTGCTCTTTGGATCATTGTCTTGGCTGAGGCTGTCCGGTTCTGATGTCATTTCTGCTTGTATTTGATGGAGTCTTTGATACCATGCATCTGAATAAATGGTCCAGGGCTTTAGGAAGAAAAACTGCCACACAGCAGCACAGATCCACTACCATACATGTAGTTTGCAGTAGGGATGAGTCACTTTTCTGTGTGGCTGTCTTTGTATCTATACTACATCCAAACCCAAAACTTTTGTTGTAAATAAACTCTGTTTTGGTCTTGTGATCGTAAAACATAGCCCTACTAAACGTTTCAGTGGCATATGGCAAACTGTAGTGGCTTGAGATTGTTGGTTCTAGAAAGTTTATGCTGGCAATCCTCCCAAACATCTGGACAAAATCTCTGCAGATCTTTTCAGATTCAGAGGTTCACAAGTGTGGACTTTACTTTTCAGCTCATTTCAGCTTTTTTCTCTTTAGTTTTTCTGTTTTTGCTTGCAGGGACAAGGCCCTGGATGGTCCTTTTAAAGCCAAGCATGATTACATCACCGGTTTAATGGTGTTTAGACAGTGTTCTTAATTTTAAGTGACTCTCTCATTGTAAATAACCCTTAATCTCAAAATGTTAAAAATAATTTAATTGCTGAGATAAAACATTTAATACATTGTTTTTTAAACGCAGGTCAAAGTAGATTTACAGAGAATTGCCTTACAATTATGAAACTGGGATTTGTGCATTGGTCTGCAATAAACCACTTTTAGATACCTAAAATATCTGAAAAATTGAGCATTCCTTTGTTTTGTTGGAATTTTCCCATCTTTTGAATTTAGTATTCCAAAGCTTTGTTTTCTTTGTGCTCCAAAATTTTTGTCTATACCACAATACTTTTCACCAGCGAAAAAGAATAATTGTTGTTAATGTATAGTAAAATAAATGATTAGTTATAAATAAAATAAGAGTTGATGTAGCTGATGTCACTTAAACGAATGAATGAATGTGAAGGACCTTTAAATATAGTTGGGAATGTTAAAAAACAGACAGTAGGAAGATTCAATGGCTTACAGACGGAAAAGATGCAACAGTTTTGAGAGATGACAGACTTTCACAGGTGGTATGGAAGTTACTGTCTCTGTACATGTATATGGTGGGAGTGTCTAATAGTGTGGACAGTGAGTGAACACAGTGTTTAAAGCACTGCTGGGTCAGAATCCACTTGTACCAGCAGAACTGTAAGTTTATAAGGAGCACCTATATGGTAAGCAGACCTGATAAAATGGGTAATGAGTGTTTTTAATTCTCTGACTGATGTATGCATGTGTTTGGCTGTGTGTATAGGTGTATATGTATATGGTGGTTTAAGGTTACAGTTTATTAACAGTGAACTCTCTTGCGTCTCTTTTCTTCTGCCTTTGCCTTTCATCCTTACTGAAGACAGGCTCCAGGTCCTTCCCAACAACAACCTTCAAATCCTGAAAGTGGCTAAAGAGGATGAGGGAGTGTACCGCTGTGAGGCGCGAGTGGAAGCCCGAGGCGAGATCGATTTCCGGGACATTGTGGTGGTGGTAAACGGTACGTCCTGGCTGCCTTCTAGACCACATGAAGACCTGCTAGCCTTCTTCTGTCCTTCTCTGATTTTGAAAAAAAAAATCCATCCTTATGGAGGAACTTGGGTAAAGAACCTCTTAAGGTAGAGCACTGTAATGTATTGATCCAGGCGCTGGCCATGGGCTAACCATTCACAGGTTAAGAATAGAGTCACCCAGCTGAGACAAGTTCATTCACGCAGAAGGTCATAGTATGGATGGAGGAACCCTGCTGGGAGGAAAATAGGGTCAGGTGGCTCACAGAAAGCTGGAGAGGAGTCTGGCCCTGAATGAAAACTTGCCTTTCATCCAAGACTGAATGATAACCATGGTGGGTTTTCCATGAAAAAGGAGAGTCTGAAATTAGATCCAGATTATGACCGTTCATAATAGTTCTGATTCTCTGATGATTTCTTTTAACTTGGATGCCTATTTATAGATTTAATCTTTAGACGTCACAGTTATCACTGACAATAATGCAAGTGTGGTGTAATTGAGTGTTAATTATTGCTTTCTTGAGATTATCTCTCTTTGTGCCGCAAGCTTTGTTCTTATAATACAAAGAAAGGACACAATTACCCTATGTGCATTGACATTCTGTTGAAAATAAAACCACATATAGACACAGACACGCACACACACACACACACACACACACACACACACATCAAAAAATAACCATATAGAAGCACTTTGTAGTTCTGCAATTACAGACAGTAGTTCTATTTCTATCTATTTCTCTGCAAAATTCATTAACCTTATTTCACCCTGTGCTTCAGTAGTCTGGACCCCTACAGTACCACCACAGTGCAGGTATTATGACATTTTAACGCGTTCAAGGTTGTAGAGGTTGTTGTGGTTATGCTGGGTTATTGTTGGGTTACTAAACGGAGGGTGTTACTTTCTTAAATGTGATCTGTTACATGTTAGTTAACACTTAGATTCAGTTTAAGATTTTCTTACACATGCTTATATGCCCTCATTTAAATTGTATATCACAAACAAGAAACCATTGGGTAGATATTTCTGTTTGGTGGCCTGTTCTCACTCCAACAGTAACACTGATGTGTTTAAAAACTCCAGCAGCACTGCTGATCCACTTATACCAGCACAAACCACACCACCACCATGTCAGTACCACTGTAGTGCTGAGAATTATTACCCAATTGAGTGATACCTGCTCTGTGGTGGTCCGGTAGAGGCGCTGACCACTGAAGGACAGGGTTAAAATGGGGCCTAACAAAATATGGAGAAAAACAGATAGACTGCAAAGCGCTCTTATATGATAATTGGAGCTGATGAAATGGACAGTGAGTGTAAATGAGGTGTACTAAATGAGGAGGCTGGTCAGCGTATATAGCAGACATTGTATATAGCAAGTGATGAAATGTAACAAATATCTGAGTAATGAACTCTTATAAAAGTCCCCAGCTAATGTACCCGTCAGTAATCATTCATTCATCTTCTATGCCGCTTATTCCTCTGGCTCTTGATGGGGTAGGGTGCTGGAGTGCTCCCAGTGCTCATTTAGCAGAGGGCAGTATACAGTCTAGACAGGCCACTGTGGCAGCCAGCCCCTTTGTCCCCTACTACAAAATGATGGAGGTCTGCATCCCCTGCCTTCTATCTATAAACGATCACTATCTCATTCACATTGCACATATAGTTGGTGCCTGCAGTGGTGCTGTTTACTATGCAGTGGCATGTTTGTCATTCTGCATTAATTGGGTTCACTTTGCTGCCTTCCATGTGTGTGATTGAGCAGTTCAATTAAAACAAGCTCCAGACTTCCCCGACTTACCGAGCAGCAAGCGTGATCCATTTTCCACAGATGATCTGAGAAAAGCAACCATTTACCTTAATTTGTTCTCTTAACGTGAGCTATCTTTAGGAAGTAGCAGAGGAGGAATTCAGAGCATTGTCTTGAAGCAACAGCTCTGCCTGAAAGAGCACAAGAGTTGTTTGCCTATCTCATCCTTCCTTAACCTGATGTAATGACACGCAAAGGAAGAAAAGAAGAGGAGGTATGAGGGAAGGGGGGTTGCATTCAATTTTTGTATCACCACTTATAGCTCTCAGGAAGATCCAATAAGCTTGCGCAATGAGGCGTATCCTATTATCCCAGAGACACGGCAACCGTCATCTGCTACTGAGAGAGAATAGTCTTCTACAGGGAGTCACTTAGCATGTGCGGGATAGAGTGCATATGTTGGAGTCACTGGTCACACCTGTTACTTGTGATCTTTTCCCCAGGGACCTTTGAGAACGTGTCATTATTTCGAAGTTCACCGTTAACATCAGAATGAGTCTCAGCCTTTTTCTCAATGGGAACAGTGAATGCTGGGTTTGAAACTTAACCGTTGTGCTCTGTGGTTAACTGACAAGTCCCAAAGCCTGAACCTTTTCTTCTTTGCATACTATGGAGTCACTGGCAAAACTAGAGGGCGCAGAAACACAGGGTGAAAAACATACAGCTGTGTGTTTGAATATGTTGCGCTCACTTCCCACTCGTGAGTGCAAATATGAAACATGCAAGCACAAAAAAAATATTTGCATGCACGTATTTCATAATATGATGCTCACGCTCTCTGTTTTTTTTTTATGTGTTTTTCCTTCTCAACCTGTTAGTTTTCCTCACACGCAAAGTGCCTTACCTTCGGCTGCTGTCTGTGCTGAGAAGAAGAGGAATGCCGACTGCTGAGATAAATTAAACCAAACATTGGTTTATCTAATTTAGTCAAGCTTAATCCTTTTTTATGAGCACGCATCCTGTTGCTCACTTGCCTACAGTACAGAATGCAGTGAGGCACATCATCAGTATGCTGAAGCAGGCCTTACATCCAAACAGACATTCAGATGTATATAATCTTGAAAAAAATGCTGTTTGTCTGTCTGCCCTGCTAACTCACGTTAGAGTTAAGTAGTTAATGTTACCCCAACTAGGCTAGCTTACTTGAGCTAAACTGCTCCGTAGCATGGCTTCATAATTTAGACAAAGCAATGAACTATGCTTTGTTGCAAATAACAAATTTATTATAGACATAACATACAGTACATCACTGTCCATACATTTTGTAACACAGTATGTTCACATGTACTACTATCAGCCATTAGCATTCGTTGACGCAATTGACCCTAGTGCCCACCTCAAGCGTAAAAAAACCTCTTGAGCACTTTGCACACAAAGAAAACGAACAGGTCGAGAGGGAAAACCACATTTGAAAATGGAAAAACAGTCAGCATGAGCGCGATGTTATAAAATATATGAATGCAAATTTTCTTTTCGTGCTTGCAAGTTTTACATTTGCGCTCACAAGTGGGATGTTTATACATGTGAAATATTAAAACTTGCAGGTGTATGCTTTTCTTCCTGGGTTTTTGCCCCCTGTTAGTTTTAACAGTGATCTGACATGATAGCATACTACCCTACAATTACAGTTACATGTGAAAATGTAAAAGGTCTGAATCAAATTACAGTTTTGTTAATAAAAATAAAAAAATTAAAAATGTAGTAAACAAAACATGACATTTTAACAACAATTGCAAACAAGAATCTTTCTCAAGTGTGGCAGTCAAGTCATGTGTTTTTAGCTACAGATGCTTTGCCCACACACAGATCGTACAGTAAATCAAGGAGTTGTTGTTCCTGCCAAGTGAACAGCAGTCTCAGTCACAGATGATCCACCCATTTCATACTTTTGCGTTTCCCGAAGGACTGTTTTTGTTGTAACTCTGTTTTCAAGATTGTGGGTGCATCCCAACAGCTCCTAATACTAATACCAAAAGCCGTTTTTGAGTATGTATTATATATTACAAATGTCACAAATGTCAAGTGAATATACTCAAAAATCCACAATGCACACCTGGAACCAGTCAATTTTTGAGTATGGTAATGTTGAACAGTATTGTCCCGCAATGCAATTGGACATGGCATCTTAAAAATTCTGAAAAAACTACAGAAAGTGGTGCGACAGCATCTGCAGTGGTATATATCCTGGTATACACCGATTAGCCATAACATAAAACCACCTCAATATAGCTACGCGCTTTGTTCCTTTTTGCAGCTCCCTTACCACACTGTAGTCCTTGTAGTTCTACAATTACAGACTGTAGTCCATCTGTTATTCTGCATACTTTGTTATCCATCATCACCTGTTTTTATCTGATCAGGACCTCCAAAGGACCACCGCAGATCATGTGTTATGTGATTGGTGGATCATTCCCAGTACTAAAGTGATGGTGGTTCTGTGTTGTGTTGGTGTAAATGGAACAGACACAGCAGTGCTGCTGGAGTGTTTAAACGCCTCAGTATCGCTGAGCTGGAGCTTGTGTCTCTGACGTTACATCTATAAGGTGGACCAGCATGGTATTGTCTAATCGAGTGGACAGTGAGCACTGCTGTGTCTGATCCAGTCACATCAAAACAACACACACTAACACACCACAACATTAAATTATGAATGTGGTCAATTTGAAGAAATGTTTTTCTAACTGTAGGAGTTTCCTAATATATGCTATTGCTGGGATTGAAGAGAGAGTGACAACTGTGTCAACCAACCCCTACAAAACTATGTATCTCTGTCTTTGTCTCTGTATTGACCTCTTGTACCTTCCTTTCCTGATTCTATAGGCAGGGCTTGTTTACCAGCACTAAGTGTCTTCTTTACTATTTCATCAACACAATATGGTCATGATGAACATGTGTTTTTTGCCGTCAGAATGAAATTAGACTTCCTGATTCTCCACATATTGGTAATCTGTGAGAGGAGCAAAAAAGGCATGAGATAAGAAGGATTGTGTCAGCTAAGCCACACATGCTAGTGCTAGAATGGGTGCAATAATTGGTCCCCATGTTGGCAGTTGGCGACAGTTTAGCTTGTGCCAGGGATTACGACTCATGGGCTTGCTTGCCAAATCACTTTTATTTCCGTCTTTGCGAAAGTGTTTGTATTTTCATACCGAACATGTCAATGGAGTTGATTAGCATGCAGACACACACGGCTGTGCTCTTTTCAAGCCCTTAACCCTGGCTTTCATCATCAGACGAGCTGTTGGAGTGTAGGCAGGGGTCGAGCTTATGGCCTCTCTCGGCTATCTCCATTGATCCTTTAAAAGGAAATGGCACGAAGATAGAAGGGTGGCTCATTCGCCTTGTCCTTCGCTGATACGCATCGCCAGTAAACCAATCGTTTTTTATTTTCCCCCTTCTTTGAACTCCCAATTTCTAACATGGATGAAATCACAGAGCCCGAAATCATGATTCTGCCTGATTTGCACGCCACTCGTGTACAGCACCAGCTCTTCTGGGTGGCTTCTGAGGCCTATTTCAGGCTCTTGGAGCAGCGAATCCAATCAATTTGCCATGTTTCACAATGACCTGATATAATGTCGTTACGCAATGAGGATATCTTTCTATGAAATGTGAAGGAAATCAACTGTGGCTGAGGAGACAAATATAAATAAACAGCTTATAGAGTTTTTTTTAGAAAAGCTGTTTTTTTGACAGATAAATAACTCTGTCCACAGTTTCATCTCACCAGTGAAAGAAAAAGTAAAATAAGCTTCCTATTTAGTAAGTAAAGCAAAGGATGTTATTGAACGAATCATTTCACAATAGAGCCAGAGGCATGTTTGAGATATCAAAGCGTTGCAGCAGTCAGATTGCAGAAACTTTTGATTGCTGTTGAGGAACTTATCATTGCACAAGATGTTGAAGTATTTACAAACTCAGTTTTAGCAAAAGGCCGAAAGCCTGATGTTTCAGCAGCTCGAGCTGCTGCTTTTGAACACAAGGCTGCCAGGGGAGTCGCTAAGAAACTGCTGATGCTTGGATGATTTAGGAAGCCTTCTCTGTTTTGTTATAAATAGTTCATGCAGCAGGGTCCCTTTGTTTCAGGCCAACGTTTTAGGGCTGATTGATGTATCAGTTTGCAGGTAACATTGCCTGTAACGTGTAAAATTTATTCAAAGCTAACACTTAGCAAGACAATATCCTATTAGGGAATATACTAGTTCAGTCATAATATAATGAGTAAACCAGTTAAATGGTGGGAAAGAGAGAGTGCAGTCGATCTCTCCGGGACTAGTCGCTAGTTTTGCAGCCTAGCATAGAGGCTAGCCAGTTGTATACATGCACTGCCTACAGGAGCTCAGCCAGCTGCTTCAGGCAATGCCATAGCCTTAGGCTATACAGCAGGAGACTCTGCAGCTTCTCAGCTAATACTGACTAGGTTTTTTTTTTTGTTGTTGTTGTTGTTTTATGCATCCAAAATGATAATATTATAATATACATGATAACACCAAACCATGATATGTGCTGAAACAATTTGTATATACAAGATATGTATTGATATGCTATGTTGTTTTTGCATCTCTATAGGAAATACTATCAGTATTCATTTTATGCATTTCTTTCCCTATTCAGTTTTTGGTTTTTGAAGGGATAACTGTGACTGGTAGATGTTAATTTACAATCTGATCTTGTTTTCTGCAACTTATGTGGATGAGTAAGAGTGTCACTTCCAGCAAACAGCAGAATCCTAATCGAATAGAGGTGGGCACTGTAAATGCATCCTAATAGAGGTGGGCTCTATAACTAAACACAGCTGGCCAAATAGAAATTGACTTTACAACTCAAAATGAGTTCATAACTCATTTACTTTGTGGTGCTTGGACTCTGTGGGGAGATAGAGTTGCTAAGACCCGGTTGGCCTGCTCTTTCATTTTCCATTTCACCTTAAATTTAACAGATATTTAAAGCATAAAATTTAATTTGAATATGAGACTTGCTAACTTAGTTTTTTCTCCTTGCCTTATTATTATGCGCATTATTTTACTATAATGTTAATATTACTGGCTATTACTTTTAGGACTATCATGGACTGTGTAAAATAGAGCCATAGCAACCATTCAAAATGATTATAAAAACCCCTGGTTAAAATAAATAAATAAATAAATAAATAAATAAATAAAATTAACACGCATATTGTGACAGCTCTATTATATTTCTGTTACAGTCATATCAGTCAGTAAAGCAATATTTAGCTGTTTTAGTTTTTTAATCGGTGTTGAAATTTTGACCATATTAAATTGGATTATTTTATTGGATGATGAATTTTGGCTTATTTTAGCAGACAGGATCTCTAAAGTAGCTAAGCTTCATGACAGGTATGGGTGGTGGGAGGGGAAGATGAAATATTATTTTTCCTTGCCTGCAGGTAACTATCCAAATTTGGAAGATGCTTTAGAGGTGAAAGAATACTTTAGAAAGACAGCAAGTTTTTACAGCAAGTTTTCATATCAGCCAGGCTTTCATTTTTGGACTCTGAAAAAAAATGAAAGCTGTGTATATGCATATTAAAAAAAAAAAAAAAGAAATTCAGAAGTTCATTTTGTGGTTGTGTTTTGGTTCATGCATTGCTGATTAGTGCTTTTGATGTTTCTGCACTTGGCGAGGTCTCGCATGAACAAAGCTGTTGCTGTAAAGCTGGAACCGTGGATACTAGAGTTGAAGTGCGTTGAATAAAGGACCTGAGGGAGAGCAGGCAGAGCTGATCGATTGGCAGAGAGATCAATGCTAATCATGTTAGAGAGGCTTTAGCTTAGCGCTCTGCCCAGCCCTCTGTGGTTTCACATTCGTATCTTTTGAAATATAGCCACTCCACTTCAATCTGCAATAAGGACAATGCCAATTTGTGTATGTGGGTGTGGTAGAGAATGAGCGATCGAGAGAGAGAGAGAGAAATGTTGCAGAGAAAATAATTTCATGCTGGTCATTGTGCTCATTGTGGAGTAAACAAAATATGCTGATTCATGTTTTTCACTGTACTTGATTAAGGGAAACAAAAGGTCGAGTAGCTAATCATGCACAGAGTCGAGTTTTGGGAAACTTTGCAGCAGGTTTTAGCATATTTTATATGACACAATAGTTCCCCTATATTTACCGGTCCCACAGTACCTATAGTCTATCCGCTTGAGCTTTTAAACAGTGTCCACTCACTGTCCACTCTATTAAACCCTTCTAGGAGATGTACAATCTGAGACAACAGATTGAAGATTGAAATAAATATTATCTGAGAACCATAGTCTGTAATTATTGAAATACAAAGTGCATCTACATGGTAAGTAGAGCTGATAAATTGGACAGTGAGTGTAGATACAAGAAGGTGTACCTAATCAAGTACATATTATACAAGTACAAGTTATATTAGCAAGTTTTTATCAGGGGAACTGATAAAAAGGTTTCAGTTGTCATGGTTAAGGCCAAAAGGCCACCAATGTTGCTCTAAACATCAAGAGACATGTAGGTGGCTGCTTATGTATGTATGTCTAACCTGTGCTCTTATTGATCGTCTTTCTCTGGTTATTTTCAGTTGCATAGAAAATACTGATATGCTTGGCATCATTGATCAGCTGTAGCTGTTTTTAGCATATGGCTCGCTGAATAATTTCCTTGGCATATCTGTGTCCTGTCTTCCACAGTTCCTCCTGTACTGTCAGTTCCCCAGGAATCCTTCAATGCAACAGCTGACTACCAGGAATCCGTGACATTTACTTGCATCACCTCTGGCTCTCCTGACCCTGAGGTCACGTGGCACCGGTAGGTGAAATGGGCTCTGTTTTAGAGCTGAAAGGGCCAGTAACGGCATGCTTTCATCAAGCCATCAAATACTACACTGACATTTCTCCTTTAATGCTTGTTGTTCAGTTCACATAAGAGGTTTGCATGTCTGAAGACCCTGAGGAGTAACTTAACCAAATATGCTAATATGGGTAAAATCATTTTGACCTTTAACTCTTGATGATCATGCATGATTATGATGTGCATAATGCTAAATTTGCAGCTAGTCAAATGGTCGGAATGTTGACATTTCTGATGGAACTGTTCATTTAAACCTTCCAGACATGCATTAAGGTTTTTCTGCTTTTAAAGTCCTCAAAGTACTTTTTATAGTTACTGCATATTTAACAGCACACAATTCTATAATTTATTAAAATGCATCATCTATTACAGATATGGATATAAAATGTAATATTTGTCAAAACTCTAGGATATTATAATGATATAACAAGGAATCATTTGTTATTTAATTAATGTGCTACATAAATGAATGCATGTTTTTTTTTTCTTTTGCTTACTTATTAAATATGCTTGTTGTGACAGTAGCCATTTCTGCCTCACACGCTTATACATAACTCTGGGTGTGAGAAAAAATCCCAGTGTTTGGCACATCCTTACAGACTTGTAGTTCAGGATGCTGCAGTTTTGGAGCTCTGCACCAGTGATTTGGCATTTTAGTGGTGAAGTTATTCCACCCCTGGGAGAATAGGGTTCAGCCTGTCATTGTAGCTCCTAATGATGTGTTTATCCTGGAAACTCATATTGCGATAACGAAAAAAAATATGACTTATCATGCTAGAGGATAGTGTTATATTGTAGGAATGTGGGTGCGCATTGAGAACACTCTAGAAACTTTATACACTACAATATTAGTCGGTAAACAAAAGAACAGAGCCAAAAGATTCAAACGCATGTCTAAATCAACCATCCATGCCAGAGGTGAACCATGACTATAGAGCCAAGCTATAAATATCACTCCCCTGTTTGGTAATGTTCATTTCTGTTAGCACCCCTAAGATTTAGAATACTAGTTTAGTACTAAGCTAATTCTGGTGGCCAGTCATTAAGTATTAATACTTAAAAACATTAAGTATTCATAAATATAAAGTGCATTAAAGAACATTTCATATTTTCATTTGAAGCCTGAATATGATATAACATAAATTCTACCTTCTGTAGTTCATTGTTTTACATTGACTCAGCTGACTAAAACCTTGTTGTACTACATCTCACATTTGCAGTAATGCAGCTAGGATTTTCAGAAGGTTTTGAGTTTTCTTCTCTAAACTGGCTCTATCAACTGTAAATCAAACCATAATTGGTTTATTCCTTTGTCAGTTGTTTGTTATGTTTGCAGTTTATTTGTAACATTAGTCCTTCACTTAAGGTCCTAAAGCTCTAACCAATGGCAGAGCTTACTTGTCTACCTGGATATCACTGAGGAAAACACATCTGACTGGACACTTACCTCTAGGTTTCTAAGTTCTTCCTAAACTTAATAAAGTAATAATTTGTTACAGCAATATTTTCAGAGTATTAGACGTTACAAAAATAAAAATCTAATAGTTCTTAGAAAAATGTATTTCCTAGTTACTTTTTTAATGCTTAAAAGGCCTTATTTCCTGCTTAACATATCACCAACTGAATTAAATGAGCTGCACTGACACTTGGAGCTCACTAGTTAGCCCAATATATCTCTCACTCAAAGAATTGGGAGGCATCGATGCAATACCATTTCATTTGTTGGTGTTTGAGTATACGTTTTTCGAAAAGTTATGAGAATGACTGTTAACTATATTTGAAAAGTTTTATTATTTTGAGGCATCCAATCTAATATTCATGTGCTAGAGCTTCTTTTTATCAAGAGATATGAACTGTAAATAGCAATGACAGACTAGTAATGGTGGAGAGAAATGAGCAAGAAGAAACTGCACTGCTGTTAAGGATTAGAAAAAATACTTCTTTTTTCAGAATCTAGGGCCCTATCTTTTTCATATAGTATGTAGTATATATAAGTACAAGTATATATAACCAAAAAAAAAGAATAACAGAACAATAAACAGCGAGGACCAGCATGATACAACTAATCTGTAGTGTAGTATGTGGGCCTGTTCATTTATTTAACATTAACACAGTCAAAATATATCAGGTATAGTTAAAATCTATTCAAGATTTGAATTAGAAGATTTTTGAATTATAGGTGAAACAATATCTGCCTTGTAAAATGAAATAATGAGTAGTACTTAATAATCAGAGAATAAAACAAAGTTTTATTATTACAATGTCTTGATGTTGCTCAAGACTTATGGTATTGTGGTATTGGTAACTGTGTGGAACATCACCCACCCTATGCTGCTCAGTCACCTCCTGGTGGTTTCAAAGAAGTAATGACCCTTTTTTGAAATCTTAAATATGTTGTTGTCTCCTGGCTGCTAGCCTATAACTGTTTCCCAAACAACCATCGGCTCAATTTCCTGTTTCTGCTATTGGCCTGAGCTCTGGCTTTATTTCCTCTCTCCAGTGCATTTACCAGCCTCTACTTGGCACTTTGTGCCATCATTTACAAGCAACCAATTATCCCCTCCCCAGTATTTCCCCAGGGAGAGGCGTGCAGCACAGGAAGTGACGATAATGTGGCCAGTGAGCTTATGAATGTAAAAGAGTTAGATAGTTGTACTGATATGTGTGTAGTTTAAATGGCTAATAAATTAGTAAATGAGTGGATGTACGGGGGGTAAACAAAAGAATGAATAGATGGGTGGACCGATAGAGTGCTATACTAATGAACATATGTATGATAGAGTGATGGATGAATGATTATAAATGGATGGACGAATGGAGGGATGGACGAATGATGGATGGATGGATGGATGGATGGATGGATGGATGGATGGATAACTGGATGTGTGAATAGTTAAAAAGACAGAACAGCTAGAGCATGGGTAGGTGGATAGAAAGATGGAGGCATAGATAGATGGATGATGGATTCATGGATGCATGGATGGATGGATGGATTCATGGATGCATGGATGGATGGGTGGATGATGGATGGATTCATGGA
Source organism: Prochilodus magdalenae (assembly GCA_024036415.1). NCBI lineage: Eukaryota > Metazoa > Chordata > Actinopteri > Characiformes > Prochilodontidae > Prochilodus > Prochilodus magdalenae. Next base: position 550,283 of record JAMWET010004698.1, read on the forward strand.
TTCATAGATGGATTGTTTCATGAATTGGTCAAGTCATGGATGCATGGGATGGGGAATGGATGTAAGAATGGGTGGAGGTTGGATGGAGAATGGTTTTATGAATTGACTCATGGCGGAATAAATGAATGGTTAAATATGTGCATGGGTAAGTGTGTGGATGAATAGATAGTCAGATGGACTTGTGTATGGATGGATAAGTGGATGGATAAATGTATTAATGAAAGTGTAAATGACTGGATATATAAATGGACTGTGACTGGATTGATGATGTATGGTGGATGAAGAGATGAATGAAACTTGTGTATGAATGGATACATTCATAGCTGGCTGGACTGGACTAATTCATGGATGGGTGGATGGATTAATTATTGGATAGATGGGGAATACGTGGATGAATGGGTAGGTGGAGAATGGTTTTATGAATGGGTGGGTGAATAGACAGATTAGTGGAGAGATAAATGGATGGATGAATTGACACAGCACTGACTCTCTGGGTTATATGTAAAAGCATGTTTCCAGTCTGTGGTCAGTCCTGTGTTTGCAGTGAGCAGCTGTAGTTGAATGTGAACTTGAAGTTCTTTCTTTCTTTGATCTACAGAAAGGGACGGCAAATCGAGAGATCGGAGCAGTATGTGTTGGGCACACTTGAAGGAGGCAAGAGCACGCTGACCATTAGAAACATCAAGCAGGGTGACGGAGGCCCTTACACCTGCAGATCCAGCAACAAGGCTGGAAGCAAAGAGAGTGAGATTCTCCTCAAAGTGTTTGGTGAGTACATAAATATATTCGTCTCCAGCTAAACCTGCTGTCTGCTATATTTATACCCACCAACCACCTTATGAAAAAGCTCTGCCCTGTAGGCCCACTTGACTTTTGTACAGTTACAGACTTCTGCTATGCACAGTTTAGCGTAGCCACCTTTAGTCCTTCATTGGTCAACCCAATAGTAACACTGATGTGTAAAAACCTAAGCAATGCTGCTGTGCCTGTGTGTTTGTGTGTGTGAGGGGGTTGTTATGGTAAATCTAACATTATGATATTCTATATGTTTTGCAGCATTCATATTGTCATCCCATCCTGCCCTGTCCTGTTCATGTTTGTCTGTCTTATCTGGCTTTCCATGTGCTGTTTGTTGCTCTGTTCCATGTGCTTCTGTTTGTTTTGGTTTTTTGCTCCTCCTGTCTCCGCCCTCTCTTCAGGCCCCTCACCTGTTTCTGGCTCCGCCCCTTCCCAGGTGTCTCTTGTTAGCCTTTGTTGTTTTATACTCCATGTTGTGCCCTTTGTTCTTGCTTGGCGTTTGTTCCACTGCCGGTGTTTTGTTTCCATGCCAGTCGTTTTGTCTCCTTGTCCGTTGGTTTTGTCTCCCTGTCGGTTATTTGTCTCCTTGTCCGTTGGTTTTGTCTCCCTGTCGGTTATTTGTCTCCTTGTCGGTTGTTTTTGTATTCCTGTTCAGTATTTCTCAGTTTGCCAGTTTTTTCTTTGGTTTGTTGTCTTTTTTACTCTTCAGTAAAACACTTGCGCCTGCATCCCGTCTTCTCGTCCTGTCCTCGTGTAACAATTGTACATTACAGTATATTTTGTGCCACTTCTCACACATAAATCTGATCCTGAGACTTTCAAGACTTTCAATGTTATTCTGATGGTAAACATTCTCTCTGCACGTGTTTGAGACTTGTGCCTCTGTCTAATCACTAGCATTACTGCGCTGCCATGAGTTTCACTGTAAAGCCTGGAATAATCATTTGAAATGCGGAAGAAATCAAGGCGGAATCGGCTGCCGCAATTTGCTGAAATTTTAGTAACTGGAGCGGAATATGCAATCAGCCACATGCGTTATACCTCCTCACACTTTTTGCCCAATTCTCCCATGACTTGTGACCCCTAAACTCCAGGTTTAGGCTCTTGTTCCATTTTCATACATTCAAACACAATCTAGCATTAGTACTTCATCAGGGCCTCAGTGTATATAAACCCTAGTGCAGCAATTTAGTAATACCCTCCGCTCTCAATGGACCACAATCAGTAGGAATCCTTATTCAGAGCCATTTCTTATTCTTTTCTGCCACTCACTCGGACTGCTTTGGAAGGGCACATTGAAATTTTCTTCGCTGCTCCAATGAAATATTGAGTCACTCTCTATACATAGGCACAGTGGAGAGGAGCTTTGGCCTTTTCTTTCTTTGCATTTCCTTTCAAGTCTGCTTTTCTTGAAGAAAATGAACCCGTCAAGACTTTCCACCAGTACAGGCGCAGCCGGAGTAAGTTAAACGTGACTCCGTTTCAAAGACAAAAAACAAGTACGTGCTCAATTATCATGGCATTCTCAGCTACATACTTTATGCAGTTTATATTTTCAGTGGCTCTATCCTGCATATTGGGCGAGTGATTATTGCAATCGGGTTGCCTGCCGTCTTTGCTCGCATGAGAAAATGCGCAGAGATTTATTCACGCCCTCCCCCAAAGCCGCTAGCTCCTCAAAATGCACATTTATATGATGGCCTTATTGGATAGGAGTTTTGTTTTGCAAAGCGCAGCGCCGGCAACACAGATGTGACTTTTGCGATGTTCATAGCCTTTGACAGCTTGTACGCTGGGGAGATGGAAGAAACCAGAAAGTAGTGAGGGGGGGATAACACTTGGCACTTGGAAAGAGATGAAGGAAGAGAGTTTCAGAGCCGCCTCTGCATGAATCTATAGTGTTCATATCGCACATGGCATTCTTGTTATTGCTGTTATAAGCTGTAGTCAGTAATTACCCCCGTGATGTGTTTAAATATTTAAGTGGTCATATGGTGAATTGGTGCAATGTGTTTGAGTGCTTAGTTGTGTAGGAGTTTTGATTTATTTGCACCGTTGGCATGAGCCCTGCTTTTGATCTCTTGAAGTGGGCAGGCTATCTACTTTGACTGGTGTCTCCTGCATTTAGTATCTTGATAAGGGCAAACAAACATGGTGACTGTTAAACTTTGACACTCTCTGGAATTGGCCAAGAGGTCTGCAGTCATATGCCGTTTATGTCAGTGCTGACACAAAAGCTTACAGGGCTGAGTGACGTTCAATATGTGATGTTCATTAAGGAGCTCTGGGGGTAAGAAACCTGAACTGTATACTCACTGTGGTGGTGTGGTCACGAGTGGTCGGTGTTATGAAGCAGCCACAAGGAATTCGGAGACGGTCCAGTAAACTTCCAGAATATATTTAATGTAACACACATTTAATAAAACAGGTTTCAAAAGAAAAAAACAAGGACATAAAACAAAATGAATAGGTTCCTGTGGACCTATGATGGTACCTCACACAGGGTGTGCACCTAGCTCCACTTTAGCCTGACTGTTCACCATTTTCCCTCATGCTCCTTTCATACCCCATAAGCCCCTCCCACTACACGGAGCATACCATCACTGGAGGTTACCTGAAGGAGCATGGGACAGCATACCAGTCCCTGTGCTCATATGTAATCATCATATACATTACAAGACTCTACACAAAGACTCTACACAAAAGATATTGACTAAACATTACCCAAGTGTAGGTGTCTAGTGTTGTGTCTCGCGCCTTAACATCATCACACTAACATACATTGTTTTGCCTGCCTCACATCACCCTAACTCTTCACATACTAATATATAGAGCATACAATATGTAGATACTAATATACATAGTGTTGCAGGCTTCTATGTATGTGGTTGATTTACTTCTCCCATATTTATCAGTGTGTTCTCTTAGGTCCAATAAGACAGATCTGCTGTCTGCTCCACATTCCTGTCTAAAAACTTGTGGGGATAGAGCATTTGAGAGCTTTGCTCCCAGACTGTGGAACTCATTGCCTGCTTTTTTAAGCTCTGTTGACACTGTGGAATCTTTTAAAAAGCAACTAAAGACCTATAAGATCGTTATATGCAGACGTTTGGATAATGTTCCAGGCAGCATTGTTTTGTATCTTATTTTCTGTGTTTGTACAATTTATGCTGTGAAATGTCTGTAAAAATTTTAATTACTTACTTACTTATTTTGTCATCATGTTAGGGTTTAAACGGTATCATCTGATGTTATTGAATTTAAATGCTTCTTAAAGGAAGGTGGGTCAAGCCGAGCTATATTTGATGTTTAAAGGGCTCAGGGTACAGATTAAGTTTCACTTTTGCTGACAGGCAGGGAGGGACAGGTCCAGTTTTGGCTTTGCAGGTGAGCATCAGGGGTTTATATGTGATGTGAGCAGCTACAGGAAACCAGGGAAGGGAATTCTGCAGTGGTGTGACATGAATGAATTTATGGAGATTGAAGACACAAGCCTTGTTGCTACATTCTGGGTCAGCTGCAAGAGCCTGAATCAGAACCAATGCCAGTATTTCTATTTGTCATTGTGATAGGCCTGTAACAGTAGACATCAGTTACCATTGGTTAGCCTAAATACTACATTCCAGTGATATGACAATTAGTTTTCATTTTCTCTCTCTATGTTCAGTATTGTATATGAAGTGAAACATTCTGTCCTGTATTCATATTACTCTTATTATAGCTGTTGTAAATGTTGTTTTGATGTCGACCAGTGAAAGTTGAATTTCTGTTTTGTGTCTTAGTTTCTCCCCAGCTTTCTTTCTTTTGCTCTTGGGGAATTTGTCCTTGTCACTGTCCACCTGGCTTGCTCACCTGGATTTCCTGTAAAGCTGTTTAGCATAGCATAGCAAATGTGCTTTGTAAGTAATTATTCACTTGATTGTAATAAGACCATATTTATATATAGAGAAAAAACGAAGCAGGGGATAAATACTGCTGTCACGTCCTGTGGCCGATGTGTCAGGATGCTTAGAAAAGTCATTGTTGCTACATGCAAGCTAATTCTTGTACATTCAGATGTCATAATAAGGTAATCACCAAAATCATCAAGTCTGACTTTTGTGGATGAATGGATCTTATGAATCCTGATTTCCTGAATCCTGTGTTGTAAGATTGTCAGACTGATCAATAAGAAATCCATTTTCAGGGCAGCAGAACAGCTCATCTTTCTTGCGGTCCACTGCTGAGGAATAAATGCAAGTAGCTTAGTACAACGGAGTGGCCACCATAGTACAGTTGAACAGTTATACTTAAGTAGGTGTTATTTAACACATCAACCATAGCAAAATCTTTTTGTGGCATTCAGAAATGTCTTAAGGTGTATGTCATAGGGCAGGATTCCAGCCAAGCTTAGCTAAACTGTCTTAAAACAATAGCATTCTTCTCCTGGTCAACTGTCATAGCAGTTAGACAAGTTACATGAGAGTTTGCTCGCTGATTTGTCGTCTGTCACCCTCTTAAGCAGTAAACTGATTTAAATTACTAAAAAAGTTAACTATACATTAACTGTTATACATCAATGTACAAGGTCAAGTTCTATATAGGTGTTCATTTGTTTCAAATGCTCAGGATATGCCTGGGCCATTTTCCTTTGCAGACTGAACGTAGTGCAACAGATGTAGCTCTGTACTCCTCATATCTGTCATATATCTGTTCTTTTTCGTGTTCTTTTTAGAATGATCTGTGTCTCTATAAATTCAATATTCAGACACTTTTTGTTATGGAACATCTGATGCATATTCCACTTCAGATTTACACAAATAAATAAATATGAGCACAATACATATTCATAAGCATAAACTAAGATAGATTTAAAAAATGGAACTGATATGGGGAAAAAGAAATGTTCAGACGCCGTTACAAATTATTAAACGTTTGTACTGTGTTCCAAAGCCTTTATAGCCTTAAGACATCTACAGCAAGAAGTAATTAGCTTTTCAGCATTGTGATTCAGATTTAATCCACTCCTCTTGCCAAGCCATCTTCAGTTCCCCAAGGTGACAGAAGTCTCTCTGTTGGGCTTGTAATTAAAAAATCTCCTCTTAAATGTTCAATGGCATTACAGACAGAATATTGGCAACAGCATGCAAGAACATTCACATTTTTAGAAACCACTCTTGAGATATTTTGACTAAAAGTTTGAAATTATTATTGTGTTGAAATGTTAGATTAAATACTCCTTAAATATGCCAAATTTATCTTTCTATTAATGTTACAAAAAAGCAGTCCCATATGCTCCCACCTCCACTCTTCCCTTTGTGTAAAGGGCAAATAAGAACAGGGAGTAGTGATTTGTCATTAACAGGTGTTTATTTAAAAACAAGACAAAGCATGATTATTTATTAAAACATTTAACTTTGTCATTTTTTTTGCTTTTTGTGTATGGTTGGGGAGTTTATGGAATGATCACCCACATAGTTTCACAGATTAAAAGCTGATTAGGTAACACAGGATGGGCTGAAGTTTGCCAATTTTGCCACTTCTCCATGCACAACTGCAAATAATCTAGGGATTTCTCCATCTACAGCCTATAGCATTGTTAACCATTATTACAGATTTACAGTGAAGAACAAACAAACCGAAGACGTTTGTTTTATTATAATTTCATTATTTTAGAACCTACATTACAGATATTTGTTTATTCGTCTACAGCTTAGATTATCTTTAATTAAAGATAAGTACAATTACTTAATATGCCTGCCGATAATCGAGATATAATTATTTTAGTGCGGGTGATATAATAATTAAACAGTGTCAACCATTCTCCTTTTCATCTAAATATAATTTAAACATGGACTAATTTGGTTTTATTTAGCAGTTCATTATTTATGAGAGATGAAAGACGAAGGGTCATCCTACTGAAGAAGCTGTTAAAAGTCTATAAGCTAGAAGCGCTAATGTTTAGCATAAATATGCGCTGCTGCCCGACGCTATATCCTGTAATTAAATCAGGCTCCACTTCTGATCGATCATCATACGCCCCGCCTCCTTTAGTTCAGAAATATGTTCCTGTGAGTCTGCTGACTTTCTAAATGAGGAAGACGTCAGATCTGAACCGTATGCATGTACATCAAAATCATAATTAGGGTTTAGGGTCATTCAAAGCAAAAAATTCCAGAACCCACGTTTCCCTCCTAGGAATTCCTTAGACCAAGTTGAGAGAATGATCACCATACTGTTATGTATAATTTTTAGCTCTTTACAATATCGATGATTAGAGACGTTGGAGACATTTTTGTTGGGCCTTGCTAAATAAATAATTTCTCAGTGAAAGAGTACTAATTTAATTAAACCTAGAGCTATTCAGTAATTGGTCAATTAAGTGCTTTTGAATTGCGTTTATACTGTGGCATGTGCATTGATTGTGGCTCTAGCTGAAACCTTTGGCACATCTGCGTGGGAATTAGGAGCTACGCTCAAAACTGTTTCTGTTTTCTTGTTTGTGTGTGTGTGTGTGTGTGTGTGAGAAAGAGAGAGAGTCTGTGGGTGTAGACATTGCCACAATCTCTCCATCCGTCTCTCTGGGGGGGTTTCAGAGTGTCTTGCTCTACAAATAACTCCTTGATCTCTCCAGACAGTGTTCAAAGACCCACACCGTCAACTGCTCTTCTTTTTGGCTCCATTCAGTTCAGTATGGATTTATTCTGTGCCATTCAGCCTCGCTCTGCGCAACACTTTCCACACAACTTATCCAGAGAAAACGGGGTATTATGCATGGAGCCTTCCACTGGCTTGTTTGCCCTTGACAAGCTTGGTGTTTAGGGGGAAAAGACTCCCTAAGCTGTGGAAGGGAGAGGAGCTTATCTGTAGAAGACAAGCTGGGGGCACGCACGCACCACACACGCAATGCTTATTGGGGTGTTTAGCATAAAGTAAGACGCTGCATCTCCTTAGATACCTCCTGGCTGTTGTATGTGGGTTCATCAAGTATAAGAAAGTGAACAAGCTCCTACAAGCTGCTCTGTGGCAATCAAGGAGAAAGGGGAAAAAGGAATCGCTGTGGCACTCTGGCACTTTTTTTAAGGCGGAAGAAGAGTGATGGATCACGCTGAGAGGATGAGAGAGGGAGAGATGTGAGAGAAGTGGTATGGGATGGGCTGATTGTGTTCAACTCCAGTCTTTTCCATCAAGTCTCTACAAGCCGTTTGGTGTAAATTGGGATAATACTGACAGAGCTTACTGATCCAGAGGAATATCAGAGAAATGCCGAGCAAATCTCTACTGTTTTAAAACTCTTACAGTGCTTGCTCGAGGGCCACACTGTAGGTCAGTGGTGATTTTGGGCTTGTTTTAGTTGCACTGCTGCACTGCTGTTCAAAAGTTTGGAATCACTTGCAGCAGTAACAATGTTTCTTTTTCTGGTATTATATATATATATATATATATATATATATATATATATATATATATATATATATATATATATATATATATATATATATATACGCAATACACAATACCAACATTGATGATATATATATCTTGTCGCTGTCCAAACAAAAACAAGTATCTCCAAAATTACTTTTATGTTAATTAATGTAAGTCAATGGAACCAGACACTGTTCCAAACAGTTATGCGCCATTTCTATTGGTCCATTCGTCATGAGATTTTTACTCGGTGTAAACAGCAGCTTATGTGTTCAAATGATGCATAAAAGTAAAATTAGACAAAAGTGGAGATACATGTTTTTCATTGGACAGCGACAGCATAATAACTAATTTAACCCTGGTGGGAAGATCAACAATCTAGCTGATTTCAGCAATCTAGCCCTGAGACCAAGATATGTCTTAATGATTTTGAGACAAAACAGAGCCTCTTAATTTATAAAATCACAAAAAATAAACTGTGGAAGGGGCAAAAAGGAGCCGATTCCAATCTTGGCAGATTCTAACCATGCATCCCTAGGCAGGAGCTGTTGTGTGCAGCTTGTGTTACCTGTCCAGGGTAATTTTATTAAGGAGACAGTAATGCTGAGGAATAAAGACTACATATGTGGCTGGGAGGAGCAGATGTAAAGAAGTAGATGTACTCGTGGCTTAGCTGTATCTGCAGTACACCTCCTGTTTTAGTCTGAGCAATCAGATTGTCAGCACACATATGTCTCCAGTGTGTCACGGTTCCATTGCACTTGTTGTTTTTTCACGATCAGATGCATGAAGTGGCAGCGTGTAAATAGGCCCACAGGAATGGCTTGTTAAATAGCTGATTAGTTGGATTAGGTGTGGTAGAGCAAGGAAAACAAATTTGCAGAGCTAGAACCCGAATTGGGAACCTCTCTGTGCTGTGTTGTAGACACTAGGGCTGCAATAAAGCAGAGAATAATATTTGATTGATTGGCTTAAACGTAGCCAGGGCAAACTGATGTTTCGACAATGTTTGGTAATGCTCTGACAAACAGATACTGTTCACCAAGAGCTAAATTGCTATCAATGAATAAAAGATGTGGTGCTCTTTTAAGACCACCCATGACTTTGATCTATAGTAAGGGAAGGTTAGCCAATACTTGCTTGCTTTATTACGTTGCTAAAAGTTGCTAATAATGTTTAAAAGTCAAAGCTCTTGAAGAAGATTTGTTAATTGTTGATTGCAAATACCTGTACATAGTATTTCATGTTGGTTTGTTGTTAGATTGCTAGAGAGATAAAGGTTGCTAGGATGTCAATGTTATCTTTTCCAGTGGTCAAAGGTGTTTGTGCTTTTTTGGAAAAGCCAAGTTAGACCTGCATGGGCTGTATATGACCCTCATTCTAAGAAAACTCTCATAGCCTCAACTTTTTGGTCACATTATTATTGTTCTTTTCCTGTTTACACTCTACATGTAGATTGCCATCCACTGCAGGTTAAGTCGTTAACTCACTTAAGGTTGATTGTCATTGTAAATAAAAACTACAGTGGAAATAATATTTTCCTAAAACATGGCTAGTCAATCTCAATAAGAATTCAACCATTACAGCTTGTAGAGGCTGTGCTGGGCAGTGGATCCGCAGAACTGCAGATGAAACCAGTTATTTTTAAAGGGGTTCAAACTCAATCACTCATTCTGTTCTCTTCACAGTCCAGCCACACATCACTCATTTGAGGAATGTGACAGCAGTGGAAGGCAGTGCTGCCATGATCTCCTGCACAGCTGAGGGTGAACCTCTGCCTGAAATCTCTTGGAGGAGAGCCAGTGATGGACAGACCTTCTCACACGGAGACAAGGTATAGCGTTATACTTGGGTCAGTTGCTGTGAAACCACCAAAGATGCATCGACAGGTTATCTGAGAACAGTGACACAGCAGCCAAAATGACAAATCCACTATACGTCTGTTGTGAACATACTAGAAGTGCAAGTACAGAAGTGCTGCAGTAGGCTCTAGAAGGAGAATTTTCGGTGTAAGTGATAAATACTGCACTTATATTATTATACAGCACAATACTGGATTAGCGTAGAGGGTTGAGCTTCCTGACTATCTAAATGTCTTTCCTCACATATTTGTTTCTCGCTACAAGGGTAAAAATGTGGAGTGCTGATTGGGACAGAAACACTGTTTTATTACAATTGTGTTTGATGGACATGGTAATGGATAAACTACCTGACTGTTTTTATTAGCCTGTAAATCAGTGCCTAGCCTAACAGTTAGGATAGGTTGGGACACCACTGACCTTTCTGATAGTTGTATTTGCATAATGCATGTTGGACCTCGTATTTGGCAGTCACTAATGATTAAGGCTGAGGGATGAAGAGAATACTGCATATTATGAGAATATGAAGACAATATGAAGCTTAAAGGTTTGCACACTCGCTGTTGTGCACAATGGCTATTTGCAGAAAGTATCATATACCTCTCAGATGGATGAAAACATTTTCTGAAATTTCTCGATTTTTAGCCATTTTGCCCACATGTAGTTATCTCATTCTGATGTTACCTTTAACAGTGAGTACAAATTGGAGGACGATGTACTAATAATAACTGATAAATGGTAATGATAAATGTTGACAAATGGGATTAAAATGTGTGTGGAATGTGTGTGAAGCCTGACTCCATCTTCTCTGAGGAACTACAGGCACAATAACATATTAGCCAGATGCTTTAACCTGTCTAACAGAAACTGGTCATTTGATCATGGCATCTAATCACATAGGCTTCCAATTGGTTTAGGTGTGCAGTAACATTTATCTTCTTGCAATAAGGTCAAGTGCCTTTCTTTAGGATATCTAGGTACAAGCACAATGTGCTACAGCTCAGATCGCAACACAAAGACTTAATCAAACAAGAGGCACCTCGACAGCTCTTCAAAGACTTTTTCAGAAAGACACTCTTCATCACGACAGTTCAATATGCACCTTACCCAACCTGCCCCAGTTTTCCTGGAGCAGAAAACATCATTTAATAGGAAACAGGTCATAGTGACAGGTTTCATTTACATCTAAAAAGGATTTACAGTACACAGAAAATTAATGCATAATTTCGCCAGCCGCTTACTTGGACCAATCACCAGATGAGGAAAAGTGTGGCACTCATTTCCCTTACACAAATACAATTTGGGTGACGAGTCCAGAAAACAAGGCAGCATAATTAGCTTGGACATGGACGCAGTACTTCGAGCACAAACTTTCTAAATTATCGCTTACAGGTTTCATAACAGGAGCATCAGAGTGGAATGCTTAGTACTGGATCCATTCTTAAATGTTCCATCAGGATTACTATGGAAGCCAGTTTTGGTCAAGGTGGACGGTTTAGCTGTGGCAGTTGCAATGTTTTCATGTGGCAAAGACCTGAAGATGTTTTGTGTGCTGGAGCCTTCGTAAACAGCATATGTGTGTGCCATATCTCCCAGTGCCAGTGGCGAGGTCACATTTGGCCTTTTTGATTGGAACATGTATTGCGAGCCAGGCCATCTTGTCATCAGTGACTGACCTAAAGAAAATGCTCTTTTGGCCAAAAATTCCTAAAGACAATTAAGGCACGCCTTCAGTCATCTGCAATTTCTGTCCATTTGATCAGCTCCACTTACCATATTAATAAACTTTGTTGTTCAAGTTCAAGTTCAAATTCAAGTGGTTTTATTTGTCATTTCAACTATATACGGTGGTGTACAGTACTACTAATCTAACAATAGACTACACAAAACAATACAACATAAAGTGCACGTGTGCAAGTGCGCAAGACAATATACTATAAATACACACGGCCAGTTGCACGGTGCAGTTGTGCGAATTTGGTATAAATGTAAACATTAGACACTGTAAACACTGTATTTGAATTTAGCAGCAGTACTAAGGTTATCCAGTTGGTGGAACAATAGCAGTAGACAGTTTATTTTATTTTTTTTGAAAAAGGAAAAAGGTGGTGTGTGTGTGAGAGAGAGAGGGTGTGATTTCAGTTCAGACACTAATGTGTTTGTTTGTTCAGACCAGACTCTGGTTGTTAAGGAGTCTGATGGCATGGGGAAAGAAGCTGTTGCACAGTCTGGATGTGAGGGCCCGGATGCTTCGGTACCTTTTTACAGATGGTAGGAGTGTGAAGAGTGTGTGTGAGGGGTGTGTATGGTCATCCACGATGCTGGTTGCTTTGCGGATGCATCGTGTGGTGTAAATGTCCGTGGGAAGGGAAGTGGTGGGAAGAGAGACACAGATGATCTTCTTAGCCGTCCTCACTACCCGCTGCAGGGACTTGCGATCTGATGCGGTGCAGTTCCCAAACCAGGCAGTGATGCAGCTGCTCAGGATGCTCTCGATGGTTCCTCTGTAGAAGGTGGTGAGGATGGGAGGTGGGAGATGTGCCTTCCTCAGCCTTCGCAGGAAGTAGAGACGCTGCTGGGCTTTCTTGGTTATGGTGCTGGTGTTGAGGGACCAGGTGAGATCCTCTGCCAGGTGAACTCCAAGGAACCTGGTGCTATTGACGATCTCCACAGTGGAGCCGTCGATGTGTAGTGGAGAGTGGTCACGCCTTGTCCTTCTGAAGTCAACAACCATCTCTTTGGTCTTGTCTACGTTCAGAGACAGGTTGTTGGTTCTACACCAGTCCGTTAACCGTTGCACTTCCTCTCTGTATGCTGACTCGTCATTCTTGCTGATGAGACCCACCACAGTCGTATCATCCGCAAACTTGATGATGTGGTTGGAGCTGTGCATTGCTGCACAGTCGTGAGTCAGCAAGGTAAACAACAGAGGACTGAGCACACAGCCCTGGGGGGCCCCAGTGCTCAGTGTGGTGGTGCTGGAGGTGTTGCGTCTGATCCAGACTGACTGAGGTCTCCCAGTCAGGAAGTCCAGGATCCAGTTAGAGAGAGAAGTTCTACAACAACATACTGCAGACCATCTCTGCATTTTCTTTCAGTGGTGAGGACCCCCACAGGACCACCAGAGAGAAGGTTTTATTTGGGTTTTAATTCTCAGCACTGCAGTTACACTGACGTGGTAATGGTTAGGATAAGGATAAAGGTCAGGGCTATACTATTAGTAATACTTGTTAAGTTTAGGGTTAAATTAAGGGTTAGTTTTAGGCTACTAGTGCTTTTGGTTTAGGTTAGGTCTAGGATTAAGTTATGGGTTAGTGTTGGGCTAGTAGTAGTTCTTCATAAGGTTAAGATTAGGTTTGAGGTAAGAGTTAGCGTTAAGCTAGTAGTAGTTTTGGCCATATTTAAGTTTAGAATTAAGTTAAGGGTTAGTGTAGGGCCAGAAGTAAATCTGGTTAGGGTTAGGATTAAGTTAGGAGTTAATACTAGGCTAGTAGTAGTTCTAGTTTAGCTTGGGATTAAAGTAAAGGTTAGGGTTAGGTTAGTAGTATTCTTGGATAAGGTTAGGGAAAGTCTATACGTTAGGGGAGTATATCTAATGTTCCCACAATCCACAAAAACAAACATGCATGTGTGTTTTCTAATTGAGACAGTTCTTCTTGTATTTGAACTGCAAACGTTTTTTAGTAAAGGAAGTGAAGCGAATTAGTATTCTGTGCAGGTGAATAAAAAAACGTAGATGACATACATAGAGAACCTTGTGGTCTCTGAGTGGGGCACATTGGCTCAGATCTGACCTAAATTTGGCACACGTTTGATCTGCTCCAAAGAGGCCATCCATCAAACGTAATGCAAGGACAGACTCTGTGATAGTGCTCTAACTTCGGCTAGCCAGACTGGACTGCCTCTTCGCTCTCTTTAGCAGTTCTGTCCCCAGACTGAGAACTCTGCAGAATATCAAACAGGCCAGAAGCTCCAGGCGAGGGGGTGTCAGAGAGACTGCCTATGAAAAGAGAGAGAGAGAGAGAGAGAGAGAGAGAGAGAGAAAGAGAGAGAGAAGTGTTGATAGTCAGCAATCTGCATGACTCAATTTCTCACATCGGAAGCTGGTGCCAGACTGTAAATTTTATGTTTTGAAGTTGTAAAAAAATAAGCGAGAAGGCATTACAAGAAGGAGAATATGCTTTCTGGCAGCTGTTTTTATTAGCCCCTTTTATTAGAGCCATCCGACTGGCAAGAGAATTTCACAATGCATCGTAATGTTCGTGAGTGCGGGGCGTGCCGCTCGAGTTATACATACAAGCACATCAGGCTGCGTATATGTGAATGAGCAGTATTTTACACGTTTGTGGACATATGATCGAGTGAGTTTGCAAACGAATTAAGTAGAAGTTAATCATTTTTCAGTGTCGGGTAAAAAGCAGAATACATATCGTTGCTGTCCAAAGAAAAATTAGTATCTCCAAAATGGCAACTTTACAGGACAGGTCAAAAACCTCATTTCATTCTAATGTAAGTCAATGGAACCAGACTATTTTACCAAGTGCATTTGGGCCGTTTCTGTTGGTCCATTCATGATGAAATTCTCACAGTTTGAACACCAGCTGTGATAATGTATTTAACTGAAAATCACATAGAAGCCTCAGTGACTAAATAGTACACATTGTCTAGTATTTAGTGCCTTTATTACACAATGCAGTGTATATTAAAAAAAAAAAGTTTTTAGGTTTTAGGCCAATCATTCTCTGAGCAGAGATTGAGAAGAGCCATTTTTGCCATTTGTGTTTACGCATTTAGCCCATCTGTAACGTGAGAAGACTCACTAAGGGCATTGAGCACTGGGGGTTAGGTGTCTTGCTCAAGGGCACTTCAGTCGCTACTGTCAGTTCAGGTAATCTAACCGCCAACCCTCCAGTTAGAAGGCTGGTTCCCTAACCTTCAGCCCACGGCTGCTATATCAGGAGACTTGCTTTCAGTTTTTCAGAGAAATTGCAGTGTTATTTCTACACACTCCAGTTTATTGCTTTAGATGCTGATTTTTCTGCTTTTTATCTTCCTAATCTAATCATTGTTCCCAGATCTGTAGCAAGAATGGAACTTGATTTTTCCCTATTGCTCAAAAATGGAAACTTTATATACTCTTGATCTGGGGGTCCTCGTTTTGATGGTCTACCAGCTCTGGCCGGTTCTTAGGAGACCTGTTTTTTTCTAGATCTTTTAATCACTCCATCCTCCACCTGTTTTATTTTTTTAGCCTTTTCCCTTCCCTTATGCTAGCATATGAACTCATATTTAATTCTCCTGAGAAATCCGCACTAAATCTTCTGAAAAATGAGTAATGGCCATTTTGACTGGAAATTAAAGACATGAAGGCTGGTCATCTGCATTTACTTTGGCTAGAGAGTGGCCCTGGAGTCTTCTTCCAGCCTGCATTAATGGCTTTCGTCAAGCGTAATGCTGAAGTGCAAGTAGGGGCACGACATAAAGTTAGCTGTCACAGGTTTGCTCTGCATATGCTGTGGCGTTAGCAGAGGAGACACGTATCGATTTGTCAGCGAAAGAGGAGCACAGGGATCGTTAAAGAGGGCGTCTCCACCAATCTCAGCTCCTCTCAAGGGGAAGAGTACCTCTCTAATCTCCTAATATTCCAAGCTGGAGGCTTGCTCAATGATAATTAGCGCAGACATAAATTCTATACATTTATATCAAGTCCCGTTGTGATATGATGGAGATGTTTAGGACCATCCATGTTTACATTGATTTCACCTTCAGTACAAAGTGATGGACATGGTTACACTTTTATTCTACTATATGTTTACTTTATGTTTGCTTCCAGAGGCATTACATGCTACACATCACAGCGTAATGCTAGTTTTCAGCATTTTGTTATGTGGATATACATATTAATTATAAAATATTTTAATTGAACATTTCAAAATGAATACATATTCGCAGATTAATATAAAATTACATGTATTTTTTATATCAACAAGGAGCAACATCCACCAAAATATGTGCCAGATCAGGACTGGGAGGTGAATCTGGCTTGTTCTGAGATGAATTAAGCCCAGGGATAAGGCCAGCTTAGTCTTGTTAAGATGTCAAAGACATTGAGGTGTATGTACAGCAGTGGCTTTCAGCTCCTTTCAGTGTCTGTGTTAGTGCTCTGACACTCCAACTCAGAAAAGGGTTATTAATGAACTGATTAGTTCGAGTTTAGAGGAGCGAAAGCACAAAAAAGAGACATGCATGCGTCAGTTCTAACATGTCTTTTCCATTGTTCCAGTCCAAGTTGATCAATGGCTTATTTATGGTGCTAGAACGAGACTGTCCAAATTCCCACCAGAAACTTGGCAGGCAGTGCTGTTTGTTTTGGCTTGGCTAACGCTGCTAATATCCGGGTTTTGTTCATTCCTTTCAGAGCCAGGATGGGAGAGTGGAGGTCCAAGGACGTCACGGCAAGTCCATGCTGACCATCAGCGGGGTCCGACTGTCTGACTGGGGCCGTTTTGACTGTGAGGCCCTTAGCAGAATCGGAGGCCATCAGAAAAGCATGTTCTTGGACATAGAGTGTAAGTCATGCTCTAAAATTAGCCAGACAGACATTCAGAGATAATGAGAAAGCATCAGGGCTTCCTTTCTGAATAGTTGTTAAAGGACAGCGTGGATTATTCAGTGTTTTCACTCCTATGTGCAGAGACCCAAAGATAACTTTACGCACTTGCACAGCATAGGACATACATAGTGTGCTGCATTTATCTGTGCTGCTTCTGGGCTATTTATGGCAAAGTCGGAGAAACACTTTTAAGCAGAATTCACGCAAATTATTGAGGATGTAATGTTAAGGACATATTGTAGATGTAAATTCAGACAGTACATTTCAAGTTTACCTTTCTGTGGTAGGGTGTGCAGTGATCTCCCACAGCATTTGTTATGATATAACGCAGTGCAGACTGAGCTAGAGCTTTTTAGATCACGTGCTGCTTAAAAATAGTGTGGAAACCACGTCTACATGGCACATGCAATGGACGTATGCTGAAGTGCGCCAAGTCTTGCTAGTGCGTGTAGGGATTCAAACCTTTATTAGCTCTCTGTAGAGCCCTCGAGCAGAGCAGCCAGTGGCCCATTTAATGAGGACTAAAATCACTCCCATTCGCTGTTGCCCGCTGAGCCACTGGAAATGTCAGTCCAGGCATAGCACTGATGATTGTTGTTATGTTTATCATCATCAGATGGAATGTAATCATGTGACTTTCATTCATCAACTTATTATCACTTATTAGAGCATTCTTCCATTTCACTTTGTATCGATAAACCAACTTTTTACCATGTCCAAAACTTTTTTTTTTATATATTTAGGCATTTTGTCAAATGTCTGACCTTTCCAGCCAGGCTTAATACACATTTTCAGAATTCCGTATAAAAGACACAGATGGAAAGTTATCTGCTTACAAGAAATAGGAAAAATGACTTTATTCATAACTTATTTCTGCTCTGCTTGCAGCTGATCTTGCATGGTAAAGTGAGTCTAAACTTGCTAATTGCTGTTTCTGTGTTTTTAAAAATAACATGGCTAAACTGATTTTCACAAAATCATTTAACCACTACTTAACACTTCTCCATGGGCACCGTCACACTTAAAGGAAAAAATGCTGCTAATACTGTTTTACTGTGCTACAAAAATAATGAACTAATTATGCCCTGTTGCCTTGCAAAAAAAGGGAAAAAAGTTATTTTGGGAATATAAAATTAAAGACAAATGCCCTCCAGCAAAGCCATTTAATGGGAGGAAGTAACTTGCATAATTAATTGCATGAACATCTTAGTCATTCCCTGGTTTACAACTTTAATTTCCTCAATTACACTACAGTTACAGGGTCAGCTGTTTTTCTCCTCTCCCAATCGCTATTGCCTTTCTTGCTGCGTTTTTGGCCTTGTTAAAAGCCACACATTATATTATTCTGCTGTTGATTAGATAAAAGAAACAGTACAAATGAGTAATCTGCTGTTCGCCATAGCTGAAGTACAATAGTTCATACTTTGGTATGATGATGACAGTGATGGGACACATACCATCCAAGATTAGATGGAGAAAGCAAAGAGCAAATCATCTCAATTGCAGCCTTCAATGTCAGCCGGTTGAATGAAATTGCAGGGTGATGAGACGGCCGGATTATATCACTGAATAGCAGCGCTCCAAGGTGCAGGAGCGTGCTTGGGATGTTTCCTAAGGACACAGAAGAATGCGATAGCAAGAAACACTAATATCTAATGGGGTTAGCTTAGGTGGACTTGGCCCTTTGTGTCAGTCAAAACAATAATAATCAAAACCGCCCAACCAGCAAGGCCGCTGCCCTTGACATCACCGTTCCTCCTTTACAATCCTTAGCTTGCTCTTATAGTGGGGCTGGTCAGGAGGGAGGATGGTGCTGGTGTTCGAGTGAAGAAAGGTATTCTGACTAAGCATGGCAGGAGCTAGCCAACCGTTGCTGGGGTGCTAATGAACTCATTTATTTAGTCTGGGAGCGCTCCTCAACAACCTCGCCTGTCCTCTGACATGACAGAGGGCCGCAGCATCAATCTCTTTAATGGAACACTGCGAGCCAGCATAAAATAGACATAATGCCACCTTGACTGCAGGCACACAGTCTGACAGTGCTGCTAGCTAGCTAGCGCTATCGCTCATTTCCCTTCACTAAACATGCATTATTGTTATACCTCGCCCTATCGACTTGAAGGTCCCCGCTTGGCAGCTTGCACATGTGAGAGACCAGGTATTGGTTTAAAGTTATGGTGGGCATGACGGTTATTCATCAGTGCAGGCTATTAGACAGATAAATTAAGCTCTGGATTTTTACTAATGTAATGCACTGCATTGGAGTGATCACCTACAGGCTCTTACTTAGCTAGAACATGAGCTTTGCTGTGATTCACCTAGGTGTTTTTTTTTTTAAGGGTCTGTAGTCAAACCTTTTAATTCTAACTAGATAACTTCAAGATCCTTTTATCTCTTAATAGAAGTGGAGAGTGGAACTAAATGGGTTTTTGTGCAAAATTGTAGTTTGTGAGCAATTAGTCATTTTATTTAGAAAAATACACTCAGTATCTCTACATTCAGCAGGATAAATATTTCAACACTGCTGTCATATGTATGTATATTCATGATGTCCATGGCAATAAGTCGATTTACTCATTTATCATTTAGTAGCAGATTATACATACCCAAAATCTTTTTGTTGTACAAACAATAGAAAAGCACTGATACTGATACAAAATTGAAGTAGTATTGAAGTAATTGAATAGAAAGTTCCCATGGACAGGTTCTGATTTTATGTCTTTTCAACACCACGTCAAATGTCTGCCTAGGTAATTGCACACTGCTTAAATTATTACACAATCTAAATGGGCAAGGTACAGTCTTCCTTAATTGACAGTTACCGCAGTGGGCAATATACTGTAATGATGAATTATGGCACAATATGCTATGCTGAGTATATCAAGGATATTTGTACTTACAAAACACAGCTGCATGCTTTATTACTTTGCTGCAGTAAAAGCATCAACTCGTCTAGGAACATTGCTTTGAGAATTCAATTGTATTGCTCCACAAAAGCATTAGTAGATAAGGTACTGATATTGGTCGATTAGTTCTAAATCACAAAAAAGAAACAACCCCTCAAACTCATCCTATAGGCTCTACTACTCAGTGCTGTGGGGCTTTAATATCCCTTTAGCTAAACATCTGCATCAGCCGTGATGGCCTCGTACAGCTCATATGCAGCAGTTATAAAGCGCCTTATTCTATAGGCAGTGCTTTTCTATGGAGATTATACACACAAGCCATATGTGTGCTATTACACAACTGTATAAGCAATGTATATCGTTTGAAGTAGCCGAATCCCCTTATTAAAAGGAATGTCTGAATACTTTTAAATACATAGGTTGGAATAATAGATGTAAACTCAATTCTATTGTATGTATTATGAATATGACTAGGTGTAATGATATTACAGTATACTGATATTTTGATCTGATATCTGCATTGCTTTGTAGCTGCAGTGCAAAACTAAACAAATATGTGTTGTTCAATATAATCAACAATTAGTTTGGAGTAGGGATACACTTTTGCTCTTCAAACTGTCACATTACAATGTTTTACTGACTATATGGATGGAGGTTTCCTCAGTCATCAAATTTTCTTTTTCAGATGCCCCGAAGTTTCAGATTAATCACACTATCTTCTACTCCTGGGAGGGAAATCCTGTGAACATCAGCTGTGACGTTTTGTCAAATCCCCCAGCCACCATATTGTGGAGACGAGACAGATTCACCATCTCCAGTGAAGGCACAGGCAATACTCGTATTCATACTGCAGAGGGGAGATCGTTATTGGAGGTAAGTTCTTGTTGAATATAGGTATAGATGGGTCCATATTTATGTCTAATCTCTATACTGTACTAGCGTAAGGCCATATTTATAGATTCTTGCAACTTAACTAATGACAGCTGGTTCTTTGACGTCTTTACAACCTAATTCTTATGGAGTAGATCTATTAAGAATCTACTTGACCTTGTGATAACAGCTACAGGTCCTGGAGTTCTTCATGCAATGAACAAGACGAGAGCCTGCTAAACTGTAACGTCTTTTGATAAGTTTAATGCATTTCCGCCATTACCTTTTATAAGCATGTTAAATTAATGTATCAACATAATTTAATGAGCTACACATGCTCAGCCGTCTCATAAAACACTTTATCGCTAACTGTAAAGTGACATTGAGAGAGTTTACAGTTTATTGCCCATTAATTTTGAACATAATCAATGCTCATTCTCTCCTCCTTTCTCCCTGCATGCTTTTCTGTTTGTGCACAGGTCACCCCGATGTCCGACAGGGATTTTGGCCGCTACAACTGCACGGCCAGGAACAACATCGGCGCTCGATATCAGGAGTTTATTTTAGCACAGGCAGGTGTGTGTTTACCCACAATACCCTTGTGTGAGGTTTAGGAGGGAGGAGGTCACTAGAAAGGTCAGCTTGGCCCAGTCAGAAGCTGTCCGTCACTTTCTGACCTTTCCAGAGATGAGTGCAGTTCGATAGCATAGCTTTATTTAAACCCACAAACCAAGCTTCAAGCTAAAGTGGTAGGGATGTCGCCATCTGTGAATGGTCAGTGGTCCTTTTCAATTGCAACATCTTTGCCTGAATCTCATTCTCCCCTAAGTACATCTGTAGTGACATCTAAAGGGAAATCAGAAGTAGCCACTTTTCGTGTAAGTAATGCGTTTATGTTGAAACCCAGAACTGCAAAACGATGAAGTGTACAAGCTGGAGGAGGCTGGAGTTTGGAATTTTAAATGTGAGTTTACAAACAAGAGACAAATTAAATGAAAACCTGAATAAAGCCTCCAGATAGGAAGGCAACAAAGCTAAGTTGGTGTTAGTTTAGGCTCATGGTGAGGAAAAAGAGTAAAATGTTGATATGAGTTTAATTGGATTCAGTATAAGGGCATGTGTGCAAGGAGCTGCAGTGACACAAACTACACAACTGGCTAGTGTTTTGGTATGATAAGTGACCAACATGACATCTGCATTTGGATTGTGTGGGGAAGACCTCACTAAACAGCACAACAGTACTGTAACACACTTGTCAAGTTTTTTTCTAAAGGATCCTCTTCCTCTTTTGATTATTTCTATCCTGAATGGAGTGGTCTCTTCCAGGATAACAATGTACCCAATCAACAGGGCACCAGGTGTCACTGAAGGGTTTGATGAGTATGACAATGGTGTATTTCACATGCTGTGGCCTCTGTAACCCAGTTTAACCTGTACGGAACATTTTGGATCAACATTTTGAAAACCACCATCAAGGGAATATCATTTGGACGAGTTCCGTTCTTTCTGTGCTTTAGTATAGAGACCTGTCGAATGCATGCGAAGATGCATTCAAACCATTCTGGTATGTTGTGAAGGCCAAATACTTTTGTGAAATACTTTTGCATTATGTAAGATTGAAAGTGTGAGAGAAACATATCTACTGAAGTCAGCATGCTAATCAGCTAACCCTGTCTAATCTCATAATACCACTTTGTAATTCAAGAGGCGATAGTGTTTTACTGTAGCAGCAAGTCTGCCATGAGTCCAACAGTTGAGAATTAAGAACTAGCACTATCCCAACATTGTGTTCTAAGGTTCATTATGTTTATGGCCCGGCTCTCAATAAAATTGTTTAAGGACAGGTAGCTATTAAAAAGGCTGAGTAAAAGGAATGATGACTGAAGCTCTTGGAGAGCAACCCTCATAACTGCTAACCACTCCTGGCAAGAAACCATGTTTAACAAAAAAGTGATATACATAAAAGCTTCAGTGCTAACATTAGCATTGCTTTCCACCATTTAAGAGACAATCTTGATGAGTTGTTGAAATTTGATACTGTATTCACATAGATTATTCTAGACTGTTATGATCTAGAGATATCCATGGTATGCATTTCCTCATTTCTTATGATAGGAGTGGATTTCACAACTATAAAGCTCTGTACAGTATGAATCCAATAGACTGCATCATCTTACAAATTGCTCCTTTAAGATGTCTTATGTTGTAAATGCCTTACATTTGTGACTGTTTCAGCATGTCTTTTCCTTTCAATACTTGCGTGCACTAGTTGATTTGCCATATACTGGTAAGATGTTATAATGGTAAACGAACACATTAACTTGTTTTAGCTTGCTAACTTGCAACAGAATGGTGTTTGGTTTGAGATGATGCTACCCTTCAAATGGCCAAGGGCTAGATAGTAAGCTATGGTGTGTTCAGTGCAGGGATATAATGCATAGAGCCTCTAAGGCTTGCTTATCAGACCAGTGGTTAGCATTCAGAAATAATTCACTAAACAAAAAAGCCTTCTAGGCCTGAACGAACCTTTCTGGCAGCAAAGCTGCTGAAGGTGTAAGATCTCCACCACACAGTCTGTATCAGAGAGAGGATCTTCCAAATTGCGTTTTGAGGGTTTCTGGGGCTCAGATTAAGCCTTTGAAGATTTTTCAAGTGAAGTGTTTGAGTTATAACCTTGGTTCTTTTTTATCTAAGCCATAAGCCTTTATCTCAACTTTATCAACTGCTTTTCAGAGGGGATTTATATTTCCCATAACAATACTCTAGAGCAGCCTGCTGCTTATTTAGCCCAAGCTAATCTGCTGCTAGGCTGTTTGATTTACCAGAAAGCTAGCTAATTTACAGTACCTCATTCACTGCAGAGCAGTCCAATCCACTCCAGCTCAGATCAAATGACTTAGACTTCATAAAGCACGAGAGGATATTGCTCGTTTTCTCTGGCGCACATAAACACTTGCATGCAGCCATAAATATGCAGAGTAACAAAAAAAGGCCTCCAAATGCATGGCAGAGAACAGAAACAAATACACCCCCCGAACAGAAAGAAACCAATACAGAGCGTGACATGAGAGGTGCCATGCTGGGTTCAGGCTGCAAACTTAATTAAAAGTGTAGCTTTAAAAGAAAGCTCTGGAGGCCATGAAATTAGGAACGGTCTCATCTCTCCTCTGACATATGCCTGCCATGCTGAGAATGATTTGTCTTTAAAATTAATGGTTTTAAAACAGTATCAAACGTTATCACGCATCCTGCCGAGTAAAGCCGCTGCAGGAGTGTCAGCAGTTTCTCACTAGACAAGCGTGAGGAAATGAGATTTATAAACACAGATGTGCTTTTTCAGTTCAGTAAGCACACAGCTTCACAGGATAAGCATGCTTTCAAAATAGCCACCCATAGTGCGCGGGTATTGTTAGCAGCTGAATGGTGCTCTATTTATCCCCGTTAAATTGTTACCAAAAACGCAATAAGAATGTTAGAGAAGGAATCGATGAATGAAAGAAACCTGTAGGCACAGCAAGATTATATGTTGTTAAGATGTAACCGTACAGTACAGGTCTATATTCATACGCAGATGTTTGTTGGTTTTCTATTTGTTAGGATGCTGTAGTACAGTACATATGTACGCTCACTGGACAAAAGATGTGTACCTCCACAAGCATGAATGACAGCTGCAATTTCATTTGGCATGGACTGGAACTTTCTGGATGTAGGCTACATCAGTGTTCATCTATCACTACTGGATTAAATAATTACACAGTTCAGCCAGATGTGGTGGATGCCTTCCCTGGGACAATTCTGACAATTTTAGTCACTGTTGATAGAACCGTATGACCATGTGTTTTCATACACCTGCAAATTCAGCCACCTCCTTCTCACCATGGTCTTTGGCACGCCTAAATGCAATCACTCATTTTAGCCAATCATAAACATCTGCTTTGGTCGAGACCTTTACTGCACTGTACCACCTCTTCTCAATTGACGAATTCCGTCTTTCGCACCCTGCAGGTATTTATAGCTCCATCATACTTGTGCCACGCCACCTGCATCTCACCAGTCATTCTCTGGAAAGACCATGTCTGCACATCCTAACACATAATTATAAAATAGGGTAATATTGAATCATAAAATGTAGCGTACTCAAAAGTTCTGTTTTATCTAGTCAGTATCTATACAGTCGGTCTAATCTGGGAAGGACAATTGAAATTGTGCACTATAAATGCCATATTTAAATGTGTTTCCTGTGGAGGATGTGGTAACCTCTTTTTACCTAGATAAGTTATAACATCATTGTCCCAATTTTCTGTGGTGGATGATCTTTTGGTATAGTCATTTACTTTCGGGGTACGGCTTTATAGCCGACCCCCCTAGAAACCCCGATACGTCTTGGAACAAGTCTTACTATGGTGAAACAATATTCTTAGTTTTATTTCATAATTAAGATTCTCGAGGGTTGGATGACATTTGACTTACTGGCCATTATGTCATAAACCCAAAACCGCAATCCTAAGTAATCAAGTTTACAGTAAGCTTTCTTCTCTCCTTTGAAAAGAAGCAGTTGAATGTGACAAATCAACACTATATTCCCTTTGCACTTTACTGGTCATAAACACTGTCTACTGGACAACACCGTCTCCTGGAAACCATAATGCAGAGAGATATTTTACTTTTTAATACGCCACATTAAGCCGTTTCCTTATAATGGGTTCTAATGGAGAGGGAAAAGCTTAACATTTTCATGCTTTGGCAGGATATTGTGAGATCATCCTTCTGGCAGCAGATCATTAATGACCACTAAGGCATGAGGAATTTGGAGCTCCTAGTAGACCTACTGCAGTCATGCACATCTGGCTTACAGTTAATTGTCCGGCACCATTTTATTGTCTTTTTTAAGTTACAATTATAGAAATGCATTGCACTTCTTTTGAAGTGACAAACTGTGAGTATCTTGTTTACTAACAGATGCTAAATCTCCCGATTTACAGCAAAAACATCTCAATCTCAAACAAAACTTGACTCACCGCTTCCCTACAAAGGTGTTATATTGTCAAACCAGGACTGTTAGACCTTAAATTGTTTTTCATAATATCCATGACGTGTCTCTGGGAATACACTGAGAAAGCAAACTGATAAACACCACCTAATTACATTCTGTTCATTTTAAAGTAAACAAATTATTATGAAAAAACTTGCAATTAACTTAAATAACTGTGACAGACTTCATTCCTTGGCTGTGGTTTTACTTCAGTAAGTTTCATTAAGCATAATTTAATGGAAAATGCTTTGAATGAAACTGCTTTGTTTTTAGATTGCAGCTTCATCACTTTGACAGTAAATAAGGTCAGTAATAAATAAAACTCAGAAGTGTTTTGTGTTCCTAGGTCAATGTCTAGGTAAATCTTTCTTGCTTATTGTGAGTTTCAACTGTGAGAAAATATTGCCTTTAAATTATTATTTAGTTATTTGGGCATGAGACATTTACATTTACATTTAGCTCACGCACTTATCCAGAGCGACTTAGAAGGTTAATCGTATTATAGGTAGGCCAATGTAGTGTTAGGAGTCTTGCCCAAGGACTCTTATTGGTGTAGCACAGCATTGTCACCCAGCCCAGGATTCGACCCCAGTCTCCCACGTGTGGTGTTATCTGCTAAGCTACACCAACCACCAGTGTATTAAGAGGAGTAGATTGTGAAATAACGCTAGTATCCCTAGCTTGTTGTTTTATCATATTAATCTTTTCGCATTTTGTGTTTTGCCTGTTTTATGAACGTCAATGACTCAGTAATGTAATAACATGATAATAATATAGTGAATTAATTAAAGTTGTTAAAAAATGATTACTTAATCATGGTAGTTGGTAATAATATGATACAAATCTAGTACTATGACTAGCATGTTTCCAGATCCATGATTAATAACAATATTATGCTAGCAGAAAGAAAAATACTTGCATTAGATTGTATTTTTAGCCCTGATTCTCAGTGATCTCAGTATATTTACCTTATCTGCTCATGGCTAACAGCATGCTTTTAGGTGGGCTAACATGTAAAAGTAGTAGAGCAAAAATGAATTATTATAATACAATGATTTAGGCATAATAGTGCTACTACCTACATTATTATAAAAAACTGTTTTCACCTGAGTGGTAACAAGTTAGCTTGCACAGCTGTAATGCCATTTAACTGCAACTACAGCTTATTACTACATGTGTACATCACACCGCACTTGACTGTTTAAGGTCTTAACAAGTAAGGAAAAAATAGAAACAGTGGAATCAGTGTTTCACAGCACATCATATTGTTTTTGGGCTAAATACCCCAAAAGTATAAAAACATGTAATAACTGTAAAGCACTGGGGTGATGTTTTGATTATGCAGATGTTTCTGAATACCTTATGCGGTTTAAAGTTGCGAGCTATCTAATTAGTCTGTATGAGCTGGAAATGTACAGCTATAAACATGTTAGGACAGCTTACTACCATACTACTACCATACTGTTCTCATTTTATTACCCACTTCTTACTGATCTGTAAAGCACTAGCTGAACATTTCTGAATGAAAGTGACCTGTGAGGCTTCCAAGTGAGACAACACGTCCATGAGGCACGAAGGCCGTCAACGCTGCATCGGCTAGATGTGATTTAGCATCTGCGGTAAAGTCACTTCTGAGCGAATTGATGCCTTCTTTCAGCCATCACAAAAAACATGCACACACAGGCCGTTTGGTATTCCAAACCTCTGCCTTATTCTTCAAAATGAACATAACAGGAGGGAGCAGGGAGAGGAGGAGAGATGGCTGAGGAGATTTTTTGGAGGGGAAAAAGCAAATAGCACCTATCTGTGAGGCAAAGATCGGTGCTAATCTCACGCACAACAGAAGCAGGAAAGAATCTCTGATGAAACTATTTGCAAGCTCTAGTTTAGCCATTAAAGCTACCCCTGCTGTGATCAGAAAATAAGGGAGTTTTGTGCCTCATATAAAGAGGCCCTGAATAATTCACTGATGGCTCATTGTAGAATTGTTCCCCTACATAGTAGTTGCATGAATAGAAAGCGGTAAAAACCAGATGATATTAGGATGTAGAATCAGCTGTGCCCAGTAATTAAGGTAATATGAAGAAAAGCCTTTAGGGGACAAGTGGAGGGGTGACCTTTATGCTAAAGGGCAAATGTCAAAGGAGTTTTAGGCAGAGGAGGCAGTTATGAAGGGCACTAGTTTGTATTAATGTAGTGAGTAAGTGTATGGTGTATGAAGTAAGCTCCTTGTGGGAAACAAGTGTCCTCGATATGATGGAAAACATAAACGTTTGGCTGTTACCTGTGTGAGGAGTTGGTGTTTTGGTTACAAAGCTTTATAAAAAAAATATTTAAAAAATCGAAAAGACTGGATTGGCTAAAAACTGGTTTTACACCATCAGACTTAATGCTATTAATCCTGCATCAGGAGCTGCATGCAACGTCATGTCATGAAGCAACTCAAAAATCATGTTTCCTGCAAGATATGATTACTAGTTCTCGTATCTCTCCTGCTATAGAAAGTGATCTGCAACATGTTATTTTGAACACTTTTAACTGTCTATCTGTACTTTATCTATAGTTCCTCACTATATATTTGAGTTTTAAGAAGCTTATATGGTAGTACCGGATGCCTTGCTCACACATGAGAAGAATCTTTGTTTAAGATTTTAAGATTTTAGATTTTAATCCCTTATTGATCCCACAGTGGGGAAATGTAGTCTCCGCATTTAACCCATCCGTGAAGTGAAACACCCACAAACACACTCACTAGTGAACACACACACTAGGGGGCAGTGAGCACACTTACCCGGAGCTGTGACCAGCCCTATCCACAGCGCACAGCACAGTGTCAGTTCAGGGAATCAAACCGGCAACATTCCGGTCACAAGGCTGGTTCCCTAATCTCCATCCCACGACCGCCCCCAACTCTTACATTTCCTTGTCCATTGTTCTGGTGTAAAATGCTGTTGTTTGAGTTGCAACTGCTGCATGACGTTAAACATCATGCAACTCGAGTTTCAAGGAACTAAAGTTACCAGTCTGTTAGGTTATGGCTGGTTAAGTGTAGACAAAGTAACTATAGCCATATGCAGAAGTTTGGATGCCCCTGGTTGAAATACATGTTTTCTTTTTTTCAGTATGTTAAGCTCAGCACATAAATACAAACTGTGCACTAACGTGCAGAGACAGCCATGTTTAAGTATGTTCCTTGTAAAGGATGTTTTAGCTTATTAAAAGCAACAAATGTCATTTGATCAGAGGTGTTCTTTGGTGTGTGACTGCCCACAATGACAAGTATACGTGTATGTGTGTGTGTGTGTGTGTGTGTGTGTGTGTATGTGTGCGTGCGTGCGTGTGTGTGTATGTGTGTGTGTGCGCTTGACTCTGCAGGGCAGTACGCAGCTCTTTTGATTTGCTGAGCCCCTGTGGCCCAGCCTGATAAAGGGATGTGTGATAACAGGATTGAGCAGAGTGCTGATAAATATAATGGCCCCGTCTTTTATCTGTGCTGTGTGCAAGAGTGTATGTGCCCGTGTGTGTATGTGTGTGAAAGTATGCCTCTTTTATTCTGACTGTGCCTTCATTTAATTTGAATGTGCATATGCAGGTGTGTTTTTTCAAGTGCATAATCCACATACCTTTGTTACATGTACTGGTAAACATATTGCAATCAGCACTTCCGTATTTGGAATGTTATACAGAATTGTGCAAAAGTTACAGAGCACCCTTCGTATGTTTTATTTGAAGTGAAAATAGATTAATGGATAAATAAGTACATTTGTTTTTCTACTTCATGAAAAAGGAAACATGTATTTCATATACAATTAGACAGAGCTGTATTTAGTGTGCCTTTATTACAACTTTCATTCTTTTTAGGAGATATTTTTTCAGGCAAATCTGCAGGGATATGTTTCACATTCTTCCAAAGTGCAGTCACAGTAGCCTACTTGGTTTTCTCTTTTTTAGCTTCTGACAATCCAAGTATTCCCAAACACCTTCAGTGATGTTGAGTTTAGGATTCTGGAGTAGTCAGTCAATTGTTTTGAGAACACCAGCAGCGTTATTGTTACATTCACACATTTTCTTCCTCTTTGCCTATTCCCTAGCAGTTTAGACCCACAGCCTTTAAAGTGGAGCTTGATTTTTTCCCCTCTCTCTCAAAGATGAAAGCTTAAAGGACTGTTTATCTGATGGTGACAGGTTTTGTGGTCTACCAGATCTGGTAGGATAGTTAGAAATCCCATTTTCTCCCATATCTTTCAATCATTTTGTGAACTACAGTTTTGGAAACTGTAAAATGTTTTTCGCTTTTCCCTTACCGCTCCTTTTATATCTAATCCCCTCAGAAATAGCTACTGAAATATGAATAACTTGTCCTTAATAGCTGTTTTGACATGAGATTAAATATGTGAATGAAGAGTGGTTTTGGAGTTTTGTACAGTAACATATTAAGGAGGAAATGGTAGGATGGCTCAGTTTGTCTGACCCTCTGTCTGAAATGCTCTGTTTGAGCTCCTGTGTCTTTAAGCTCCCCCTCCCTTCCAGTGTGCTCTGATTGGCTCTCCCACTTATAAGAACCAATAAGAACATGGTCAAGTGCCAAAGGGATTGAACGCAGTACTCTTGTGTGAGGGTAAGCCAAGCTTGCTGGTAGGTGGGTAATAGGGATTGTGTTAGAAGTGTGTCATCCTGTAACAACAAAAAAGGGCTGGAATTACAAAAAGGTGTTTCAGGCAGCTGAGGAAAATGTTTTTTGTGGGAGTTTCTCTCTCTGGCTTGTACTTGTTGGTGTGCTTAACTACAGAGATTGTTAAAATGCTGTAAATGCTTCTTTTTCACTCCCTCACTCCACATTTGTCTCATTCAGATTGCCTTGTCCAGTATATTATGGCTCATGTGTTTCGTTCCTTATGTTTTGTGTTACAGATGTGCCATCCAACCCGTACTCTGTGCGGTTTGCCTCTGTATCACAGCGCATCGCTACTGTCACCTTTATGAAACCTGATTCTCATGGTGGCGTGCCCATTGGACACTACATCGTCAATTACAAGGACCAGAGTTCTCAGGAGTGGAGGACGATAAAGTCACATGGTGTACAGAGTGAGTGTCACTGGTTTTAATTGTTCTATGCACATCCATTTAGGTTAACTACGTAGTTTTACAGTAAGTGTCTGTACCCCATTTGTTTGCGCACACTTTATTAGCCCCTTTCTACCCTATGCATCAGAGCTAAGGGGAAACCGTATGACCATCCTTGACATCCTTGTGCAGCAGCAGATGGGCTACAACCTGTAATTGTAAACCTACAAAAGTGAATCTGAATGGTCAGTGTTTTTTTGATGTCATGGTCAAATTCAAGGCTGGACCTGGCAACTCATATTTATTACTAGTAGTATTCATAAAAACTCTTCTACATGTCCTCTAGAATCTTCAGATTGAATAAGTGGTAGGTCAAAGCAACGCCAAGCTGAAAAGTTTTTCACCTGCCCTCAAAAAGTTTTTGAAAACAGTGTTCTCTTACCACAGAAGGGATGTGACAGCTGTGGACACAACAGCGAAAACCTCAGTGAAGTACTACACAGCTTTCATGCCGTTTCAGACAGCTGCAGGGTACCTTTTATATCAGGCGGCGAGATTCAATGTCAGTCATCTGGCTTTGAAAAGCGTCAGAGCTGTTGTGTTGCCTTTATTTTGGAGTCATATTTGGACTGTACATCTGCACTAGCGGCAAAATGCATTGCATAATGGAACTGTCTCGTTCACAAAAGCCACGGGTTGGGTTGTTTTGTCAGAGTGCACTCAACTCTCACTTACTCTGAACAATGCCTCAAGACACCACCAAGCCTCTTACCAACAGTGTCATCAGTGTGACTCCCTCTTTAGTTAATCCTAAACAAAAATCCAGTAAGAATTACCAGGCATGCACTGATATTGGAAGTGTGGGCTTTAGGTACATCTGCCTATAAATTTATGAAATGTAGAAAACGGGATTAGAGTCACCTGGATTTGCAATTCTGTAAGGTTTCAATTCTAGTAAAATAAAACGTTTAAGCAACGCCCAAAGTAGTAGTGGGCAATATACTGGTTCATCCAGTATTCAGGTAAAAATATTTCTTTGACTTCTTTTACATCTGTGTTAAAATCAACCTCTGTGGTTTAAGTGATCCAATACTAAAATTCTAAAACTTCATCCAAAAAATTTAGAAATTAGAAAAATTTAATTCACATGGAGCTAGTATACGATTTTCATTGAGTTGCGAGTCAAACACTAAATTTTGTGGTTGGATAAGAAAGAAAAGTTAGAAAGGAAAAGACAAAAAAGGGTGATGAAAACAGTGATGTATCAAGTCATAAGCCATGACTATTTTCCACTTGATCTTATTGCTTGGCATGCCGTGCATACATAGTGGTATATACTGCACTGTGTACTGTTATGCATACGTGAAACAAGAAGATAACCTAAGCAAATGCAAAATACAGTTTTTCAGTGAGCATTTTATGTATTAAGGGAAAATCATTCCAACCAACCCCACCCTATGTGAAAAAGTAATTGCCTTCTAAGCCTTGGCGGCAAATACTGCAATTAAGCTTTTGTGATAACTTCACATGTCTGTGGAAGAATTTTGGCCCACTCTTCTTTGCAGAATTGTTTTAATTTAGCCACATTGGAGGATTTCTGACCATGAACGGCCTGTTTAAGGCCATGCCACAGCATCTCAATTGGATTTAACTTCGGACTTTAACTAGGCCAATCTGAAACCTTCATTTTGTGTTTTAAGCTGTTCAGAGGTGGAGTTGCTGGTGTGCTTCAGATCATTATCCTCCTGCAGAACCCAAGTACCCTTGAGCTTAAGGTCACAAACTGATGGCTGGACATTCACCTTCAGGATTTTCTGGTAGAGAGCAGAATTCATGATTTCATCAAATACAGCAAGTCGTCCAGGTCCTGAAGCAGCAAAGCAGCACCAGACCATCACACTATCACCACCATGTTTGACTGTCGGTATGATGTTCTTTTTCTGAAACGCTGTGTGTGTAGTTTTACACCAAATGTAACGGGACGCACAACATCCTAAACTTGTGTCTTGTCAGTCCACAGAATGTATTCCCAAAAGTCCTGGAGGTCATTAAGATTTTTGGGGGGAAATGGGCCTTTGTGTTCTTTTTGGCCAGCGGTGTTTTTTTCGCCTTGGAAGACTCCTTCATATTGTTAAATCAAGAACACTGACCTTAACTGAGGCAAGTGAGGCCTGCAGTGCTTTAGATGTTCTTCTGGGTCCTATTCTGGCCTCCTGGTTGAGTCATCAGTGTGCTCTTGGAGTAGTTTGGTAGGCCGGTCACTACTGGAAAGGTTTCATGTTTTCTCCATTTGTGGATAATATCTCTCACTATGGTTCGCTGGAGACCCAGAACCTTAGAAACGGCTTTTTAACCTTTTCCAGACTGATACATATATATATATATATATATATATATATATATATATATATATATATATATATATATATATATATATATATATATATATATATATATATATATATATATATATGTATATACACAACTATACTACTTCATCTCCTTCAAATTCATAATGTAATCAGTAGCCTTGACTGTTAACCCAGTCTGATGAAGATTACACCATCAAGGAACTAAATGGTGATGTAGAAATGACCCTGTGGGATGTTCTGGAATGGACTATTTGACCGATTCTCCTTAAATGTGATGACCCCAAGAGGCTGCATATTCAAAAATAGAAAAGTAATATGTACATTACCAAACCATTTTTTCTCAAATAAAACATAATATAATATAATATAAACCATAAATGAACACGAACCATTGAATCAACTAAAAGTATGTTTTCACCGATGGGTAATATCCTACATAAGAGCCATTATTGTGTCCCTTAAAATGAGCACTGCTTTTGCTGAGACAGGATGTACTGCAAATCATTTACCCTGTCTCAACCATTGTATTTGGCACAACGGGCCACTTTCCCCGCTATGAAATGGCTCCAGCAATGAGTCGAACCCGTTTTCTTCATTAAACTGCTTTTGTCTGGATGTTGGGCTTGCAATTATCTTTCTGTACAATGACGTGCCATTTCGCGGAACATTGAACAAAGCCCTTAAACAAAGTTTACTCGCGAAACATGAAGAGCACTAGAATTACAGAGAACAAACAACAGCCTTCACCGATGTCACCGATGGTACGTTATACATTCAAACTTTGAATAGCTGTCCCTCAGGGCTTTCGGGCTTGGGAAAACACAAAGCTATGTTAATGGAAGTCGAAATGAAAGCAATGACTGCGGAGAGTTCATAATGAGACCACTAAGTATGAGAAGCCTCTAAGGAAGTTGCATTTCCACAGCGTTATTTATACATAAATATAAATGCAGTTATGAATAGGATTTAAAATGGACCTTTACTTTGAATTTCCTTCACTTGCACAGTTTTAAAACCAGAATTTAATAACTCAGTGAAGAAGTACAGTACTGCACAAAAGTCATGGAAGAAAACACATTCACAAATGAATTACAACTATATGTAATATCAAAATTTTCCAAACTAAAAAATCTGATTTCAGCTTAATTTATGCATTTTTTCTTCAGCATCGCTAATGGAAAATGTGTCGACAGAAATGCGTATTTATGTGTATTATTGAATTTTGTATTAATGTATTAGTGAATTTTCCTAACTAATGAGAATCTGGCAGTTGTACATGATTATTTGATATGACGAGGGCTGCAGTTCTGCTGTCTGTTGTATCTTAGCATGGATATCTTTATAGAAATGTGTAAATATTTTCACCGCAGGGGTTTTCACTCCTTCCTCTCCCTCCTCATTGCTCGCTAGCAGCTTGATATGCAACTTTTCACACATAGATGTTCAACAGTGTCCTAGTTAACCTGACTTAGGGGACAACATTTTTAATTGATTGTATTTATTAAAAATATCAGAGTCTATTATCTGTGGGAGAAATGGTCATTATGGGGCTGTTAGAAAGGACTTAATGGAAGTTTACCTGATGGTGACAGGTTTAATTCTCAACCAGGCTATACACGAGTGCCATGCAAGTCCCAAATAACTTATAAATCCTTTTTGCTTTCTCAGAAAGACCTTACTATTGTACTTAATGGCTATTTTAAAGAATAGAAATAGAAATACAAAGACATTTTCCTAACATTTTCTGAATCATAATAATAATAATAATATCACATGAATCAAGTAAACAGAAAATATTATTTGGTCACTAAAACCTTTTGACTCACCGACCCTCTCATTCAAACCTGATCTGCTTTAGAGCATTAGGTAGTGGGTGTTCTTGTGAATGTATGTGTTTATTTGTGTCTACAAGTGGGCTTTTCAGCTTTGACACACTGCTGAGTGCCTCTAAGCTACAAACAGAGAGATGGAATTACATTTCACACCTTGATGTGTGTAGTAAATATGATCCCTACGTGAGTGAGGGATTTGTTATGCTGGGACAACTGTGTGACACAATGGGATGACGTTAGCGTTAGCCAGGCTGACAGCCCCCATTGAGAGCTGCCGTTATTAGCAGCTTGAGGTTCGATAGCACCATTAACATGCGCAGCTCACTGTGGATCTCGGTGTGAGATACTGTCAGCTGTAAGGGGAGCTAGTGAAATAAACAGCAGGCTAAGCTGTCACTGGTGAAAATACTGGCTGTAGCATGTACAGTGAGTACTGAGGTGCTTTTCAGGCACTTTACTGTCTAACATTGACCGACTCTCTTTTTCTCTCTCCATCTCAGCGATGGTACTCTTGACTAACCTGGAGCCAAACACAACCTATGAAGTCAGGGTGGCAGCCGTGAATGGGAAGGGTCAAGGGGAGTACAGCCACACAGAGACTTTTCAGACTTTACCCATCCGTAAGTAACACAGAAGCCAGTTTGCACTGCAAGTAAACCTGTCAAAATCAAGACTGTAGTGGTGAGCAATATAAAAATGTGGTATGATGATAAGTCACGTCACTATTAGCTATTATTCTGTAGTCTTTATCTTACACCACATTCGGGGTCTAAACAGAACTTTCTCTATGCAAGGAACTGAATGGCGTTTTGCCCCATGTACGCGAATATTGCATCTACCTGAATATTGCTGGGTCCTCTGAATTACAAGGCTGTTAATAAAGTCAAAATGCAAACATTACCACAAACATGCTACATGAGTCGATATCTTATGAAAGTAAGTATGACTATCTAATAAATTTGCACAGTACATGACTATCTTCTTCCTAATTCTCTCCAAGATCTGCGTCCAGTGGTGTAAAGCAGTTGCTCGCTGAAGAACGCAGATACTTGCTAGGATTATACCAGTCATTATACCAAAAGCCTCAGCCACTTACTCCTCCTTTCGTTGTTATTTGTTCATAAATGTTTGAACTGGGATTAGGACCTTCAACATAACTAGCAAGAGGTTAGACTACGCCATTAGGGCAGTGATACTCGAAATCATAGACGGACTGATTTGACTCAATGAAGTACCTCACTGTCGCCTCTTGAGGTAAAAAGTGGTATTACTGGATTGGATGGGCTAAATAGCATGCTAACTTAGTTCATTTTACTTAATTTTAGTTTATATTGGAATTTTTAAAAGTTCTTATGTATTGGTTGTAAAAAAATACTTTAATTCATAGGATCTGACAACATTCTGTGAAAAAAAAAAACTTATTAATGGCTAAATGTTTTAGCTTTGAAATATTTTGGTTCAAAACAGTGAAAAACAGTCCTAATATGAGCATAGCACTGACTAATGACTACATGAAGACTGAGCAACTAAACGTTTCATTAATTTGAGTTGCTAAGTTGTCGGGAAGTTGAGAGTTCGAAGAAGCTGGCAGTCTAGGAGAGCATGACTGGCTCTGCTTTATTCAATGTAATCCAGTTAAAGGACTAACCTGGGTGTATGCTGTATTTTAAACATTAAATAAAACATATTGTATTTGTATTTGTAGAATGTTTTAATGACTTCACAGTTTGATTTGAAAACATTATGATGCATGTGATGTAGCCTACATTTTTGCCAAATTGTCTAAATCACATGCATACTAAACCTTCAGAAGCATTATTTTAAAGTCAGACATTTTACATCAACAAGTGCAGCTCCTGGGTGTGTGAGACCATAATAAACAGAATCACTGAAGCACTGGGAAGCTAACTGAGCTAACAAACAAGTAAATGAAAGAACAATACAATCCTGCCCTAATCACTTTAATAAACATCAACTGGGGAAAATATCATTTGCCACTCAGCTTCTTCTAATGCTTCTTATGTGCTAATATGACTTACTGAAATGTTGACATAACCACCCAT
This sequence comes from Prochilodus magdalenae, assembly GCA_024036415.1. Lineage (NCBI taxonomy): Eukaryota > Metazoa > Chordata > Actinopteri > Characiformes > Prochilodontidae > Prochilodus > Prochilodus magdalenae. The sequence continues at coordinate 587,099 of JAMWET010004698.1, forward strand.
CAGCATATCTTAAGATGCTGTGTTAACCCTTTAAACTCTCACTCTCATAACTACATATGTGTGAATAAGACATGAGTTTAATAGCAGTTACAAATAATAATGAGATGAATAACTGAAAAATAAGATTCAGTGAGTGGTCACTAACCCTGGTCCTGTAGATCTACCTTCCTACAGAGTTCGATTCCCATAACCCTGCATCAGGGTTAGGCAAAGTGGGACACTGCTCTAGCTCTGTTGGTGAACACAAAGGTAAAGAATGGTCCACTGAGAAGTCCAGTTTACATATTGTTCACCTTTCCCTAAACTTATTTGATCTCCTCACCATGTATTATAACCCATGTGAATGAATGTACCAAAACTCACCTTCGCTCCAAAGGAGCAACCTGTCAAAAATAATGGCGGGCAACGGAAAAGTGAATACCAAAAAATAAGAACTTGGCTTATTAAAGCTTCATTGCTTGTTGTCAGAGCTCATATCTAGAGTTGTTTGGAACTTTTTTCTCCTGGATTGATGCGCTGAAGTGTGCTAGAAGAAAATTCCACCACATGTAAATGAATTATTCTTCAATGTGAAGACAAAAGAACAAAGTGAATAAAACATATCAAACCTGTAATGAATGTCAGTCAGTTCATCCCTTTTGTTCTCATTCTCATATAGGAGAGCCCAGCCCCCCTACAGTCCACGGTCAAAGAGGAGTGGGCAAGGCTTACAGACTGGGATTGGTCAAACAGGATGATGGTGGGATGCCCATCGTGGAATACATTGTAAAATACAAGACAGTGGGTATACCTGAACAACTTCCAGTGCTATACATACTACCACACGTGCTTCAGTTGCCACATTTAGAAAAATTCATTTACTGTGTAAGTCATTCAAAATTTAAAAAACACTTTTCATCTTGCTGACTTTGTGCATGTCAGAGTTCCCAGACTTTTTGATGGCAGACATCAAACAGCAGACAAGATGCCTTTAGTCATGCATTCGTCTTAACACATTTGATTTTTGTACTTGATACACTAATCTAACTGTTACTACATGTCCTCTGGGAGTCTAGCATAAAACTTAAGAAAATGGTTTAGCATTATATGGCTAATTGACATTTTAAATGTTTATTAAATTATAAATAATTGTCTATTTGCAATAGTTCTTTGTCAGCTTCATGATTACCATATCTGAAATATGACATATCCTGGGTATTAATTTTATTGTAACTTTATTCTTGGGGCCATATGGTCATTTTCTATAGCTGCATATGGTGCACATCTTTATACATTTATCTTCAAACAAACATTTTGAAAACTATTGAAAACAGTTCATCTAAACTTTTGGACTATAGCATGTGTGAATACAGAGTGCTGTGTCAATAGCTAGAGCATCACGGTCTGTACTGACTGATGGCTGTATGACTATCATGGTTGGCTGGGTATTCACAGGATTGTTCATTGGAATGTTCGTGTTAACCTTTCTGGTAGTGTTAGGAAACTACAGAAAGTTTCTTTTGGAAAGTGCGTTCCCTTCAGTGTGGGCGGTAGAATACATGATGCTGTTTGGGATTTGGAAATATTGTTGCTGTTCCACCACTTTTCATAGTCGATGAATTGGTAGGATGTTTAAGGACACAAAGTTGGGTTTCGTCTGCTTAAAGAAAAAGACAGGCATTAAAGAGTCTGAGGAAGCGCTTTGAAGTACTTCCATTCTCCATGGAGCAGCCGCAGGGGGCCAATTCCATGAGATTCTTTTTCTTAGGCAGCAGAGGAAAGAGTTGGGGTGTATTTGTTTTGGACTCTCTCTCTCACTCACTCTCTCTCTCTCGCTCTCTCTCTCTCTCTTTTCTGATATGTGCAATATAATAAACAAGTATAATATGAGAAAGAAAGGAAATAAATGTACACAATATATTAATAATAATAATTACAAAGTGTCATAGAGCAATAGAATGGTATTGTCTGGGAACCTGATAGCCTGTTGAGTAAAAACTGTTCATTAGCTGGTTTATGTCTGATGGCAGTATGGTGCACATGCCATGTGCTGCTGGGTGGCTACTTTCCAACCAGATCTTACTTTTATATTAAACTATCAGATATATTAGTAATTGAGTAATCTACCGATTACTTATATTTAATCAAAGTAGGCTGAACTAAATAGGTTCAACTTATGCATAGAATTTTACAAATGCCTTTCTATAAAATAGGCTAGGAACCTTTAAGCAAAGCTTTTTTTTCTGTCAAGTTTGGCCATACAATGACCCAAAAATATTAATTCTGTGGAGACTAAATTAAATGATAATGTTTCTAGCTTGATAACTAGTTTGTACAATTTAAATGACCTATTTATAATGTAATAATTCTAAAAATAGCATGTACATATTAATTGTAGAGAAGAACCAGAATCTTAGAATATTCAGTTTCAGTCATGGAAGTGTAAAAATTCCAACAGTCTATGCAAATTGGCTTCTGTAATAATATGCATCTAATGTGTTTGAAAATGAAATGTCTTTACCAGAGTGTAGTGTAGAACATTCCTGTGGTCAGAATTTCTGGTCTGTTTAGCATAAAGAAGGAAGCATAAAAGTCCTACTGCCAGCTAAAGGTTACCACAGACTGGGCCAGATGTTTTAACCCATTCCATCAGACGGTCTATATTGTCTAGACACATAGGACAGAACCGTGCCAATAAACAAGAAGCTCAGGTTTATTTTTCTCTCTACGCAAAGTCAAGAAAATAAAAATTTGGCATCTTGAAATCTTCGAAATTGGAGAAAGTTAACTAACTCTACACAAACTTCTGAGTTGAAATATGATGGGGCTAAGCCTGTAGCATTAGTTGTGGTGAAAACAGATGCTTAGCATTTGTCTGTTAATCTTTCAAATGACAGCTTTGTTTATGCAAATTTGAAGCCATATTTCACCAGCTATAGATTTGTACTCTGAATCTGGGTTAAACATAGCACAGTAATGGAGAGATGCAGGGTTACTGGGAAGCTATGCGAAAATATTTTGAATACCGTCGCTGTCCACTGAAAAACATGTATCTCCATTTTTGTCCATTTTGACTTTTATGAATCATATGAAAAAAGCCGCTCCTGTTTACACTTTGTGAGGTTTGCATGTGCTTGGTAAAACGTCTGGTTCCATTGACTTACATTAAAATTGAATTTTTAATTGAATTGAGGTTTTTGGCCACTCCTGTAAAGTTGCCATTTTGAAGATACTTGTTTTTCTTTGGACAGCGACGTTATGCATTTGAATGTGCATCCCTAGTCAGCTAAAATTGCAACTAAAGCAGAGACCACTACGTTTACCCGCAATGGAGAGGGATGAAGATTATGTGGAAATGGCGAGCAGTTGCTGCCTACTCGGATGAATTACTGACAACAGAAGATCCAAATTAGACTATGGCCTATAGTCTTTTCTGAGGTTCTTAAGAGAATGACCAGCTACAGGATGGATGGATCAAGCTGGATGGAGCATGAAGAGGGCTCATGAACCAGCCATTCAGTTGCCTAAAGATCCAAACAGGAGTATAAGAAACACTATACATATGTTTGCCAGAAGCCGTAATTAACTTGATGGTAGTAATAAAGTAAAAATAAAAATAAAATTTGCTTAATTGCCCTTAGATTTGTCTGCAAGTGTTGCCAAATGCATAGGACAACAGCCTACATACTAAGTACGTTCAGGTACTGTTGCTGCTAATGTTGAGCAAGTAAAAAACATTAATGAACCTCTACTACTGGGTCGAATGGATTCAATGGAAAAAAAAGTTCATTTTTCTAGAGTTCAGATTTTTGGTGCCAAAAGTTCCTCAAAAAGCATGTCTACAAGACTTTTCTGTAAAACCCAGCAGTAGCAGAATGCATTAATGTACTGACTATTCATTTTAATCAACTTTAATCAAGTAATGGTGACACACTGGGACTTAGTCCCTGTAGAAAAGCACATATGTACACCCAAATAAACACTATACCAGCATCTTCTCCATGCATGCACACTCACTCTGAAGCTTATTCAGACTCCTAATTTCATATAGGTGGATCTCAAGACGCAGAACTCAAGCTGTGTCTGAGCACATAAGAATCAGTTTGGCGGTACACTTTCACTTCTACACTCCTCTACTAATACATCCCATTCTGTCATTTCTATGCCCTCTGTGAGCCCGGCAGAGTGATGGGAAATAATAACATTGTAGATGAAAGTGTCGTGAGAGAAAGAGGTCGGCGTCCATAATCGAGGCCCTTTGAAGGCCGTTCACGGCCAAACACGGATGAAAGAAGAGCATCCGCCACACCACGCCAAATTCACGCCGCTCCACTCCGTCTGTCTATCTGCTTTTCTCAGAAAGGCCGCCACTGCGCAGACTTGCGCTTACAATTCAGTATAATGTCCTTTGAGAGTTAAATGTATTAGCTAGAATCCTGTTCATGATTTACTTTTAGTACCAAGCTCAGGGTCACCTGGAGAGTAGCTGGCCAGACCTGTGGCCGGTTTATATTCAGTTTAAATAGGGTGCCTCTGAGAGCTTATTCAGTAGGAGTTTTGGTGAGTGTAAATGTCTAAATGCCATGGAGTGTGAGTCTAGTAGTTTTGTATAAAATCATGAACTTGATACACCAGCCAGTCATTTCATTAAGGACACTTCTTGTATCTGCACTCCTTTGACCATATAGATACACTTTGGAGTTACAATTACAGATTGCACTCTATCTGTCTCTTTGCATGTTATTCCTATGTTACCCTGTTTGTAAATAGTAAGCACCCCCACAGGACCATCACAGAGCAGGTATTATTTTTGGGTGGTGAATTATTCTCAGCACTAAAGTGGCACTGTAGTGTAGCGGGGGCGGGTTAGTGTGCACTGGTAAGACTGAATCAGGAACAGCAGTGCTGAAGTTTTTAAATACTGTGTCCACTCACTGTCCGCTCCTACCCTGTTGGCCTACCTTGTAGATGTAAGCAAAATAGCTCATATCTGTTGCTGCACAGTTTGTGTTGGTCAGTTTGTGTTGCTGTAGTGATCACGGGACACTGCCCACAGGACACTATGGGCTGGATATTTGTATTGGTTCTGTTCTCAGTAGTAATACTTAAAAGGTTTTATAAAAATCCCGCCAAACTTTCATGTTTAGAAAATAGCCAGACACATTACCACCACCATACATGCATTTTCATTCATTATTTATCCACAAGACCCATAATTAAATCAGACAAATGTAAGCAATGTCATTCTGGGAGGATTGATGACAAAATCTATTTATGGTGGGGATGACCGGAACCAGGCAGCTATGGATACACTTTCTCATTCCTGAGAAAATTCTTTTTGTGAAAATTTTAGATAAGTCTATATAAGTCTTTGGCCTAAAATGTCATTTAAAAAAAATGATTAATGCTGCAGAAGTACATATAGGATGTTGTAAGGTGGAATAGTCCCTAATACTTTACCAATGTTGTACCATTGCCACCATCACCATATAAATACTAGAAGACGTTCACTGGTCATTTTGGCCAGTAAGTAAAATGTCTACATTTGGATTATGGACAATGCGACCCATAGCGACCCATGGTCACCACCACTGTAAAGAAATCTGAATAAGCAAGTTTCTCTTCAATTCATCCATTTCACATCAAACCGAATTACTTTATTTACATTCAATCTCGATGCATTAAGAAAGATTGGGAAATCAGTAGAGTCCCTTTAGAGCACTTCTGACCTTGAAACAATGGAATAACTAATAATTCCAGTTCTGCTCATGATGATATTGCCAAGCTGGTAAAGGGTTTAGCTCTAAGAACTTTGGGCATGCTTAAGCTAAGATCTCAGAATACCTCATCTTAATATAATCTCCTCATATGCTCTACAGGACAAAGAGGAGCAGTGGATGACTAAGCTCGTTCCAGGAATGAACGACTTCACCATCCTACAGCCTCTTCAGTGGAACACACGCTACAATGTGGAGATCACAGCCCGCAACGTCAAAGGCTTGTCAGAACCCACCTTCTTCCAGTTCCTCATGCCTCAGAAACCAGACATCACAGGTATGTGTCTTCATTACGCACTCCTGTCCTCCTTTTACACATGAACAAAGGTGAAAGCTACTGTAGCAATAAAAATGCTATTTTAAAAATGCTATAAGCAGTCGAGGCATGGTGTAATATGAAATCAATTTAGTTCAATATGTTGGGTGCCAGTACAGCTGTACACTGTGTAGCTGTACTCTGCAATAGGGATGTCATAATATGGCAATTTGGTCAGGTGGTTTGATGACTCCTGTGTTTCAGAGTGTAAAACACATGTAAACACACGTTTTTGTCCATTAAGTCTAAATTTATAGTTGGGTTGATTCATTCATGAGAAGTGGAAAATGTGACTAGCCTTTAAGTGTGAACTGTGGATGTCTGGAAAAATATCCACTAATATCCATACTAAAAGCAAGTTTTATGAAACAATGATAGCTTGGTAGCTTGCTTAAAAAGCAATATATCAGTATCATGTTATATGGATCTACACAATATATCACCCAGCACAGCTCTGGATTTATTGACACAAGCTTGCCAAAGGATTTCCCAGCCCATGCAGTCATATCTATCGCAGTCACTGTCTGTTTTTAATGCAGTGTATTCTGAGTGGTTGAAGATCATGGGCATTCAGCCTTTTACTTTATGCACAGAGATTTGTCTGGATTCCTTAAAACTTTTTTATTACGCACTGCAGAAAATGACATACCTAAAAGCCGTTATATGTATGTTATATCAGAAGCATTGATGTGCAAAATGTCAATAAAAAACTAAAACAAACAAACACATTAGAATATAACCTTTCATCTGTTTTTTGTAAGATTGCCAAGTCCAGTGCCAAGACCCTACATGCTGACCTTAGTTCAAAGCCTTTAGAAATGTAAGGCCAGACTTGCTTTTAGGGCAATTTAGAAATGAAAAATGCATAGCTGGGGCTCAAGGTCCGCAGAGATGCAATTCCTACAGCGCATATCAAGCCCCCATGTCCGCGTCTAGACTCAATACAAGAGTGGGATCAAATGTAGCTGGGTGCATTACTTCGATTTGCCAATGCCGTTTGAAGAGGATATCTCTCGTCATGCCTTTGAATCTCTAAAGGAGATTCAGGGGCTCGGATGCCTTCAAACTCTGGGTCACTTATCAGCACACATGCCTGCATGTGCTGGGACAAACAAGTAGGCCCACATGCCTGGGCTTCGTGTTGTTATCACAACTCTGACCTTTGCTATACTATTACTACAGAAGGATAATACATGCAAATGAGCTCTTTAGCCAGTCAGATTGTGTTGTTCACTGGCAGCATCATTAATGTTTTATTTTACTCTCTCCTCTGAAGGATATGTGGGGTAAAATTATGGTCATATTATATATATATATATATATATATATATATATATATATATATATATATATATATATATATATATATATATATATATATATATATAATTTTATATTAAATATACATGCAAACAGGGGGCAATGACACTTGAACCCCTTCTAATCTTCAAATTATTCCAGTGTCTCAGCTTATTCTTTTCAGCTCAGTCATTAAGTTTTTAGTGTGGTTTAGGTTGGGGAATGGTGGAACTGTGTTCAGTGAACCAGGTTTTTGTTGATTCTAAGGTGTGCTTTGGACCACTGTCCTGTGGGAAGATCTAGCCATGACCCAGTTTAAGTTTTTGGCTAGGGCAGTCAAACTTTGATTTAATATCTACTGATACTTCGTGGAATCCATGATAGCATGTATCAAATAGCTTTGGAAGAAAACAGCCCTACAAGATTACAAATCAGCCCCTGTACCACACAGCAGGGATCAGGTAATTTTCTGCATGGCTATCTTTGTGTCTATGCCAAACCCACCTCTGTTTTTTGCTGCCAAAAAAGCCCCATTTTGCTGTCATCTGACTACTAACATCTGGCAAACAGTAGGCACTTGGGTTTTTTGGTCCATGATGCAGATGCTTTCTTCTGGCAACCCCCCAAACAACTTATGGTCATGTAGGTGGTGTGGAATTGTAGTTGGGAGACATTCTGGCCCTCAGATCTTACGAGTGTCTGCTGTTTCCCAGCTGTGACCTCCTAACCATCCTAATGTGCGTGGGGTCAGTATAGACGTACATTGTTTTGCTGGCAGATTCTGAACATCTCTCAATTTTTTCATTATTTCTATGTTAATTAATTGTTTGTTTCAGCTGTTTAATTATTTTCTTTTATCAATTTTATACAGTTCAACAGCCTTCTGTAACACATAACCGCTGTATTCTCTGGTCTTTCTCATTGTGATGAATGACTGTGTAATGAATGAAGTGAAATATCACTGTGTGTAACTTGTATTTACACTGACATGCCAAAATCATGGGACTTGGGACTAGTATCGTTCAGGACCCCCTCTTGCCCCCTCTAGTGGTAGACAAAGACGGAATCTGTTTGCGGGTGTGGGGGGTGTTGAACCATGCCATATGCATAGTCTCCCAGAACTTGTAGATGAAGGATCTCAGATGTGAATAGACCTCTCCACCACACTTATAAATGCTTGTTTGGACTCATGTCGGCAAACGGGCAGGCTGCATTGTTTGTCAGAGCTTTCCAGAATGCTCCTCAAACCAATTCTGGACAACCTAGGGGAAAAAGCTAAACTTTGGGGGTAAATAAAATCCATGAAGGCCTACAACTGACCACCAAGTAGTGAGATGTACTGGGTAAAGGTCAGTGACATGTTTAGACCAGTGGACCCAACCCATGCCATTAGAACACCAATATGGAACCCCCACCAGCCTGCACAGTGCTTTGTTGACAACTGGGGGTCATGGCTTCAATGGGTCTGTGCCACACACAAACTCTACCATCAGCCCAAACCAGTTTGTTGTGTGACTCATCACACCACACCACATGTTGCCAGTCCTCTAAGGTCCAGGTAGCAGCCTCACATGCCCAGTTGAGGAGCTGGATCCAGTATTGTGGTATTAATGGAAGCACACTGATGAGTGTTCTGCTCCATGGAAGCTAAAGAACGCTGCACTGACCTGCGGGGTATGTGTGGGGTCTCCTACATTGATTTCTATCTGTTCTGTCTGTAAGTCACATGTCTGGTTACATGGACAGTTCTAGTCAGAGCACAGCAGTCACAGTCTTTAGGCATTCCTGAACGGCCACTGCATTGTCCACTGTGGGTGGTAAAGCTTTCTATGACCCATTCCTTGTATACACGTGACACTGTGGATCAAGGAATGTTAATTGCTCGCACAACTGTTGAAATGGAATGTCCGAACTGTCTGGCACCCACTCTCATGCTCTGTAATTCACGTCATCTTTCCATGTGCATGCTGCCCAGTGTTCAGCCTCACTTAGAAGATAACTCCTCACAAATTATACAGGTGTGAGTGTTCCCATGCCATCCCTGGAAGTAACCGTTCAATTTTTATACTGTTATCCCATGACTTTGGTTGTATCAGTGTTAATCTCAGTGAAACGGGAAATACTGGCTGATCGTTTAGGTGTTCCTAACAACTAATACCTCAGGTAGATGTTTGTTATAATTTTTTAGAGGTTCCAACAAATGTGGTACGTTTAGATTTGGGAAAAACATTTATTTCATGATTATATTTAGGTTTTGAATGAAAGATTAAAGAAAAGTAATAAAGTTTTTTTTATTTTTTTTTTTACAGCCAACTCATATTTACTAGGGTGTCTAATATTTGTGGAGGGCACTCTAGCTCATCTGATCCTATGTGCATTAGTTGTCTTCTAGTCCTTCTTTATTGGCCGGTTTTCTAACAGGATGCTGTTAGCTGGGCATTTTTGGAAAGTGACACTGAACTATTTAGAAATGGTGCTGTGTGTGATCCACTGTGTGCAAACACACACTATCATGTCAGTGTTACTGCAGGGCGGAGATCCACCATAAAAAAAAAAACATCCTGCTCAGTGGTGGTCCTGACCTCTGGTGAACAAGGTAAAGAGGGTTAACATATTATGCAGAGCAACAGATGCACTACAGTGTGTAATTGTAGAACTACAAAGTGCACATATTTTATGAGTGGTAATACGAGATAAAAGAGACAGTGTAGTGTAGATGCGAGGTGCGGTTGTTAAAGTGGCCATCTGCCATGGATAGACATCACCTTCTCTGCAGATAGACTATGGGGTGCAGCCCTACATGTAAAATCAGAAACAAACACTTAAGCTTAGAGCAAAATAGAAGCACAATGGCAGCAGTGACTCATTTGGTACTCTGGAACTTTATTTTCCTAATTTCCGCCATTCCCTCAATTACCTGACGAAACAGAAAATGTTTTCAGTGAACCCCAGAGTGAGTTGTTGGCAAGGCAGGAGTGTTTTTGCTCCATTATTGCCTGGGTGTAGCAGGGTGCTTATATTCTGGAAACATGAAAAATAGGCAGAAAGAAACATTGCATTTTGAATCAGGGCTTTTTAACCATTACTGAAGGTTCTCATTAGCAAACTGAGGTTGTAAAAAAGGGAAAAAGTGGAAAACACATGCACATATATATATATGAGTGTATGTGTGTGTGTGTGCGTGTGTTTTTATATACGGTCATCTAATAAACGGGCAGGCCAAAGCTGTGTTGTTTTCTTTATAATGGCTAGTAGTTTTCACAGCGTTTGGATCAAGTCTTTGTTTAAAGGGTCTCTTTATCAGTTGATGGTGGCTTTGTTTTGTGACAGGTACTTTTCAAAAGATCAAGCCTGGGCTTCGGCTTGAAAAGCCCAGCTGTCGGTAGATGCATTAAATTGTGACAAGGTCAATTGCGAAGCTGGGCTTTCTAAAAGCCAGGCCTCTGACACAGTGACAGTCTATCTCCCAGGATCAGTCACAGTGGATGGTAATGTCAGCGGGTTAAAATAGAGCTATGGCACATAAAACTAAGGGAAAATATTCAAATTCCCCCACTGGTGCTGAACATTTCAGGCCAGCTTTCACCTAAGGAAAGCTCTACTGATAGATTGCTTGGATAAGGAAACAGAATTAAACAAATTTCGAGGGCACCTGGATATTTTTCAGCACAACAGGATATTCTATATATTTATTTATTTATGTATACAGTGGAGGAAATAAGTACTTGATCCCCCACTGATTTTGAAAGTACTATTTTGTACTCTGACAAATAATTAAACAGTCTATGATTTTTATGGTAGCTTCATTTTAACAGTGAGAGATGGAATATCAAAAAGAAAATCTAGAAAATTAAATAAAAATTAAATAAAAAATAATTTGCATTTCATTGAGGGAAATAAGTATTTGATCCCCTAAAAACCATGACTAATGTTGGCTCCCACAGACCACTGACACACCCTAATCTCAGTGAAGTCGTTACCTGCATGAGAGACACCTGTCCCAAATTGTCACCTGTATAAAAGGCCACCTGCCTCAACAGACCACCATGGGCAAGACTCAAGAGCTGTCTACAGATGTCAGGGCCAAATTTGTTGACCTATACAAGGCGGGAATGGGCTACAAAGCCATGAGTAAGAAGCTGGATGAGAAGGTGACAACTGCTGGTGCGATTATTCGGAAGTGGAAGAAGTAGAACATTACTGTCAATAGACCTAGGCCTGGAGCTCCATGCAAGATATCACCTCGTGGAGTCTCACTGATCATGAGAAAGGCTAAAAATCAGCCAAGAACTACACAGGAGGAGCTGGTTAACGATCCCAAGGCAGCTGGGACCACAGTCTCCAAAAAAACTTTGGTAACAGGATGTGGGCTGGAGGTTAGGGAACCAGCCTTGTAATCGGAGGGTTGCCAGTTTGATTCCCTGAACTGACAGTAACGACTGAGGTGCTTTTGAGCAAGGCTCCTAACCCCCAACTGCTCCCCGGGTGCCGTGGATAGGGCTGCCCACCGCTCTGGATAAGTGTGCTCACTGCCCGCCAGTGTGTGTGTTTGTGGGTGTTTCACTTCATGGATGGGTTAAATGTGGAGACTAAATTTCCCCGCTGTGGGATCAACAAGGGATTTAAATCTTTAATACACTGAGACGTAATGGTTTAAAATCCTGCAGTGCACGCCAGGTTCCTCTGCTCAAGAAGGCTCACGTCCAGGCCCACCTCAAGTTTGCCAATGAACATATTAATGACTCCGAGAGAGACTGGGAGAAGGCGCTGTGGTCAGATGAGACCAAAATTGAGCTCTTTGGCCTCAACTCAACTCGACGTGTTTGGAGGAAGAAAAATACAGAATATGACCCTAAGAACACCATCCCCACCGTCAAGCATGGTGGTGGAAGTATTATGTTTTGGGGGTGTTTTTCTTCTAAGGGCACAGGCCAACTTCACCGCATTGACGGGAAGATGAACGGGGCCATGTATCGCAAAATCCTGGGTGACAACCTCCTTGCCTCCGCCAGGGCACTGAAAATGGGTCGTGTATGGGTCTTCCAGCACGACAACGACCCAAAACATACAGCCAAGGAAACAAAGGAGTGGCTCCATAAGAAGCATATCAAGGTCATGGAATGGCCTAGCCAGTCTCCTGACCTCAATCCCTTAGAAAATCTATGGAGAGAGCTGAAGCTGCTGTGCTTGCCAACAAGGGTTTTGCTACCAAGTATTAAATAATGTTTTACAGGGGGGTCAAATGCTTATTTCCTTCAATAAAATTTAAATTCATTTTTATTTCTCATTTCATGCAATTTTCATAGTTTTTCTTTTGATATTCTATGTGTCACCGTTAAAATAAAGCTGGCATAAAATTCTGATACATTTTATTTATTTTTTTGTATTAAAACTTTTAAAGTCAGTGGGGGATCAAAGACATATTTCCTCCACTGTATATTTGTTTGCTTGTTTCCGTGTTTATTTATTTCCAGTCACTCTGTGTTGTGTTTTTTTTATGCTGTACACAATGTGAGCCAGCTAATTACGCA